>JBAWJQ010004179.1:0-739377 GCA_037783105.1 Bactrocera zonata | reverse complement strand
AATGACAAAAAATTAACTCGAGTAAAATGAGTAACGAGTTGTTAACCTTATTTTAAAGTAGATGGAAATTATTTGGGCTATCGAAATGGTGTTAATTTTTAATATTCGGTCAAATGATTTAATAATGATAATTTTTAATATTTTTTAATTTCTTAATTATTTTGAAAATATTTATCATTAAAAGTAATTATTTTGGATATAAAAGAACTGGTGGTGGATTATAAAATTGCACTTGAAATTAATTTTTCTCAGATATATCACATATACCTCAACGCTATGGTTTTTTGGTCGAAATTAAGAATTTGAAAAACCCAACGATAATTCTTTTTAAAATCGACTTTATTCAAATCGATTATTTGGAAATTGATGATTTTAATCAAAATTGTAGATTGTCACTTTTTGCATCACCTAGTGATTAACAATTACAACTTACTTTGAAAAAACGAAGATTTTTGCCAAAATCGAATTATTTAGTACTTCAAAATTAATGATTTTTACGAAAGTAGATTACAGTCGAAATATAAGATTTAATGGCGAAAATGTAGAATAAACAATATTTTGGAAGAAAATCGGCGCACATGCGCATTGCTATCCCCACACACGTACGAAGATAAACATATATGTAATTGCAAATAAACTCACCGTAGCACAGAAAAACCTGATGAACAATCAAAAAGTAGGCTATGACCATAAAGCAAATTAAAGAAAAACCAGCAAGAAAAAGACGGATGACAAAGAGTGTGTAAAGCAATGTGGGTAAACATTATTTTATAGTTTTTATATTTTTTTATTTTAATAGTGACACGCGAAAATCTCAAATTAATATGTATGTACGTGTAGTTGTGGAGTCCAACTTATGAATAAAATATAACGAAGCTATAATGACAAGGCAATAATATAAGCCAAAACTTTCGGGTAATGTCTTTGGCAGCAACCAAATGAGAAGATAAACTTTGAACGAAAATTCAGAAATCACAACAACAACAAATAAATACATGCTATATGGAAAAAGGCAAATAAACTGGTCGCTCGTGTTTGTTGCAGTTCCACTTAAAATTTGTTGGCGTTTGTTGTGTCTTATGACTTCAAAATAATATTGATAAAAAATAATTTGAATAAAAATTTTAAAAGGTTTTTCTGCATAATTACAAACGTTTCGCAAAGTCGCTGTGTTTGCCAAACAGATGGATTTGATAAATGTAATAAATGTTAATTTACAAAAAGAAAAAACCAAAAAAGCGAGAAAGGATTAAAAAGAAAAAGTAAAAATAAAAAACTTAAATATAAGATTATAAAAAAATAAATAAAAATGGAAAAAATATCAAAAATGATAGATAAAAAAATTTAAAGAAATAATAATGAAAATTAACAGCGGATGTGACATCTACAATTTCTCGTTACCCTTTCTCGAGTTGCCCTAATCTCACTTTGTATGCTGCGAAGTGATGAAATTTGCTAACAGCTTTTTCAGCATAAACGAATCAATTTTTATTATATATTGGAATCGTTTGTATAATTTATGCTAGCGAGACAGCCAATGAATGTGTAGTATGTTCACAAAAACAAAACGATAAAAAAAAAATAAAGAAAAAAAAAAGAAAAAATTAAAATAAATAATGCAGAATAAATTTCATAAGAAGACAAACACACAAATTTGACATAATAAAAGTAAAACGTGTTTGCATAAATTAATTAATAAGACAAGACATTAAAATCTACCAATGTGTTAGTGCCGTGTGCGCTCGCAGCTGTCGCTTGTATGTAGCTACAGAGCTTGAGTTTGTACGGTTATGAAATGGTGAGGGAAAGTTGAGTTTGCGCTGAGCAAAGTTCAGGATGTGAACGAATATGAGTTTTAAGGGAAGGATAACGATGAATAAGAAAAATAACTGAGTAACTGCGACACCTAACTTAAGTAAATTTTGAAAATGTAGTTTTGAAATTGCGTTTAAATAAAACTGAGGAAGCTTATTGAGCTGAGCGAATACACTTAGAAAGGCGGTAACTCAAACATTTTTTGTGATATGGATTTAAAAATTAAGTATACTATAAATATTTTTTTTTTTAATTTTGTACTAAGTGTGTCCCTTTGTAAATGATATATGTATGTATGTATATTCGTATGTATATGGTAGTGAGTAGAGGGCTGTGACTTTTTGTGGTTTCAACTGCAGATAGTCTTACTTGAGTAGAGTATGATGAAACCTAAGCCATTGCTTCTTTGAATGATAAAATTTAGGCAGAATACTTTTTAAGAGATTACTTACTAGATTCGATGTAGTTCTCAATTTGGTTACTCTTGGCTTAAGTATGGTCGTTTAAGATGACTTAGTTAACTAACCACATCTATACAGCCATCTAAATACTTTTAATGCCATTTTGTAATTCTTATAGTACAAGTAATAATTGCAAAATTGCCAAGCAGCTTCAGTTCTGGATTTTCTAATCTTTCAACGTATTTTTTCTTTAACTTTTCGTTGGTGGTCTAACTTGTTCCGACTGAAGCTGTTATACTGCATTATTGAGTTTATTGTGGCATCGTGATCGGGCGCTAAAATTGAATTGTTTATCGTCTCATGTTTCTAAATGTCGACATTCCTCCAGTTACACCCATGGTTTATTTGATACTTATATGAACAGAGGTGATCAGTCTGTGACATTTTATATTTTGGAACTTACCGAAGATGAAAGTTTTTAAAGAGTTGCTAATAAAGTATAGTTATTTTCAATGACTTTCATATTACTTTTGTACTTAAATACTGCTTCCGCAATTTTGCTGCTGGAATTGAAATGTTTACATGATCTAAGTATTGAAAATTTTAAATATATACTTCAATGAATCACATATTGAGAAGAATTTCAAAATTGCAATAAAAATATAGCGAGAATATAAACACGATTTCATCGCGGCTTGTGACGTCGGATGAGGAAGTAAAATACAAATATTGAATGATCAAACGAGCAGTCATGAGAGGTAGATCAAAGCAATATGGGAAGAGGAAAGTAGGCATAAGATGGATTTTCAGCGATGCTGGGGAATTCTTGGCAGTTTAAAGAAACCGAAGAAAAAACTCTTGGAGGGCAGAATGAAACGCACAAAAGTAAAGACATGCTTGCATATATATATACATAAGTGTACATATACTATAAAATTCTTGAATAAAAGTTTTATCAAACTGAAAGTCACAAAGTTTCGAATGTTAAAACGGTATCTTCGTTACTTCTTGGAAACGGATTTAATTTTTACTTGTTTTGTGCAATGAGAGACAAATAAAAAATCAATGCAATTTATAATCGGCATGCAATTAACAACAGAAATAAATTTTAAATGCATAAGTTCGGAGGAAGCGAACGCGTGAAATTATGAGTGCGTTGGTGAGAATTGGTCATTTTTTTTGAATTTTTTTGCCAATTCTGGTTATGCCCAGCGCATGCGCACGTACGCAAATGAATCACATGCCAAAAGTGCTGGTGAATTATGTAATCTAAAAGTACCGTTATATTAATAAATTAACGCATTTCCGAGATTTACGATTTTAATTCGCTGTGCCTTTGTTGTTGCTGATTTGCGTTTAAACTGTTTTAGTCATTGCTGCCAATTTGGCTTTGAAGGGTCGTTAAGCGGTGTTTTTCGGTCAATATTTCGTTTAGCAAAAAAAAAAAATTAAAATAAATACAATTATGCCCACACATGCTAAGAGAGAGAGAGATAGAAAGATGAAATTATAATGGCTTTGTGTTAAAAATAAAGCAACGAATTGAGTCATCCCACCAAACAAAAAGTTGGTGTAAGAGACTCTTGCCTTACTTATAATAACAAAGTTAAGTAAACTGAATACGAAATGAATGTATGAGTCATCAAAAATTCATTTCAATTTCAATAAAAAAAAAAAAATCAATAAAAATACCGCAAGACTTTTTTGAGAACCTAATATGTAGGAAAAGCTGCAATCTTTTTAATTTGCGAGGATTGCAACAATAAAAATTCCCTATTAAGATGTAACAACTGTTTCCAAAGAGTTCTACAGTCTAGCTGAAATAAGTTTTTATTTTAATTTTCATGTCAAATGTTGACAATTCAGCACGCTGCCCGCAGATAATACTACATTTAGCCAGCAAATATTGCTCCATTTAACAGACTAGTGTCATTGAATTGAAAAAATAATAATAAAAATTGCGCTATAAAAATGTTTAAATTAAATGGCAGCACAGCCGCGCTAAGGTGGCAAATGTGTGCTCATGTATTTTGGTTGTTGTTGTTGTTGGTTCTACCTTTTTTGTGTTAACAATTTCATTAACTTTTCGGCTGCACACGCGTCTCGCTTTTTTGCACTTCATTATATTTATTTATTTATTTAAGATTTAGCTTTGAAGTTGTTTTTGTTCAGTGGGTTGCCCAGCCGGTACACATGTGTGTATGCAGATCGCACAAATTCACACACACACACAGATACATACTTATATGTACGTGTGCACATAATTGTTTATTTTTGAATTAAAAACTCAGAATTTTGTTTATTTAAATGCTTAAAAAGTATTGAATTGGCAATTAAATAATTTAAAAAGTAAATATACGTAAACATATGCGAATATTTGTATGTATATATTACTTTACAGTGCTTAAAAATATCATTTTCAAATAATAAATAAAAATAAAATTTAATTCAACGAAATTTATCAAAAAAATTAATTATAAATTCCACCAAAACACGTGTCGACAGTTAATTTTTTTTTTAATTATTTGTCTCGTATACTAAATTTTATTTTTCTATTAGAAAGTTATATGTGTGGTTAAGAAAAAAAAAGAACGGGTGTAAATACATTATTAAACAGCTTTCGAAATTTGTTTTTAATTTTAAATACACCATAAAATAATTTTTCCTTTGTACCCGTGGCGTATTAAAAATTTTTGTCCCTGAAATTTTTAAATTTTTAATATTAAAAAAAAATATTTATAACTTTTATATATAATAAAAAAATAAAAGTTTTTAATTCATTAATAATATTTTTAAAATAATTTTAATGATAAGCAATTTGTTTTATTCGCCAGCTCTGTATAACTATTTTCTGTAGTCGTGTGTGTTTATTGAAATCCTTCACACCATTTGCTCTGCCACCAGCAGCGAAAAATGACAGCTGCTTTGCTGACGTCGCTATGGCGAATACATACATGTATACTTATGTATGTTAATTGCGTTTAAACTTTTATTTGTAAATGTAAATAATTTATTTACTTTAAATACTTAGTTATTAATACATTTTAGTTTTTATTTATTTATTTTGGTCAATATTATTATCGTGAGATTTTGTTTGCTCGCTAACTATGAAGGTATGCTGCTAGAGTAGTTTGTTTTGACTTCAAATTATTGAGAATATTTAAAAGGCAAATAAAAAAGAGAAGCAAGAAAAAAACGTTTAGTTTGGCTGCGCCGAAGCTATGATGCCATTATAGGTGCGTTTTTATAATATAAAAGATTATAAAAAGATCTTCATCTTTATTTTCTTCGAAAATTTGTGCGGCAACTATAAGCTATAGTATTTCGATCGGAATAATATACTCGGAGAATGCAGCCTTGACTTGGACAGTGATCTGCGTCGAACATTGTGAAGCTGTCTTGTAAAATAAAAAAGTTTTCTTTACAAGGACTTGATTTTGATCAGCTACATATGTATATCCGGATTTCGTGAACATATGTACATATTTTGTATATGTATATGTACATATATAATAAACCTATTTATGTTTATATAAATTACAACTCTTTCATTTTAGGCGTGAGATATTGTTCATGCCTACATTCTTTTCTACATATTTACATACATGCTTCACCCACTGTACCCCCCACAAGACCAGCGGTTAACAGTTAATAACGCTAATAATACCGTCATACAAATTCAAGCTTGCATGTAATCAGTTTATTGATACTCATATAAATACTATATGTACATACATATATATACATATATACCTGTATTTGTATGTATAAAGATACCCTGTATTCATATAATTAAATTTCCCTCATTGCGCCCTTTGCATTGCCTTAATGTGGGTTGAATTAATTTTGTATTGCTTTACTCAAGGTTTTGCACATGAAATTAAACGAAAATACACAGAGTTTTATGTTTAATTTATTTGTGATTTTGTTGCTGCTGTTGTGTGCTTTTCAGGCAATCTTTTTCCATTTCTTAAATTGGCATATTCAATTATTTGTATTATTATTGTTTATTTTTGATATTATGAATAATTTCCTGCCTTGAAGTAGCGGTGGCAATGACGCAAGCGTGTTCACTTTATTTCCTTTTATTTAAATTACGCAAATAACAGCTTTTTAATGGCATTTGAGAAATGGCAAGAAATAATACAGTTAAAAACATACAATGTATGTATGTGCAACGTTTGGGGAAGTAAAATCGCGTGCCCCATCGAAAATATACAAATGTATAACTGAGAGATTTTATGCATGCATACATATATATATATTTAAATATGCAGTTTTAGTTAATTTTAATTTAAATTAGATTTATCTGCATATTTTCAAATCGCAGCGCCAAGTCCCATTTGTTACATGACTTCATACATCACATAACGTCGGCCTAAATGCGATCGCCTGCCTATTTAAACCAATCAACCTAACATTATTTGTGTAAAAATGTTTAGGTTACTAACCTTATTTTATATATGACATAAAATATCTGTGTTTACGCACAAATAATGTACGTATGTATTACCGCAAATATGACCATTCTCTAACTATTGTTTCCTCTGTTTTGTTCTCTTTCCAGGTGAGTCTTTTAAAAGTTCGCTATGTGTCCACACGTATATGCCTAGTGCTGTCATATTAATTAAGTAAGTATTTAAATAATCAACACCTGTGTATTGACGCACAATTATTTGGCATAAATAATTGCTCTTTTATATAAATACAAAAAAAAAAAAATAATAATAAAAAAAATTATGAACACGTGAATTTAAACATAAGTATGTGAACTATTTGAGTACGAGTAGTACGTCAGATGGGCACCAAATTGAACTTAACGAATATGTTTAGTTGGTCTAATTTGATTGACGCATCGGAATTTGCTTGACGGCAAGTATGACGCTCGCTTTTAAGACAATACTTTATTTTTTAGAAATCTTGTGCTTACGTTACTGGTACTTTTTCCTAACCAGCAGTGAGAGTAAAAACTGATAAACATCAAACCGAAACTTCTTTGTTAGTGAATTATTATTTTTACAATCAAATAACTGGTAACTAGTTTCAAACTGGTTCTAAATTAAAAAAAATAATCCCGTTGTTCATGGTAACCAAAACACTTGTTTGGATTTGGAGAAAAATATAATTAATTTTTATATAACATAGTAATCACTAATTATTATTAATTAAGGATTGATCTTCATTACAATAGACCAGAGCTTTCTTATCAATAGTTAACTTTTTCTAGCAACGGAAATATCGTCCTGTTGAACTCAAAACAATGAAGTGTTTTATTTTAACCCTATTTGCTTACGCTAAGCCTTTCCTTTTTTGCCAGTTGCCTGCTGGATTCACAACTAACCCAGCTTTTTGCACAAATCTTAGATAGCCAATTTTTAGCTTCAGTGCTGCTCAAGTGTTCACAAATTAAATATTTATTTTCATCAATTTATATGTGTGTCTGCTTCTTTAAGAAAATTCTTTCTGAAAACATTATTTATATTGGTTGATCTGTTAAAAAAATTTGTACTAAAATCCCTAAAAAACCAGAAATACCCAGAAGAGGGTATACAGAGATCTTTATCTATATTTTTATCGATCAGTTTGTATGGCAGCTACTATATGCTATAGTAATTTCAACAACATCTTTGAAGTGTGAGCCGTTATCTTGGACAAATGTTGTAAAATAAAAATATAGCGCTTTAATTTTGATGGATCAGTTTATATTGCTGTCTACTTTACTTTAATTTAATTTTATATTTTTTATTTTTTTTAGTTTAACTTTATTAAATTAAATTTAATGGAATTTGGTTTTTTTATTAATTAAATTAAATTAAATTAAATTTTTTTATTAAATTTTATTTTATTTTGTTTTGTTTATATCGATGTTTTTTATCATTTCTTTTAATTTGAATTCAATTATTTGTTTTTTTTTCAATTTAATATTTCTTTATTTATGTTCATCTGACTTTTTATTTTGTTTCCTTTTCCTTGCAATCTACTCAACCTTTTGCCTCTGCCAAGCCCAGTGTTTATCGCGTGATGTCCCTCCACCATCGCCTATTGCATTCATTTACCATACTCTTGAATAATTTATGTCCACTAGATGAAAAATAAACGAATAACTAGTGAAAACCAGCCAAGAAGAGATATACTATGCTTTCACCAATATAAGTATGCAGATGCATAAATATGTATGTTTCATGTTATGTATTTAACTGCTTTTGTATGAACATAAACTTTTAGAATAAAAAATATTTAATGAATTACTGTTTGCGCAGACTTTTTTGTGCCAGAATCCACAAGTGAATAGTGAAAGCTCGTGGTAGTAATTGTCTAACTTATTTGAGCTGCGATTGCAAAATACATACATACATACCCATACATATGTATATGGTACATACATACAGCTGTGTATTAGACTATGCAGTTCGAGGCATACTTTCATGAATTCTTTTCAGTGAGCTCATACATTGCAAATTCGTGAGGCACTTCAGCGTTCTGAAGTCCACACATACCTACATACATTTAGGCGCGAAGGCCTATGAACAAGGCAATATAAATACTCCTTTATGCATACATATAACACATATGAGTATGTATGCGTATATTGCAGTTATCTAACTTACAGAAGTATAAAATGGTATAGCGGTTTTTATGTTGACTAAGATCCCGGGAGCTTTCATATGAAGCTTTGGTGAATACTGTATAGGTATGTAAGCTTAGGTGTAAGTTGGCGGATTGATTCCAACTTCAATTTTATCAGAGGTGATGCCACGTTGTATTTAACAAATTAGAGCTACGTTTTTCGTGAGTTTTCATGTTGAGCTTTAAGTTTGAAAAGCGCTGTGTCATTTGTTATTAACCTCTTAGTTCTAAATGGGCTTCCGAAGTTCTGAATATTTTACTAAAATAATTATATAGAAAACACAAAACAAAATAAACAAAAATACATTTTTTTAACTCTTATATCGGAAAATATTGCGCAATATTTTAAAAACGGGTTGAAAATAATTAGTAAATTCTGAAGAAATTAATTTTGCTCTTTGAACTATGTTCAACAAGGAAGCTAAGTTTGAACTGCAAGAACAATAAAAATTTTAATATAATATGTGTAAGTATGTATATGTATAGTCAGCAATAAATGGCCAGCTCCAAAAACATTTCGAACTCTACAAACTTCATACATTCTTCAACAACCGTCGCGCCGTCCAATCCTTGTAGTTCTGCAGGACTTTGCTTTGTTCAGAATAATCAGAGCTTCAAATACTCTAAATTACTGTAAATGAATGCCAATACACACACACAAGTCTATAGACACGAGCGGACATGTAAGAATCCATTGTCTTCGCAGCCAAGTTAACCACATGCCAATATGCAAATGCACTGAATATTATTACCGTTATATGTTTCATATATGTTTATTCATTTTTTATTATTGACACACGCACACATACGTATGCCTATTCATCACTCACCGTTTGATTTACAAACGACCAACAACAGCACCTTCGCTTCACCGCTAACATACCCTGTTCACCTTAAAAAATAACGAAGAAGACGAGAAAATTTCTATTCAAAAAATTTAATGGCATTTTAAATAAGAAATTACGCTCGTCTTACATTATTTATTAGGTTTTAGCCATACACCTGTGTTTTTATATAACGTCATGTGCATTTCTAGGCGTGTGTGTTTGTCAGTGTCTTCAAAGGGTGGCAATTTGAATATGTGCAGAGGTGTTTGCATATATATGTGTGTGTGTGTAAACGAAATAGATATAAATTGCAAATATGAAAGGAAATCAGTAGAGGCTAGGTGATGAAGATTGTGTAAGATTTATGTGTGTTAGTTAGCTACATACCCTATGAGAAAATTGAAAGCATATTTTCTAGTCTGAAGTAAGAATTAGCCGTCTTCAATTTATGGTTTGAAAGACTTTAGCTTTGCTCTACTGTTAAAACAAATTACTGGAGATAGCTAATTTAGAACCAGTGCAAGGTTGAATTCAATATCAAAGGAAAGTGGTTTGCTTTTTGCTATTCTTTTTTAAATTGTTCCAGTTATGTTTAATTTGCTACTATTAACGACTTGGCGACTCGAACACAGCTCTTATGTCAGTTATGGCAGTTTATGTGGTTATACCAATTATTTATTTATAATTTAATGTTTGGCAGTTAGAAAATAGTTTTTATTTCATTATGTCGGTCTCTATTCAAGTCACTGTTATCCATTATTTGGCTAATGGAAGACACATTCCATTTGGTTATGTCAGTTTATGTGGTTTATGCTATTCTTCTATTGGAGTCGTCTCTATTCACGACTAAGTATATCGAAATAGCTTTTAATATTATATGCCAGTTTTCTAGGCTTGTCTCAGTCACCAGTCACCTATTCGATTCGGAAATATCTGAGACAATGCGAATTGTTGTCAGCTTTCCATTAGTTATACCATTTTTGTGGCTTATAGCAATCGCTTATACGATTCGGTATTATCCACGATTCGGCTAATCGCAGACATATTCTACTTTATGTTTTCACTTTATGTAGTTTATGTCAGTTGCTTATTTGATTTGCTAATCTTAAATTTTGGGCGGTTCGAAGATAATTTCTATTTTATTATGCCAGCATATGTAGTTTGTAGTTGTTGCTTGTTCGAGCGCTACCACACAAGATTTGGCGATTCAACGACAACTTCAATTCGGTTCTGCCAGTTTACACCAATCGTACATTCGGTTCTTAGTTTTAGCAAATCAAGAGTAGTAATATATATCACATCGGTTGAAGTTGTTTATAACATTTGCTAGTTCGATTCAGTATTTTCCATTGTAACAGGGACTAGATGTACACAACTTAAAATACTGTTACTTCAGGCGAAATAAAATGAGCTTACAATTTACCGTTACTTCAGTGGTCTTAAGCATACATTTTGGCACATATTAATTGTTGACACCATTACATATTTTAGCTAGTCTTTAGATTCAAACAAAAAGAACAAAATATATGTGTAATGCTCCCGAAACTTGCATAATATATTTCTCCACTCTTTTTTAAGTACCAAATTCCGACGGGGTTTCAACAACACACAAGCAAACATTTCTTGGTTTATGGTGACTTATGAGCTCAAACGCTGCTTAGCTGACGATTTGTGTTGCTGGTTTGTTGGCTTAGCCGTGCGAATATATTAGTGCTGCCACCGCTTTTATTTTGATTGTATTAGTGCAAAAGTAATAGAAAGTAGCATGCCACCGCCAACAACAACCAACACAAAAGTGAAGAGTATGCAAAAAATTGATTGCCACCAGTTTACCGCTTGAAAAGCAGTGTTTCAACATCGCACATTCCCTTGCACCTTCACCTCACTCCACTCACAACTGGCGAATTGAGCACGCGGTGGTCAACAAAAAGTATGTGGAAACGACAAACGAAAAACACAGCGAAATAGTATAATAGAGTCGAGTCGAGTAGAGTCCTACTAATGGCACACAGCGAGCATTGGGTCATTCGGGTGACTGGCTGGTTGCTGCCACCGTAACTCATGGCAAACACAAGTGTCACTGCCACAACCGATCCATGCAGTACACAGCGCTATTTATGTAACCATGCATGTTTGCATGAGTGTGTGTGTATGTGTCTGTGTGCAGGTAGACATGGGCGCATGCATTGCGATTGCTTCTATGCATACCTTTAGATTTTCTAAGTAACACATTCATTTAATATTTATTTCTCTCTAAATATTAAATATTATTTCGAGGGGCACCAGCGGTACACATACACCGAGATACATGCAAGCATACCCACACAGGTAGAGGCAATGACGTTGGCGCTCCACCATTGCTGTGCATACACCTTTGTTTTTGTTGGCATTGCCGTTGTTACCACCGCATTGAGCCCCACTCTCGTCAGAACACACATACACATACACATAAAAACGCTGAAGAGACAGCGTTGTTGCAACTTGCAAAACTATGCGCTGCAACTGGTGCTTGCAACGGTTTGCGATTGTACATAAGTTGCAAGTTGCCAGTTTTGTGGTGATACGAGTTGCATGAGGAGCACAGGTGATGTACGAGCTCGGGTAGCTTGTTGCACGCCCCGCAAGTTGCTGCCGGAGCAGTGTTGCAGGTACGCAGCTAATGCTACCAGCCAAACGTTTGTTTGTTGCCATGAAAAAATGTGGCATGTAAGTGTTTTGATACTAACTAAGTTGCTTTGCTTTACGGTCGCATAAGTTCGTGTGTATGTGTTGTGGCATTTTATCTGCTCGGTCTTTTACTCATGTCCTTTAATAAGTTTTTCATTTTCATTTTGATGATTAGTGTGTATGCGTGTCTGGCCTATGCAAACTCACAGCTACGTGTCCGTATGTGTGTGTTTGCGAGTTTTGGACATTTGAAATTTATTTGCAACAACGCAATGTATATAAATATGTGGGCAAATAAATATTGCTACGCGTCAGGTAGGCTCGTTTACTTTTGTACACACACGCACAGACAATGCACTGGCGCTGCAGGTAACGCATACGCCTAGTGGCGCCTTTCAAGCAATGCAGGCAGCTCTATGCACTTGCGTCTTTCTGCCATATTTTATTTTAGAATTTTTATTTCATTTATGTTTTGCACACACTCACTCGTGTTATTGGATTTTATGGTTGCTGGGTTGATAAGTGAATTTGCTTTGAATGCCAGTTTTTCATCAAACACATTTGGCACGGAAGTGTAGTTACCTCAGCGGATTAAAATTTGTAAATATAGAATAGCGCAAGCTAAAATTTGCAACTCAGAAATATTTGAAGTTTGCAGAATTATTATTCTTATGTTTGTGCGCAGTTCTAGACAAAGTTTTGGCATCTCCAGCTAACAAGGCTTACATATGTACATACAATATGTTCTTTCAACAGCGTAAAATTATGGAAAATATAATTTGTGGTTGCTCAACAGTGCGAGAAATATTAAATGATAATGATTTTTTTGACGATTTAATAAATAAGAATGATATATACATACATATGAGCAAATATTTATATTGTATTTATTATTACGAATTTATAGATATTATACGCTAATAGAAATAATTTTGGAATAAATTAGGTAAACACTTTCTTTGCTAGTTCTTTGTCCTTTTAGACCCTGAACAGGATATACTAAGTTTGCTACAAAGTTTGTCACCCCCAGAAGGAAGGGTCGAAGATCCTATAATGAACACATATAACTATATGATAAATGATCATGATGACGGGCTAATTGGATTTACCCATATGCGTCTGCCTGTTTGTCTATACATATGCGAACTGGTCCCTCAGTTTTTGAGTTATTTATCTGAAATTTTTTGCAGTAAACTGGCAGTTTTTCGAGAAGTCATAGAATTCGAAAATAAGGTTGGAGTTGACAAACTAAATATAGACTTTTTCTTTATTACTGTATTAGAATTCTCCTTAGATACGAAAGATTTATCAATTTTGTGGGGAAAGGCTTTATATCATGCAATATTGTGATCAAATTGAAAGGTGAATTTTGTCTATTTCATCTTCTTCAAAGTAATCTCCTCCCGCTGCAATACACTTATGTCAACGAATTTTCTAGTTATCAAAGCACTTGGAAAAATTCTTCGTCGTGATGGTCATCAGAGCCTTATTCGATTCAGCTTTTATATACTCAATTGAGTCAAAACGGAGTCCTCGGAGTGATCATGTGAGTTTGCTGAATAGCCAGAAGTTACACGAAGGTAAATCGGGCGAATGCAGGGGTTGCGAAACGATATTAGTTGAAATAACCAATGCAGTATGAGATGCTGCATTATCGCACCTCTTTGTGCAATAAATTCAGAAATAGTAAAAATCTAAGAATCCACTTTTAGAGCCTCACAAAACGACGCGTACCTCAAATACTAATAAACATTTTGGCATGATATTTAGCATATATGTCACTGACAGTACTACCAACACAGAAACAAAATTTACATATTCGAAAAAGACGCGAAGTATAAATTTAAAATTCATCTTTCTATTTGATAACAGTAGTATCATATATTTATACACACACACTTTTGTACCATATGTAAAGCTCCAATACTGCATACAAAAGTGTCCTTTTCTACAATTGGCCTTATCGAGGTGCATAAGGTGTACGTTTATCGTGCCCTCTCATCTACCAAATATGGTATGGTACTCTCTTTGTTATCTCTAGTGCACTCTACAGCTAATTTGGTATACTAACATATCCCAATTTATGTATGTATTCGTGTATTCGCTAAAGTGGCGCATTGTGCCCATCAATTACAGTTATGTACAGCAGTCAAAACGGTGAAATCAACAGAGATTCTAGCAATATATAATTACCATTAGTAAATTACTAATTAAGATGGTTAAGGGTACAGTTATGTATATTTGTGTATATTATGTGCTCACAGATAAGTTGTTACTGCAGCGGTTACAAGTAATATCTTACGATTAATTTGTGTGGAGAAACTAAATTTTCAATGAAGGTTTTTATCTAAAATTTCAAGAAAATCGAATTAAAAATATTTTGGTATATATAAAAATGTTTTTGTTTTTTGTAATCAAGTCCATACATTATTAAACAAAAAACACATATTAACAATATATATTAAAAAAATTATAATCTTTCATAAAAGTGCTGATGGAAGGTAGCGAATCGAACAAAAAACTAGAAATTATTAAATTTCCTTATAAAATATAAAAAATGTATACATAGCTGGTTAAAGTTCGATTTAAGCGATCGAAAACCACTTAAAATTGAACAAGAATGCAAATAAAGGCAATAATTGTTTTAAAATATAGATAATTATGGATAGAAATTATATGAAAGAAGGTCCAAGGAAGAGCGAAAGAAGCATACAATTGCTAAATTATTATTCCTGCTGCCACTCTCATTAAATTTTGCAGCAATTTCCCTGCACACAAGTCCTTATTAGCCGTTCACCTTGCAACATGCAAAAGCAATTGCGCTAAAATGTTAATTTTCATGCCACAAAACATACAGAAACACAAATTGCACAGGGAAGCACAAGAAATATTGAGAAAAAAGAAAAATATGCATTTTCAAATTAGCAAACTACGGTAAATGATATGTTAAATAAAAAGTGCTCGCACAATAACAACAAAACAAAAACAATTTGAATGACTTACTCAAGTTGCTGCTGTGGCAAAGCAACAAAAGAGGGGCGAATACGAGAAATTACAGCAGAATAATATAGCCATATATGCTTGTATAGGAGTTTATATATATATATATAATTGTGCTTGTATGTGTGCGCATTTGTAACTGCTTCTGTGTTTCGCCTGCCGTTTGCTTGCAATGATGAATTTTCCTTCTTTCACCGCCGTTGCCATTGCAATTGCCACAAAAATTATAAAGTTAATTTTGTTTAAGTAAAACTTTGGCATAGACATACAGATATATATACAGGCATGTGTGTGTTTCTATGCATTTTGCATGCATTCAAGTGAAATAATATAATAACATATACAAGTTCGTGCAGGTGTGTGTGTGTGTGTGTGCAGAGCATTTCCTATACATATACTTACGTGTAATTATTTATTGCATTACAATTCCAATTCGTTGTTGTTGTTATTGCTGTTGTTTTGTTTTCGTTTCTGGTTAAACCATTGGCCGTTAGCTTCCGCCCGAACCATCGCAGCCAAGCGCTAGGCAGCATTTGCGGCCGGCCTGCTCACTGCTGCACTTGCCAGACGCTGATTATGGTGTTTTGCGAAAAAACAAAAATACAGAAAAAAAACAATCAGCTCGGTAGAAACAATGGAAAAAATTACTTTCATCGCATGCAACTATAAAAATGTTTAGCTACATTAATTTACTACTTGTCGATGCACGTACACACACACATAAACATACATGTATATATATGTATATATATGTATATATATGTATATATATGTATATATATACTATATATATTAATATGCATATGTGCCCGTGCGTGTGCTTTCTTGCAATATTATTACGATTGCAATTGCATTTGTTATTATTATCTCTCACTAGTGTTGTTGTTGCATTTTATAGTCACTGATTGTTTTTGTTGCTTTTGCTGTTTTTGCAATTTTTAAACACCGTAATTGTCATTCGTTGCAATTAAACAGCAGTTGTAATTCCGAAATACAACAAAGTAATAAATAATAAGGTTTGTTCGAAGAAACACTGGAGAAAACACTAGCAATTAGCCACTAATTAAAAGGCGGCAATATTTTTTCGATTTTTTCCCTTTCTTGTGCTCTCATTTCTGCAATGCAACAGCCGTTATGTATATATATATGTATACCTGTATCTATTACAATTTTATGTGTGTGTGTTTCACGCTTGTTGATGTCAATAAATAATTTCGATTTAAATGCAGTGTCTTAGTGCCGAGCGTTCGAAATATAATAAAACTAGTTGGCGCAGAGCACATTTAAAAAGTTATGCTTAAGTTGCGAGCATGCTTTGAGTAGGCGTGAAGTGTTTATTTCAATCGTGTAAAGTAGCTAATGGTCAAATGCACAGTTATAAGTTGAATAAATTACGTATACCGAAATAGAGTTACGATCGTGGCCTAATTTTAGCGATTTATAGCCCTAGTCCACTGCACAAAATTTAACAGCAAAAGAGTATAAAAGTTCAATTGAAAACTGATTATGCTTAGATCGTCGGAGGATCACAGAATTTGTCTCTATATTGCAACATGTAGTGCTCTTTACAGTGGGATTTTAAAAATTAAACAAAAGTCTTTGTTAATATCCAGGAATTTACAGTTTAGAACTTTTGCCAAAATAATTCCGTTGACTATCACATTAAGCAAAAGTTCAAAACCCGGTCTGTGGTCCTACCTAACCAAGAAGACACAATTTTTGAAAATTTCGAAATTTGAATTTCGACACAATTTTTGATATTACAGACTAAATATGGTAACTACGATTCATTTCGTTCATTTATTTATTAACATTTGGTCATTTCAGGCTTCAAGAAAATCTTATTACGAAAATATATATTTAAGATTAGAGAATTAAATTTAGAGAATTTATTTTTGAAGCTCCAAAAACTATTTTTAAATAGTTTGTTTATACATTTTTTTTCAATACCGATTTTAAAATACCTCTTTTCAGACAAGACACTATTTAAAAATTAAGTTTTTCGAAAATATATTTAGGAAATTTACTTTTGAGAGTTAGAAATAAATTTAAAATTTTTAAAATCCATTATTTATGGTTTTTTGTTATCATGAGTTTCAGAAAGTATGTCAAATTAATTGTAAAAAATAAAGATTTTTAAATTTTTTTCTTCCAAATTTCTGGAAGAACTTTACTTTTCGAAATCGTATATTTATGAATTTTTAATCATTAATGGTTTCAAGAAAATATCTCTATTTCATGAGAGTACTTGGAGAGAAAATGCAATGCAAATTTTTCGAAAATATGTTTTGTGAAATTTTGAAAATGATTGGACATATTCATGAATTTTTTGTTATTACAAAATAAATGCAAACCTCCTACCCGAAACAACACCTGTTCCAATATAAGTGAAGCTGCAAATAACTTGAATCTTGCCTAATTCGTGCGCAGACATAATATGCCAAAACACATGCAAAAGCATATGCTCTAAAGTTAACGAACCGGCTGCTAAGTTAATTTTCTTCACTTCACCTACACACCTGTATGCTGTCTATGGCATTTACGACATAATAACTCTTAAATGCCATAAAAAATTGTAGCGGTTGGACTAAATATGCAGCAAGAGCATAATTTTGCGACCAAATCGACATATTACCAGTTAATTTGCGCAAACACACTCATACACACGCACGCACGCACATGCCAATTACGACTACTGTGCTCGCGGTGTAACTGTTTATTTTCGATCGATTTTAGGCAATAAATAGCAAGCAATTAAACACCAGCTTACGCGGTTTTCGCATTTAACAGCTCCAATTAACTAGTTCGCTCTTTATGAGCGAGTATTTTCGCATGCCACACACACATGCATACATATAAACATATAATACAAACATACGCATACCTATGTATAAATATATGTATATAGCATGTGCTTAGGCGTTTAGCCACATGTCGTTAACTTATCACATTAACTAAGCCACTTGTGCTTGACACTTTTGGTTAACTGACAACCTGCTGATCGTTTCACTTAGCACTCGTCTTCGTGGGGTAGTTTTTAGCGCAATTTCCAACACCGATGACGTAGATGGAATTAGAGTAGAAACTTTTTTCTATTTTCGATTTTCTGCTTTCGGCACAAATCATTACTCCCACATCATTTGCATACAGTTAGACACACATGCTTCCACGCATGCGCAGGTTTTTTCATGTGTTATGTATTATTTGTCCATAAAAAAAGGAAGTGTGCAAATATGTGGCACATATCAATTTGATCATTCAATTTAGAATGCGCGCTGTGAATGGCGCTCAGCTTATGGAAGTTGTTATTGATTTCTTTTCGATATTTTATACTCTTAGCGTGACTTATTTATGCAAATTCCTTTACGTTATGCTAATTTTCGAGTTATTTCGGTAATGGTAAATTTTTATTTGAGTACTTGTCATAAGAATGTAATAAGAATTATTTATCTAGAAATAGTTTTGGTGTTGTTGCACGACAAAAACTTTAAACAAAAAAAAATACAAAAAAATATATTCTTAGAACTAGTTTGAAGTTTTCTAAGAACTAATAAATAAATATTTGGAAAGTTGGAAAGATCTGCAGTTAGAGCCGTATTCCTACACCATTTGTTCATAATTTATATTTAGCGAAAGCAAACATATGGTATATATTCTAAAAGTTATCATTGTTTCTTAGGAAAATATTTTTATATATTTGTCTTTTTATTTGTTTATTTAATTTTGTTTGCTTTGTACCTACAACTTTCAAGCAAGCTAAACTAATTTTACTTAAGTATGGTTAGACGGTTTGCTTTCGCAGACCATTTTTGTGTGGAAAAAATAATGAATAAAAACAAAATCAATAAACACTTAAAGGTGAAT
The DNA here is from genome assembly GCA_037783105.1 of Bactrocera zonata. Lineage (NCBI taxonomy): Eukaryota > Metazoa > Arthropoda > Insecta > Diptera > Tephritidae > Bactrocera > Bactrocera zonata. The sequence goes on along the minus strand of JBAWJQ010004179.1, from coordinate 720,176 downwards.
GAGAGCTTGAACATGGGAATTTTTGGTTTAAAGTTTGCATAGAAAGTTTTCTAAATATGGAATTTTCCGCGCGTGCCAGTTTTAATAAAATAAATTAGCATTAAACAAACTTGAAAAAAATATATATTACTTGATAAACTACAATAAAAACGCTCTATAGCCAAAACAAAAAATTGTTAGATAGCCTTTTGCATACCTTTTTTCAACGGTAACGGTTTTTTATTGGCTGCCCACCAAACCATTACAGCAACTGGATGGTGAGACGTGACCTGGTACGCTTAAAATAACATTTTTTCTTCTTTGGAAGTTCCTGCGTAAATTTCATCATTCTGTTTATTAGAAACTTCTTCAATAGTGAAAATTTTTCATATGAAAAACGATGATTTCATGGTCGTTGACCGCTGAACAAGCAATTTGCATCTGTTGAGCCTCATTTGCCTCAAGGGCATTGTCTCAAGATGATCATTTGAATGACGGTATGCTTTCATGTGGTTTTCATCTGGATTAAGTCTTGACATTGTTCCATTTTTTTACATAATCTTCTGTTTCGGATGCGAGTTTTATTTATGTCTTTTACCTATAAATATCTATTTAAATTAAAAATAGCTGAGCTTATTATACAGGAAATATGTCTCAGAAATAAACTTGACATTTTTATATCGTTCGAAAGTATTTACAAATTAGAGCAACAAAAGTTAACTTAAGCGATGGCATTGTTTGAAATGTTACATGCTTGCTTTGCCTAAAAAGTTGCTTCCAGTTGTGCAACTAGCAGTGTTACGTATACGCCATGTTAAACCTTCAACGATTGACTTTTATTTGTAAGAAATAGTGCTTTAGCTACCCGCAACTGGCGATTATAGATAATTTTGAACGCGATGATTTGCTTATGAATTTTGATACACCAAACACACACATCACAAAGCAGAGGTGTATGTGCGTGTGCATACCTAAATGGATTTCGCTAAATGTCTACCCAAAATATTATAGACCAATGTCCACACAGCTACCATAACAAAGCGGCGTGACGGAGAGTTCAAGGGAAGGAAAATTACATTTTGATATCATTACGCGATTGCATACAAACATACCTGTATACAACAATATTAATACTAATGAAACAAACTTGAGCTCGAGCGGAAGGTAAACAAACACATAATGCACGCGCACATACAAAGCGGCGAAATACCTGATATAGCGGACTAAATCAATATTATGGAAACGCGAATATGATCACCAAACATACAGAAGTGTGTACAAAGTAATGCATGTGAGTTTGTATGTAAGCTATGATTAGGGGAATTTTCTCGTATATTTATGCATTTGTGGATGTGCAAATGTTATTGAAGAACGCCATCTTGTTTTTGAGTGATGTAGTTTGCTCGTCTTTATAATTTTTACTGCTTTTTTAGACTTCTGACATTAGTTTCAAGCGCGAATAGAGTATATGAAATTTGCCACGAAGTTCGTTGCAAACAGAAGTAAACGACGGCGAAGAAGTATATATACTGTACGAGTATAAGTTGATTTAAGCACTTCTATCTGCGTCTATAGATACGCTAACTAGTCCTCGAGTTTTCAAGATATTTTGCAGACGGTCTTTTCTCCGCAATAAGCGCCTCCTTTATCTGAACTGCCGATATCACACCACTATAGCAAGTAGCTGCCCTACAAATTGATCAATAAAAATTAAGTTGTTGTATGGAAGATTTTTTTATTTAACAAAATAGTCTCACGAAATTTGGGTTAAATAATATGTACTATATATGTTTAAAGTGATATTTGGCAATTGCAACCAGCTTTGTGCTCTTGCGATTTCCAAATTGGCTAAATAAATTCTCTGCTGCAGTGTTGCGATTGTGTACCTAGGTATATACTTACATGTACCTATGTATATAGTATATATACCTATAAGTATATTGTGCGCTGGTGTGCACAGCTGATAAAGGCAAATAACCCCAAGGAGCCCCACAAGACTTCAAATTGCTTGCATTAGTTGTCATATGACAATAACAATGCGTAATGAGATGGCCAGAGGATTAACTCTTGCGTGTGTAAGTATATGAGTGAGTGTGCTTATAATTTAAAGGATGTAAAGCTAGCCAAGCAGCTTTAAGGCAAATAATCTACTACAAATTAAATAATTTCCTTTTAACCAAAAAAATCTTTATTGAAAAGACATATATGTATTTGCTTAAGGTCCGCAAAAATTTCGTCACGCGCCTTTTGAATAAAACAATTGTAACTTCCATCGAGGTCCCACTGTATGTGCCACTGCAGCACTGTCAGTGGCCGCTGTCAAAATACTTAGATGTTTATATACGCACATTGCTCAAATACTCGCGCTCCAACGCAGCGTTAACGTTTACATACACACAAAAGTACACAGTGTTGCGTGTATTTGTTGTTGTTAGCTACTTAGTGTGCTTATGTTTTGAATTAATTACTTACTTGGGGCATGCAGCGGCGCTGTCTGCGGCAAGTTGCCGGCGAACATTGTGCCGAATATAATGTATTAATCAGATATGATTGTGGCAATAAACACAGTCGCACAAATAAATAATGGTACGTCCGTGCAAATAAATAATTGTGTGCATGCAAGTATGTGAGATGACGCCCGGCAGATATAACTGTACAATTTGCAGATTTAGCTCACTTGTGCAGTGTTCATTTGATTTTGCCTTGTAAAATTTGGTAAGCGTTGAATGCTTTTCGAAATATAATAAAAGAAAGTTCTTGCTTACATTCTGCTTATTCTGCAGAAAACTAAAATTTGTTCAAATAACTGAAATATTACTATTTTCAGGGACATTATTTTTTCGATGGAGGCACTAATTTTTTCATCTATATTTTTATCTAAAGTTTACGCGAAGTGGCTGAGGTAAAAGTTTTGTTATATTTTAATTTTTTTACAAAAATAATCATTTGTGGTTTATTTATTATGCTTCTTTTATTGTAAAACTTGCACTACCCGCACCTTTAAATATTTTGATCTGAACACTGGACGCGCAGTTAATCAAAACTGAAAATTTAGGTTAATTATATAACGACCCATTTAAAAAGGTCTCTTAATTTTAAATATCTCTAACTACATTAATTCTACATAGTATTATAGTATGTGAAAAATAGCTTTTAATTTTTTTCTTACATACCATGAAAAAATCGTAAAAAATATTTCTTGTTTTGCTAAATCAACTCTGTCAAAATTTATTTGAGTACAAACTCTAACCTAGAACCGTAAAAGAAAACTTTAATTTTGTTTCACAAAATAATGGCTCAAAACCATAAAGTGTTTTTATTTTCATTACTTTTGTTGATTTGGTGTCAGAAATGCAAGAATTCATAGAAAATTATTTGAGATATACTTTAATTCCAGAGGCTTATGAGCGATGTCAGTGGGAAAAGTGTACATCTTTGCTATCTTTCATCTTCTTCTTCTTAATTGGCGTTGACACCGCTTACGCGATTATAGCCGAGTCAACGACAGCGCGCCAGTCGTTTCTTCTTTTCGCTACGTGGCGCCAATTAGATATCCCAAGCGAAGCCATGTCCTTCTCCACTTGGTCCTTCCAACGGAGTGGAGGTCTTCCTCTTTCTCTGCTTCCCCGGCGGGTACTGCGTCTTTCATCGCTTGATTCAAAATTTAGTTCTCAAAGCTCCGTAGCGGCAGCAACTCTTTTACGTACATATATTGTTGGCTTAAAATTTATATACTAATATATTTTTATATTTTATTAACTATTTATTTGAATTGATATATGTTATTAATCATATAAAGTAATTAAATGTATCATTCCAAAACATATACAGATAAAGGCAATTTAAATAATAAAAAAATTAATAAATTACAAGTGCTTCAATGCTAGTTATATAATTTCATCTATGCCTCTCTGTGTAATTTATTTAATTAACTTTGCCGCTTGCCACAATTTTCCATAACATATATTGATTAGTCTTTCTTGAGCAGACCGCAATAACTTGCCTGCCACTGCTTCGTTTGCGACCGCAGTAAAACATGCAACAATGTGCCTTAATAGTAAAGTATTTACAAATATATGTAAGTATGTGTGATTGTATTGGTGAATATCAATGCGCATAAAATATAATAAAATAAGTATAAATTCACAATTTTACGCGCGCCTCCTTGAAACTAATGCAATTTTAATGCTATTTCTCGTACTCCATGGCGTATAAGTAACCAGCGGTGGTGCTGCCACAAGCCAATATCCAGTGGCGAATGTATGTATATATATATGTATGCTTTGCGCCTATCCTTATGCCTTATCTTGCGAAGTGGTTTCTTTGGCTTCAGTGGGGTTTCTTGCAAGTGGCACTTTATACATATGTACATACATATGTATATTCGGATACATATATATGTAGAGTACGTGTAGAATCCTTGAGCGCGCTCGGCTTACTGGTAAGTTTTTTATTTCTTATATAATATAACACTTTATTTATTATTCATTTTCGATTCCTATATTTTATTACCGCCCACACATCGTGTTATGCCTTCCGCCACTGCAAGCATAGCCACACCATGGAGGTGTCCAGCGCGCCTCACTGTTACCAATAAAAAAGTACAAAACTAAGTACGCGCTCATACGAAATGCACATAAATACAAGCGTATGCATGTATGCATATTTATGTGTAGAAAATAAGTATCCTCTTCCTATTCGACACTGCGCCTTTGTAAAATAACTTCATTCCCATCCACATTTAGGTATGAGCAGTAGTGCTTTTGCTTTGCGCATTTTTCGCCGCCGACTTCATCGCTCACTTTCTTTACTTGCTGTCTGCCCAGTCTTGCGCTCACGCAAAACAACAAATTTTCATATATTTCTATTCCTTCACTCCGAGCTTTTAAGCTTTTGCTCAGGCTACTTACTTCATTCATTTATATTGGTATATAAATACACATATGTGTGTACAATCATTTCAATCCTCAATAGTTATAGTAGTAATTTTTTTCTGCTCATTTCCACTCCAGCTGACTTTCATGTCCGCCTGATAGTTTTAGCGGCATTTTCTTCAATGGCGTCAGTACATTCGGCGCAACAACAACGTTATCTTGCCTATGCAAGCACGAGTAGTTGGTCACAGTCGAACTACCAGCACGAATATCAATGCAGCGCGAGCTCATTCTCTCTCTCACACTCTCTTTGCATACATTCTACATAGCTCCATTGCTCCATTTCTTTGTCATGCCCGTTTCACTGTTTCAACATTGTAGAGTCATTTTATATTGTTTGCTGTTGAGCTCATTCCATTCATTAATTTTATAAGAAGAACCGTATCGCATAATAAATAATTAATTTAAACGTCGCCGCACCCAACTTTTGTAATTTCCAAGACCTTGCAGTCTTGCGGCATGCCGTTCTGTGGGTGTTCATGTGGACGATGGAAGTACTGGGAGGGGAAGTGATAGTTCGCAATGAAATAAATTAAGATTGCATACATTAATATTGCTTTTATGCAAGTGTGTGTGTGTATACGTGCTAAGTAAGGCGAATGGGTCTTAAGAGGTATGCGGCGTGTGGCAAGCAAGAATTTGCAACGGAGCACGCTTCGCTGTCGAAACTTCTTTGCAGATCGAACGGCTGATGCACTTGTGGATAACGGAAATGAATGATCAAGTTCAATGATATTTAATTTTATTTAATTAAAGTGATACTGTTCATATAACGGAATGTAAAATTAAGGCAATATAATACTTTTGTTATGATGCCTAAAATGTAAGCGTGTACAAACGAAATATTCGATAAAAAGTGCTTCCAGCTGACGTTACATTTCAAAATAGCTTATAATTTTAATCAAATGTAAGCGGAGAGCTTTCGAAGAAACTGCTTAAGAATGGCTTCTCCTAAGCATTTAATTATTATTCAAAGAAGTTCTTACTAACTAACCAAAATTATGGAATTTGCCTTAAATCTCAGTTGAGAGCTTTGGAAACCACTGCAGGATAGCAAATACTCAAATAAGGCAATAAAAATTAATTCCATTTGAGTTGAGTGGATCTTCATATGTCTACGACAACATACGTATAATGGATACTATATAAAAGTCAGGCTTGTAAACGTAATACTATCCGATGAATCTTTTTTCAAATTTAAAAATTACACAAAGCTTCGTGAAATCTCGCAATCAGTGACTAAATATTTTATTATGTACGTACATATTTTAATAAAAAATACAGCACAAACGTAAAAGTGAAATTTGGAAATCTTTTTGTCTCCAAGGAAATATTGTTAAAAATGCATAACGTTAAAAAGCTGCTTCAATACTTTTATCATCTAATCACATATTTTAATGAAAATAGTGTGAAAGCTTTAATCAATGCAGAAGTCAAATTCGATTTAATAATGGTTTCAAAAAATTTATTGGAAATTTATGACACGCAAAGCTTTGTGAAAGTTCAAGAACTGTAAGTGCTTAAAGCTTTCATCACTTACGCAAATATTCTCTTGAAAAAAGTGCAGCGAAGCGATTTAGAAGTACAAAGTTAAATTTTTTCGGCAGCGAATCACATAACGGCAAACAAGAAAATTAAATTACATTTGCTTGTGTCGGTTACATTGTGATTAATGAATAAATAGACACTTAAGATAATAATGTATAAGATTTAAGCACATAGATAGGGTGGCTTATATATTTTTCCTGACATAATACAATTGGTCTACACGCTCAGTTTAGCATTGCAAAATAGCGGCCAAGCCGAATGCCGGCTGCAGCCCATTTTGTTGGGCTCCGTTATTTTCTGTGAATAACGGAAGTTTTAAGTACTATTAAAATTCACATCCGCTGCCGCAAATCCCATGTAAGCGAGCCATCTTGGTAAGCAAGAAACCAGCAAAGATTAAATGGAGAAAGGCAACAACAAGTGCAGGCCGTTCCCGCAGCCGGTGTTAGCGCCTAAAAGCCTGCATTTCCGTTCGGCTAAATGCTAAGCGTGTTGTGAAATCCGAGTTAAGCGGCGCGAGCAACGTTTGTTATACGCTTTTATTATAAAAAAGCCGAAGCGAATTTAGCAAGAATCATTGTTATGCACACGACTCAATTGTTTCGTGTTTTCGCGTCGTGTATTTGAGGCAATGCTATTTGCTGTGAAATTTATTAATAAACGTGCAACATTTGCATACAGGCGGTGCAACGAAATGAAAAGAATTATAATTCAGCAAAAAAATGCATACTAAAGTGTAGAAACGGAAATGGCTTAGAAAGGAATCAACTAATTCCTCTTTAAATAAATCGCTATTCTCGCAGGATAAGCCAAAGCAAAATGAGGAAGGAGCGCAAAATATACAAAAAGGATTTCCAGCGTGGCAGTTGGCGCATAAAAACTGTGTGAGGCGGTGTTGGCCTGTTGGCGTGTTGCATGTTCACACATACACATACAGGCAAATAGGTATAATAGTTTAGTTGCTTTACTACTTTATTACATTGTTGACTGCTTTTTGTGGCGGCAACAAATTGATGTTCGTTTCGTGCCGACGTTAAATATGCAACGAAATGTCTGCAAAGGAAAGTAATAAACTGCGCTGCATGGCCGGCTAGTGACGCCTTCGCGCGCCTGACCAATGAGGCGGCTATTTTTTAATGCATGCCGCGAGTTTGAATCCCGCATTCGACTTTGTAGCCGATATTCCGCGCTTAGTACCGAGGAGCGCTCACTTTTTGCATATGCTTCAATATAGTTTTTGTTTTTTTGTTCTTTTTTGGTAATTTCGCCTGCGCGCTGCTGCCTACTCTGAGTTCCTGAGCGCATAAATATAGACAAGCGAAAATATTTACGCTTTTTTGTTGTTGTTTAATTTAAGCATAAACATGATCACGTGCTTGCCATACATATTTCATGTGAAAAGAAATTATGTGCGTTTTTTAAGCCGAAATTGCTACAGAAGTGTGCAAAATGTTAGCGCACACATAAGCAAATAAGGCAATATTTTTCATGCATTTTTATTTTTCGCTAGGAGGCTGAGATATGTTGCGTTAAATATTTGAAATTAGGCGTGTGGAAGCAGCTGTAGCACGTCTCGTTTACAGCGTGTAAACATGCTTGAAAGTACTTACACAAACACACTTATAAAACCCCTGGAATATCCTTGCTTGCCACAAAGCGCCAACTGTTCATATTCAAATCCACCAAGCTGCATATGTTAACACACATACTCGCCAAACTTGCTGAGCGCGCGCATGTGTGTGCGTGCATATCATTGGCGCTTTGTAAAAAAGCCATAAAGTATATGAATAATTGAAATAGAAGTCGGAAACATTTTTATGGCAAGCGCGCGAACGAGTCTAAACAAGCTACAAACTGCACTTTACAACTATGAAGGCAGCAAAGGTCGAACACCGTTGAGCAGCTGAGATGAGCGCTGCGCCTAGTTGAGTACAGCGGCTGCTATACACATAGACACATGTCCTTTTGTTTGAAAAAGTCAATGTGTGGCTCGTGTGTTTTTGTTGGGGCATGTGTAAGCTGCCTGCTACTTTCCTTTATGGCAGCCGTTTACAAAACAAGATGACGCAGTAGGCGTAAGTGTTGTTGTGGTTTGATTTCTACAAGCATTTTGCTGTTTTTGTTGTTGTTCCATTAATATGTGGCACCATACTTGCTTTAAAATTTGATTTGTTATTTACCTAAGTTGTGTTTTTGATGTTTCGTACAGTTTTCTCATTTAAAAGTTTCGAGCAATTGTAATTTTAATTTTGTTTTGAATATACGGTATCTTCGCACTCAGCAAACGATGACCAAAAATTGGATAAATGAGATTGTGTGATAAACTTTGCTAAAAAGATGGCTTAAAAGAAAATGTTCTTGGGATGTCAATTCGGTTGACCAAGAGTTCTGGTCATTGGTTGCTCTTGTATTTTGAAATTGACATGTTGCAGCCACTCGACTCAGTTACCGATTCCTAAGTAAATAAACCTTTGGTCCGTACAATATTTTTACAATATTTTGAAGGGTTGCATATACATAAGCCTTTATGATAATACATCTTGTAGGAGATGAATGATGAAATGGAGAAAATGACCATATATTTTGTAAATTTTCAGAATTTGATTTCACCATATATTTATTCGGAGATTATAACGTAATCTTGGACAACAATTTCGGCGAAATTTTGTAACGATATCCATATAAAAGAGTTTTGCATACAACAACTAGATTTACATAGATCAGTTTGTATGACAGCTATATCCTACATATATTGCTCAAATGTAAACAATATATTCTTGGATTGTAACATCACTTTGGACAATAATCTAGACGAAATTTCGCCTAAGTCTGTTCTAAAGTGGGAATTTAACCAACATACACGATCTTATTTTTAATTCCGTGCAAAAAGTTCTAAAAACGAGAAGAAGATTTTTAACAAAATAAGTAATATTTTATATTCATAACAGCTCTCTATAAAATATATATCTTCAATATTATAAATCTCTGGTAAACAAAAAATTCTAAATCTCTTTCTCTATCTTAACATTTCTTTGCAGGCTAAAATGATTGAAAGTGGACATCCTTGGATGGGCACAGCGTCGACCTCTTCCGTAACCGGTTAGTTAAAAGCATTGATAATATTTTTTAATGCAAATTAAGACAAAAATTAAATAAGATTCCCTACAGCTCTTTTAAATTATTCACAAATACCTTATAATTATTTTCATTTATTTTTTTTACAAAAATTTTCCTAAGCACATGTATCTATTTTTCTTGAATAGTTATAAAACTATAGCAATTATCACAAGAAATCCATATTTTTCGACATTTCAAATTCCGAATTTCTCTTCTCCTTCCCACTGCATCGTCTCAGCAGACAGCTACCAGTATCAGTTGCAATCGATGTGGCAAAAATGTTGGAATACGAATCAGCAAAACCTTGTGCAACAATTGCGGTTTCGTGAACGCGGTCCCCTAAAGTCGTGGCGCCCTGAGGCAATGGCCGAAGCCATATTCAGCGTACTGAAAGAGGGTCTCTCACTATCGCAAGCAGCACGCAAATATGATATACCCTACCCCACTTTCGTTTTATATGCAAATCGCGTACATAATATGTTGGGACCCTCACTGGATGGCGGCACCGATCCACGTCCGAAAGCACGCGGACGCCCACAACGCATCTTGCTCGGCATGTGGCCCGAGGAGCTCATACGATCGGTTATCAAAGCGGTTGTATTCAGAGATTATCGTGAAATTAAAGAGGATCTGGCACATGTGTACGCTAATGGACAAATGCAAGCAGTAAGTTTTAAGTTATTTGAAAAAAAAACTGTAAATTTTTTTTATAAAAATAATTCCAAAATATAAAAAAGCTAAATCATTGATTTTCGGTTACCTTTTTTTGTACTTCACAGGGTTCCCCTTTCGGTGCCGCTGGTAATGCAGCAGTAGCAGCCGCTGCCGCCAACGGTTATCATAACGCCGCCAAATTGGCCGCACAGAATGCCGCACTCGCGCCGCCCGACTCGCCCAGCCCACTTTCCACCATGACCGAAACACTGCGTCGCCAAATTATGTCACAACAACAGCAATCGCCCATTTCGCAAACGATGAACATGTACAAATCACCAGCCTATCTACAACGTTCGGAAATCGAAGATCAAGTATCGGCGGCGAATGCCAAACAACACGCCGACGCACGACGCACCTCCGATAATATGCCCGATCTGAGCGCGCTCGGCGGCCTAATGGGTATACCCGGTTTGAATGTGATGCCAGCGCAAGCGGCAACGCGTGCCAGTCAAATGCATCAGAGCGGCGCCGGTTATGCAAGAGAGCGTGAGCGCGAACGTGAGCGCGAGAGGGAGCGCGAACGTGAACGTGAACTAAAGGAGGCCATGCAAGCGCGCCAATATGGCAATCAATCACGCGGCTCCATAAGCGCGTCCAGCGGCAGTAGCCAAAAGATGCCGGCCACAGCGACTGCGGCGGCCGATTCGGCGGCAGCAGCTTACGCGCACTACAAGAACAAAGAGCACGCCACCAATTACGCGTTCAATAAACGTTTCGCCGAAACGCTACCGCCCGGCATCGATTTCGAAGCTATCGCGAATGGTTTGCTGCAGAAATCGGTGAATAAGAGTCCGCGCTTCGAAGACTTCTTCCCCAGTGAATTCTTTGGCAATGCTGAAAGTGCTGCTGGTGCAGGCGCCGCCTATCCGCCCACGCGCGAATCGCCGCTCATGAAGATAAAGCTGGAGCATCAAGCGAGCGCCGAAGTGCCACACGAGGATTGAGCTGTGCGTGAGTGAGCGCGCGGATGCGTCGAAGCTTCCGAGGAGTGAAAGCGTTAGCGTGCAGGTGTGTAGTATCCCAGGGCAGGGTAAGGCAATAATATTATTTAGTAGTTGTATGCCATATAGTATATGCACATACTGAAAACACACACATATATCTGGTAGAAATATTTATGGACATTTGGAGGAAGTAGGAATTCTTTAAGAATACAATTTTTGACTGCTATTTAACCCCAACGTATATAGGTTAGTTCGTAGGTTTTAGGTATACTAAATTACATATACAAGCGTAGATACAAACACACGTATACATGTCTATATTATATGCAAAAATTTGCTGATAAGTCTAAGTATATAACATAGTTGCTATATGCGAATAAGTAAGCCTTATTTTAAGTTCTCGCTTAGTCGTAGGCTAGTGCTGAGGCTATAAGCGAGCGGGTTGGTATGTAGCGCAGCTGAGCAGCTAAGTATGCTAAGAAAATATGCAGGATTTGTAGTTAAAAGTTTTTCTTTAAGTTTTATGTTGACTGCGGTTAGAGAGGCAAACAGTTTCCAGTGACTTTGAAGAAAGTGAGCAAGTAATAGAGAGTAGCAGCTTATCGACTAGCTAATGCCAATTTCTGATTTTTTTGTTTGATTTATTTCCTTACATGCATAGGATCTCGTTGTAATACACATGTATACATAAACTCGTTGTAAATTTATTTATTCGCTTGGCCGCATTTCTCCTTCAAATGCGCGTTTTGTATTAATAAAGCAGTAATACAGAACAATAATTAATTTAAAAAAATTATTATGCATTAAAAAAATATTGTGTAATTATAAAAATTATTATGTAATTAAAATAGTAATAATAAGGGAAAAGTATGTATTTATAAAACAAAGTTTTCGCAAATAATAGACTTGAGCATTTTTAAATGTACGAATAGGTGTCTAAGTGTCAGCAATGTATTTAAAAGCTAAGAATTTAGTGTGTATGTATGTGTTAAAAATATTAAAAAAAATACGTACACTAAAATAAATTTAGTAAGTGAAATAATTGAAAAGAAAATAAAAATTTTAAAAACAAATAACTATATTAAAGATAATACGAAAAATAAGTAAGTTGATTTAAAACAAAAAAGTTGAAAGAATATTGTATTAAACCGGAAAAAACTACTCAAAATTATAAATATATTTTATCCGACTTCCATTTTGCAAATGCCTTTTTTGAATAATAAAATAATTTAAAATGAAATAAAATGAAAACCAATTTGCTAAGTCTTACTTGGCTGCTTCTAAAATTATTATTTAATTGTAAATAATGTACAAATTAAGATAAAATCTGTAAAAAATATACTAAAAGTAAGATAAAAAAGTAAATTTGCTATAAATTATATAGAATTAAGAAATGATATAATCTTGCAAGCAAGTGCAGCGCTCTTCAGTAGTTATGAGTCCAAACACACAAATGTATTTTGCATACTCATGCATAACTTGCAGAAAAATTTGCTTGTGTTTCCCCCCCACACACACACACACACATACACGTTTGCAATAACTATAAGAATTCCAGATGGAAAAGTGTAATGGAAAAATTAAAAATATTTGATGAAGATTTATTTTTGCTTCGCTATTGTTGTGTTAGCTTTAAGTACATATAGAAACACATGCACACATACATACACATAAATAATGAATTGGATATGTGTAACTACTTTACATTGTATTTAGCAGTTATATAGGCATAAAGTAAGCAGTAATGCATATTGTAGAATTATATACAACAAACATAAAATCATACATACATACATACAGTGTAATCCAATGATAATTACTGTAATATGATGGATTTGGAGGAATAAGTCAACAAAACGTGTATGCACTGATGCAATGACGTGAATAAATATTTTTAGTTAATCGTGAATATAAAATAAATTAATTCTTTGTGTTTTATTTCAACTCGGCTAATCATATACATACACATAAACACGTATGTGCGGTGAGTATACTTAATTTGTAACTGACCTTAGCCAGAAACAGGGGGAAGCAGTAAGATGAGTTGGCATTATATCGAAGTGTTACAGATTATTAAATATAGGGTGATTTTTTAAGAGCTTGATAACTTTTTTAAAAAAAAAAACGCATAAAATTTGCAAAATCTCATCGGTTCTTTATTTGAAACGTTAGATTGGTTCATGACATTTACTTTTTGAAGATAATTTCATTTAAATGTTGACCGCGGCTGCGTCTTAGGTGGTCCATTCGGAAAGTCCAATTTTGGGCAACTTTTTCGAGCATTTCGGCCGGAATAGCCCGAATTTCTTCGGAAATGTTGTCTTCCAAAGCTGGAATAGTTGCTGGCTTATTTCTGTAGACTTTAGACTTGACGTAGCCCCACAAAAAATAGTCTAAAGGCGTTAAATCGCATGATCTTGGTGGCCAACTTACGGGTCCATTTCTTGAGATGAATTGTTGTCCGAAGTTTTCCCTCAAAATGGCCATAGAATCGCGAGCTGTGTGGCATGTAGCGCCATCTTGTTGAAACCACATGTCAACCAAGTTCAGTTCTTCCATTTTTGGCAACAAAAAGTTTGTTAGCATCGAACGATAGCGATCGCCATTCACCGTAACGTTGCGTCCAACAGCATCTTTGAAAAAATACGGTCCAATGATTCCACCAGCGTACAAACCACACCAAACAGTGCATTTTTCGGGATGCATGGGCAGTTCTTGAACGGCTTCTGGTTGCTCTTCACCCCAAATGCGGCAATTTTGCTTATTTACGTAGCCATTCAACCAGAAATGAGCCTCATCGCTCATCGGACACGGACGCGAAACACATTTCGAACCGAACACTGATTTTGGTAATAAAATTCAATGATTTGCAAGCGTTGCTCGTTAGTAAGTCTATTCATGATGAAATGTCAAAGCATACTGAGCATCTTTCTCTTTGACACCATGTCTGACATCCCACGTGATCTGTCAAATACTACTGCATGAAAATCCTAACCTCAAAAAAATCACCCGTTATAATTATTCCTTTCCACTCTCTCTCTCTTGCTCTCTCTTTGCTTGTACCTTCTGTCATTTTTCTGCTCAAATTTGACTTGTGCTAGTATATGTAAATCAACAGAAATTGGTATCCTAAAGTGAGATTACTTACCCACTTATTTGGGGGCGCTACAAAATGACATCCTTGCAGTATACCAACTACATCACAGTAAATGCTAAACCGATCTAAATATAGCTTTTGGACTGTTTTACTTGAATACTTTGAACAAAACACTTTTAAACTTTTGCCACATGCTTGCAATTCGAAGCGCAAAAATTTGGTAAATTAAATATTAACAGTAGTTTGGGTATTCAACTAAAAATCTTTAAAAAGCCTTAAAGTTGTATAGAGAATTTTTAGTAAGGTGCTTGCCAGCTGTTTGATTTAATTTGAGGGCGGAAGTAAAGCAAAGGAAAGAAGGAAAAGGGAGGAGATGTAAGGGTTAAAACAGTTTATATGGTTTTCCGAAAAACTCCTAGTCATACGGAAAACAATTATATAAAAATGTTGTAGGTAATGAAAAAGGTTTGTATTAACAATTTGTTTATATAACCTTAAAATTTAAGTGAGAGATTAAAATTACAGAACAGTTTATTTTCCACTTTGTTTAAAAAAAAGCGCCTATTTTATAATTGAAAGTTCTCAATCCAAAATATCTCTTTACTTTTAAGCTGTAGCCAAGATTTTTCTTCGTCGAAATCTTTATTTTCCACTAGAAAAACAATGAATTCTTTGTGTGCCTTTAAATTTCAGTAAAGACTTAACAATTGTGGAAACTTTTTCCTTGCATGTCGTCAATTCTCTGCTTTAACCTAATGTAGATAAAGTTAACAAACCAAGCTAGCAACGAAATAGAATCTCTCACCTTCACACAAGCTTTCTTATGCGAGATCTATTTAATTGTTGGGCTAAACAAGCAAAAAATATTTATAATTAATGATCATATCTGCAAGCGTTCAGTTCTGAAATATCTTCACACACATTGAGGCTGCTACATATTGACCCTTAAGTAGCACTCACTGATATAAATAATTATTTCGAGTATGATTTGAAGTACTAACGTAATCGGCTACTGGTAAGTAATGCCAAAACTCACGGCGAATTTCCTTCCATTTAAAAAATAAATTTGCAGCATAAACGTGGTTTCTCTAAAGCTTAATCCGGCATTTGCCAAATTTGATAGCTAATTTGTCACACAATGCTTTAACATTAAACACGTTGCAAACATAAGAACAAACATACCTGCATATATGAGGTGGCGTGCCGCGAACAATTTATGTTTCTGTCTTGTCTCCGTCACCTTGTATTCAATAACTTTTTTGTGCTTTGGGCTGTCGTCGTTGATGGTTGGCATTGCCGGCAAGCACTGGCATTTCAACTGTTCAACCGACAAAGTTGGCGGAAAAATAAGTTAAAATTGCCAACAGCGATAATCTGTTGATGTTCGTGCGCTTTTTATCTCGCTTTTGTTTACCACTTTGTCTTGTGGTAGCGCTTTCAAAGCCAGCAATTTACTATTGACGGAGGTTGCTCATACGCCACGGCATGCCGTCAGAATGTGGAAGTCCTTTGTAGCTTCGTGCACAAATATCTGCATACAAACATATGAAAATATAAATTTAAATCAGTCACTAGTACATATATATATACAGGTATAGAGTTCAGTTGCTCTGATTTATTTATTTTTGGGCTTTCCAAAATTTGTGAAAGAATTTTTATACACAAATATTATGTGACGGGTGTTATGACGCGGTCTAGGGAAATATATGTTTTTATGGTTACTAATTTACTGAAGACAAAAGATATTGTTGATAAGGGTGTTTGCTTGTTGATTGCATTGAGGAAAATCAGCGAATAACGAAGTCTCTTCTGTCAGAAAGTCTTCAAGCAATTCGGAAAACACTGAGCCAGACTTCCGATTTAGAAGATTTAGGGACTTCTTATCTGGTATAATGAATATTGACGATCGAATAGATACGTAGTATGAAAAATTAATTTATTCCATCATATTTATTTCTCTGTGCTGGAAGTATAAAAAGTTTTTGTTCGAAATCAATTAATATCAGTAGAATCCGTTAAACAGACTGGATACTGAGAGTGCAAAATTAAAGAATTTCTCCAGGTAAAGAAACTGTGTTAAATCCGTCCTTTTGAAAAAAAAAAAGTTTTAAACAGGCAGATAAATTCGCACCATCTCGCTCTCGCTTTGGAGGAGTCTTGAACAAGAAACTACTTTGGAATAAAGAGTATGAAAGTTCAGCAATGCCTTAGCTTGTAAAGATTAAGAATGTAACTCTTGAAAAAGCATCCACATAGACAGCCAAAAAGCAATCACCGTTTCGCGTATCAACCAAAAATATCTTGGCTAGCAATGTGGAAATGGAGGCTGTTGTCAGGAACAAGCAACTCAGTTTCTACTGGGTGCCAGGTCACAGAAGTATCGCTAAAGAGTGAAACTGGTCTATGCGTTGCTAATTCGCCTACCAGACTTCGGTTTTTAAGAGGCACTTAGGTACATTTAATAAGCTTAATCCAATTTGGTATATGTTGGCCGCTTCTCGGCGGCTTAGACTTTTATATTATATCGTAATCAGTCAAGAAATGTACATGCCCGTCTGTCTTTCCATATGCATATACATGAATTTATCCCTTAGTTTTCAAGATATCGAACTGAAATTATCCACCTGTCCTCTTTGCATGAAGAATTTTCTCAATTTTCGGAACCGCTGGTATCGGATCACAACATATAGCAGCCATAAAATTTGACAATATAAAATTAAGATCAAATATAGGTATACAAATGCCCCTTTTACACTATAACAAATTGGTGAATGGTATTATAGCTTTGGTGTAGCCGAAGTTAACTTTTTTCTTGTTTTTATTCTCAGTTTGGTCTTGTTCCACTGCCAAAAGTTCACTATTAAAAGAAACTAGTGCTGACTTTAAAGTTACTAAGCCGTAAATGACTTATTAGACAGATATCATATTTTTTCCAGAACAAGTAAAAGCAATTTTTTTATAAATCCTTTATGCATATACACATCTACACTAATCACATATATAATAGAGGCACTGTAGTTCAAGCAGACATTCAACTGCCAGAGAATGCAAAGCACAAGCGGTGCAAACAATGGCAAAGCGCTTTGCATGAAGACAAAGTTGAGATTGTGCAGCTGTGGCAAGTGTAAATTGAATGAGACCGTCGCTTGACTTTCGCCACTAACCAGCCAGCACTAGCAGGGAAAGCAGCAAACTTTTGCGTGGCAGCATCAAGGTAGCATCAAGGCAGCAAAGGAGTAGCGGCGGATAATGACGAAGGCAAGCGAAAGGCGAAGCAGGGCATTATGAACATCGTAGAACCCGTTAAATTATACCGACAACCATTTGTTGCTTCTATTCAAGTCTATTGTGAGACAAAACTAGCTGTATGTGTGTATGTGCGTACGTGTGAGTGAGTAATCTCCATTGTGGTTTCTCCGTTTGGTAAACTTCATTTGACGCTACTTCTTGTCCGGTGTTAAATCGGTTTGTCGCCACAAACGTCTGACAAGCAGACTTCGGATATGCAAATGTGTGCGTGAGTGAATGAATGAGCGAGTGTGGCATACTGCAAACGTCAAGATAGTGGCAGTGGAGAATTCATGAAGCTTGGTAGATGATGCCAAGGATAATAAGAAGAACAACAATCAAGGCAAATCTTACGAAATTTGCTAACGGCAAATAAATTAGTGTGAGCGCTGTAAGTCTCGAGAATGTGCAGTGAGATGTAATGAGTGAAAGACGGATATACATACAAACGGAGCTTATATAAAGGGAATCAATGACTTCACATATACACAAGGTCATTTGTATGTATGTATTCTAACCATTACTTTACGGTTTAAGCGAAGCACTGTGTGATAATTGCTGCTGTGACCGTTGGCCTGCATATCGCAAAGTCGCCACAGAAATGTGAAGACACTGGACATGAGATGCTCACACATACACACAACCGCACAAATATGTAAATAGACGTATCGTCGCAGTTCAGCATTCACAAATGCATATGTGTGAGTGGGCTTGCCGTTACAACAGTTGTCAAGGTCATGCTCAACGCCCCGACAACTTTGTTGGGCAATTCGTTTAAAGCATTGAAATTGTGGCTTTTTAATAGCCAGCCGGCTCCTTTGAAAAACATGCTCGTTTAAAATATATATATTTATGTATATATATACATACATTCAGAGAGTGGCATGCCATTGTTGTTGGCGTTGTTATTGTTGAAAGAAAACAATTGCTTACTGCCACTTAACAGCTCAACACCACAAAGATATAGCAGACGCAAGACAAGCAACAAGCAAGTGACAGCAATGCAACCCTGTGGGGCGGACAGAAGACTCAAACATTTCTGGAAGCACATCCAAGTACACAAGCATACACACAAAGGCTGACGTGGGCACACATGTACGAATTCGTAAAAGACATTCACCACTTGAGCTCTCGAGCTCGTGTGCCAAGGGCTTAACTGAATATGTGAGTGCGTGTTGCCGGACTAAAATACGGAGTAAATTTCACATTAGACCGGAAGATTTGTGTAACAATTTTTAAATTGAAATGAATATTGTGAGTTTAAAATAAATACGATTATTTCTAATATTTTTCTCTCATTTTATTTTTGATTATGATCTGTAAAATCTTAGTATGCATATTTTATAAGCGATTGGAAGTTTGGGATCGAAATTCGCCGAAAACCAAAAACTTTGAAAGAATCACATTTGAATTGCTTGTTTGATAATTGATCATAACACCTTCGTATCGGTCAGAGCTTGAGGAAGAAAGAAAAAGGAGAAGAAATGGTACTGAATATCACTTATCTCCCAAATTTCCCGTCAAATTTTTAGGTATATTTCATAAACTTTTGGGCCTTATCTCAATCGAAGACAAGAAATGCTTTAACTCCGATTGCACTGAAGCTATGCTTAATACCCCTTACAAATACGAAAGATTCCATGCAAGAAGTTGATTTTGATCGGAATGTTTGTATACAAATCAGAATAATGTATTTGGAGAATGTAACGCTGTTTTAGATAATATAGGTCGTGATTTCGATCGTTTGGTTTGTATGGCAATTATATGCTATAGAGGTTCGACACAGTCGGTTCGGACCAATGGACGTGTGCAAAATTTCAGATTGATATCTGAAGAACTGAGCGACCAGTTCGCATATATAGAGACAGACAGAGGCCAGATGGACAGTGAAACTTACAGGCAGACATAAATAGCTAATTTGACTCAGCTTGGCATGCTGACCACTCACGTTTTCTTGGAGTGCTTCAAACTTCTTGGCAAACTTTTCAGGGTATTAAGCGATATCGAAACTATATTTGGAACACATTATTCCCAGGATGTCTAATAACTCTCTTCCAGAAAAAATTTATTGATTTATTATTTTACTCCTTAAACCTAAAACAGTAGTTCGTTCTTCTTCTTGACCTTACAAAAATTAATATGTTTTTGAAAAAGCATCTTGAAAAAAATATAATTTTTTTTTTAATTTACCGTTCCCGACAGGGTTACGAATACGAATTACAGGAATAAGATCTATATCAAATCTCTTTGAATCCGTTAGTGAAAAAGAATTAACTAAGATTGTACAATTTATACGGTCTGCCTGAGTGTGCTGCACCTATATACATATGTTTACATACGATGAAAGTAATGAATTCCCTTATTCTGTTTAAAATGCAGAGTGTTTTTTTAGATGTATTGTTTTCAATGAGAAAATGTGTTTTCCGGAGTTATGTTTGTTTGGTAGTTCCTATTTAATCTATACCCTGTTTGCTTTGCTAAATCATAATTAAACATTTTTGCGGTGACAAATTTGGAAGTCGTTCCCAAACCGAGATGGCAATCAATGCCTATTTTCTGCGATAAAGCTCACCGCTAATTGAATGTAACATAAGGAATCATCGTTACATATTTCTGGTTGTCAATCATAATACGAGGGCTGCTATATATATTTCTGGCCTAATAATGAAAATAGGTATATTTATCAACGAAAAAAAAATGTTTTTTTTTCTGTTGGATTTGGCACACGGTCGGTTGCTGTTTTGTTTCGGGCTCATACGCATAGATCCATTATTAGTCACCTGTGACGATCTTATAAACGTCTTTGGAAGCACCGCGATCGTATTTTTTCAGCATTTGTTTACACCAATCCACACGAGCCTTTTTTTGAGCGATTGTCAAATTGTGCGGGATCCAACGAGAACAAACCTTTTTTACGGCCAGGTATTCATGCAATATCGAATGTATGCTGATGGGAGAAATGCATAGGCATGTTTCTATCTGAAGGTATGTTACATGACGGTCTTGCATTATCAGTTCACGTACGGCATCGATGTTTTCTGGCACAACGGCTGTTTTTGGACGACCTTCACGGAATTCGTCTTTGAGCGAGCGTCGGCCACGATTGAATTCGTTGTAACAGTTTTTCACAGTGCTATAGGATGGTGCTTCATAGCCATACACAGATTTTAGTTCATCTATGATAATCCACGTCGAAAGTTGTGAAAAATTATCGCACGAAAATGTTCACGAGTTAATTCCATTTTTTGGCCGAGATGAATTTTTTAATTTTAAGTTATCGATTACCGCATTGAAAGGCCTTTAAGAAATGTGTTTACTGATTGACTTTGATTTGCTAGGAGAGCTGAAAAATGGAGAAACCCACCTGGAAATGCTTTAAAGCAAATTTTCACTTCGGGTAGAGAAAAGTCATTTAGGCACCAAATTTTATAAAACTATTTTAAGATAAATATTTTAGGAAAAAAGTATCTGTAACATAACTTTTTTGATGACTAAAAAAACAATTCATTTCCACAATCAGTGTGATTTCCCATGATAAACAGATAAACATCTGAGAATTGTTTTTATTGCCCAACATAACCTACATTTCACCTGTCTCTTTACATCATGCATTTCATTTAATTTCTGGACACAAAAATAAGCAAATATTTTCTATGGATGAATGTGAGAGAAATAACCAGTGCGCACAAGACTTCTTTACCGTTGTGGTGTTGCAAGTTTACAAACACATCAAACGGACTACAACGACGCACTCCAACTACCTGCAGTTATTCCTATTGCTGATACACACACACATATGTATATGACTAACACACAAACAATTCTCCACTTGACTTATTGAACTTCTCAGGCGAAGTCGGCTAAGGCTTCGCGTGGGCATGGGTGAGCTGTGCGCTGCCCTTTTTCGGCAGCTTGAGTGCAAGGATATGAGAAGAATGTCGAGAATTGCATGTTGTATGCACACACTTACACACACAGCAAGAACAACTACAAAATATGAGCAAACGTACAAGTGTATATGCTGGCACATGTGCACATAAGAATAGCACTTACAATTGTCTGGCCACAGAGCTTGTCTGTTGGCTGTCTGCTGCTGCCGCTGCTGCTATTCTTGTTCTTATTGTTGTTGCTGCATCTTCAGTGCTGAGAAATTACCAGAGATAATTTGTAAAATATGGAACGTAGTATGAAAAGTGAAAGTGAGAAATTTCAAGTGGCTTTTGTACACCAAACACATGTGCTCACATACAGACAAATATTCATGTGTGTGTGTGAGAGTTGTGCAAATACTGCTAACATATGCGCTTATGCTGCAAGCAGTTGCAAGGTATTTCTTGCAATTTTCATACATTTAAGTTTTTGTTGTTGTTGTTATTGTTACAATTTGTGTTAACACAAGAAGTCGTCGGCAAATTTTGTGTGTGCATACACACACGCTCGTTCAGAAAACCACCCACTTCGTACCTCCATAAGAAATAGCATTACGGTCACCCAGAAATGGGAGATTTTCTCATTTGAACTCCAGCACGAAGCCAGTCAAGTCTAGCTAAGCACATATATGCGTATACGTACATATGTGTGCTGTAGTTGTAGTTGTGCTGGTAACATTTTCTTAAGTGCTATGACTGGGGTTTCCTATACATCGTTGGCTTTAGCAGACGTTTGGCGTACTTGTTGTTGTTGCAGCAGTTGTTTGTTACACATATGCACACATGCTTCTGCTTATGGACTGATGTGTGCGTTAGTTAGTCGGTTGCTTGGCTTGACTTGGCAATGCGAGCATGCTCCATTCATGCTGTCATTCATTCATGCCACATTTGGCAAAAGCCAAGAGCTTCGGCGTCTGCTGAGGCAGACAGCATTCGCACACACACACACACGCGCGCACATACACTGGCACTTATGCAGCAGCATAAGAAAGGCAAAGGCAAGATGGAGCAGCTGTTTGGGCGATGGCTGACTCAGCAGCAATGGCATACTTAGTTAAGGCAAGGAAATGAAGTTAAATGTGCCAACAATGGCAAGTCTTGGCAGCAGACAGTTGGCCAGACGGGCTCACACTAACCTTCAGCACTCTACAGTAGTACAACAAAAATAGCAAGAACAGTGCGAACACTTAAGGCCTTGAATGTTTGAGTGTGTCTGCTTGCCCTGTCGAATGTGTTACTCATACGCCCGAGTGGCAAATATCCAAGAGTTTGACTGTTGCTTGCATTGTGGGTGTGTGCTTGTGTTGCGTCGTAGGGAATTCCTCAAGGTTGTTTGAGGTTGTTGTGATTTTGTGACACACTTATAGTATACTAAGAAGGTATTTTTGTCTACGTTCATGTGCAAGCATATTTGTGTGTCGCGCTAAAATGGGTATATAGTATGTGTGTGAGGATTTTGTGTTCGCTGAGCGTAGTGATAGAAGCAGATGTTTGGCGGAAAAGTTGTTCTTGTTTCGGATATTTTATATTTAAGTGTATAATTGTATTTGCCATAGACTCATTTATATTTCTGCTAAGCTAATCATAAGCATAATTTCATGGCCTTTTTGGTTGTCGTTTTCGCGGAACAGTTTTTAAGCGCCTTCAAAAGCTCTGATGATCTTGAATATCTGTTACTGGCAAAAATGAGGTTTTCCATAATTTTAAATATTATATTGTAGAGATTTGGGTCGAAAACTTACGACGAGTAACAGGTGAATTTAAAAGCGGCCTAGCACATAGATGGCACCACTATAATGAAATTCATTTGATTTTCAGTTAGTCCCAACTTTTCGAAGGCCCGAATTTTGACAATTATAGATTATTGAAAAAAACGGATAAAAAGAAGTTTCATTTGTTAACAAAACATTGCTTTTGGAGGCCAACATTATTAGTACTCTGCATTAGGTAAATCAACTATTGAATTGTTAAATGATTTGGTAAGTTTGAGCGAGGCGAAATGAGCACTGAAGGCGATTAAGGCAGTGGACGCCCTAAAGTGGCAGTTATCGGAGAAAACATCAACAAGTGTTTAAACTAATTTCGGATGCTCGTTAAATGAAATTGTTTAAGAGAGCTGAGACTCAAAAGATATCAAGGAAACGTAATGGATATATCTTAAATTAACATTTGGGTATGAAAAAGCTATATGCAATGTGGGTGCCGCGCGATCACATTTTTGGCCAAAAAGAACTAAAACCGATTTTTTGCGGCGATATGTGACAATGGATGAAAGATGGCTCCATCATTAAGGACACCATAAAAAGCAATTATTACGTAGTGTTATTGGACCAAGGATAAAATTGCCGAAAAACGGCCTTATTTGAAGAGAAACAAAATGTTGTTTCACCAAGATAATGTACCGTGTCACAAGTCAGTGATGACAAAAATCCACGAATTACTTCCGCATTCACAGGGTTTTCAAGATCCGCCTCAGGGAATTTTTATTAGCCTTGAAAGGAACTATGCTGGATAAAACAAAAACAAATTTTGCCCAAAAAATGTGTTTTACTGTGATAGGCTGGGGTTTTTCAATTGACCTGTTAAACCTTCCTCAAATACGGAAAATGTTGGAACAGAAACCGTTTCGGAAAGTCAAATATTTTGTAGTCTATCTTCTTGATATTATAAACTTTTGGATTCAGATTGAGAAAAAACAAAATGATTTTCTCAATAGAAGTCTTAGCTATCGCCTTTGCTCGAAACACGATTAATTAAATTTGCCTTCGACCTTCAGCGCTATTGTTGGATAGTATTGATGTCATATTCATGAACCGACATTTTGTTCAAAGATTGAGTCAATCCATGAAAGATGTTGAGATCCTCTTCTATCTCACTCATGCCACTACGAAAATTTTAATGCCCTGTTTCTCGTCATTAACAGTGGTGGGTACACTGCTCGGTTGAGAGATTTATTCGATGAATTCACGATCTGAGCCTTGTGTTCGTGACAATATGAACCCTTCAAAATACATCTTCACTATTTTCATTGATTCCGTAACCCTGATTGAAAAATTTCTACCAAACTTGAACATAAAAAGGTTATGTCAATCTATAAAAATGTGTTTATCGCTATCGACCCAGTCCATATGGACCAGTTCGAGTACAATTTGTTCAGACGGCAATTTCAACTCAATTCTCTCCTTTTTTGCATTCGAATTCACTACTTTAAAGTTTCTATGACTACAAATTGAACGGAATGGACTGGACCAGAGATCCGTGGACCACTAGCTGATCGGTAGGACCCAACAGCTGTGCCTTTTCTTCTAGGGTACTATTTCCTCACAATTGTTTGAATATAGCTTATGAAGACTGTTTGACACTTGAGAATTGCACTTAATCAAAATTTTAGAAAACAGTTGATTATTAAGCTAACGTATGAATCCTCAGATGTTTTCTATATAAGCTTAAGGCTCTTCGATTGAACTGTCGCACTAATCTCGTTAGAGAGATGTAAAATATAATACGAAGCACTATTCAGAGACTTGTGAACCAATGTGTGCACATTACAACGCCTTCAATCTTAAAAAGTCTAGGGAGAGATATTTCTACGTAAATTTATGACATGAATAAACGACTTACATTAAGCAGTTCTATGTAATCAATCGTGAAATCGACAGAGTCACGAAAAATCTCTTTGAAATGTGTACTCGTACGTCTCCGTAGAGAGTGTTAGTAACTATGCGTACCGCAAAAAATATTTATGTATACATAGAAGTATAATATATGTATATGCAGGATCAAGAATCCAGGACCCAACTGAAAAATGGATACGCAGATTTCAAATTTAGGAGGACATTAATAAATGCGGATACACAGACATTTTCGTGTGCCCTGCAAGAAACAAATATTTGAAAAGGATAGGAGAGAGGAATTTTCAAACAGAAAAATTTTTCGTGGCTTAATACAAAATTAATTGTTCATTTAGTCTTCTTGTCAATTAGATATAATATTACATTATGCTGGCCGTTTGTCTGTATACACGCAGTGTTGAACTGAAATTTCGCACACGTTCTTTTCTCTCCCAGAAGATACTCACTTGTCGGAATTACTGATATCGGACCTAAACTGATCTATCAAAACTATTCAATCGATCAGTTGATAAGATATCTTCATGATGGATAGCATTTTGCCTAAGGTAGCGCTATAACCTCTGAACAAATTGTTCCGATCGGAAGTCTATAGCATACGGCTGCCATACGAACTAACCGATTCAAATCAAGTTCTTGCGTGGAAAACTTTGTTTTGGTATGAAATTACGACCAGAGATGGACGGAGTTTTCGAATAAATTGTCAAAGTTAATGTAAATAAATATATATAGGTAATATAATTATTGTGCTTATATCAATAGATACCTTTAAAGGCGTTGCTATGAATTTCTAGATTCCTAAAATTGCTATTAAAACTGACTAAATCTTTATTGACAGAGGAGATAGTTTCCAAAGGGGTTACAAGCTCATATGAAATCCGTGCGATTGCTACCAAGCGGCATTGCAGCCAGCCAGGCCTAAAACAGGCACAAGCATCGATAACAGACCTGCACACACGGCCGCATAAATGTTTTTCGTGTTGACGAGGGCCACGTACGGTTTCTGGCGCAAACGAAGGCGAAGTCGAAGGCAAAGTTGATGGAGGCCATTGACGATGCGGCTGGAAAAAATGTTGGCAACACACGAGTACAACGTAGAAAGTCGCCATTACTCCAACGACAAAGCGGCCCCTACCGATTGCGCCGTGCGGAGCTAAGCTATGCCCTGCGATGCTGTGCTGTGTGCCATTGTATGCATGCATATTAAATTGAATCGAATCGCAAACGTTGCCTCTATAACTTCGCATGCATAGACGACGAAGACCAGCAAGCAGCAACAACAACAATCAGATGTGAGATGAAAATTGCAAAACAACAGCTACGGCGTAGCAGCAGTCGTATCTTTGAAGCACCCTTCGGTTAGCTGGTACGGCGGAGAAAATGGGAGCTGGAATAGGAATAGAAATAGGCGGAGTTATCAACGTTTTTTCAGTTATAATAAAAATGCAACACACACTTTATGGATACATAGCGCGCTACAAACACACATATATGTAATATTTGCAACGCAGAAGTTATACGTGTACTTAAGAGTATATATGGGAGCTTTATTGTGTTACATGTATGTATGTTATATATATGTGTGCGTGTGTTTCAAAAACTCCACACCCACATACTCTTCGAGCGATTATTCGATTGGAGCACTCATACGCAGCGTTGGTCGCATCGATACTCTACTTGCAGTTCGAATGCGGCGCGTCCATCTCGTCTAAGCTCACTCCAACTCGAGCTTGGCGTTCTAACGCTGTAGCAGAGTTCTATAGAATTTTCCAATATCATTTTTTTCCTCCAACTATTTTCTTTGTCTCCCGCTGCTGTTACCCAGGCGCTGCCACTTCACACACACAAACGCTCCTGCATGAAAGCATATGCATATGAGCAGGTGGCTGGTGACTGGTGGGTGGCGAGTTGGTTGGCCACGGCGCTGGCTAGCAATTGGAAACTTGAGTTGAAGTGTTCTTTTGGATTTTTCTGTTATTTCATTTTATTTCACTTATATGTAATTTATTTATTTTTTCAATTTCTAATTTCAGTATCAAGCGCTTGGCTGCCGCCGCTTCAAGGATTCAATAAGTACACATCGTACGAACACATACAAGCACTCATACAATATTATATTTGTGTGCTTGCTATGGGTACAGTTGCTCTCCGATATGGATTTATATGAATATATGGAATATATGCGGATATATATACTATATATATATGTGTGTGTGTGCTTGTAGTGGTGCTAGCTTCCAGGTAGTGAGACATTTTGCTAATGCATTGATTAAAATTGAATTTTTAATTAAAATATATGCTGGGTGTGCAATCAGGTGCATGCCTCGTTTCGTGCTCGCTTCACCGTTGCCCGGTTTCGTGCTCATTTGGATGTATATGTGTGTGTGAATTCATTTATGTATGCATGGCATTGCCAGCGTTGCTTATAAATAGTGTGTAGTTACAGTTGCCATGATGGCTCTTCTTCAATTCTATGCATTTAGAGGTAGCTGCTACTTCTGCTGTTACCGTTTTGTTGCACACAATAATATTGTATTTGCATGCAGCTTAGCAGTGGCATATAAAATAGAAAATGAATACTTTAAATGTATCAGAAGGAGCGTAAATTGACTCGATGTGGGTGTATATGTGTGCGTGCGCATTTGAAAATTGAAAGCCGACAGTGTTTGTGTGCTAAATTGAATGCGTTTTATCGAAAACAAAAAAAAAATAATAAAATTATTTTGTTTTTCTTAGAAAGTGCTGTGCTTAATGAAGCATTCTCCTGTTGCAAATCATAACTATGAGAGTAGATTTTGCAGAAAATAATTGGTGGTTGGAAAAATCTATTGAAATCTAAGTAAGGATAATTAGTAATTAAATATAAAACTTTTCAATTCTGTTTCTCCAAATAATTATGTGTGTTTTAGAATAGAATTTATTCAACAGCTGCTTTGGTTAGAAAAATCGTGGTGCGCATCGCAAATTATTACATGAGTTATTAGCATACAAAGTACTGTCTTCTCAAAGATGTTTTTCCTCGGTCGTTTAGTCAGCCCCGCTTCTTCGTTTCTGGCTGTCATTCTTTTCTAGATTCTGTTTGCGAATGCCTGATTCGTGAATATGAATTGTGGCTGAGCCGCGTGGTACGCTCGGCCTTCCTTAATTTTTGCCATAGGCCTAGCCAGCCTTTCCTCATCC
The DNA here is from genome assembly GCA_037783105.1 of Bactrocera zonata. NCBI lineage: Eukaryota > Metazoa > Arthropoda > Insecta > Diptera > Tephritidae > Bactrocera > Bactrocera zonata. The sequence continues at coordinate 691,814 of JBAWJQ010004179.1, read as the reverse complement.
TCCTTCTTCCAATCGGCTGCGATGTCTTGTCGGACGCGACCAAGCTTTTCGTTTGAGGGGTATCGTGGTGGACGATATCATTGACGTCAAAAAAAACAATGAGCATTGTTTTCACTTTGGATTTGCTCATTGTTCCGGTCTTCATCAGCGACCTCTCCACGGGTCTCCAAAAAGGCCTGGTGCCACCGAAACACACCACTTCTTACTAAAGCAACATCTGGGTAAGCCTGCTTGATATCAAACTACTCTGTCGCAGGTTTACCGAGTTTCACACAGAATTTAATCGCGTACCTCTGCTCTAACGGACGCTGCATTTTCTCACCACTCACAGAAACACGTCGCGCGAAAATGTTTGTCCTGACTCTCCAAGTGCTCGGAGACAACTGAACTCGTTCAATAGGAAAGTCCTCTACCGAGTCAAGTCGGTGCCTGCACGCTCCGACGTACAGTCGCGGCGAAAGAAAATCAGTCCTATTACTTTCTGGACAAATCCTATAAACATTATTGTTAGAAGTTAAGAATGATCTAACCTTGCTATCACTTTCACTATATTAAATATATTTTGTCATGCATCTGGCATTGACATGCTCCATACTCAAAGGATTAACCAACATATATTGATCCATAAGCGATTATAAGGTCCTTTGTGCCACACAAATAGCTGTGTTCGTAATAAAGTAGACTTTCCAAAACATTTCTGCAACATTTTAAACTATTCCGATTTCCGCACGGTTTAACTATTTGCCTTAGATTCCCTGAAAGTTAGATAGTAGCGAATTCAGCAAACTATATCAGTGCTTCAAATAAACTGAGAGCTCTTGAGGTACAATCTTGAACTAATAATTCCACTCAGAAATGTAAGATGGTCACTTTTTTGCACTTTTTGCACTTTTTTCTTTTGTGAAGAATTATTATGCCACTCTCTAATGATACATAACTCAAAAGAACACACTATCCTGATTCTTTGAAGGTGAGTTCTCAAAAGAATTTAAAGGAAAACAGATTGACTGACGGTTCGACATTTCGTTTGACATGTGGAAAACCTTTTAATTTGACGTGTTATCTTCAAGACTTTTGACATGGATTATTGCCTAAGGCAATGAACGCATCTTCGAAGAAATTTTTCAGATCGAATAACTATAACATATAGCTGTCATACAAACTGACCGATCAAAATCAAGCTCTTGTAGCTTTGGCGCAACCGAAGTTGGAAAAAAGGCATTTTGAACAGATTTACAAAACAATATTTCGGCAGACCGCACCAATTGTAAGAGGAAATATCACACAGCGTCAAATGTTATATAAAAATATTATTAAAATAGAAATATTTGGTGCACACATGAAATAATTTGTATAGATGGTAAGAAATTAAAGAAAATCATAATAACATGCTCCTCATATTAAGCGTTGAACATCTGCACTTTGCGCTAATATAATAGAAATTTTTTAGGTAAATATTGGCGAACAGCTCATAAATGCTATTTTTGTTGGGAATGAAAAGAAAAAAAAAAAGGAAAAATAAAGTTGTTCAAGTAAATATGGGATAGAAAATAAAAGTCATGAAATTATAATAAAATTCTGCGAATTTCGTTTGCAAAACAAAACACAACTTTGCATACTGCCATACACATACATATGTACATACTACACACTTACAGACAAAGCCAGCATACCCATCATCTGCAATAATTGATATACGCCAACAAACACGAATAATAATATATTATAATAATTTGCTGAAAATATGATTGAGGCAGACGGACAATAAAACCCAGTGCAAAAGGCACACACAAAAACTAAGTGACTGAGCGATTGAGGCAAGCAAAGAGCCACAAAACAGCAAGGCGTGCAGCAAAAGCTCAAAAAATAGGCACCCTTTGGCATTAAGATAAGTAGAAGGCAGCGAAACGCGACCGCAAGCGGCGACTAGAAGAAGTTAGAAAGAGAGAGAGCATACGCCGGTGATTGTTGGGCATGTGACTTTGGACGGCTGTGTGTTAAGCTCCAAGCGCGGCTCAATTGCGAAGGTGAGGCAGAGCAACAGCACGAAGGTGGGATACAAATGCCGGAGCAAAAGCAAAAATAAAAAGTAAAACACAAAAACCCAGTAGCTTCTTGTAAACCTGGTGATGAAGCTTGGCAAATTAGTGATTCCTCGCGGTTGAGCGCTTGTTTGTATGTACATATGTATGTATGCATAAATGGTCTGTTGGTCTGTTGTTGGACCCGCCGTGGCATGGCAGAGTGATCGATCAGGTCATCAACTGACAACAACTTGCTGCATGCGCCGGCAACTACCGTTTGATGAGTAAGTGGCAGCATATGCCAAGTGCCATTATATACGCACATACATTTGTATGTATGTGTTTGTGTGTTTGAGTATGGCTGCGTGCTATCGATCATGCAGGGCCACACCAGTTATTCCGCACTGCAAAAACAATAATACTAAGCAGCCTGCTCATCGATCGTAATGCAAAGCGTAATAAGTCGTATTTCACGGCAAGATGCGTGTTTAAAACGTTATGTGTATATAACATACCCTGTAGGAAAGAGATTTAAAACAATGAAGCTGAAGGAATTTGTAATTGACATTAATACAAAATTCTTGGATAAATTTAAAAATTAGTTTTTGCAAACTAAAAGCTAAATTGACGAACATTTTACACTCTCGCAATTTGAAAAGTTCAAAGGCGGGCAAATTCGAAACATCATATTAAAGTAGAGAAAGTAATCTCTGATTTCATCTACTTTACGCAAGAGGTTGAATTTGTGGGGCTAAGGGAAGTATTGCTCTGATTTTTATTATAAAAGTATTGACTTTTAATAGTTTTCAAGATAACTGTTATGAGGGGAGTGGGCGTGTTTATTATCTGTTTTTACTCATTTAAATAGTGATGAAGATGTGTTAGAAAGATTTTTTCCCAGCAAGTTTGCTTCAGTTAGCTAGCGTCTGGCAGTGGACCGATTAGAAGTTGCATTGAGATATCCTAATTTCCACTCAAGTTATAGCTTGCACGGGCAGACGGACCAATGAAAAGATAGTCACCCAGATTTCGTCTCGTCATCCTGATCAGCTATAGATATATATTTACCCATGTTATTCAATGGGTAAATTTTTTTCGAATATATAAACAGACAAGGTCTGATCCAAAGTAAACATTTTGAATCTAACGCCCCTGGTCGCGCCATCTGTATGTCGACTGGTGCGTTAGAATCTGCTATCTTTGTCGATTGTCCAATGAGAATTTCATGACATGTCATCGATTGGAAGTGAAGTTATTGCGTTTTAAGTGTCAGTATATTTGAGTTATCGGTGCGAAAATGAGCTTCAAAGAAAGAGCCAACATTAAATGTTGTTTTAAAGTTGGTAAATTGTGATTGATTTTGTCGAATGATACAAACATGCGAGTCAAATTTACTTATTACTTAATTTTCCTACAGGCATTCCTAGCTACATATATACCGGCATGTGTATAAGTGAATAGGTGCATGTGTTTTTGCGCGCATGTTGCACAGACGGCTTCTGTTGTACGCAGTAATTTCGTAGGCAGTACTCAACAAACTGCTTATTACCATTAATTTTGAATTGTTTTTCGTGATCTTAACGATCACAGTGGTAGTTTACAACAAATGCTTCTTTGTGCGTGTGTATGTATGCTTTTAAGCATGACAGTCAATTGCGCCGGTAAGGAGCGCCCAGTAGCAACTACCGTGTGTCAGTAGCAGCTTTTTCATCACTTGCTTATTTAGCAATTCTTTAATACATACATACATACATGTACATACTGATCGTTTATGTATTTTCTTATTACATACATAAGTTGGCTGGAAATGTGCTTATGTATGACGACCTTTAAAGTTTTTTTTTTTTATTTCTACTATAAATATGTTTTACAAATTTGCCTTGGTATTTGCTTGTTAGATACCTACACATACCAATGTAGGTGTGCACAGATCGGTATTGCATATAGCCGCCGAGTGGTTTATCGCAGCTCTGCACCGGCTTTTGCTTGCAATTCGTTGATTATAATGTTTTCAGGCCAAAAACCCTGAGAGTCTTGCAAACCCCCTCATCATAAGTTGATTTTTTCGCCGTTTTATTGCTTTTGCGATATTCTTTTACTGGTTTTGTTGTTTATATATAACTGAGTAGAGCCATAGCCATATAGGAGTGTGGTAAGTATAGGTAGCTTTCTAAGTGCAGCACATTTACATCATCGAAATAAAAATACATTATCCGAGAATTATGCTAAAAAATGAATAATTGGCGATGTGCCGCAAAAAATGTAAAGATTGCAGTAAATTGATTGCCTCTGATGTTGAGCAATGGCAGCCGCAGAAGCCATAATAATACGGCAAATTAAACTTTGGTCAGAATGTACGTTTACACTCATACATACAAGTTTGTAGCTATGCCCGTTGATCATGGGAACTCCTTTTTTCGATGCATGTTTACAAATCTATTGATCTGGGGCAGAAGAAAAGAGAATTTAAGAGAGGCAGCTTAAAGGGTCAACGAACACGGGCTCCAACGGCTTTGTAAAATAGATTTAGGAAAAATCCTCACCTAGCTTTTGATTATATATGTCCAAATTGACATATTCTCATTTCACAGCTTGAGTAATAAGCCAGTTAAGGTTCTATATATAGTTGTCCGCCTAGTTAGAAAAATGTCAAATCAAAGTGTAGGTGAACTGTTATTATTATCGCCATCTTAGTTGCAAATTGATATAGTGTCGTGAAATTCTGGAATCTCCCTAAACATAACTTTAATTCTAGAAAGGAAATAAATGCAATTAATCCATATATTCCTTGAAACCATTTCTGAACTAACTTGCAGAATTGTATATCACACGCTTAATGAATTCCAAAATTTCAAATCAGCTATAAACTTCGACTACTAAGAAAAATATTAAAAAGATTCTTGCAAGCGATTTATAATAGTTCTAACTATAGAAGAAACGAATAGAAGAATATTCTTTATATTATGATAATTTTTTATTGTTTTAGCGTCGGAGACTGCGGAGTCAACAAGATAATATTTGTATATGTCATTAAAGCAATATAAGAATTTTCGGTGCCAGTTCTTTGTACGATTCGTTAAACTTTGAAAACAAATAAATTTCCGTAAAAGCCATAAGTAACCGTGGGTTTGATATAAGGGTTTGCGGAAATATATTCGAAATATTCACAACTAAATTGTAAGGCGAATGTACAATATTAATTGAAAACTTAGGGCACCCTTGCATATGCCCACTTCCCATACACAGGGTTTGTCCCGAAAGTAAAAGGACTGAGTCGATTTAAAAATATTTATTGAACCAATCGTTACAATTTTTAAACACTTTCAAAATAGGCTCCGTCTGCGTCGATGCAGCGCTGCCAGCGCGATTTCCAAACATTGAAGGCGTTACGGATTACGGCATTCTCCGGAATAGCCTTGAGAGCCGAGGTGCATGCTGCTTGGATCCCGTCTGTCGTCTTAAAACTCGGAAGATTGCATCTTTGTATCGAGATTATACTCAAAGATCTATGTTATTCAAAAATTGAGGGACACATGTGTGAGTGTTAAAATTTTTTTGGCACACTTCCGCTCGCCGCAATTTCTGGTCGTCCGTGAGCACTTTTGGGACTATCTTCGCGGACATCTTGCGATAAATTTAACATCTGGGCAATTAAACGAATACTTAGTCAACGGTCTGAATTCAAAACATTGTGCACACGATTCACATTGTCGATGGGTAGGTATTTCTTGCGCACAAAAAGTGTCGCATTCGGACTATGACTTTTCAAGGGCACAGACCTTAAATATATGGACCCCAGTGCACTTGGCTGATTTCTTTACCGAACATATCGGTTCTGTGAGGACTAATATTGAAATACGAAGAGATTATTTTTCTTACAGCAATGTAACCTCTTGTTTAAATATACTGCGTATAAATATTTTTGAACTTCTGGCTTAAAATGGTTGAAATCATCTCTATAGCAATACCTCTGTTTAAAGGTCGAGTTGACTTTATACCTTTTCATATATTGCGCAATATGAGAGGTTTCTTAATGAAATTCAAACAGCTTCTTTTTCTGTTGACGAAATGTCGTAATATCACAACTGTATAAAATCTGATCAGAATATTTCCTAGCCCCATATACATACTTTATATTCGAAAATTTACAAGAATTATATAAAAATTTCAAACATCCGGTTGGCTTCATAGCTTAAATATATCCTTACTTGTCTATGGCATAAAACCTTTTTATTCTAATTTTGATCGATTATTTTCAATATCAGCTAAATATTATAGTGGTCCGATTAGAACAATCTGGTCGGATATTGTAGCGAAATGTCTAGTTAAAAAGTTTTCCATAAAAGAACATAAGTTTGACCGATCTGTTTGTGCGGTTCCGACAAATGAGCAACTGCTTAGTGGGAAAAAGACATGTGGAAAATTTCTGCTAGCTTACTTGGAGAACTGGTATAATTCGGAAAGCTGTTTAGAGTCTGTTCTGCAGATTTTGTTATATTTTGTTAATGTTTCCCAAAAGGGCGCCAAAATTTCTACAAATACATATATAGAATTATATTATTTATATAGAATTATTTTTTTCTTTTCTCTAAAATTATAACCGAATATTAGTTTCCATTTTGCGTCGATAATTAAATTTCACCGATTACATGGCATCATCATTATTGCCAACCATTATATTTCTTGCACAAAATTTTATGTTCTTAATTAATTGACCAATTTTATAAGTATAAACATTTCGGAGAATATGAGAGAGCTGCGTTGAAGCATTTATGTGCAATTCGCAAATCGCAACTTATTTATTTGCAACGAACCAACTGGCCACACATTCAATGCATTCTTACATTCACATGCGAATACACACTTATACATACACATCGAAATGCAGACGAACTTATGCATTTACGGTTTTTCTATTCAAATGAAAGAATACAAACTGAACGCAGCCATAATTCCAATCCGATTTATTTTCTCATAAATGAAGAAAATTTCTCGTAATTACAGTCATAATGCAACAAATTGATGCAGCAGCAATTGTTGCAGCAACATTGCCAACAGCACAGCGTTTGAGTTGGTTGAAAAGCGGCGGCGCAAAGTATTCAGTGGCAACAAGCGAAGTAATCGCAAGCAAATCGCCGAAAGTGCAATTGGAGTCACATACACACATACAGACACCTGCTTATGTGAAAGTGGCGCAAAAAATATACAAAGAACACATAAAAGAAATAATAACACGATATATCAAATAAGCGAAATAATAAAAAGAACACAGTGCCACATCTCACTCGAACTCGAACGAACTCGAGGCGGAGTTGAACTCGGGAACTGCATGCACTCGCCAGTCGTCAGCGGCTTGGTGCGAATTCGAAATGCATTGCACCGATTTTAAAAAGCACATAATTGGCCGAGGCGGAAGTTCGTTGGTAAAAATGAGAGTTTCGCCAAGTCGTTGGTATAATAAAAAATAATTAATTGGTAAAAAGCAGTTAACAGACTATCCACAAGTACGTAATTTGGCAGTTGAAATTCATCAGTTGCAAAAAAGGTTGCTAAAAGTGATTGAACTCTGATCAACAGGAAGTAAAAAAGGTTGTTTTTGATTTATTCGCTCTTGCATTATACGAACATTGATAATGTTTTGCTGGTAATCATTAGAGAAATGGAGATCAGAAAGCAAAGAACTGCTTTCTTTGAGTTGTAACTGAAAATTAACGGCTGCATTTTGTAATCTCTTCATAAAACTATATTGTATTCTTATATTTATATTGACACAAAACGGCTGTTATTAAAACCTGTTGTGTGTATTGCCGGGAGTCAAAAGGAGGAGTCAAAATACATTTTCGGTTTCCGTCGAATTGCAGCCTTTTTTCAGATAAAAATTGCCCCCGTTTATAGAAGTGGGTGTTCATTGCATGTTAGACAGCGATAACGGCACAGAACCAATTTACTGTGCACTCGACATCGGCTGCTGATCAGTCGCTAGTAGTTCCTAGGTGTAAAAGGATTTAGGATTTATTTTTGGGTCTACGCCCAATTTTGCAACAATTTTAGACCACAGGTGTCTCTTGCTCCTGTGTGTGAGATTCTCTTTGGGTAATTTAGTGATTAATTATGACGCTTTATAGATTATCGTTTAATGACGTTTTTTTGTGAGCATGGTAATCCAATTATGCGCATCTAAGACTCGTCCTCACTCCTTAGCCAAGAAACCAAGTTTCACTTAAGTTATCGCTTGCAAAGATGGACAGACAGACAGTCATTCGAATTTCAATTCGTCTCATCATCCTGATCATTTATATATATAAATATAACCCTATATCCAACTCGATTATTTTTAGGTGAAACAGAAAACCGTTAGGTGAACAAAACTATTATACACTGTAGCAACATGTTGCAACAGCATAAAAACCTCTCAGACAGTTTGGTGATGTTTTTTTAATTGTTAGATCTTACAATGGTCCTGATACGATAAGAGCCAATCACGTAGAGTACGTTCCGGTGACTTTGATGTCAAACAAACAACCGTTGGGAACAGATGGAGAGCATTTCAATTGACAGATCGGTTTTGAATCTCAAGAAAATCGATCTAGTTCGGAAGCGGATGGTTAGTGATAAACAAAAGTGAGTGACTTACGACAGTGTGAACTGAAAATGGTTGTGGTATGCCGGCGCAAATAGGAGCCAAGCGAGGATTAAGGCCAGGCTTTTGCCAATTTGAAATCGAGTATTTAAAAGAAAAACTACAGACAGGCGATATATATATGGAGTAATGGGTAAAATCACTTTTTTCTTTTGCTGAATCTTCCAACCAAGAGCTGTGTCTTCAATTATTATCATTACTCAAGACAAGTTTAAAAGCATGAAGAAAGTATTATATGTGCTCGGCAGCAGAGATCTGTCACATGGAGCAGTTTCGTCGGATCGTCCCTTATTCAACTTGCTTGAAACAGTAAAAACCCGAAGAGCATTTCATTGCATTACTCTCCACCTACAAATTATTATGTATCAGAGTACAAACAAAAATGCATTACTCAATTGCACTGAGCCCAATAATAAGAATCGAACGCAGCAATACACAGACACATATGCATCTCTCCCCTCGTTGCATAGATGATTAATGTGGTCAAGTTGTTTCTTAGTTTCGATTTGTTGCCATTTTTGTGTGGTTTGAACCAACACAACACAAAAAATGCTTTGCTTTGTACGCCGCAATGACTATCGGAAATATTTGCCTTGCCGTTGCAACCGAATGAGGTGCTGGGGGGTTTCAGATTGGCACTGGCCACCATGCAACAAGACGACTAATGCCACTCAGCCTTTACAACCGGCATTATATTCTCGCTCGTGCATTGTTTTACGGCTACACCAGCTTATTGAATGCCATTTCCTTGCGACTTGCTGTTGTTATTGTCGTTGTTGTTGTCAAAGTTGAAAATAAAACGAAAGCTGATTTTGAGGCGCACCAGCAACGCATACACACGTCTATGTATGCAGCAAGGTAACGAGTAGAAGTACGCATAACCACCGCACCGAGTAATTATTCTTCGTACAGCACTCCTGTAATTCTATGAGGTCGCCAGTGTGAGTGTGTTCATGTTTATCCTTTACATGCAGATGAGAAATGCTTTGGCTATGCAATTCATAGTGCACACTGCGTTCCAAAAATGAAAAACGCACAACAACGACAGCAACAACAGCAAAATCACTGGTGTAACTACAATTTTTTGCTCGTTGGTTGGCTCCTTTCGTCAACGTCGCCTCGCTAAAAGTTGCAAGCAATGCTGCGCCACTCTCTTTTCGGCTGCACACTACTATTTCGTTGCTGTCATCACTTTTCTCGCCTATAAATTGTTTGCTGTAGCTGCAATTGCGTTTCGTGGCTTTCATCAACGGCACACATTTTTTCTGCCGGCTTATTTCTACCTTTGCGTTCTTCTCAGAAATTTCAAATCCAACGAAAACTGCATTCGACTTGTTGTTGTTGTGTGGGATCGTCCGCCCCGTGGCGCATGTCAGCGCCATTGTTGTTACTGCGCCTGTGGTTGAGGGTCCTTCGTTGCAGTCTTAAATGCATGGTCAGCAGAGGCGAATTTGCAGCTAAAACAGCGCCTAGCAACCCGGCGAGGCGGACACCGTGAGCGTACGTGCTTACCTCACACACACATTCATACATAGGCACATATAAACCTATAAACGAGTGTGAATGGCTGTCGATGTTTTAGGCCGGAAATCAAATTTTTGTCCGGCTCTTCGTGTCTACTTTTCCTGCAACATGCGTGCGGCTTTGTGTGCATGTGTTGAAAATCTAAATAACGGCAGTTGGCTTCGACGTTGCATCTCAGCGCCAAAACGTTCGAAGATGCATTTCTCATCACAATGAATTGTGCGGCCGTCCTGACGGCGCCATTGTTCCGCTTAGTCGCCACCGACCGCCGACGTGCTGGAGCGCCTTTGTTGCTGTGGCGACTGCCAGCTTGGCGGTCAGTTGCTAATATCAGCATTTCAACGGTAATGTCATCGTTCGCCGGCGAAGTTTTTTATAGTAAGGGCCACCAATGTTGCTCAAGTCGGTGTAGGTGTCGTTGTTGAATAACATGCGTGTGTGTATGTGAAGTCCACTCTAGAAATTTCCGCCTGATTTTATCGCTTTGCATTGTGCGTAGAGAAACTGGCGTCCTACAACCATTTGTCCGAGCTGTATACTCCTTTGTTGCAGCTGCACCTTTCGTCGATGCACCAGCGTCTGTCTGCCACTAACTCACAACATACACACATTACTAGCATCTTGTTGTTGTAGTGATGCAATTTATAAGTTTTGCTTTATTTCTACGAATCGACAGCATTGCTTTGGTAGGCTCGTGTCAGCTCGTGTGTGTGTTCGATTGCTCTTGTGCTCGTGTGTGGTTTCCTACTTCAATATGCATGCATGTCCAGAAATCACCACCCGACATTGCATTTGAAAAATCTTTTTACGTTCGTAACTAAGCGACTGGCAAGGGTAATTCAAGTGCTGTGCATAGCTGTCTCCTATTGGCCCCATCACCCTCGCCCCGGCGGTGATTTTGTTGCAGCTGCATCTCTTATTGCATTTTGTAGCTGGCACCGTTGGCAATAAAGTTTTGTCATGGTTGCATTTCTAATTAAATTTTAGTTTGCGACACCTTTTGCATACGAGACAACTACGTGAACCGTTCCTTCGTTCAGCAAAAGGCCGTACGTCTCATATTTTACGCGAGTACTTCAAATGTAAGCACTTAATTTGTGGTAGCGATGTATAGGTAAAGTGGGTGTCCTCGCGGCCCTTCTTTAGAAGACCATTGTGAAACCACGAGGACTAAAATCTACTCTCTGAACCACCCTGAGCTCCTGATGAAGTTCATCAGTAGGAAAATTTTTATTTGTGCAACGTAAGAGACATTACCAAGAAACCCTCGGCCATTAGTTTCGATTCTTTTCATTTATAAAGCTTTTCTTTCGCATAGGAGATGTTTTATAATTTCGTCTACCTTCTGATTGCTTCTACAATAGTCATGTCTTTCAATCAGACACCTGACCTGTAGGACTCCGTCTAGAGTTTTTATATCATTTCTTATTTCAATTTTAATAGTCGGCATGTACGGCCCATATTCCATCCATACCACGTTTGTCTGTTTGTTGAGCAACTCAAGGAACAACTCCTCCGAGAATCAGCTATATTTATAATATGTTATATAATACATTAAATATCTACAAGTAGCTAGAGGTATATACATAAATTCCTTCTTTTTCAAAGTCTCATTGTAGGTTGGTGCCTGTTTTAGCTAGTTCATCTATCGGTAGATAGATCATAATAGTGATGATGAGAGATAAATGCATTATTTCACTATTTTTGATGAGATCCTAAAAGACTTTAGTGATTTCAAAGCCGCCCAGCTATCTGTATATGTAAAAAATATCTTTTTGTCGACACATTTTGAGTTTAAATCCAAACAATTTCGGAAGACCGCAGTATTGGGTAGATACGAGAACTTACTAAGTACCTTACAATAATCTTTATAATCCTAATTTGGAGTACTCCCTCATTATAAAAACTGCTTTGCTGCTAGATGCTCACAGAACATTTATGTGGGCCGTTAATGTAAAATATCATTTAGCGCCTATCTGGCTTTGTTGTAAAAGCTCCACTGATGCATATACCAGCTGGCACCCAATATTTTATACATATACTAGGGTTCCTTATATACCTCGGGCAAAAACAGATTGTATCTTATAGGTATCACCTTCCTCTTCAACGCATGAATAGCTTCTTCAGGTGTCAAAGAATGTTAACCTCTAAGTTGTTTTTTTACGTACGGAATAAAAAGAAGTTTCCAAGTTAAGACCATACGACTCAAAAGGAGTTGTTTCAGTTGATGTCATTGTCGTGGTCCATTTTCGTAAGTTCGTTCGTGCAAGCTGTAACTTGTGTAAAAATTGAGATATCTTGATGAAACTTGGTATGTGGGTTCTTACGAATTCGTAGATGGGCGTCAATAATTACTCTGTGTATCAAAATGTCTTGAATAATACATATAAAGATTTTCGAACTTTCGGGTGACTTTGTACCGCATATATCGGCAATACATATGTATTTGTGTTTTCTCAAAAAAAAAAAAAAAAAAAAAAAAAAAAATAGAGAGTCTGTTTTATTCATAACAGTATATCTTTGTGCCTAATAGTAGTTAAAATTAGGGGGAAACTTGACCTACCTCATATATAACTAATATCAGGAATTTCGAATATACGGCTTACTTTACTTCATGGTGATTGTATGTGAGGTACCTTAATGAAACCCTGGAAGCATGATAATAGTTAGTAGATAAAAACGGGTCGATCCTACCCCAACTCTAATGTACTACAAATAATGATTTTCGTTTTTCTAACAAGCCTTATGCTGAATATGTGGGTCTGTGTATGAATATTTAAAATTGCTTGGATTCTAATCCTCTGGTTAACCTTTAGGATTACCTTGGCTTTGATTCCTGCAAGTTTCAACTATATAAACTCTTAGGTTTCACCCGAACTTAGCCCTTCCTTATCTGTTTGTTTTTAGTATTTATGTAATAATCTTTTTATAGTTATATAGTTAATAGTTACAGGTTCATGCAATATTGAATATACTGTGGTCGCACTAATGCGTGCTGTTGCCATAATTCCATGATAAGTCATGTGACGATTTTGCAATATCAGTTTACGGACAGCATCAATAGTTTCCAGGACAGCAATTGAATTTGGGCGTCCTTTACGAAATCCCTCTTGGAGTGATCGACGACCCCGATTGAATTCACCATACCATCTATATTATTAACAATGGTGCTTCAAATGATCTAGCCGTTTAATATCGGCTCAAAACGGCGTTGGAGCCGCAAATATTGTGTGATAGAAGGCCTTAACTACCTGTTACTTACACTTGCGTCAAAATCAAATAATGACGCTTTTGTGCTTAAAAGCATACACTTACCAATCACTTTTACGGTACTGTATTTCTATTAGCAAGTGAAGCGTGTTGCCGTTATCTGTCATTGCATGGCATAAAAGCCATTATGTTCGGCCGTGTTAAAAAGGCGCTAAAGTAGAAAAAGGGAACAAGATTGATACAGGTGTCCACCGTGGCACCTGAGAAGTAAAAGAGCTCGCCCACATCGTGGAATTAACGGTCCATAAACTCCAGCGCAAAAGAAAACTAACTGCCGAAAGGAAAATACTCGTATGTTCGGCGCACATGGAAATAACAAGTTAAAAGCTCGAAGGAATGAGTTTATGTAATGTCAAAGGAAAGCATTTCACACATCAATTCACCGCTCGATGGATACTTTTTTGTAGAGAGGTAAGCTTGCCAACTATAATGTTCATACTGAGGAAAACGGCTTAGGCGCTAATGGGGGGCTGCAGCTTTGTGATATACTGGATAGTTAAATTTTCATTCTCATATCTTTATTCACCACTTAAGCGGCACTAATTTTCAAGTGCTCCTTTGTAGGCATATTGAAAAATTCTGACTGTAAACAAGAAAAAACCGGTAAAATGTCAAACGTCAGAGACAAGAAAATGGCTCAGCGGCAGGCAGCAGCAAAATACGTGATATGCTGCGAAAAAATATTTGATACTTTGATGCGGAAAAATCAAAAGAAAATCAATGAAAAACTATGAACCTGAACGAGTTTATGCTCTCGATGTTGTTGCAGAAAAACTGTTGTTTCTATATTTTGTATTCCGTTCAGAATGCTTTGCTGAGATTTGGCGACATTTCCAGCTTTACAACAACCCGAACCGGCGAATCCTTCAGAGCAGGACATGTATTTGACGTGACGAAAAAAATTGAAAGGATGTATTTATTCTACACATACATATGGAAATGCACGTATATGTGTGTGTGATTGTTTTTATCCGGAAAATGTGATTTGCTGCGAAAAAAATGCAAAGACACGTCGTGGGCAGCCTTTCGTTGCCGGATTGGTCCGTCGAGAATAATGCAATGCGGTGGGAGCTGCGGGCGACAGAAAGGATATTGTTGAGCAAAAAATAGGAAATTGTTTTGCTGCAAAGTATCTACACAAATGTTATAATATGTACGTCCTTAAGCATATGTTGTTGCAATTCACATAGTAAAGGTTGTAGTTTCTATAATATTTGTTACATTTCTTAATTTTCCTTTTCAAGTTAGGAATATAAATTTGTAAATTAAGAAAGGAAAAATTGGTCCTTAGCCTCCATCTCAATCCTTAGTCTCATTTTAAAGACTCGATTCCAGAAACTCTCTCAGTACGTACCATAACTAAGAAGTAGTCTAAAACCTTTGCGCAGACTTTTTCAACATAATTTTTATATCTTCTTGATCAATCAAGAATGGAAGTAAGACTGTATTTAAGCAAGTATAATTAGTACTTTTGCGGCTACGAAGTATGTATACGTACAACCGATTAAAAGCTCTCACATTTAAAGAAACACTTCAGTTTTTTCTTCCTTACACTTTCTCTGTTTATGTGGAATAATTTAGAGTATATGTGGTTCCGATAAGAAGAAGCAGCTACTTATGCTGCGAAAGTCGTCTGACCTTTGGTCTCTTTTTAGGTTACGGAAAATTTCGACGAGATGTTGGTCGAAAATTAAGAAACCAATTACGGAGACTTTGACTGTGTCAATAGACTACGGACATTAATATATGGATGATATTCACTAATAATAAAATATATTTCTCAGGTGCATTTATTTTAGTACAAAACTGTATAAAAATATCTATCCTTCAGTTTGATCTGTCAGCTTATATGTAGCATCTATATGACGTAGTGGTTCGATCAAAGCAATTTTTTCTGATATTATGGCATTGCTTTGAAAATTAATCTTTATTAAATTTCGTAAAGATACTTTTTCAAATAAAGAAGTATCTTATAGTGGTTCGATATCGGCGGGTTCCGAAAATGCGCAATTTCTTCTTCTTCTTTATTAGCGTAGACAAAGCTTAGGCGGTTATAACAGAGTTTACAACAACGCGCTAGTCGTTCTTTCTTTTCACTATTTGGAACCAATTGGAGACTTCACGTGTAGCCAGGTCCTTCTCCATCTGGTCATTTCAACGGAGTGCAGGTCTTTCTCTTCCTCTGCTTCACCCAGCGGGTACTGCATCGAGTACTCTAAGAACTGGAGTGTTTTCATCCATTCGGACGGCATGACCTAGCCAGCGTAGCCGCTGTCTTTTAATTCGCAGAACTATGCCAAGCCGTCGTATATCTCATAGATCCCATTCCATCGACTGCGATATTCGGCGTTGCCAATGCTCAAAGGACCACAAACCTTTCGCAAAACCTTTCTCTCGAAAACTCGTAGCGCCGACTCAGCGCTTCGTCCATGCCTCTGCATCATATAGCAGGACGGGGTTGATAAAAGACTTGTAGAATTTGATTTTCGAGCAAAGACTTTTTTTCTTAATTGCCTACTCAGTCCGAAGTATCACCTTGCTTCGCTTCTTTATCCAACCACGCTAGCAGCTGTACACTCTTATAAATGATTCCACCTTATATATTTAGTTCTGCAGCTTGTATTATTTTCTTGAGCAATAGGTTGAAGAGGACACTTTGTCTGAAACATTGTTTGGTATCAAACGGCTAGTAGAGGTTTTTCCCGATCTCCGACATGGCGACATAAAGCCAGCACCTTTTCGTGCTATCAAAAACACTTGCTGTTCAGGCCTAAAGTCACACTGACAGGGTCAAATAATTCATTGACGGTAGGCTTTAATCTTTCACATAGTATGCTTGATAAAACCTAATATGCGACGTTGAGGAGGCTTATTCCACGGCAGTTGGCGCCGATTGTGAGCTCTCATTTTTTGTGGATTGGGCAGCTCACACTTAAATTCCAGTCGTAGGGCATGCTTTCGTGTGATTATATTCTATAAAGAAGCTGATACATACTCCGTATCAATTCTTCGCCGTACGTGAATAGCTCAGTAGGCAAGTCATCCGCCTCCGCTGCTTGTTGTTCGTCAGGCTATTCGAACTTCTTCATGGTCGGGCAATGTTACGTCTACTTCATCGGCATCGATTGGGTTATCGGGCTCATCACTTCCAGGTGTTATGTTTTCACTGCCATTGAACAGGCTGTCTTGATACCTTTCTTAGTCGCCGCATCTTTTCACAGAATTTTTTATCATTCTTCGTACTCACGCATTTCGGACTCTCTCTTTTTCTATCTGCAAATGCGTTTCGTGTCCCTCTTCAACTCTCGGTGTCTACCCCATCCCGCATGTGTTGTGGTCGATTATAACGTTGCGAGGTAGGCAGTCTGTTTTCTCTGTACTGCAACACGTCACTCCTCATCGTTCCAGCTGTTCTTTTCCCTTTTTCGAAAACCAATGCTTTAGTTTGCAGCTGTACGTAAGGAGTTTGAAATGCCGTCTAAAATACTGGAAACGTGTCTTCCGATTATCACAACATTATCGGTTGGTGACATTTCGATGCGGAGGCAGCCAGGTAGCTTGATGAATTTTCCTATACTGGAATCTAGTACTACACATGACCATATTTCGGCCCCGGCAAAGTCGATCAGACCAAAGACATTGGCCATTTATTTCATCATGGATGCTGAATTTATCGACCCTTGTGCCAAAGATACCTTTTTTGTCCATCCTGGCGTTAAAGTCGCCAAGTTCGACCTACTCGTCTAAGTCTTTTCCTTCCAAAGAACATCTTAATTGCTCATATACAGATATATAGAACAGAAGTTCTTCTTCTTTTGAACAAATTTAATTGATTTAGCCACTTCAATCACTTTATCGATAAGTCATGCAAGTTCAAATATGCGAGAGGAACAATAAAGCGCATAAAATTGGCAATTTACTCCATAAATTTAAGTTTTATTTTCTCTTCTTCTACACAATTTCATCATAAACTATTCGTTCGGATTTCGCTTTGAATTCATTTATCTATGAATGTAACGGTGTTGGGCCAATGTAATATATCTCGTCTAAGCAAGTTAGTCAATTCAGTATTTATATAAATAGCAAGTGATTGGATAGAGTGCAGTGGTGCTAAAAAATATGATATACTTGCATATATTTGGTACCATACCACAGGAAAAGCTTTTAAATAGATGACGTCAAAAGAAATACCAACACATCGTCGCGAAGGTCTTATGGGTTCAATCGAAACTTTGTTTTACTTTTCACGATATTTTCGAAATTTCAGGTAAATGTTCGACCCCTGTCGCGGAGAACAATTATTCTTGCGACCAATTTTTTTCTGGCTTAAACGGCTCTTAACCAATCATTTTAGCTAAAAACAGATAAACAATAAAAAACGTTAACTCCGTTTGGATATAAAACACTTCAAATTTGAAAAAAGGTTTCCACACAAGGACTTGATTTTGATTATTCAATTTGTAATACAGCAAAAATTAATTTCCCAAACATAATGAAATACAAAATAAGTCGATGAAGTCTCCATCTTCCATACGCATCAGCTATGTAATGGTAATGGAAAAATTCCAGTATAATTCTTAGGATTATCGAATTTTATCATTTAACATACTGAAGAGCTTTCTTCTTCGATGGTCTAAAAATTATAATAAATATATAGTATCTATAATATACATACATTGTATATGGCTACAATTTGGATTTGACAGTACATTGGGGACGTTAGAAAAATGAATCGAAATCATACGAAAGCGATTCATAAAAGGTATATTTTCTCTATTTCTTATTAAGATTATATGTTTATAAAATGCGGATACGGATCAAAAGATTACAATTGCTAAGTTCTGCCTCGACTGGATTATTGATGCTTGAGTTAAATATTCGCAGACTAAATGCAATGAATTCGGAAATGAGGATCGATCTTCTTTTTCATTGGACGCCCTTGCTTCCGTCATGCACCCAGGGTCTCACATCGAAGGAACTTTTCGCTGGAGTATCATATTCCACGCCAAGGTCTAATCACTTTCATGCACTTAACTATACCCATGCCACCATAGAGCTTGAAAGATCTGCCAGAGCCCGTACTTTTGAATACTACAAGTACTTTCTGCTCTCGTTATTTTTGAGTCTTCTGTGCTTCGCTTTCGTATTTATTTTATACATTTTTACGTGATGGGCTCCAAATCAAGCGGCACAGCGCCACCTGGGGATTACTCCAACACAGGCGCTATGACTTTATTGAGTCCTTAAGCCGATTTTTTCGGACGGGCTCCATCAACAGCTGTGACCCTGAGATCCTTTCACACGAATCAGTTACGGCATCTGACTTAGTTCAAGAGTATCTAATACACCTCAGATTTACAAGTGATCAAGCTCTATAAAATTAAAATGTCTATATATAATTGGAATGGGATTGAAACATCTTCTGTTCCGAAAAAACTATTATTATTGTAGACGGGCCAATAGAAAGCATGTATTCTACGATAAGAGAAATAAACTGACTGACATCGTCCAAATAAAGGGTGTGCAAACATTTTGTGGAAGAAGTCTGAGATGGGGACAGTATTGTGCTCGAAACGTGTTTAAGCGCAAACAATAAACGAAGAGCAAACTCGAAAACATTTCAAATGAAAGTCGAATTAAAAAGACGGTGCGATTGGAAAATTCTACAAATTTGCCAAAGCAGCAAAACAAAAACTTAACAAACGCAAAATCTGCAACAAAAACCAGGATTGCAACACGGCCGCTCGCCACAGCTCAGCGTCAGCTAAATGGGTTTTTGTATTTGTATACGAAAACTTAATGCAACTACAAACTAAGTGTGAGTGTGCATGTGCGTGTGTGTGGGTTTATGCAGTCAGTTTTGGGCGATGGTGTTCCGCTTTGGTGGCTGAGCTGCTGCGCGAGCACCATTCGTTCGTCTCGCTGACGTACTTAATTATTATCTGCAAATATGCAGCATTTTCGCCTGCAAGCAAACATTTCGAAAACAAAATTAATTCCACTTTTGCCTCGTTAATGTTGTTGTTGCAACTACTAGCGGAGCGGCCGTTGTCGACGACCCCACACATGCACCCATACAAATAAAGCGCATAAACATATGTAGAAATTTAGAAATTGGTGTATGGAAATCGTTCTTTACGCACAGAGATGGAAAATATGCAATGGTAACAACAACAACAGTACTAACAAGTTGAACAGCAACTACTATAAGAAGCATGAATGTTGCTGTGAACTTATCACGTTTCCAAGTGCGTACTGGGCAACCAACAGCAACAAATACGCGCCTACACGCACTCACACACACACAGGCATACAACTATGCAGTGCGGCGAATACGCAATTTGAGCCCAGAAGCCTCGCAGGCCTATTTCTGAGTGCACTCCGTTGTTCGTGTAAGTGTTTGTGTCGTGAAACCGAGTGGTCCAGCGAGCGAGCGAATGCACGACGTTCTGCGAACTACAGGACCTATATAGCGTACGACGGCCGGGGCTGGGATCCGGGCTGCTGTGCTACAGAACCGACTAGGCAGACACTTTCCATGCAATTTTGCACGCATTCTAGAATTTCAATTAAAAATAAATCACAAAACGTTGCCCACAATAAAGGGTGGTGGAGTCGGTGAGGTGTTGTGCGCTCATAATCAGGTATACTGGACGCACAACCCCTTCGTTGAAACGTAGGCTGCCACCAACGAACAGTTGAGGGGAGCTCCTTTAGCTCCAACGGCACCGCCATGTCCAGTGCCGCCACCTATACGCCATCCACATGTACAACAAACGATACGAAGAGGCCGGCACCGTACCGGCGATGCGATGCCCATAAGGCGCCTACAGCAACGAATCGGACACCGCATACCCCCCAAACTTGGGCGAGTGGCAAACTCGAAAATTGTGTTCGGCCGTTGGCTTGAGCTGATGTCCTGAACTTTAGCAGTCGGCTGTCGGAGCGGTTGGTGCATTTGAAGTTTTTGTGCTTTTCTGTGGGTATTCTAGTTGGTGTGTGTGTGCGTGTTTTGTTGTTGTTGTAGAAACAGAAAATGTGGCGATAGAAAATTCAACGAACGCATTTACGCTCGCACCCAATTTCTCTTTGACAGTCGAATGCATCCAATGCGACCCAATGCGAACGCACAAACACACACACATATACATATATATATATATATATATATATGTGCATAAAAGCAAATAAGTATGCGGGGAGCGTAGATGAAACGGCCTGCATATATTTACCAATACTTCTGTGAAAAGTGCGTAGCATTCTACAATACAGCTAGAATTTTATTAGTATGGATGTATGTGTGCTTATGCATATGCAAACCCATGGAATATTGTGTTGCATTTTATATTGAAGTGAAAATTGTTACGCACCCTAGTCCAAATGCAATACGCGCACGCATGTGTAGTGATGTGAGGCTGGTGAAGGCTGTATTGTAGGCTCCTCAACCACTAGGCAATGATCTCAAAACTTAATGTGCACGACGGTTTTTGTTGTAGTTTCGTGTCAATGGTTTCTGGTAATGGCAGCCGACCGACAGCGAGCCGCACGAAATTGCGAATGCTGAATTTTAGAAGTTTCACGCTCTTTGGCTTGAAGCACCTTATATGGTTGGGTTATATGTACATATGTATTCAAGGGAGGAATGGAATTCGCTAACTTACGCAAGTGTATTTAACAAAAATATATTTGTATGTATTCGTATGTGTTAACTTTTCGGTTTATACGTTCATATACGTAATATGTGTGAGTACAGATTAATAAGTCTGGAATTAAAAAATACTAATGAGAGACAAGTTTTCAAAAATTTTTGAAACTATATTGTCTTATTTGTCCCATGTCCTCCAAGACTTTGTAACTGCCACATGTCGCAACACCTTAAAATATGCTATAGTATTTACCTAACCAAAATTCTTGTGACAACTTATAACAATAATATCAGCTCCTGTGCGACTGCGAGATCCTTCTGGTTGAGAGTAGGATATCTACTTAACGGCTTGTCATTAGCAAAGTTCATCTTGCCTTCTCCTCCATTGTCACCACTTTGCAAGACGGAGGCTGTTGAATCTCGGCACTTAGAACTTCGGCGAACCTGTTACTTAAGGGTGCGTTAAGCCCAAAAGTATTCGAACTTAATCACTAACGATATTTCGAATATATTCATCTGTATCTCTCTAAAGCAGATGACACCTAAAAATAGGGAAGTCTTCTCTGCTTTATTGTTTATATCAAAAATTTTTTTTTTTTGCGATTCGATATTTCTCGATTTCCGAAACTCTTTTGAGTTTTCCATTTTTTTTTTTTTCAAAACAAAATCTGGGTCTTGTAATAACACTGAAACGTTCAACTTTTGAGGGCAGTTCATAAGGTAATAGAACAGTGTTTAAAAATATCAGCGTGCACTCGATAGGTAAACGCATATTCCTATTCTCCCACTCACTTCTTTTATTGCTGAAAAAAGTTTTCAAGTCCTGCCAGTAAACTTTGTCAATGAAACTGGCTTCTTGACACACACGAATCAGCAACAGTTTGAGCAATTCCGGTCGACAAGCATCCGCTTCCGTTTGCCTGCCCATCATCCGTTCACTTGTCATTAGTCCATTGTGTGTATATACATAAACATTTGCTTAAGGACATGCGTCGACAAACTGAATACCAAAGTTTACTTTAATATTTTAGAGTAACCCTTAAAACAGATGAGAAGATTATAATTATTATTTGGCGAACTTATGTAAATATTTAAATACTTAAGAATATATATTATAAAGACCATTTAAAAAGTTACTCACGCTAGCTAGACAGGACATTTTTCTTGACTGTCTTAATATTTTTTGTGGGATGTTTGAGAGTAGCACCTAGATAAAACATGGAAATATCCGTCTAAAGAAATATAATTACGTCATTCCCATACTTAGTTAAAAGTATTAAATTCACCCAGATTTTCCCAAATCAAATTGTTTGGCATTTCGTAAGATTGTCCATACATAAAGCTCGCATCCCCTCTATAAAGGGTTTTCCAATATGAGTGATGCGATTTATTTTCAAAGACCTACACACTAACAGTTAAGGAAAGTCTGATGTCTTTTATTTAAAGTCAAGTACAATGGATACAATTACGTTCTGTTTATAACATCATTCAAATGGCATCCACGACTTTTTTACAGTAACGAATTCGATGAAGCAAATTTTCGGGTGCTTTTCCACCAAATTAATATGTCATGAATAGCACGTTCAATATTGACTTGTAAAGCTTGGTTGAATGCTAAAAACCGATGACAAGTAGTCTGATGGTTTTTATTCGATTATTTCGATAATAAAATTGAATAATTTGTAAACGTTCTATATTTTTCCATGATGAAATCGTAAACAATATTGACACAATTGAAAAAATGCACGGTTCATGAGATATTTGAAATGACCTAAACGACACTTAGAAATCTTATTACCCCCACTGGGAAACCCGGTGCAACATCCTATCCTATACATATGTATTTGCGTAATTCTGAGAAGGAAAGTTACAGACAAAAGGAAATGAGAAATTCAATAGCAAAGTTTTTCTCTGACCAGCCTTGGTGCACGCAATGCAAATTCAATCGCTGACCGAATGGCGGATGTGAATGCGCAAAGGAAAATTGCCCATATCCGCCAATACTGCTTCTCGAACTCTTTCCAATTCCAAATTCCATTGCAATCCCTGATCGTAGAATATTGCGATTTAGCAAAGCCATCTTTTACTTGGAACTATGCAGATATGAACCAGCCATTTCGTCGCGTATGTATGTATGCGACAGTAAGTGTTCTTAGCGGAGGAGACATATTTCTGTTCATATAGGGTGCGAGTAGCGAACAAAGCTCAACTTTTTTGTTTTACTAAGTGCCGAATTTAAACAATTAGTTTCTGATCTTCGATATCAATGTAAAGATCACATATTTTAAAATTCTACAGCGCTTACATATAATATATTTAGGTTAAGGCTTGCTTTTACAAATCTTAAAACTTCGTACTATGAGGTCTTCGTGTCGGAAATTCTAAGAATAGAGTACGAAATAATATTAGTTAAAATATTAAATATTTCATATTGGAGTTGTACTTTGTGAAATGAAACTGCAGACATCTAATAATAATATCCTTTTCGCCTGGGACCCCACTGATGTATTCGCTAATATAATTTTGTCAACTTATGAACTCATATTCCAACTAATATTCTGAAATACCAACTTTATGATTAATTATTAAAGCCAAGGTGCTTCCTAGAGACCCTTTGGTGATCTCTCTCTCTTGCGTTCTAGGGCCGGATCTATGGATTGGTCAAAAATCAAAATCAGCCAAAAATTTTCTTCTCAACTGTCCAGCTTTTGCTAAGATTGAAACGCCTGAACCTGACTTATTATTAAAATATAGGTCTGTAACTTTGCTTCCGTAGTTTTTTTTTTTTTTTTTGTAAATTTAAGGCTTTATTGCATAAAAACGGTCTGAAAGTGTTTTCCCTTATTCTCTCAAAAAGCAATGCTTAATTAAGACACAAGCATTTCGTGATGATCCAGTTTTTTGTAAACTAACACAAGTTGCTTCACGAAAATTCTAAATCTTTTTAATACCTAACAGAAATCATATAGATGGTAGTAGTAGAACAATAGTATTTTCTATGTATGTATGTGTCAGCCTCAGTAAAGCGTGGACGGGTCCTCAGACGCACTTTTCTTGGAATTAAAAAAGAAAAGCAAAATTTCCCGCAAATGTCGAGAATTCAGCTCAAAAAGTGACATTTTCAGTGGAGAATAAGTTTGGAATGCAAACAGATCTCTACAAATATTTTGTTGGGTTAACGTTGACACAAATGTCCAAGATCGATATAAAACGATTTAATCGACCAGTGCTTGACCCTAGAGACATCAATTGGAAAACGGCTGAAGCAAAGTGGTAGACCTAATAAGATACTAAGGCACAGTAGTCAAATCTTTAACAGTAAATCAATCGACCGTTAGCTCGGCAGAATATTTGACAATTTTTGTGGAAAAAGTTTTAATATATAAAATAAACAACAACACCAATTGTGACAAAATTAAATGATAATATTATAAATTTTGAACAAAATATTTTTGCTGCGATTATGAGGTGAAACTCTTGTTTCAACGAGAGCCTTCAGCATGCAGTGACTCACTTCTGGTGTCCTATTCATCTTAAATTGAAGTCAACATCTGACAACGTAGGAGTATTTCGCTTCCATAGCCAAGATCCCTAATCAAAAAGTACTGTTTTAGAATATAAACTCCATTGCGAAAAACAAAAACACGTATCAATATATATGTATATGCGTACTTATATCTGATGGGGTTCGCTCTTGAAAATAGTATGCAGTGTTAGGAGCGCTACAACAACAATTCTGTATCATCCGCAGTAAAACTGCAATGCCTATAAAAAGCAGCAACGATTCAGAGGAGGCCACTGCAACAACGTCGTTCGCAAATAACTTGCACACATAACATACCCACATACATGCGTGCATGAATGTAGGCAAAAACGGTACCCCGATAATATATAGAAAATTTAGCGGAAAATGCAATGCAGAGAATTCAGTAACGACGCCATCGACAAATAATGACCGGACTACGAAATGCGTGCAACTGCGTGTGCGTGTGTGTGTGAGCGCCTGCTCGGCAGATGCTCGCAAGTGTATGCGTATATTTTTTAGCCGACATTTGTATGCACACATGGACCAGTATGTGTTTACTTTGCATTTGCATTTAACGAACATCCTTTCGAATTAGAAATTGAGCTCCGACCAGCATTCAAGCCGACTCCACTGCTGGACAAGCTGACTGGCCGACACGGTGCCACAACCACAATGCGACGCAGCACCTCGGCAAGCGGCCGCTATGCGAGCATACGAGCAATACAAGAGGGCGGTTAGGCGCACCCTCACCCACCCATACGCATACGTTCATATATATTATGCGATTATTTGCGCTCCGTGTGTATGTAGAAAAGTTGCAAGCAAACGACGAGTAAGAGAAAATATTGAGCCTTCGCCTAGGATACAGCATTTGTTGCTGGCGCAAGCAGGCCACGACAAAGGACGAGCGATGCCAACGACAACGCCATCGCTGGGAACGCACCTATTTCGCTTCTTCTGTCGCGCTTCGCTTGTTTGTCGGCGTTTCGGCGTTTGTAGTGGCGTTTCATTCGCTGCCCGACCGTTGTTGCCTGACATTGACGTGGACGTGGACGAGCACTTTGACGTTGATGTTGGTGCACCGACGCATTTTCACCACTTTCTTCCACTCCTTGCCGGCGCACATTTCTTTCGCTGCCCGCCTGCTGTGCGTATGCCTTTTGCGTGAGTGTGTGTGCGCGTGTAGCGATTTATCCAACGGCTTCTACAACTCTTTTGTTTTTGGCTTTCGCTATACATGCAGTCCACCAGCGCAGTCTTATTGACCATTGGACATGGCGTTGGGCCACGATGTGCGGCGAAACAAACCGGCATGTTGACCATGTCTTGCACTCGTTTTTATGCACATATGTACATATTCTATAAGTGTGTGTGTGCTTGTATACGCATAGGCGGTTGCTTTGTTGGCATTGGCAAGTAGTGCGAGTATATGCGGGTTCACGAAGCAACACGATATACATATGTATGTATGTATGTGTGTGCATATAAGTTTTGGTTATCCTGGCAATGAAAGCTCCACTATTTTCCACGTTCTGCAACAATCCAGTAACTGCTCGCCCTGAGAATTTGAATTTCTCTGAATTTTTGTATTTTTTCGCCATGCTTCGCAGGGTGGTCTTGCTTGCGTTGTTGTTACAGCTGTCGGCATTCTACATAGTTACATTCGCTTACTGTGGCTCTTTCCATCAGCGCCTTTTTGTTCTCATTTTTTCATGCTGTTGCTTAGTTGGTTCTTCTTCTTCTTATTCTATGTAGAAAACGTCACCCTCTAACTGATTGGATGACTGCCGGTGATGTGTTTGAGGTTCTCCCATGGACCTACAATGTGGCAAGTAGATATTCAGGTGTTTTCGAAATTACCATCTACATACATATGTACATATATATACAAGTTATTCTATAATTTAAAAAAAGTAATTAAATGTTATAATTTTTAATGCATTTGCGTAGCATACATTCCCTGGATGCTCAACCAGTTTCATAGGCGGAGCCAATTGTAGTGGAGAATAGTCATGGCATATATGGGTATATATTTATTTCAGAAGACGAAACGCGAATATTTCGCTTTCCGGGCGGTTGGCATTCAAATAGACATCTTTTGCGATGCATAAATTACACCAAGAGGCCACTCGATTCTGGTATAATATTGTAATACAAAAAAGGTCATAAATTTATTTTTATATTTTGTAAATATATAAAGAAATTACAAAAAAGTCGTGGAAAGGCAATCACAAGAGCGTATTTTTCACGGAAGAAGTTTTATATTGGGTAGTCGAAAAGTCTTTTCGTATTTGCGACAAGTAATTTTCACAGGCTTTTCTTGAAGCCAACTTTACTCCATTAAGGGAGTTCTGCATTGACCGAAACAAATGGTAGTCCGATGGTGCAAGGCAAGGGCCAAGCTCTCCCATTTTTTGCAGATGTGTGGTCTAGTGTTGTCATGATGGCTTCATTTTCCATCATGACCACCTTTTTCTGTTGATCTGTTCTGGTCGTTTTTTTCTTGCTGCAATCTCATAAGACGTTGACAGTAAAATGTAGAATCAATCGTTCGATCAGACTGGAGCACATTATTGCCGTATTTGATATACATACTTGTCGTCTCCTGTTACCATTCGCTTCAGAAATTGTTCGATTTCATTTATTTCAATAAAATCTCACCTTTCCAATACTATATGGTATGACACATTGTGATTGATAGCATTGGAGAAATAGGAAAACACTTTTTCGACTAACCAATATTAAGTGTACCGTCAGGTAATGATCGAATGAATAAGATTTTGGATAACAAATTTTGGAATAATAGCTTTTTTGTTCCTTGAAACTTATTAAGATACATCACATACCATTACCAATCATATAAAGTAGTCATCCGAATGTTATATGTTTATTATATGGGGCCTAGGTCCGAATAAAAGCGATTTAAAGCACAACGATGCACTATTTTTAGTAGAACACGCAATCTCATTTTCATTGAGATAACTCAGATATTGGCCGATATTTGCAGTAAAAAGGTAACTATAAATACTGAGGTCCAAATATTCGGAACCAAGGGGTTTGACCAGTTTTCATTAGATTTAAAAATTTTTGGGTCATAAGGGGAAGGCATTATTTGTGTAAAGTTTTATCTCGTTATATTGATTGCTTCTTGATTTGTACACGAGAAAGGAAAAAATGAGATGGAATTGAAAATTGTGTTAGAAGGGAGGTAGCTGTGGTTGTAGTCTTATATCCATGTCTTAGTCTTAGGTTATACATACAACCGTTAGGTGATCAAAACTATTATAAGCTGTAGAAACATGTTGCCAGAGTACACAAATCTTCACTTGAAGAATAAGACTAGATGACTTCAAATCGTTTTAGTAGATATTTCAAGATAAAAGAGACTTTATGACAAAGGTGAGTCACATAAGCCCTCACTCATCCTATAACGGTTAATGCATCCTGCAAGAAACTTTTTCATACCGAATTAGAATTCGCAGAATTGAAGTTGGTTCAATAAAACTTCCGACCCTAGTGATGGTAGGAATATAGTAGTAATATGAGGTTCTGAATAAGAAATGTATATTCAGAATTCCACAACCTTGCCTTTACTATATGTCCTATATCACTATGGCCAGAATTTTTATCGAACGAATTTCGAAGAAATAGTTAAATTGCGTTTGAAATAGTCTGTGTTCCGTTATGTTGACACTTGCAACGACCTTCGTGATATTTTTGTAATTATATTCAAGACTGTTGTCGATTTCTTTCTCAGTTTACCACTCATATTATTGAATTTTAATATTGCGGGGATCATTTGCGCTTACAACAATTCCACTAATGTCATTGAACTTACAATGTTGCAGTTGTTTGCCCTGCAGCAGGGCTTATTAGTATTGTTTTTTAATATTAAATTGCAAATTCGCATGATTTCCTCTCGGTTGATTACAAAACACATATGTACATATGTATGTATATTTACTCATATGGGTGTATGTGCATTTGCATGTGTGGTTGTGTGCTTCTCGAGTGAATGCTGTTCGCGCCAATCATCGGTTGTGCAGATTGCTAAGTTGCAGATGTTGCAAGTGCACATGCAGACATACATATTATGCAGTTATTTATAAAGAATTTGTATTTATAAGCTTGTGTGTGTGTGTGTGTGTGTGTGTGCGTGCGCGCTGATCGACAGCACGATTATCACAAAGTAAGAACTGCAATCAAAAAGTTGCAACAAGTAATGTAAACAACACATTGCAATTCGCCAGCAGTAAGCAAATGAGCTGCAAGCCATGAGTCCGCGGAACCAACAACAACCAACAACCGATCGCCAAGACATTAAATAAAATATTTTATTGTAAAGCAGACGAGTTTGCTTCACTTTGCCGTTTGCCGTTTGCCATTTGCGACTTCGTTTGCTTTATTTTGCTGCAGCCAAACGTTGCTTACTTATTTACTTAATGATACACTTATAAGTTTGTATAGTGTGCGCATGAGTGTGCGTGTGGGCAAATAAACGCACGCCGAGAACGTCTGGTAGTTTTTTCCGTCCGTCGCCGCCGTCTGTCTGTTGGGCCGTCCATTGACCGGACGCATACGGTACGTGTTAATGAGTCGTAAGAATTGGGTTTTAATTCATTTCTCTTGGCCGACCGTTGCGGGCCTCGTTTCCGTCCCCATTCCGGCGGTTGGGCAATGGCACAGCTTGTGGCTGGTTGGTATTCATCAATTCATGGAATTCTTTCGCTTTCATATCTAATTTATTTTTTATACTTTTCCATTTCATTTCTAATTGCACACACAAACACGTTCTTAATGCGCCAGATCGCTCGCTGTCTCCAGCGGAGAGTGCGCTTGGCAAATTTGTTGCAGTGTTGGTGGCATGCAACGCTCTAACTGTGAACTCTTGTATTGGCAAGTTCACTTGCAGCGCTCGCATACTTACTTATTATAATATAAATTTGCGTATTTTACTTACACATTTGATTTCGATAAACTCTCGTTCTGCCAGCGTGTCTGGCTCTTCTTCCGCCATAAACATATTACTTATGAACTATTTTAACCTAATTTATGCACATTAATAACTGAACTGCTGTGTTGCAGATCTTTTCTGGCGCTGTTCAATGTCGATATGAAATTTATAACTCATAAGTTTAGATCCACTTTAGGGGCATACAAAATTTAGTTTATTTCCTAAATGCACTCTCAAAAGGAAGTGAGTAAGAAGCTTAGGAAATCATATTTTTATTTGTCTGAAACCACATAATCACAACAGTTTTTATGTGAATAGTTCCCTATGATCAAACTGTGTTTTTTGTGGGAAGTTTTTTCAATCCGTATACGATTTTTTCAAGTCGTTACCAGTTTTGAGCGGCATTGAAACTTCGCCATATTTACATTCATGCAACATGTTCCTGCAGAGTAAAATAGTTTTGTTAACCTAACGGTTGTACGGCGTGATCCCGTCCCCTCAAAAGTTTAATGTACCTATCTCTCAGATCACTTAAGCTACAACCACCCCGCAACTCCCCATGACTCCGGGCATGACCGATCGATTTCAACTAAATTTAGTTCGCAGCATCATTATCATATTCCTAAGTGCCAAAATGGGCGAAATCGAACTTAACCACACCTACTTTCCATATAACACAATTTTGAATTAACTTTCGTGTATGCAAATCAAGAAATAATTAATACAACGGAATGAAACTTTGCACTAATAATTATTTTTACCTTATGACCAGAAATTGCACAAATTCAACAAAGGCGGTTCAAACCCCTTGGTACCGAATATGTGGACTCCAGTATCATTAGTTGCCCTTTGACCGAAAATGGCGGTGATTGTGTGAGATATGCAATTGAAATTCAGAGCTAATCCATGCTTTTGTCTATTGCAACTCTGTGTATCAAAAATGCGTTGAAAATTAGATGCAGCCTTGCCCAGTTGTAAGTTTAGTCCATGCACCCGTATCAACTTCCTTTCATTAACTTGTAACTGTATAAAATAGAATGAATATCTTGCATTTTAAATAGCTAAGAGAAGTTTCAATGATACCGAGCTTTACCTCTCAGACCGCTGTCAAGTAGTCTCGGTGACCTCCACTTCAAATCTTCACTTAGTCACTTATTCGTTTTTGCACAAGGTTCGATTAGTTTGTCCACTAGTAGAGAGAATATCGTCAGGAATCTCCGAACTGTTTGAATATCTCTTTACCATGCTTTTTACACAACAGCGTATTACAGTAATATCTCTTGATGTATGATATATAGATTCGATTTAAATGCAGGGACATGTGATGATTGGAAGTGACTCCGCCCTAACTTGTCTGAATAACTCAGACAAGCGGGCGACTAGCGACCGATTTTTTTTTTTTCAAGAAAAGTGTTCTAAAATTTACTTCAATGGGAGCCTAAAACTAATTGTTGCCAGAGCCAAATCTTTTCGTTTGTTTCTATTGCCCATGGTGCATAAGAAGGCAAGCTTGATGAATTATTTTACAGAATTATATACGACGAATAATGATGATTTTACTTTCTATCTGGTTTGATGGCTGGTCCTCCAAGAGGACAGGGGCTATATAAAGTTCTTAGGTTCTTTATTTCTATTTCCAATATTTCACCTGGGTGTCCAAAATAACGAGATCCATATTGGTATAACTTTTATCTGACAAAGTCCAGATGTTTAGTTAGAATTCATACAACCATTGTAAGTTGAATTTTTTGAAGAGCTCCCTGGGTCAGAAGATTTTTGCGCACAGCTGTTATTAGTTGATCAAAGTTTGTTAAACTGGTCTGATGTCTAATTATTTAGTAGTGAACCGGAAGAAACCAGCGGAACTCAGTTCCCATTTAGCAGTTAGTGAGACTGCAGTAACTGACCTTGCGAGCTCTCCAATCTTACAGTTTCCTGCAATATCATTATGGCGAGGCACCCAAACCAGTTTAATCACATAGTAACTCCATATCAGAGGAGAGTCTAGACATTCCTTCATTAGTCTTGAGTTTCTTGCTATTAGAGTCACATAATCACGCTCCCAATAATAGATCTACTGCTAAAAAATACCTAGAAAACAGGCCTTCATGCCCCTCTTAACTACTTTAATGAGTTGGCATAGCGATCGGGCATGTGGCGAATACAACGCTATCTCATCACTCAAGCCGTCGAAGGCCGGTAATGTGTGATGTGTTGTATTTAGTTAAATGGTCTATTCTAATGGCTCACGATTCCTGTTTAGACACTTTGGTAAATAAAGTTCCTGTTGGACCTACACAAATGTGGTACATATATTTCCGAAGTGTCATCTTCATATTTATACTATATGTATAAACGACTGTGTTTGTGCCTTGGCAAGTGACTGGCAAGAGTACTTTCAATGTAGCTAGAGTATTGAACGAATATTTACTTTGACATAAATGTGTTGCATAAAAATTACTTACACATTTAAGAGGTGTTCAAAAAACAAACTCCATTAGTGCTTTTTGCAACTTACCAGCGTCACATTCTCACGTATGTACATACCAAGAAACATTTCTTCAATGGCCTTCGTTTGCACACACACATATATATGTATATATACAAACGCAAGAAGACTTATTAATATTTGCTTGAGGACACATCTACGATGGTCAGTAAACAATTCCGTCAACCGGCTTTGAATGACGACAGGCAGACAAATTCATGCAGCATGCCTGGCTACCTCTAAGTAAGTGCTTGCAACATTGTTGCTTATAGATATTGCAAACATCAGGCATGAAATTCTCATGTTGCTGTTGTGTTTATATATTTAAAATATTGTATAAACTTTAAATTCTTCAAACTTCAAGAAATTGCGGAAAACGTGTCTGGGCGCACACACGTACACACGCACATACACACATACATGTAAGTACTTATATAAACAATTACAATTATCGTTGACGATGTCGGCGTTGTGGCTGCCGCTGATTGCCTACCAGTCAAACCGATAAAGCCAGTTGAAGGCATACGTTCATATACATTCATACATATATATATTTATATACATATATATATTTGTATCTTCACATAAATATGTATATAGCTGGTGCGTGGCATCATTGTTGCAAGCTTAGCTAAATAAACAAATTGATTTGCTTGTAATCGCTTCGTTTGGCTTCTAATTTATATAGGCTTATATGGAGCCGCACACACATATAAACAAATACTCAATAATGTTTGTGGCTAGACATATTGCAATTATTTATACTTATATGTAAATGTTTACGCATAAAAAATTATTTTAAACTGCTTGTTTGACTTATCTATGGGCCGTTGCAATGCTTTAATAGACGCTGAAGTTTTATTTAATTGACTTGAGTGATTGTGAGTGGAGAATCGTTCAAATGTACCTTCAACCATACACTACCGTGAGATGTATAAATTGCTATATGTATGTAGGTTTAAACATATACATATATGTTTTTATTAAAACCTTATAACTTTTAGAGCAGTAAAATTTGCAGCTGCCACAAGTGACACTTTTCCTATTAGCGTGTGCGGCTTTGAGCCGTTTTGGACACAAGCACTTAGCAATTCGTGCTTCGATAAGCCCCAAACAGTCATTACCACACTTTGCATAGATACATAAGTATGTACATATGTTCATATGGCAAGTATGTTAAAAATAATTGAAACATTCGCTGTTAGTTTAATAGCGTTATCGAAAATTGGCGACAACATTTTGATGGCTTACAAGTAAACGTTTAGTTTTTATAACAGTAGAAAGCTGTTTGCTGTACACAGCTAACATAACATAATATAATAAAGCATACACTGAAAACAAATCGTAAA
Organism: Bactrocera zonata; assembly: GCA_037783105.1. Classification (NCBI taxonomy): domain Eukaryota; kingdom Metazoa; phylum Arthropoda; class Insecta; order Diptera; family Tephritidae; genus Bactrocera; species Bactrocera zonata. The sequence continues at coordinate 658,394 of JBAWJQ010004179.1, read as the reverse complement.
AATACTCAAGAGACTGGATTGCGTCCAAATGAATTGAATATACTTTAAACGTATAATTTCAGAAAGGAAGGAATTCTACGACAAGAACTTACAAAAACACAAAAAAAAAAAATTAAAAGAAAAAAGCAATTTTCCCGTAGACTATGCTATAGTAGTCCGATATGAATAAGTTCTTCAGAGATTTTGCTATGTATTGAATAATAATATTTGCCAGAATTTGTGGAGACATCTTCTCAAAGAGAAGAGTTTGTCACTGCTTAAGACAATTTATGAAAATATTTTGTCAAACAAAAAAGTTTTACATATGTACAATAATATATATTTGTTGGATCAGTTTGCATGACAGTAATACGTTGAAGTGGTCTAATATTCCAACAAATGCTGCTTCTATAGAGAAAAAGAATACATACATATATGCAAAATTTCAGATCGATATCTCAAAAATTGAGAGATTAGTTTGATTAAAGATTATTTTCTTTGACTTTTGCAGCATTTCTTTCTCCTGGTGTATGAGTATGTACAGACTACGAGTATGTTAAACTAATCGGTTCACTTATTGCCTATAATGCAGTGGTGGACCACTTATCTCTCTACAGCAGCTTAATGTTCACTCATTACTGCTCCTGTTTTAACGATCTTATTCACTAAACGGTGGAGTAACGTGCTAAAGCGTGTTGATCAATTAAGAAGAACATTTTTTCTGAGATTATGATATGCAGAATTAAATATCAAACTTTTTGAATCTTGTGACATATGGGGCTATACCAGTGTGACACTTTCAAAAAAAAAAATTTTTTTTATTTGCTTATTCGGTAGCTTATATTTCAGTAAATATCCTATGAAATCGGGTAGGTTGTATTTATCTTGAATGGTTTTTGGATGGCTGCGTTCTCAAGAGCGAACGCTCAGAGGTGCATACATATGTACTATATATAAGTGAAACTTTAAACGCGTTTTTCTCGAAACATCATTTTTCAAAATTACTGGCGTCAAAACTCAACGAGAAATTGACCGATCTACTTCAAAGTAGAACTGAGTATTTTCGAATACGTTTACTATACAATGACCTACGATCTTTTTAATTGGATCGATTTTGCATTATAAAAACCTAAATTTTTTACCTAAAAAACGGTTTTTTTCCTCAAAATTGCGCCAATTTGTTAATTTTTGATATTTTTCAAAGATCGTAGGTCATTGTATAGGAAATATCTTTGAGTTTAATTAGCTTTTAAAATTTTTTTGTTTCAGCTACTCATTCGGCCGGAATCATACCATTAGTCGGGGCACTTTTTTTTTGGCACCTCCAAAGCCAGCCCATAACTCCGTTAGTTTTTAACATTTTTGTAAACTCAAAATCTTAAAATATAGCTGAAAATATACCTTATTACGTTCAAGGAAGTTCGAAATATTCAATCGAGTACTTTCTCTTAAAAAAATTCACGAAAATCGCCCAATTTTTCATGCGTCACACTGGTATTAAATATTACAAATATTACCTTAATATTTGTTTTTTTTTCTTAACAATATTTCTTTATTCAAATTTTCTTGCTTTGAAATGGTTTGCATACAACATCAACATGTAAAGTAGTATGAGGTGGTGCCTTGTCATGGTGGAGGGAGACACTTCTCTTTGAAAATTGAACGTTTTATTCCGCAAATCTGTATCGGATCGAATCAAGAATTCCATATGGTAAAGCCCTGTGGCAGTTCTACCGTTGTCTTCTTAGTTACAGTTTGTAAATCTCAGAAAGCTGTAGCAAAAATTTTTCCGGCAAGCAGGACAGCTTTCTTGGTTTTCTTGGGAGAAAGTCCGCTATTTCTACTGTTTCTTAGTCTAAGTTGTGTATATGCGATTATAGCCGAGTTAACAACAGTGCGCCAGTCGTTTTTTCTTTTTGCTACGCGTCGCCAATTTTATATTCCAAGCGAAGCCACTTCCTTCTCCACTTGGTCCTCCCAACGGAGTGGAGATCTTCCTCTTCCCCTGCTTCCCCGGCAGGTACTGCATCGAATACTTTCAGAGCTGGAGTGTTTTCGTCCATTCGGACAACGACTGTTTGTTTGATGACAGGAGATATTTCGTCTTGCCTTCGTTCACCGCCAGACCCATTTGCTTTGCTTCCATGTCCAGTCTGAAGAAAGCAGAACTAACGGCGCGTGTGTTGAGGCCGATGATATCAATATCATCGGCATACGCCAGCATCTACACAATCTTATAAAAGATTGTACCTGCTCGATTAAGTTCAGCAGCTTGAATTATTTTCTCTCGCAGTAGATTGAAGAAGTCGCACGATAGGGAGTCGCTTTGTCTGAAATCTCGTTTGGTATCGAACGGCTCGGAGGGGTCCTTCCGGATCCTGGCGGAGTTTTTAGTGTTACTCAACGTCAGTTTACGCAGCCATATTAGTTTTGCGGGGATTCAGACATCGCGGCATAAAGTCAACTCCATTTCGGCTGTCGAAAACAGCTTTGAAATCGACGAAGTGGTGGTGTGTTTCGATTCTCATTTCAGGGGTCTTTTACAAAATTTGGCGCATGGTGAATATCTGGTCGGTTGTTGATTTGCCCGGTCTAAAGCCACACTGGTAAGGCCCAATCAGTTTGCTGCATGCTCCTTATCAGTTCTTCGCCGCCGTGTTTGAATAGCTCGGCCGGTAATTCATCGGCCCCGCCGCTTTTTTGTTCTTCAGGCGAGTAATTCCTATTCAAACTTCTCCATGGTCGGGCAATGGAACGTCTGCTCCATCGTCATCGATTGGGGAATCGGGTTCGCCTTCTCCTGCCATTCAGCAGGCTGGAGAAGTGTTCTCTCCATAATTTAAGTATGCTCTGGGCATCGGTGACTAGATCACCTTTGGGAGTTCTACAAGAGTATGCTCTGGTCGTGAAACCTTCTGTAAGCCGCCACATTTTTTCGTAGAATTTTCGAGCATTACCCCTGTCGGCTAGCTTATAAAGCTCTTCATACTCACGCATTTCGGCCTCTTTCTCTTTCTGTCCGCAAATGCGTCTTGCTTGCCTCTTCAACTCTCGGTATCTATCACATTCCGCACGTGTTGTGGTCGATCGTAACGTTGCGAGGTACAGGTGTTCCTAAATACCGCTCAGGACAGCAAAGCAGCACAAAACACAGAAGACAACTACGAGAGAGAGATGTGACTTGTGTGTTTGCGGAAAGATATGTTCTAATTAGTGTGACTCTGTTAAGAACATGTCTTCCCGAAAGCACACAAATCGGTTCATAAAAAACCAAAAGACTCTTCGTAGATTTACGTGTATTTGCTTTCAGACCTACATATAGTTAGACATAGAATAATATCAGGAAATAGACCCAGCGGTTACGGTGACTAAGTTTTCACCTGAACTATATTTTTAATAGGGGTAAATTTTTGGCGTTTAAGAAGACGATACAATAAGCGTTAAGTTTCCGAAATTTAATCCATAAAGAAAAATAAATGCTTTCAAGTATAATGATTGCATCACAAAAACTGAGGTCCTAACTGTATGCGCGTATATTTGGAAATAACTACGAAATAAAGGATAATATTTTGCAACTTTTTATGTAATCACACGAAAGTAGTAACTTAATCCGAATTTATATGGGCTAATAATTATTTCACCTTTTACTAGCATGCAAGTCATTAAGTTAACCGGACCTGCTGCATGTCCCCATACACATTATGCTGTGTTTATGTGTGTGTGCGTGTATGTGCACGGTTAAATGAACCTTTACACCTTTATCTGCATTATCAGCAAAACCGCAATAAAAGCCAAACTAATCGTAGCAAAATTAAATAAAGTAGAAAACACACGTTATGCGACAACAATGTTGCACAAACTACCGAAAAAGCGCGCGGCTAGATGCATGCATCTTAATGCATCTCAGCGAGCGACTATAAAAAGCGCAAATGCTGTAAATACGCAATGAGCGAGTAGCGAGACTGTGACGAACAAAAAAATTTTATAATATAATAAAAATGTTGAAATGACGCATAAAATGCGCGAGCAGCTGCTGCCTGCTGCCTCTGGCTGCAACCTGCATGGTGGCGTGCTGCATGCACCGGAGTCGTTGCGCAAGATTCAGCTGCGCTGCATGGCATTACATACAGACATTCCGCACCGTCGTTGGCTGTGGGTTGACTGGCTGCTGCTGCCGCGGAGCTGTGCTGCCGCCATTGGCCACATCATTAACATTTTATGATTATTACTTTGATTGCTTATTCTTATTTGCACTATTTGTTTTTGCTGTGCACTGTTGTTGTTTTTGTATTTTTTATTTTATTTTCTAGTGATTTTTTAGTTTATTTTACACGCATTTTTTAGAATTAAATCGCAACTACTGTGCGCAATGGCCGCAGGGCTGCTTAATAGCTTGCAACATTGCAACTTCCATTCGCCGCAAGTGCGCTCCACTATTTCTACATGCATACACAGATGTATGTGTAAGTATGCCTGCGTATTTGGTACATGCATGTAAACACAAATAATTGCATATTAACTTCCCACTGTGTTGCCGGCTTACCTGAGGCGTAAAATATTATTTCAATAAATTCAATAATAATCTCAATAATCTTAACTCATCTGCGGGCTACAGAGGTAAATGAACGCTCAGAAAGGCTTTTTAGTTCTAAGTGCATAGGAGTATACATATGTGCTTGATTTGAAACAATAACAATGTGTTGGAAATTGCACAGTGGTGAGATTCGAGAAGTTATTTTGTATAATATTTTTACTCTGGTTAAAAGATTGGATTAGGGCCAGTCAGTGCATTTTTTCTGACAATTATGTTCCTTGAACTTATCTCTGAACTTTCGAACTTTCAAAACTTGTACTGCATAAAAATTTTCTAATCTATTCTCAGTGTTACGTATTGTACATACTTCTCCCGCACGATCGGTGAGATACTAACGCGCGTTCTGCTAAAGCTGCAGTTTGGCATCATTTCAAATAAATCGGCGATATTCCAATTTGCTTAATTTCTGAAGTAAACCACATGGAGATGGCCAGTAATGCTAAAACAAGTAAGGAAGTTCTTAGTTCCGGTGCAATCCATCATTTTATACTCTTGCAATCTGCAAGAATTAAAATCAGGGAAATACTTTACGGTGTAAAACATCAACCAGAGGATCGGAATCCAAGCAATTATATATAGTTTGTATACAGTTGAACTTTCTTAATTCGAATCACCATAATTGAGTTACAGAAAGAAAACTCTGTAAAATTTGTACATTAATTTCTTCTTGATTTGTATTAGGAAGGTGGAAGAATCAGATGAAATTGAAAAATGTGTTATATGGGAAGTAGGCGTAATTGTAACAATTGTTCTGATTGACGTGAGTACCTGCCGGTGACGGCCTTACCTCACGATGCTTTCTTTGAAACACATAGATCAATGCAATGCTTTGATCAGCGCCCTAAAGTATAAATGCATTTAGCACGTATTTTTGGTTCCAATTGGTTTAGGTGGATAGGGACACCTTGCCAAGTTGGTCGGGTACGAGGCCGATCTAAAACCTCTGCCGTACTTTGGGTCCAGCACGCGGCCGCAGTGCGACTCCACAGACAGTACCAAGTTTCATCACGATATCTTTTTACTCAAGTGTCAAGCCTCGGCAGAACTTATATCACCGTCCAGCCTAGATGGCGAACACATACGATAAAAGCTCATTGAAACGCAATGCGGCATTCATTTCGATCATGAATTTCTTTGCGTTATATTGCAAGTAACAAAAGTTGTCTTGTGTAAACCCAGTCTTACAACAACGCTCGACAAAACGAATCTGAAATTAGAATAAAATTTTCTGTCAAGCAATTGGGGTTCAACAAGTTTTAAGGGTTCTTCCTGATGTGATGTAGATTTAAAAATATTATACTAAAATCTTAAATCGATATCTGAAATAGTTTTAGATTAGTTTATCGTTTTTCTCGAAACGTCTTTTTCGAATTTACTTTAGTGTTAACTCGAAGACAAATAAACGTATACAATTATTTCTTGTTCTGCATACATATGTACATACATATATATGTACCTAGTACTCCACACAATGAACAATTTTGGGAGACCAAAAACGACCGAAATATTGCGCGAAATTCAACTTGTTTTCAAATGTTGTCAATTCTGATTTTGTTGTGGTCGTAAGTCATTGTACAAACAATCTCTGATAGGGAAAATAGGGAGTTTTTGGTTTCTTCCACGTAGACGGTCGGAATCACGGCAGCAACATTTTTTAGTGCCATCGAAGATCACTTTTAACTCCATGGATATTTAATTTCTTTCTTTTGTGTATTCTTAAGATATGTGTCTACCCTTAAAATTTAGAAAAATTTATGGAGTAATTCTTTTTTAAATCTGAAAAATCTCTTCTTTTGGGCTAATTGATCCCCTTAAGTCGCTTTCGTTCGGTAAAAGCGAATTGCTGTGAATTTGAAATGGTGGTATCCAAGCTCTTACTATCACTGCCCAGAAAATCTTCAAATTGTACTTCGCTTAATTGTACTTAAGCACCGATGAAGCGTAAAATCGTAACGCTCGCACCACTGTTCTAAAGTCACATGTGCATCTCTTCTGCAGCAGCTACACACAGCTTTCCACTTTCAGTACACTCTGCTCTGCGCAGCAACAATGTATGGCAGTGTTTGTGTTGGCAACAATGTTGCAGAAATAAAATAAAATTTTTAATAAACGAGTTGTCATTAAATTTATACATTAACTATTATTTTTATACGGTTGAGTTAGTTTATTTGCTTTCCTGCTGAGTTGATTGCCGCGGCAGATGCTGATGATGTGCGGCGACTGTTGTTGCTGACGGTTTGTTGTGCTTTTTTATGTGATCTTACTACTTAATGCCGGCTAAATGCCGTGTTTGTTGCTGTAGAAATTCTTGTTTTGCACTTTTTATATACATATATTTTATTAGTTTCCTCAGTTGCTCAGCTTCATTGTCGCCGTCGCCGTCGACGTCAGCGTCTACGCTACGTCAAAGAGGAAGTTGCGCTTTCGGGCAGGTTTCGTCTGACTTTTTCTCTTTGAGCTTCTTTTGTTGTGCGTTTCTTTGTATCGCATTTCTTCACTTTGTCTGTTGCTGTGACATTGTATGTGTGGCAGGTTTGAAGCGTAAACGGTGTGTTGAGCACCTTGTGTCTTTCACTTTATCATTTTGTTATTTATTTAGACAGCTTCGCTTAATGATGTTGCAATTCTAATTTTGTTGTGTACTTTATTGCGAAATAAAAAAGTAGCACAATGACATCGATATGTTTATTTGCGACACCTTAAGTTGCACGATTGTGTCTCTATTGGTTGACACTTGCCAATGTGGCACTCTGCCGTGTAAGATTTCCTTCAAATGTGGTGGCAAAGTTACACTTGCTATTTGTTATGTATTCAACACATCAGTTTTATTTATTTGCAGTTAGTCATTTAAATGCAGATGCACACACACCGAAACACACGCCAACACAAACACTGACACAGATTGCCATTAAAATCGAGGACACCTTTCAGCTTCAAGCTTTGGCATTGGCGCCATCGGCAGCAGGAAAAGCTGGTTTGGCTATTCTGGTTTCACTCCATAGCATTAAGTCTAAGGATATAAGACATGATGGAAACTAGTCACACTTATAAATTGCTACAACTAATGTCACAACTTATGTCAAACATAAAAAATTGATTCATTTGGCATTTTTAATTTTTGACATTCTATAAAAATAGTTTAGTCAACGATATTGCAGTTATACATTAGATTTTAGGACATAATCAATATGATAATACTTATATCAAAGACATATACGCCTCCAAGGCTATAGAACTGAATCCTGACGAGATGAAGAAGAAGACATGAACGTAGGTATGTCTATTGAAATTACTCCGAGAAATTCACCATTTTTTTTATCTCTTGGTCACTTGTAGTTACAATGTTCCGCGCTGAACTGTTCTTGTTGCTGCCAAGGCGATAGCCTTAAGTCGGATAAAAATTAAGGACCGCTTCGATTACGTAGTCCCGTCCGTCGTAAAATTGCTTAAATTGACATTAGGGATACCAAAAAGTACTATCTATACCAAGTGTAATGTACCATAGAACGTTCGGTGGAAATAGCCACAAGTTTTTGTCTTAAGATGGGGCAATACCTTTTTCGGAGCTGGTATTTCATAATGAACGGACTTATTTCGAAAATAATGATTCGGTTTGGGCCAGGCTTCGCACCAACGTACGCAACGACTGGAGCTCTGGTTCTCCTATTTTTGTAAGCTTTTTCCGAAGGTTTTGGTTTACGGACTTAAAAAATACAGTTCGTGCAAAAATTGAAGCCCAAAACGAGATGACCACCGATTCCGATTTTCCTAAGAAAATTTCTTTCAGCGATGGAGCTCACTTTTCTTTGAATGGATAGATTAATAAACAAAATTGTCGCATTTGGACTGATGATAGTCCACAAGCCAATGTTGAAATATCACAGCCTCAAAAATTCGCAGTTTGGTGTGCTGGGGGTGGTTTGTCCACATTTTTTCAAAAATGAACCCGAACATAATATTACAATCAATACGGCTATAGTGTTATGATAGAAAACTTTTTCGAATCTGAATTGGGATATGTTGATGTTGACGGCCGTTGGTTTCAACAAGACACAATTAAATTTTTGAAGGAAACTTTTGAGGCGTCATTATCTCTCGTCATGATCCTGTGAGGTGGTCTTCAAAATCGTCCGATGTAACACAGCTGGTTGTCGCTTGTCAACGAAGATAAATCCGATTTGATCTTAGGGCTCCAAATCATTTTTAAAATATAATGGCAAGCCCTTGCGATTTATCTTCTTTGTAAAAAGAATTCATCGAATTAAAAAGCAGAGGTTGCATTAACCAGAATCCAGTATTTAAGTTGATGTAGAATATATGCAGAGTACCTACAGTTCACGGCGCATGAGCAATGCATTTCAATGTAAGATTTTAAATTTTATTTTTCTTAATTCCGCCAATCTATGAAAAACAGTCGAAAGTATGTGTCAATGATTTTACTACATCGAAATAAAATATTTTAGAGGGTTTTGAGCACATGAGAACGTATTAATTTGACTTTGAGTAAACTTGGTTGCTTTTTAAAGGCGCTTTGAGCAGAAAAACAGGCAGGTGATCTCAAAGATCTCTTAATAATTAAAAAAAACTGTCCTTTTAGCACTATTACACTCATTTTTAAGAGCTGAAAGCCTTTTAAAAATATTTTCTGTCAAAAGTTTTGAGTGGAAGGTTTTTGGACAACTTCCAAGATGGTACCAACTAGGTACAGCAGTAAAGGAGGCAGACTTCCTTTTCCTTTAGTTATTCAAATTTACGCCAAATTTTCAAAGAGAAAAGTATGTCAGTCGCAATCGATTTTAAGATTTCCTCTTTACGGAAGTGAAGATTTGGACAAAATATATCGTCTTTATAAATCACTTAATTAATGCCAGGAACCATTAAAGATTCCGTACTGCATTTCTTCGAATAAAATTGAACCCAAGGAGATTGATTAGAAGGAGTTCATCAACTCGTTCAGTTCGTACATTCATAGGATAAAGTTGCACACTAAGGAAAACTTATACCTTTTTGACTACTAAATTTTCTACATCCAGTTCTCTGTGACCATTTCTTGCTGTCAAATTTTGGAAAAATATTTCGAAAAGGTAAAGCGAGTACCAATTCTTAATAATAGCTTGGCAACCCTGCAATACAAACACTATAATATTAGGTTGTCAAACATCACCCTTCGTTTTTTGCTCTTTATTCAATGCTTTATAAAAAGTGTTACAGTGATCGGATTTCAAATATGCGCCGTTTCGCTCGATAATCTGTTTCCGTCTAGAAGGCAACTTCATAATAGCCCCTCCTTATTTGCGAAGAACGCGGACAGCCACTTTTCACAAGCCTCTTTTGAATTCAACTTTCCACCAACAAGGGCGTTCGCCACGGACAGGAACAGGTGGTAATCCCTCGGCACTATGTCCGGACTATATTCTGGACGCTTCTGGTCGATCGCCTGCTTCAAGCGGTCCAGTTTTTCGCAGTAGATCGTAGAATTAGGCGTCTGCCCATGTGGGAGCAGCTCTTCTCTTAGTGGATGATTCCCTTTCAATTCCACCAAGCAAAATCTTCCTGGCTGCCAATCCCGGCTTGGCCACTGTTTGGGACTATTCACCGACCTTCGACCACGACCGTTTTCTCTTGATATTGTCGTATGGTATAAAATTTTTTCGCCAGTCACCATCCGTTTCAAAAATGGGTCGAGTTCGTTCCGTTTCAGCTGCATATTGCAGGCGTTGATTCGGCCCAGAAGGTTTTTTTTAGTCCAATCATGCGGCACCCAAACATCAAGCTTTTTTGTTTATCCAGCCTTCTGCAGAGCGATGTCACAAGATGCCACATGCCGGTCTAATTCGATGTTTTCCATGATTCGAACGGTATTCGTCGTCACAGGTCTTCCACCGGGTGGCTTATCCATGGTGTCGTTTTCACCTGCTCTGAATCGTCGAAACCATTCATCCGCAGTTCGAAGTGATAGAGTGCCATCCCCCAAAACAACATTAATCTCACGGAACGTTTCTCTAGCGGATTTGCCTTTAACGAAGGAGATCTTTAAAATAACGATAATTTCGGCGTTAGTGAGCTCCATGTTTACACGTCTATAACTGTTGAACGCAATATCCAAACTAATTATACATAGCGTCGTTTTGTAGGTTAGGTCAAGACCTTTCAAAGATGTATAGTATTACCAGATATGAGCTCTGTAGCGCATTATACATACATAGCCCCGAAATTCAAAAGACAAAAAGGCGAAAGGGAGATATTTCACAACCTAATACATTTACTTATTAATACAATGACTTCCGGGAAGAACATCATATCTTTTATTTTACGTCACATTGTTTGATTTATCAAAACCTCAATTCAGAGCATACAAGATCTCTCATCTAACGGCACAAGTGCCTACAAAACTCCACGAAGTAACTCACGATAAAACATCAAACATCAAAAAGACGAACCTGCAACACCCAGTCAACACGCACACCACGCGTTCCATGGCGATATGCACTGGCCGCCTGCCACACGTCACGCACCGTGCCTCCCCGCTCTTCATAAATTAACATTAATATTATCACTAACAATGATTTCTTTAAATGCCTTGTTTATTTTTTAGTCTTGAAATTAAACGAAGACGAAATGTTATTTAAACAAAAATATGAAAGGCACAGCGATCGGCCAACGCCAAGGGCGTCGGGGCAGGCGCGTGAGAACAAATTAACTTGTAGTTAGTACTCGTCATGTTGCGGGTGTGTGATTGTTGGCTTCGTTTGTTTGTTGTTGTCGCTTTGGCGGCAGTGATAAAAGACGATCTTGTGATCTATGGGAATTTGTTTACATTTGGTGATTTCCTTTTATTTATATATTCTGTAAGAAAAACGTTATTAAAGAAAAGAATAATACAAAAGCAAAAGGAACACAACACAACAACAGCAACGCAAATGTTTTCAACGCTCAGACGCTTCGGAAATGGGCCATGTGTCGATGTGTGTGTGTGTGTGTGTTGACAGCTTGCGGAGACGTGTAAATGATATCAGCTTTGAGGTAACATGTCAATAACAATTTATAAAACGAAATTAATTTACACAACAACAATAACAACGCATACTTGCATATTTTCTAGTATTTTTTACAACAAATCAAGAATGTACAGCAGGCGGCTGCAATCTTTTCATTTCAATTGAAACTAATTTGCTTTTGTTTTGTCTTTTCTCTAATATGTATGTTCGTCAAGCAGTTAAATTATGCAATGCTCAAAGTACCGTCGCTGAAGATAACTAGAAGCAATTACATGTAAATATAATGAAATAGTTATGATTTGTGTCAACATCAGTGATACCGTTACGTATTTACCTATTTAGTGCGCAATTAAACTTCCTTTTTAAGAAAAAACTACGAAGTCAGGTTTGCAACTAATTTGAGTCAAATATGAATTTCGGGTGAATGTCTCTCTGTCTTAACCATTGCGTTCCTTGGCAAAAAGATTAGTTCGTAGGTGGGCACCTCTACAAAACGGCACCCCCAAAAAACGCCATTAAAGGCAAACTTATAAAGCATAGCAAACCACTTAATTAAGATTTATAACCGTAATTTGAAGTAGGGAATCGGAGTAGAATTTGTGAACAAAAGGTTTTGAAAAAATGGGTTCAGCTCAGCTCTTTAACGTACATACATATATTTCTCCCAAATCATTCAAGTTATAATAGCAAAGTTCGTTCAGGTCAAATTTCTTAAGCATCCCTACCAAAATTGTAATAGTGGCCCACACTTATAACTGTCAACAGTGACGTGGGCGCCAAGTCACGAGTGCCAGTCCCATTTGCAGCTCCTTTTCGTGCTCTCAAAGGCAGCTTTGAAATCGACGAAGAGATGATGTGTGACGATTCTCTTTTCACGGGACTTTTCCAAGATTTGGCGCATGGTGAATATCTGGACAGTTGTTGATTTGCCAGGTCTAAAGCCACACTGATAAGGCCCAATCAGTTTGTTGACGGTGGGCTTTAATCTTTCACACAATATGCTCGATAGAACCTTATACGCGATGTTAAGGAGGCTTATTCCACGGTAGTTGGCGCAGATTGTGGGGTCTCCCTTTTTGTGGATTGAGCAGAGCACGCTTAAATTACAATCATTGGGCACGCTTTCATCCGACCTTATTTTACAAAGAAGCTGATGCATGTTCCTTATCAGTTCTTCGCCGCCGTGTTTGAACAGCTCGGCGGGCAATCCATTGGCCCCAGACGCTTTGTTGTTCTTCAGACGGGTGTTTGCTATTCGAACTTCTTCATGGTCGGACAATGGAATTTCTGCTCCATCTCTTATCCGAGACTTTTTGTTATTTTTCATTGGAGGTGTTTTTTACGTGTCGGGTCCCAAACCCAGCGCACAACCCTATGTAGGGGATGTTTCGCCTACTCACTTTAGCTCGCCTTCAAACGGATGTTCTTAGGCTATCCAGAGGATACTTGGTTAAAGACCGGAAGTCGTGAGTTGCTTGAGCTCTATGTAAAAGAATCGTTTCTGGCCACTCCCACGTAAATGGCGATCAGACAACTTCTACACATGACTCCATACTCCTAACAAATACTTAAATATGTCTAAGTACTTATCTCAATACAAATCTTTGAAGAATTGTTCAATTGAACCCAGGTACCGAATATGAGTATCCCAGTTTCAATTGCAAACTTTTTATCGAAAATATCGGTCAATCTCTGTGATTCGTTGTAGAAACTCGGAGAGAATTCTTTTCGGATAATTGTATGTCTGTATGCCAAAAATGGCTTGAATCGGATCAGTGACAGCTCAGGCGGACTCTGTGTCATATATACATCTATGTATGTTACATACTTATGTATATCAGTCAATTTATGAGTTAATATTGAAAAATTGAGTGAGCATGCTCTCCTAATAACGGTGCATATTTGTGTCCAAGATGTATAAAAAACGGGTAAAAATTTGCATTGGCCCCTAATATAACTTTTATCAGGCTTTTCAAATATGGGGTTGACTTTACCATATATTGGTAATGATGAGGTACCTTAATGAAAGTTACAGGTCATCTCATAATAATATGTGGCAATGCAAAAAAAGCAGATAGAAGCGGTTCAAATATACCTCTATTAATTTTCCGAGGTATAGCAGCAGAAATGGATCTAAGACAACTCCTTTAAGATTATTTTTAACGAAAATTTTCCAAATAAATCAAGAGTATATTCTGCAAAAAAAACCACAAAAAATCAATTTTTTTTCTCCTTAAAGTTAACTTCAGCGTAAGCTCCCTCAATTCAAACTCTTTTAGTTTATCCGTAAAGTTAGAGTAAGTAGGGTTGGTAGGTATGGAATCAAAGTAGCATTTTGTGGTCATTGTTTTCCATGTGCTTTTAAGGGCTCACACCTCGTACTGATCTAGAAGTATAGTTGAACTGCTAAAATGAAATTTTATAGAAGTCACGCCGTCCTTTTGCTCGTCTTAGGTCCCATATGCAAAGTATGGCGACTGTAATTTGGTTTAAATACATACATATGTATTTCTTATTTCAAAATTAAAGTTGTTTTGCCCCTTTATACAATATAAATATGCACCGAATTTTTAATGGAGGATTCGTAAGTAGATTTTCGCAGCTACACATTCCGCTGCATTGCTTTTGATGTAAGTCAATCAAGTTGCCAGCGTTGCATGCACAAATGCACACGAACGGAAGACAGACACACATGCACCCAGCGAGAATATGATATTATAAACAAATGGCTAATAAAAAATTAAAAGGAAAAGAGGAAAGAAAACACAACAAAATGCCAGAAATTATTAATCGTGTGTAATTTGTTTATATCTATTTTGATGTGGTGTTCACCTACTTGGTTGTTACTGTTGTTGTAGCTCACTAAAATCTTCAAGCGAAAATTGTACTTTTATTTATTTATAATCAAAGCGGAAAGGAAAACATACAACTACAACAATGTCTGCACAAATAAAATACACAAATCTCAAATGGAATAACTGCGAGGAGGCATGCAACAACAAAAATAATATAAAATAAGATATAAGTAAGGGAGCGCTAAGATCGGGTGTATTCGAATATATGATATACTTGTAACTTACACAAATCGAGGTCGACACCACATCATTCTCGAATATTTGGGGGTGAGAAATTTGTGCAAACTGGGTTTTCTATTCTCAGATCGAAGGCTTGTTGGAAAGAAATTTTTGCCGAATGAAAAGGTGAAACTGAGGTCTGTTTGAAGCAAAACCACTATAATCAGTGTGTCAACCTTGAACCTGTTGAGTAAAAGCACGAACTTTGCCCACAATTTGTTTTACTTTACAATTGACTTATCATTTGACTTAAAGTCTATTAAAGAGCGTGACAGCGTGCACTTGTTCGAAACTTAAGGCTACGAATGCCCCTCCTAAGTGTGGCTGACTGCAACTTATTAATATTTTATAGGTGAATTTATTGTTTAAAACTATATATGTATCTCTTTGACGGCAGTTTATCGACGTACAATTTTGCCTAGTGGCAATACTAACATCATTTGAGTCAAGAATATCTATTTTTTTACGAGGACGGACAGACGTGTCGGTGTTCGACCTCGATTTGTTTTAGGTATTACACCAACCGTTAAACGCACAAAATTGTTCTACACTGAGCGACATGTTGCGAGAGTATAAAAAATATAATGAACAAAAACAACACAAATCAACGAGATCAAAGAAAATAAGCGACCACGGAACATGTTGTTGGGAAATGCAAAGCAACTCACAAGAATATTAATTGAATTAAAGAATATTGTAAAATTTTAGAAACGAGCGTATATATGTAAGTAGGTTTACTAGGGAGGTCCAAAAAAATTTAGCTTACAAAACAAAGAGAAGTTTGAACCAAGTGTTTCTCAGCAAGTTCTTCTCTTAACTCCATAGACCTGATACCGTAATTCTTCAACTTCTTTATGGGGTTGTGGTATGAGTGTGGTCCATTCATTATCTTGACCAATAAAGAAAAACGAAAATTTTGGAAATAGAGTAGTAATTTATTTCCAACAAAGTCTGCTTTCAACTCGACACACTTGACCCAGTGATTCTCCAATTTCCTTCTCATTCGATTCGAAATTCTGCCTGGTGAATGGCCCGAGAGGTGAGTGACACTGCCCTTGTGGTATACTAGTAAGTGTGTGTGTCAGTTGCCAAGCTAATTTTCTTGAAAATCACAGCGAAATCGGGCATAAATTATTTATTTTACTTTGCTTTGGCCGAAGTGTTTGGCAATTAATAAAAATGGCAAACGAATTTATGTGAAAATTGAGGAAAGCGGAAAGCAACTAATTACGCTGCGAACGAAAATTGCATCCATGCAACATCTGCAAGTGAGTATGGGCGTGTGTGTGGGCGTGTGCGTTAATAGCATTGCTTACAAATTCAAATTAACAAAATCTACACCAACGTGCCACACAGAGCTCAGCGCTCTCGCACCGCTTATGCACACACACACACATAAATAACTAAATATAAACAACCACTTACGACTTCCGGTGTGTCTGTAGTTGTGTGCTGGTGCGGATTGACAGAGGCTTCTAATGTGCCACAGCTGCATTTGTCATTTTTGTCAATTTTCGCATCGCACATTACATTTGCTTTTGTTAAACAAACAATTCTAATTTTAACTGCATTGGTCAAGGCGCTGCTGACCGCCGCAAGTTTGAAGGTGTGAAAAATAAATAATACACACGCACACCGCACATATGCACACGTGCATATCCTCATGCATATACATACAGTGTTGATGAGTTGGCTGCAGTTGCACGTTGCTGTGATAATGCAAAAACAAAACAAGAAAAAAGGTAAATTTTTCGCATGCTCCGTAGGCGGCATGTAGCTGCAGCGTCGATTTGATGGAGGCAATTCAAATATGCAAAGCAATCACATTGACATTGTTGTGACCCTGTTCAGGAGAGATAAAACATTGGTTGGGGTCTGTCCAAATTCAGAATGCACACATACATGCACATATACTTACGTATGTGACAGCTGTGCTGAAAGTTCGTTATAAATAGTCCATTAGTATGCCTCTTATCTTAGTTTGGGGTTAGTCATGAGCCATCTGTAAGATCGGACTTGACCGCTTTTAATCCAAACTTCAAGGAGAATGTAAGAATTTTTTCACGGTAGTTTATAAAGATGACAAAAATTGATACACCCCTATTTACAGAGAAGAATCCGATATACACGCTAGCTGCGGTGCGTATTTCGAGGCGCTAATGTGTTTGCTTTCTTCGATCAAGAAACCTAATACCATGTTCAGTCCGACACTTAATCACACGATTTCGGCTGTGGAGTGGTTTATCCCACCAATCTTATAAATTTATCAAGATTTCGCCATACAAAAATGACAAGTCCAAACCACTTCATTGAAATGATTTCAAACTGATCCACACAAAATCTCTCTGTGCGACTCTGATTTTGCGCCATCTAATTGTCAGCATTGGAAATCTGTTACATCATCACAGCCGATTTAGACACTACAAAGAGAAAAAAATTTAAACAAACAAATTTTTTTTTAAGCAATAAATCTAATTTCACCTGAAAATCGACTTAACAAATGAAAAAATGCATCCACTATTTTTATTATATGGAAAATATTTGAAAAAAGACGGCTTTTATTTCAAAATACTGTATGACAATCTTTTCTTTTGATAAATATTAAGCGATGTGACTTCATGAATGACAATAACAGCTGTTTTTTGATCTTTCTAACGGCAGTGAGAACACTGTTGGGTTATGAAATGATTAAATGTAATCTAATCTTTTAAATTTTCGGTCTGAACATGGTATAAGGTCGATGTATATACAAAATGCAAAAACCAGTTTTAGTTCTTTCTTATTTTGAATGAGCTGCAGTGAATCATCTCTCGGATTATATAGACAAACAAGCTAATTGCACTACAATATCGTTACACGGAAAGAATGTCTGGTTTTGTTCGATTGTAACTATTTCTAAAACTTGCGTGAAGGATTAAGCCCTGAAGAAAGACCTCACACTGACAATTTATTGTGGGAGTTGGGAGAGAATAATCGCATTTCTTTCTTCCATTTTTTATAAAAACATACTTTATTGAATAAAAAAGATTTATTTTGATATTTTAATACAAAATGGCGACTAACGACCTAATTTTCGATATTAAATGTTTAAAATCCGCAATTCAAGGAAGTCGGAAAAGTTCATTTCATACAGCATAAAAGGTTCATTATCTTGATTTCGATAGTCAGTTTTTATGGCAGGTAAATGTTCTAGTGGTCCGGGGTAAAGGACGTGTGCGTTAGATCGATATATAAAAATAGTTCGCATATGTAAATACCACACAAATCGACTGAGCTCGACACGCTAATCATTCAGATAAAAGTTGGTTTATACTGCGTAGGGTCTCCGACGTTTCGGTATGGGTGTATTAAACCAACTTTTTCGATGTATATAAGGTCACTGTAAGGCTACAGCAAAAGCTTCAACTTCATCATCGTCGAGCGATTTGAAAAATGAAAAAAAAAAACAGTAAAATCTTTCAAATTAACATTAATGCGGTTCATACGGCTTCGTGCTTCATATCTTTCACATTTAGATTTTGACCACGACTTTCATAAATCTATTTATCTGCATATAGTATCTTAACATCGAACTGCGTTTTTGAAATGTGACTTTCAAAATTTGTTGATTTGAAAATTTTCTAGTCTAATAACGAACACAATAACCAGCAACTAATTGAAAAAAGCATCATGTGCTTGTTGTTGTTATTGGAAACAGTAAATCGAAATCAAATGTACGGAATATCCTGCAGATAAACATTAAATGAAAAGGACACAAACAACAAGAAATCAAACCACAAATATGGATGCCAAAAATGTGAATAAACGTAACGGTATTTTAGTGAAGGCAAGAGAGAAAAGGAAGAGGCTGATAGAGTGCGGGTCGAATGCATTTCAAAGTATGTGGCGACCACCTACCGACACCCATGTGGCGCATAATGATTGCAAGGAATCGACTAGGCTGTAGCCGTTCCCGTTACAGAGTGATGGTCTTAGGCGCAAAGGTCCAGGACCAGGCCTGTGTGGCAGCAACGGGCATTGTTTTACAATCAAAAAGCGAAAATCATCTCCAATGGCGGCAGCAGTCAGCGGCATTCGTTGGAGCTTACACACACACCAGCAAAATAGGAGCACACATACGCATATAGAGATGCAATAACGGTCACTTTCCGTTGTTCTGCTGGCACAGTGTTGTTGTGTGTTGCATGAAAACGTTGCATTCAATTTCGACTGCTGTTTAAATAAATATGAGACATTGCAAAGTTTTGTTGCACTATTGCTGCCCCAGGCTGGCTATGTCTAATGTCGACTACGCATAGGTGCTTAAATACGCACATATTCACGCACATGTGTAAGCGTGTGCGTGCGTGTGGCATTACTCACGCACAAATCTCGAAATTCAAAGCTGCGCAGCTCAAACAAATATATTTATATGGAGGCACATGCACTCACACTCATACACACATAAATGGTGGCCTAAATGGGTGTCTATGTGTATGTTAGGTTGTTTTTGTGGGGCTACCGGTTTTTGAGTTGCATCATTGGGTGCAACACATTATGTATTTGACACCCCAGCCCGCACCGCGCCACAGCATCTAGCAGTAATTTCATTTTGGTTGCGTCGCTGAGCTTTCGAACAGCTCCGAGGGATGTGCACCACATCCTATCGACGTTGCCCGGGCAATAGAACAAATATACAACAAAAATGCAGCAAACCTAAAATATACCTTTAGAAGCTGCTTTCGTTGCAACTGATTTCGTTTTCAAAGTGCGTTTGTTTAACTAAATTGGCGCTGCACGGAGCGCATAACAACAAAAACTGATATAGCAGCAAAACAGAAATTATACACAATTGCAGCATGCAACATATAACATGCAACAACATTGCGAATGCATTGCGGACAACAAGAAAAATAGTTTTCAGCGTCGAGAAGCATTGATTGCATCAACTGCATTGACCACAATATATATTTAGTGAGTGGTGAGTTGCAATTTTCAATTATCGTCTGTTGCTCTGCCGAAATTCATTGCATCGCACAAACCTCCCACCCGCCCACGCACGCACACCGCTACGCGTATCTCAACTGCCGTGAGGGAAGTTTTTGCTAACGAAGCGTTTCAGCTGAATTTTCCGTCGCCTCAGTCTAATTACCGGCGAGTCACTATCGAGAGTATGTTCTAAAAAGGGCGTCAATGTAAGTATGTTTGCTTATGCGTTCTGATGTAGACACCTGCATACCTGTAATATTGAACTCATTATTTGTGGTCGACTGCTTTTTCAAGACCCCTAAGCGCTAAGGCAGGTTCTGTGGAAATTACCGACTTCTATTTAGAGAGTGTTCGGCAGAAAATTTGAATGGGTATACATCACAAAATTTTATTAGAACGTTTAATGAAACTGACTATGGTTTGTATAGTTTGTGACGTCGGGGAACTATAAAGTACACGTATCTATAAAAGCGTGACGAGCTAAGAAAGAATTAAGAAAGTTCTCTGAGCACTATTCACTTGGAAGTGGTCAGAAACGATTCTTTTACATATGGTTCAAGCCGCTCACGACTTTCGGTCTTACACCAAGTATCCTCTGGGTAGCCAAAAAACATCCATTTTTAGGCGAGCTAAAGTGAGAAGGCGAACCATCCCTCCCCAAAGTTCGGCGCTGGGTTTAGAATCCGCCACGGTAAAAAGCCCTCAATCACAGCCTCAGATGAGAGACCCCTTTTGTATGACGATCACGGAAAACGTATTAAGGATTACGATGTAAGGGCATGCACGATTCATAATGTCCTCGTAAGAGTAAAGGCTGCCATCACCGTCGACCACGAACTGATACGAGTAGGTCCTTGTGGCGTTTACTACAGTGCCTTTATAAAGGAGTTCTAATTTTGTAAAGGTTTTATGGTGGGAGAAAAACTCCATCGCCAAGTCCTGGCATTCATCTCGGTGGATGATTTGCGCTCTCGCCCCGAAGAAAGAGAAGGGCGATGTGACCAAAGATGTTTTCTATGAACGGTTTTAGCACACTTAAGAGAGCAGCCCCCGCTATGATGTAATCGTGTTTAGTGGCCAAAGAATGACACAACGGTCGTTAAATTCAGCCTCCATCATGAAATATTACCAAATGGGTTGAGGCTGATTGACTTAGCCGAAGTCTGAAATATGATTATCTGTGGTACTAAATTTCAGCATAGAAATATTCGTCAAGCTACCTGGCTGTCTCCCGATCGAAAAGCCACCAACCAGTGTTTTAGATGTGCGTACGCCCCTTGGTCTTAACCTCGACTTGGACCGCTATCTTGTTGCAGCCAAAATACGCACATACCTCTGTACAGCAAAAAGACACCTCATCTAATAAAAGGAGGGTTCGACGTCGAGAAGCTGCAATCACAACAGACAGCCGAAAGATTTCTATACGACTCACTCTCTGAGAATATAAGGAGACTGTGGGACGGCATTTCAAGCTCTCAGTACAGCTGCAAAAGAAATATCTCCTGTCAATCATAACTTCGAAGTCATAGATAATTTCGCCTATCTTGGAACCAGCATGAACACCAACAACAATGTCAGCCTTCAAATCCCACGCGGAATCATTCTTGCCAACAGGTCCTAGTTTGGACTAAGTAGACAATTGAAAAAAAAAATCCTCTTGACGAACAAGTCAAACTCTATAAGTCATTGACGAAGATCTGATAAGACGGCGCAACGAGTTTTCGGAAGAAAGGTTCTGTGAAAGATTTATGATCCTTTGCACAATGACCGTACGAGATAAACGACGTTCAGGGAATTAAGAGTCATGTCGCCCGAATGGAGCAAAACACTTCGACTCTGAGAGTGTTCTACGCAGTACCCGCCGGGAGAAGCAGAGGAAGAGGAACTCCGTTGAAAAGACCAAGAAGGGCCTGGATACACTTGTAATCTCCAATCGCGTCAAGTGGCGAAAAGGAAGAACGACTGGCGCGCCGTTGTAAACTCGGCTACAAACGCGTAAGTGGTGTCTACGCCAATAAAGGAGAAGAAGAATTCGACTTTGGAATTAAAAAACGTTTTCTCTTGGGCGGTTGTACATACATATGGCTGTTATCAGAAATACCATACCACATTTAATGGCTACGTGATGTCTCGCTATCAAGAAGAAGAAAAGAAAACTCAATCATATAAAATCGTTTAATGTTTCTTTAGTGAGCCAGAAATAGTGCTCATTTTAGGTAAAATTATTCCAAATATTTACGTAGTGCCAATAGTATATACCAACATATTTAAAAATATTTGTTAAATAACCAAACTGTGGATCGATAGTATTACGGGTGTTTTGCCTATTTCTGTTAGCAAACCATATACAGAAAGGTGTCATGTAAATACGTTAGAGAGGGGGTTCTTTAGCTAAACACTTTTAGAACATTATTATATTTACCTTAGTTTCAGAACAGAACGCTTCTCTTGTACAGTCAACGGTCCAAAAAAATATCATCTGTACCAAATATAGTTTTGAAGCTACTTAATCACATTCATAGCGATACCAGAGATCGGAGCAGAATTTTAGAATTATTATATTTTATATATAATTATTATATTTTTTTCGAATATCCAACTTCATATCTGTGACACAAGCCTTTTAGCTACGTCACGATAAATTGGTGAAATACTTACCCAGAAGAAAGTCGATTTAATTCTCTGATTTTACGAGAACGACTCTTTTATTTTTATTTGATTTTAAATGTTCATTGATCCTTTAATAAAATTAAAAACTGTTGAATACCGCTAGATAAGACTTCCAAATTCCTCGCAATCAATACACTTACCATTTTAGATTAATGTCTGCAACCCTAAACCAACAATTATTTGCATTTTGCTATTCAACCCATCAATGCAAAGAAGACAAAGACAAAGTTGCATTAACTTTATCCACCGAATCGTGAAAAAAACCTTACCATAAAATTTGCGTTTTTATTTCGCATTAATGTTTAATAAATTTAGTCAAGTCATAAGCAGTAAGTAAGTTAGTATTATGCAAATGGCACAACTTGTGAGTGTTTAAACCTTTACGTGGGCTACCCGCGGTGTTGCACTATTTGGAGGGTGATGATTGTATTTGTAGTGGCTGAAATCACATTTTTTAAACACATCGATTATTTTCTGAATTTAACGTTGATACAAAGTTTCTATATTAAAATGGATAATAGTCAACATATCGTTGTAACAGTAAAGTTTGTTTAAAGTAATTCTTAATAAAATAATTAAATAATAAGATATTGATCGTATAATTGTTGAGAAAAGGCAAAAGAAAACTATAGCTTCTAATTTGCTTGAAATACTAACTACTTGTCTTTTGTAAGCATATCTTAACTCAAATCTTAAAATAAATAAATAAAATGTATATAAAACCCCTTTCGATATTTCTCTGAAGGAAAAGATTTTCGAAGTAAAGCGTAGGTGAAAATAGTTTGAGAGAAATTTACATCTAATCGATAAAATTTTTATCCTAGTTTGGCGTAACCATTCTTTATGTCCGTGCCAAGTTTGTTCTCCAGCTGTCGGTTTTTAAAACGGAAAAACGTTTTGGCTGTAATTTTGAGTTTCCACAGGAATCGCGTCTACCAAATTTTGAAAATGTTGCAGTGTTGCAATGTTTTCGCCTGTCTACTTTAACACAAACACAAGCATCTGAGTGGCACGAATCATTTAGTAAAGATCGTGAAGTTATCGAAAACTTACCTCAAGCGAGTCGTCCATCCACCTCTTTTAGTTAAGATAACATCGAAAGAGTTAAGAAAATATCGTTTTGGCATCAGAGCGATAGCAGAGGACCTCAGTATCTTCTACAGATCGACTCTACCATTTTAGTTAATGTTTTGGGTATGATGGGCGCCAATACTAACGTGTATCAAAAAACCTGAACTTTCACAAAACAGACATCAGTCCGAATAAATTTTGATCAGATGGTAATGTTTTGCTCTGAAGTGTTAAATGCAAATGAAAAGTTGTTTTCTCTGTATTTAATTAAAAGTTTGTCTTCTAGTTATGATGATCTTCAGATTAACAAGGGATATGTAACATATAAAATTTTGGAAATTGAAGTTTTAAAGATGTTGCGTCGAGAATAAATGAAAAAGCTTTAGGGATTTCCACAATATATCAAATATTTTCTGTACATCAGGTCTATCCCTCGTATAAGTCAAAGATGGGACCCCGGCAAGAGTGACACTCGCAATATGCCAGCGCACGGACAGACGCGTCGACGAACGAATTGGCGACTAGTCAGCAAGCAATAAGGCATGCTGTTGCACGAATAGCGCCTTATACAGAAATAATAACATAAACGATAAAAATGTACAACATATGACAATTGCCCATAATATGAAAATTACATAAAAGCGCCACTGCAACAATAACAACAACTAAAGCAACAACGCTGCTGTGGCATGCAAAATAGTTGACAACACACAAAACAAAGGCATTAACAACGGCGGCGGCAACAACAACAATATCGGCAATAATAATATGCTCGGCAAGGCAATGTGCGGCAATGCAGTGGCAGTGGCAGCGGCAGCAACAAATATGAAAATCAACAAATCATGCGCGAAACAATGGGCAAATTTTTAAACAATTACACATATTTTGCATGTGACTGGCCGACAGAGCGCCGCGCTCCCTGCCCAGCACTGGCAGCAGCCACCAACGCACCACCGAGTGGCGCTATGTTGCGGCACGTCGAGAGCGAGGGCCAGCAGAGCGCGGTAGCCGCTGTAAATGTGCCTAAAGTTATTACTTTGCGGAAGAAGCGTTCATGTTGCAAGCGGCAGTTGCAAACGGTGCAGTTTTTTTGTTTGTTAAATTTTTAGTTTGTTTTAATATAAAGTATGCTGTTGTTATTGTTGTTCATAGCTGCTGTTTGTGGTGTCTTTTGTGTTTGTGGAGCGCATTATATGCAAAACTTGTGTGCGGTTGGATTGTGGTGCACATGCATGCGGCAGATTATTGACAAACTGTTGCTGCCACATTTGGTTGCGTTTTGTTTGTTGGTGTTGCTTTTATTGCTGTATTGTGGCTGTACAGATTCAATTGTTTCCATAACGCAACGATTAGGTGGCATGTACGCTAAGGCAACTGTGTGTGTGTGGCTTTGTGTGATTGTTTACTGCTACTTGTTGCATGCTGCATGTTTGCAACAAATGCCAGTAATTCACCGCGTGTACAAGAAGCTGTCGTCAACTCCAACATGCTCGTACATAGGACGGTCGATATGCAGAATTTAATTCGGCTTTCTTGCAACTCTGCTTGCCATTGCTTGGCGCTGTCTTAAGACGAGCGCAAATACACTCACAAATGTACAAGCAGAGGTATGTAGGCTTGTGTGCGCATGCGTCGTCATGCTGCCACACGATGCCGCTCATAAATGCCACAAGTTGCCGACTTCAAAACATTTGTCTGCGATGCGGCATGCTCGGTATGTGTGTTTGTGCGGCTGCCTATCTGTCCGCTTGTTTGTCCAGGCAATCGTTTTGTCTTTACCACTGCCACACAATTTGCCCCGTCATCAAGGCATATGTGTGGTGGATGTAAGAAAAATTGTAAGAAAACTGTGTTGTTGCCAGTAGCGAGCGATGCGGCGCGGTGCGGCGGCGGCAAAGCGTTTTTGTATCGCCCACGATGAACACGAAAACGTGCAAGCAACGTGCAGACGCCCATGCGCAACAAAAGCAACAACTGCACCAGGCGGAACGACATGCTTTTGTGAACAGCAACAATAATAGCAACAATAACACGCGCAAGCAGCGGCAAGCGTTGCAATTACAAGCCAAATGCAGTAGCCGCGGCAACAAGCGCAAAAAATTGCAAACATGCGGCTACCGTCTTACCAACAGCAACAAAAACCATAACAAAAACAACAACAACATGAATGCCAATAAGCTGAAAGGCCTTCCCTCCATGCAACCACAGCAGCAGGCAGGCGGCGCGCGTTGCAGTTCGACGCGGCGCTTGGTCTCCTTGGCGCTTGTAATGTCTTCACTAAAGAAAACCAATGTTGCAGAAACTCGGCACGTAAGTCCCTTAGCGCCGCATGCTGCCGCACAGCGCTTCATTTGCCTATTGCGCGCCTCGCTGCAGACGGCAATTGAGTTTGCACGAGTATGTTTACGTGAGTGCGTGTGTGTGTGTGTGCGGATGGTGCTACAATTGCAGTTACCGCAATTACAGTGGCAAGCTGCGGTGGCGGTGTTGTGCTGGTGCTTGCCGCTTGTAGTGGCAGCTCATAATGCGAGTATAATATGTGCTGTATGTCTATCTCTCTATCAGTCCGGCCGTCTGTCCGCTTGTCCGTCCACTGCATGGTTTACTGCTTGCTAAAGTTGTTGTTTTATTGCTGCAACTGTTGCATGGTATTTTTTTCAACTCGGTGTGCTAGTCTCCATTCTTTAGTATGTCAAAAACGCTTCGGTTGTTGTTTTTGCTTTCACTGTTGTTGGTATTGCGGTTCTCTTATTACTGCCAACCCATTTTCCTCATGGACAGGTTTAATAAATATGTTCAAGGAAATGCTGTTTGGTAATTGTTTTATGGGCTCGTAACGTCTTCGTCTTCATCGCTTTCAAAATGCCATAAAGATCTCTTTATGCTTTGTCTTCGGTTACCATTTGCTGCAACGCGTTTTGTTTCTTTTATTGCTCGAGCATTTTTTGTGAGTTCAGGCGGTTGGCTGACGGTACCCACGCTTCGGCTCATCTAGTTGGAGGTCTGTAGGAAAAATTTGGAGATATTTTTGATTAATTGGCATTAAAATCCCCAGAATCGCATTCGTTACCGTTTCCTGATAAGGTTTTGGCTATTGTAAGCAAAGTGAAGAGAGACATGCTGAACTTCAAGATGATACCTCACCATTTCATAAAATGCTAGACTTCACTTTTCCGATGATAAGCTTCCAGACATGCTTTCAACTGGAATTTCCCTCTGTAAGGCCCTGACGGCTACATGTATGTAATGAGGGTATGGATCTCAATATATGCATGCTGATCAAAATGGGCTACATTTTTTTGTATCCAAGTGAATATCTTCATCTCTTTCCGTTTTCCGAATTTTAGCGGAGTCTTTTAAGTGAAAATGCCTATATCGCAGGAAAAATGGAAAAATCTGAAATCAACGCCGTCAGAATGGTAAATGTACTATAAGCAGACATCCAAGTAGAGTAGAACTGCAGCCATCGGAGATGTCAACTATCATTTTAAAGTGACAGAGAACGCTAAGCTTTAAAGAAGAACAAAGCTAAATTCCGATTGCCTGAGCTCAACAAAAATATCGAATAAAAGGCAATGAGAAGATGGACAAGAACGCATTATATTTATGTAAATTTTTGAATAAAGTAAGGAATAAACATTTTTTGGAAACACTCCTTGGGGAGCGTCTGGTAATTCCTTACAAAAATGGATTTTAAAAACGTAAAACAATCTTACAAGGCTAGTAGAGGGTAAAAAGGTTTGTTAGATCTCCTCGAACCAACTACAATATAATCCCTTCCAGCGGAGTGTTGTTCCACGGTCCTAACCAATGTATACTGATGGCGATTCCCTACCGGACATGAAACACTTCTACACAATACAACCTGACATTCCCTTTTAGGTCAATTTGATTTGTCTGTATTTAAATTTTGCTTGTATATTTGTATTTTCCTACTAACATAAGTATTTCTATCTGTTTGCTTTACATTTTTTCGCTGTACAGGAAACGCTCCGCAATGGACCTTCACTATCTCTATTTGGCGATCTTTTCATTTTGCATTTTCCGCAATACTTTTCGCATTTTGATTTTTCTTTTCTAATAAATTTATATAATTTTTTGCCTTAACTATTTTCGAATCTGCGAATATCTTCGTTTGCGAAACTTGTAATTATTACTCGATTGTCTTCATTCGCTTCCTCCACTTTGCGGCCGATTGTTGCCACATCACTCGCTTTGTTGCAAGCTATTGTGATTTTTTCTTCATAATGATCAAATTGTTACTGCTTTCGCAATGCTACACTGTGGTTGAATAGCCAGTATAATTTATTAATTGCATTGTTAGGTTAAGAGATTGCTCGTTTCTTTATTCGGAATAAAATCTATCTTCATAACGCTGCCGGGCATATTGTTAGATTTGAATATTTGTGTGGAAAGTAGGAAGTAATGAAAAATAATGTTTTGAATGCTTATTTTTAGTCCGAAATTCTTGGTTTTCGAAAAAAGTCTTTCAACGTTTTCAATATAATTATTTTTAATTTGCACTAAACAGTCGGAAAAGCCTTCAAGTAGAACAATATCCGTAATAAGATTAGGTAAATAAAGATATACTATTGGGTTAAATAATATAAAAAGCTCTATATTTAATAATATCAATATTGATGTAAAATAAATTGCTAGCTAGAATACTATGATAATATAGTAAACCAGTGTTTTATAATAAATCTAGGACTCACCATTCGATAATTAAGGACCGAAGTATTTTTTTCTCCGAAGGTGCATATAATCAAACCAATTAATACTTATTCTTATTAACAGCAAGAGAGAGCTGATAATAGAATCGAGAACGATTTAAAGTAAAGTTAATATATTTTACAATCAACGTTTCATTTTAGCGGGCTGGATGTCCTCTTTAGCAGAATTTGGTTATGCATTTGCTTTATGACAACTCAGGTGTATTGGTTGGACCAATCGTGAATTCAGTAAGGCAAGCTTCTCAGCCTCTCAGCAATCTAATTCTTGTTCAGGAACATATTAAAACTTGCGGACCTTTTTCTATTGACAAATGTCAAGAACACTCCAACCTCATCACCAAAATAGCAGAGAACTCTGGGTTTGTTTTCAAGAAAGTATGTGCAATGCCATTCTAAATATACTTCTCTGAAATTGTTAAACATTTATGCCTAAGTAACTTACTTATAGCATGGTGATAGCATATAAGAGCATAATTCTTTCTTCGTATACATTTCCAATTGACTTCATCTACTTTTAAAAGAAAACTATTTTGTAAATCCCGCTTTAATTTTTTTCCCAATCGAAAAACTCTTTTAACACTTTCTTCATTTATAACTAAAAACCCACTGTTGGATATCCTAATACCTTTAGCTGATTAACAAAATTTCTAAGCCTCCCTTTACTTCGGCTATGATCTCTCGAAATAGAAATATTTCTCGAGCAACACTAAAATTCAATCATCTGTCTCTCTTTTGAAACCCAATAACGCTTTTTGAAAATGAATGTATTGTGCTGAGCTATTTCTGATTCCTATAAACCATTTGAAAGGCAAAATACGTACATATATATTTAATACACATTTTTGAAAAATAAAATTTTTACAACATAGGTTGATTTTTATATTTCGGGATTTGGCAACCCTAGAGTTGCAATCTGGCAACTGACAACTTGATCGTAAAGTTTGACATTTTTAATGTTAC
The DNA here is from genome assembly GCA_037783105.1 of Bactrocera zonata. Lineage (NCBI taxonomy): Eukaryota > Metazoa > Arthropoda > Insecta > Diptera > Tephritidae > Bactrocera > Bactrocera zonata. Next base: position 629,347 of record JBAWJQ010004179.1, on the reverse strand, counting down.
ACATACTTAGAACGTTGTGAGATGCGGCCGCTACTTGTGTTGATTACAGTAATACTTCAAGTTACCTCAGTCAAAAAATGGAATAAAACCGCGAACACTTTCGATTCGTTTTCGGCGATGAAGATTTATCAAGTACCAGTGTATATAGGTTGTGTGGGGTGAATTCAATCGAGGTAGTAGATCACTCCAACAGGAATTTCGTGAGATATGTAAGATCGTCATGTGACCTATTCATTCCGAAAATAAAGAGCAGACGACTGTATGGGTGTTTCAAGATGAGCCGAAGCCAACAATGGTTGTTTCCGCAGGGAGCACCTCCAAGCAAATGGTTTTCTGTTTTAGAAGAACTGAGCATGTCACAACCACATCATTAGAACAACGCAGAACAGTAAATTCTGAGTGGTACATAACCATTTGTTTGCCAGTTGTCTCTCAAGAAATCAAGAAAACCAACCACTCTTCATCACGACAATCCGAGCTCTCACACTTCTTTTAAAACAACTTCATTTTTGGGCACTTAAAACATCGATTTGATGGGTAATCCACCGTAAGGTCTTGACTTGGCACTGAACGACCTCTTTTTATTCCCGTACGAAAATAAATAAACTAAGTGATGACGTTTTCTGACACCTGAAGAGGCGGTTGATGCATTCAATTGGCTTGATTGGACACACCTCAATGAGAGTGGCGAAAATGCTCCGCGAATTAGTTCAAACGTATGCTAATGTATATAAATCTTAATGGATAATATTTTGAAAAACAATAGATGTGTATTGAGTATAAAAAATTTAGTCAAATATTGACTACAGCAACATCCACAACAGTTTCTCTGAGGCACATGGCTGAAAATCCTAAAACCGAGTATAGCAAATACTTATATATATATATATATATCGTATATATGTATGTGTAAGCATTTTTTACACTAAAAGAAAATTATGAAAAACTAACATGACTATCTCGTACTTTTGTTGCAAAAACAACAAAAGTGGGTATCAGTTGCACACAGACGATTTACCAGTCGGCTAAGGTTGAGCGGATTTGTTTCGCTGCGGAAGCATTTTGGATAAAATGGCAATGGGACCCTTCTGTTCACTTATTGAGGAGCAACGAATGACACCAACACCACAACTACACTTGCCACATTTGCCAAATAGTAGCAACTTCTGCACTTGACACACACTAGATGCATACAGAAACAAAAAGAAAACAACAGTTACAACAGAGTGAAAGAATGCCGCAGCGTAACGTGGTATGTGTGTGGTGTGTTTTTAGGCGTCGCGGCTTGGCTGCTGTTGCGGCTACTAGGCTGTTGATCACACAAGCTTGGACAATTTTTTGCAAGAACTTACAATGCGATGAGTTAGAAGAAGAAGAGAAAGTGTATGAGCTCGCAGTGTGGGAGGAGGCATCTAAACAAAACCAACAACAGTAAGAACGAAAACTCTGCTAACAACAGCCACCCTGCAGACGCGGTTGGAAACAACAGTTACGCCATCTATATTTGCATTATTTCGCTTTATTTGTATGGTTTTCAGTTTTTTTGTTGTTTTTTTATGTGTGCTTGTTGTTGCAACATATCGACGCGCGCCTGACATGTACCACACTCGAGCCACCGTCAAGCGCATATGTGTATGCGCTTATGCTGGAGTATCTGTAACATACATTTAGGCGTTTATTTGGTATTTTCCAAATTCTGTGCAGCACATCGTCCGCGCCTAGTTCGTCTGCATTTTTTCCGCATTTTTTTCAAAATCAGCTTTTATTAGAAAAACCAATGCTTCAGCGCTCCGTTGCCACTCGAAATTGTTTTTGTTGTTGTACGCATACAAGCGCCAAGGGGAGCCTTACAGAGGCACTTTGTATGTTGCAATAGCTTCGTCAAGGACAGTCTAAGCCGGCAACACAACACACTAGCTCACTTTGACAGGAGCTACAACTTGCCGGCAATGTGTTGCACGTATGTGCCGGCAAGCGCATTGAAAAAATCGCGAATAATTTTTTCCTTTGCAAAATCGAACAAATCCAAAAATTTACTTTAAGTTTTGTTTTGCGCACATTTTTGATATTTCGCTTTGGCCATTTGATAGAAGCTGTTGCAACAACAACAGCAAGCGCCACGACTACAAGGTGCAGGCGTTCCACGATATCTGTGCGAGTGGTAACAATAACAACAAGGCGTGTAAAAGCAAACATTAGTTGGTGGGCCTTTGCGCTGCCTGACGCTTCGAATTACATTTGGCTGCAGTCAAGTAGCTTTGATAAAAAATTGGCCAGCCCCTTGGACCACACCGCTCTCTGGACGAGAGAAATTCACCTTCACTGCCCTGCAACGCAGATTTAAGCCATAGCGCTCTCAACAAGCCACTCACCCCCTCTGCACTGCTCACAGCTTCAAACGCGCCCCAATGCGCTGACTACTCGCCCCTCCACCTGACTTTTACTTCTAAATGGCATATTTTAGACGCAAGCGCTAAGCGGTGCGGGCAGTTAGATGTTGCTCACACACATCAGTGGCATGGTGGCTGACATTGCCACATGGACAAAGCGCCACTCCTCGCGAGCAAATTTTTTGCAAGAAAATAGAGCAAAAATTGTTGCGCTTGTCGCACAAAATAATATGCAAAATATAGGAAATTGAAACAAAAGTGTACTAGCCATTCGCTGGTCTTGAAATTTACATACGCGTTCGGCTGACGCGGCGCGTTACTATTGCCACATGTATGTGTGCGTGTGTGCGCGCATGGATTTTTGCAGTTTATTTGCTGATTTTATTATTTCATCTGTCGTTTGTGTCGAACGAATATCTTTCAGATGCGTTTTTTCGTTCAAAATGAATTTGAAATTTCGCCTGGCGCATGTGGCAAATGGAGTAGGGTAACTAGCCAAAGCGCTGCATGTCATCCACCGCAGCTCAGAGAGTAGCAAGGACACTTGTATGCAGCACTAGGAAGAGTATGGCGAGTATTCGTTTATATTAAAGTGTAGATGTGTATGTGTATGTGCGCGCCTGAGTCTAAGCACATACCGAGTGCGTGTGGCAGACTATACTAAATAAAATATCGAAAGTTTCCCATTTGATGCACACATGCATACATGCTTATGTGTGTGTATGTATTATAGCTAAGCATTTCTATATATCTATGTGCCCGAACGAAAGCCATTAACATTGGCCGTTAGGTGGCATTTAAGGTGACTGCTTTGTGCGCGTTTCTCGCTGCTAACTTACTAACTGCCGTCTGTTGCAAGCGCTTACCTATACCCGGCGACTTTTAGCTACACGGTGGTGGAGCGCCCTTTGGCGCGTCTATTTCGACTTGTCAAAACTGTCTGCCTTTGATGATCTGCAATACGAAAAACAACAACAAGCAAATAAATAAAATAGAAATCACCAAAAATAGCAAAAAATATGTCAGTATAAAGGGGGATAAGTTAATATTTTTGGACATCAGAATTAAAACAAATAAACTTCTCATATTTACATATTTACAGCTGTGCAATTTCGCAGTGGATACAGCATTCTCTCGTTAGCATTCTCGATATTCGGTTTTCAGTTGTTGTTTTCGTAACGGCAGGAAATATTTCAGTAACAATTTTAAGAAACTTGCGACTTAATACTTTTTGGTTCAGATGTACAACCGGGTGCGTAACTACTGCTTACACCCGGCTGTTATTTAGAAGATTATACAGTTAAAGGGCCTCATTGAAATTATTACATTACATAAATACATATATGTATATATATATTCATCGAATAAAATTTTACCCGGATTGTTCTATACAAACAGCGCACGCAAACTGAATCGATAAAAAAAGGTTTTCCTGGATTGGTATAGGTTCAGGTACATGTTCGTTATCTTTAGTTTGCTTGGCTATTTTTGCCACAGGAAAAAGTGGAACACGTGTTTGCGGCATTTCCAATATAAAGGGTGATTTTTTTGAGGTTAGGATTTTCATGCAGTAGTATTTGACAGATCACGTGGGATGTCAGACATGGTGTCAAAGAGAAAGATGCTCAGTATGCTTTGACATTTCATCATGAATAGACTTACTAACGAGCAACGCTTGCAAATCATTGAATTTTATTACCAAAATCAGTGTTCGGTTCGAAATGTGTTTCGCGTCCGTATCCGATGAGCGATGAGGCTCATTTCTGGTTGAATGGCTACGTAAATAAGCAAAATTGCCGCATTTGGGGTGAAGAGCAACCAGAAGCCGTTCAAGAACTGCCCATGCATCCCGAAAAATGCACTGTTTGGTGTGGTTTGTACGCTGGTGGAATCATTGGACCGTATTTTTCAAAGATGCTGTTGGACGCAACGTTACGGTGAATGGCGATCGCTATCGTTCGATGCTAACAAACTTTTTGTTGCCAAAAATGGAAGAACTGAACTTGGTTGACATGTGGTTTCAACAAGATGGCGCTACATGCCACACAGCTCGCGATTCTATGGCCATTTTGAGGGAAAACTTCGGACAACAATTCATCTCAAGAAATGGACCCGTAAGTTGGCCACCAAGATCATGCGATTTAACGCCTTTAGACTATTTTTTGTGGGGCTACGTCAAGTCTAAAGTCTACAGAAATAAGCCAGCAACTATTCCAGCTTTGGAAGACAACATTTCCGAAGAAATTCGGGCTATTCCGGCCGAAATGCTCGAAAAAGTTGCCCAAAATTGGACTTTCCGAATGGACCACCTAAGACGCAGCCGCGGTCAACATTTAAATGAAATTATCTTCAAAAAGTAAATGTCATGAACCAATCTAACGTTTCAAATAAAGAACCGATGAGATTTTGCAAATTTTATGCGTTTTTTTTTTTTAAAAAGTTATCAAGCTCTTAAAAAATCACCCTTTAATTGAGGCTATGGGATTATTGAAAATGTTGTAAAAAGTATTGGAGAAGCACAAAGCATTCGGTGAAGATCAAGCCAATCAGAAACTTTCCTCATGCCATCCTCCTCTGTTAAGACGATAATATAAAGAAAGATAAAAAAAAGTGCTTGAAAATCGTCGTGTTAGCGTCAGGGAGATTGCAGAGGCTCTTAACATCTCCTATGGATCGACTTAAATCATTTTGGTTAATGTTTTGCATATGAAACCTATCAGCTCGTAGTAAAAATGAGTACTTTTTTTTATCAAATTTGATCAGATGTTAAGTATACATACATACAACCCTTTTAAATTATTTTGTGTTGCCGTATTAAATACATCAAATGTGCCACTGTAATAAAAATAAAAAACTTCACAAAGCACATTCAATCAAAGTAGAGAAATCTATGCATACCCACCTTTACATGTATTTGTGCTTCACAAATCTGCAACGTGAGTTACGAATTAATGGAATTCTATAAATTATAAATTCAGCAAATGGGGCTACCAAGTTTTGTCTGCCAATACGTGCTGTTAAATATATGTATGTACTGTCTATATGTGTAATAATGTATATTGAATATATATATGTGTGGTTTTGTGCGAATGTATTTAATTTGTATGCGTTGGTTCAATATTTGAACATTAATTGAATTATTCGTCGCCTGGAAATGAAATCGTTAAAAATGAAAGTCAAAAAAACTGTACTTGCCTGGGTACAGTTGCCACTTGTGAAAGGTAAAAATGTCGAAAAATGAAAACGGTATGATAACGGACATTTATATGCAGATTTAAAACTCAGTTTTTTGAAAAAACATCATAAAATGTTTTTACTGCCAAAATAGGATGTCGAATTAAGCCCTTACCAATTATGTTTTCTTTCATCTTACAATAGGTCATTTATGAAATAAGTAATCACTTTCAGTTGAGGGAGTCATTTGAAAGGAATATCAGCCATTCCACGAAGAAAATTTCTTATGTACATATCTACTCATTTATGTATTTTATAGTTTTATCCATAAGATTTTTGTCACATAATTGTTAATATATTGAAACAATCAATCAATCCACAAATTGATAGCAAGCAGTGGTTTGCACAATCAAACATAAAATAAATCAAAGTCTGCTTGATCAAAAATGGGTCTGGCAGTGAACGAGGGCGAAACGAAATATCTCCTGTCATCAAAAAAACAGTCGCTCGCACGTCACTGTTGAAAATTATAAATTCGAAGTCCATCTTGTAATCAGCATTAACACCTACAACAATATCGGTCTGAAAATCCAAAGCAGGTTAACTCTTGCCAACAGTTGATTCTTCGAACTGAGTAGGCAATTGGGAAGTAAAGTCCTCTCTCGACGAACAAACACCAAACTCTATAAGACCCTCATTATTCCCGTCCTACTATATGGTGTAGAGACATTGTGAGTTTTCGAGAGAAAGATTCTGCGAAAGATTTATGGTTCTTTGCGCGTTGACCATGGCGAATGTCGCATTCGATGGAATGATGAGCTGTATGAGATATACGACAACATTGACATAGTCCAGCGAATTAAAAGACAGCGGCTGCGCGGGATAGGTCATGTCGTCCAAATGGACGAAAACACTCCAGCTCTGGCAGTGTTCGACGCAGGACCAGCCGGGGGAAGCAGAGGAAGAGGAAAACCACCACCTCGTTGGAAGAACCAGGTGGAGAAGAACTTGGCTTCGCTTGGATCTCCAGATCTGTAGCAACAGGTTGCAAAAGCATAAAAACAAATAAAATATAATAAAATTGTAGACATTAATTAAATCGAAAGGGGAAATCCAGCAAGTGCTGTTTTCTCAATTTCCTACGGTGTAAAGTATTGTCCACCAGCTGATTAGAAAATATATTTCCATTCTCCAAACGGAAGAGGTAACGCCTGCTAAATTGTTCGTTTGTTTCCTTTACAGTGAACGACTTCAAATTCTTCAAACTCAGGCGGCATCTGGACCTAAGGAACCAGTATAGATGCGCCTGCTTCAATCTTAGCTGAGTTCTTTTTATTTTTACGTGATCTTTCCTCCGATTGTGCAAGGAAGACTTTAGCAGGAAATAATAAGACATTGATAACTATTCCTTTAATTTGAATAATAGGCCTAAATGCCAGACTTTGTCAAATGCTTAGCGGACATAAAGGAACACAGCAGAGCAGTATATACTTGTATACCAGAATTTATAAGAACTGCAGCCCCGCCTCGTCCATTGCCACAAGGGTGATTTACCCGCAGCTATTACTTACGTTATACACAAAAATTGATTTCTATTTGGGTATTATACGGACAGTGAACGTTTCCATATTATTAACATTTTCTTGTGGCGTGGCGATTTGAGCTACTAGCCGCTTGAGAAGTGGATTTTTCAGAAGTAGTTTTTGCTTTTTGACACATTTTCCTCTATTTTTATGATGAATCAGTGTCAAATTTTCTATATATGAGTTCATGGGAGATATTATTTTGTTCTTAGAGAGTGCTGGCAGCCAATTTGTTGGTAACTGCCTGGAGACTAGCTCAGAATCTGACATTAGACACTAAAAACACTAAAACACCAAACAACAAATGTACTTTTTTTTTATTTTTTTTTCATAAATACTTGAAAATTTTATTAGAACAAAATTTATATTTTATTAGTTTTTTTCCCTAAAAAAGTGAATAATATTTTTCAAATTATATGCATTACTGCAACTGTTCCACCTTGCCCCTGTTTGTGGCCTTCATTACTAAGCCGAATGCATTAACGAAATCAACCACAATGCAACAACAATAGCCAACAAACTTAGTACGCACATACTCACCCACATGCGCAAACTTTGTTGTGTTAACTTCTCATTTTTTACCTCCACCTGTTGATATGGGCGCGGAAGAGGTGTGAAAATGAGTGGCAAAACACAAAAGTGAACAAATTGCAAAAAAAGAGCGGAAAAAGCTAATAATTATGCGTTACAAATTGATTGACCCACTAGCCACGAACCTTTAGTGGTTGTTGTAATCCATGCTGCACTACAAGCACCTGCAATTCGCTCTCAGTCTGACTTCTCGGTGTGTTGCATTTAGATGAATATGGGGCACACACGCGCTGTCTAAGCGCTGTCAGCGCACTCTGATGGAGTGGGTGGCGTCACGCATGCCGCGGCGCTTGCTGCCATCAAACAAGCGCCACCAAACACACACATACTTCCATGCATGCATGTGGCTGTAGGTGCACACCATTGAGTGTTTGCCACGCTCACTTTTATTTATGTTGCATGCATGTCCGAAATGACCGAATTGTAGTCAAACTGACAGTTACATGCCGTATTTGTTGTTGTTGTTGTTATTTTTTCCCACTTTTCCCACTAAGTGCCATAGGTGGCGTGTTGTCATGTCATTTGTTTTTGTTGTTGCTGCCGCAGCCGATGTTATTGATGAGGTGCTGAAATGTGGCACAGGCGCTTAAACTGGTTATCATGCGCTTTGTTGACTATGTTTTTGTAATTTGGCCATATTTTTGTTGTTGCGCCAACATATCAAAGGTGATCTATTCGGCGGCGCATTGTTTACGCCGTTTTGTGTGACATTGAAACAGCAGCTGTGCAAGCGTTTGCAGCAACGCTCACACCTACTGCACACCCTGTACTCCTCCCACTTCCCTTGCCCCCAACCAAATATGCACCTTCGTTGGCTCTCGTGCATACGCTCGGCCAATTTCTCTTTATTTGCCACCAAAACCCAGTTTTTATTGGCATTGCATGCACTGCAATTAACCATCGTGCCCCACGCCTTGTGCTGCGTTGCATCGCCACGCTGCCGACAGTGCAGTGCATCCGTCGGGATTATGCCACCAAATGCGACGTGTCGCAACATCGCATGCTACATGTGAGTGCTGTTGTTGTTGTTATTGTACACATCAATACCAATACTCCTAATGCGGCGCCCGTCATTTGTGCTGCAAAGCACGCGCACTTTTCGCGATTTGTTGTTGTGTGAGCTGTGGTTGTGCTTTTCGCTTTAGTTGCCAATGCTGTTGGCTTTGTTGTTGCACAAAATATGCAACACGCCGATTTTTGCCACCTCTGCGCTTCACACTGCTGTTGTTGTTGGCTTTCATTCATAGCTTTTGCCACATTTGTTGCTGCTGCTGTCGTAAATTCATTCATGCAACTGCAGGCCAACTCACCGCTTTTTGTTGCCTTATTTCTGCGTTGCACTTTTTGCGCCACGAAAATTGAAAAGAAAATTACAAAAACAAAACATGAAAACCTGCAAAAATTACGAGTACGAGTGTTTGCGTGGCGCCAGTGGATGCAACAGTTGCATCACCGCGTGAGGTGCAAGCAAACAACTACAGCAACAACATCTGCTCCCGTGTTGCAACAAAAAAGTGCGAACAAAAATCTTTCCATTGCATTTAACAGCCGAATGGGAGAGTTGGCATTGTTGTTGTTGCAATTTTTTTCCATTTTACGCTTGCTTTTTGTTGCTGTTATGTGTTGTGCTTTGTATTTTGTGTGTCTGTGTGCGTGCATGCAACTGCAACTGCAATTGAAACTTCAATTGAAACTGCATCGTTTGCCTTTGGGTGTTGCAAGTACACGTGGCAATGTCACAGCGCCGCATTTTTTGCAGCCTCAGCCACATCCGCTGCGGTTTTTGTGTGAAATCAACGCAAGTACGCACACACACACGTACAGGCGAATGATTGCGCCACTTTGTTGTTGTTGTATTTATGTTTTTTTCACTGGTTCGCGCTCCAATGAAAGCGAAAATGAAAGTGCACACGCTGTTGATGTTACTACTGCTTCTTGTTGTTGTTGTTGTTATCGATGTTCGCATTGTTGACACCCTGTGGCCGCTTTTTATTAAGTTGACGCTTCCAAATGCATGCATCACGCGTCGGCAACACGATTATGCCAAACTTCGTGCATACGTACACACATACATATGTATATTTTCGCCTCTGTAGGTGCATTCACACGTGTCCCAATGGAAAACTCTCGCATTGGCTATCAATGTGTGTTGCGTGCGTGTGTGTGTGTGTGCGTTAACAACTAAATTTTTTTTAGATTTTTCAGCGCCACAGGTGTTTGCAGTAGCCGCGTTTGTTATACTCCCTTCTTCCAGCATTTCTAAAACTCACACACACACACATACACACAAACGTATAACTCAACCTCTACATTTGCATTGAATCCCTGCATTTATTTTCTTCTATGTTGCATATAAATATTATCATATGCAAGCATACATATTACATACATGTTTGTGTGTATTTATTGTTGTATTTGCTGCTCACTTAATCGCCTGCAATTTGAAGCGTGATTGTAGCCGTAAATTGTTGCACGCTGTGGTTTTCAATGCCACCAATCATCATCGAGTCAATAGGCCGCAGGACAGCATGATATCTACACGACACACACACACACACGCGCGATTTATGCTATTTGTTATATGTGATATAATGAAAGCATACAGCGTTGCAATCTCACATGTTTAGTTATTTGAAGTTGTTTTTATTATTTTTTTATTTGCAACCAATTGTTGCATATATTGCAATGCCAATCGCCAGCGCATTATGGCATCAAATTGCCTGCACTTGACCCACCCTTTCGTTCCACAGACCCTGTCGAGGCTTGCGGTCACTGTGTTGATTATTTCTATATATTGATACTATAGTCGAAACTGTTGCTTCAAGCCCCTAGGTGTCCGCCACTTGATTTTTGTAAAGAAACTGCAACTTATTTATGTATTATTACGCAAGTAGTTATATCTACGAATGGATTCAAAACTGCAACCAAACAAAAGAGTACTATTTGCATGACAGTGTGGACCTCGATCAGTACGAACAAACCCTTTTCCTGGCACTCATAATTATTTTTACACTCATAATTATTGAAAACGTGGCGACAGTATTTTCAAAAGGTTACTTTGTCGCGAACTTATGTACGTGAGTAGTAAAACACTTAGAAAACGTCGGGAGTTCATTGAAGGCCTACCGTATTCAAGCTCACGATTCAAAACTGGTGATTTTTTCTTAGAAGATGACGAATAATCCAGGTAGTGAAGCAAGTTAGAAGATGAGGAATCCAACGCATTTTGCAGTAGGAATTACTGCCAAGCACCAGAAGACCTCCAAAATCTTTAGGAGCCACTAGAGCAACCATATCAAAACCTTTGAAAACAGCCAGATACATGAAAGCAAAGAAATCGGGAAGAAGAAATTCGTATGACAATTGAAGGTAAGAGGCATTGAAAGACGATTTTGTATGTGAGAATTGTTGCTTAAGCGCCACAAAGTCGTTTTTATCGAGTGTAACTTGATGGATGTTTTATCACAATAATAAATGCAAAAAATCATGTGTGAAACCTGACCAACCTGATAAATCCTCAAGTTAAAGCGCATGGCGATTGAACCCTGGTAACGAAGAAACGTACAGTTAGGATAACAACGATTAGAGAATTTATATTATTTCGGTTCCGAAACAGTTTGTCTGCGTAAGTACTGGCCTTGGCCTAGCTTAAATGAAACCATATCAAAGAAAACTACTAGTGTGCAAGGGATCTGCAGTCACCCGATAAACCAGTATAGCTTCGCTTCTAAGTTCATCAGATCATATGTTGCGATATGGAGTCTTTTTGATGAATAACCTAATGTAATATTAAATGAGACTAGTCTATCGGTGTAAATGCAAATTTCCCCGAAAAGAGCTGCATCAGCCACTCAACAGTTATTGCACTAATCAAAATTTATGCGAAATACGTATATTTATTTCGTTTTTCTTGATAAGTGGGCTCTCTAACCACATTGAATAAAAGTCTTTCTGAGTCTCTACTGAATTATATTAGGTAATAACTTGCATTTATTTATCATATGCAGCCACCTTGTCCTTCTGATTTCTTCAACGGAGTGGAGGTCTTCCTCTTCCGCTGCTTCCACCGACGGGTATTAAATCGAATATCTTCAAAGCTAAAGGGTCCTCGTCCATCCGTTGCCAATGAGCAAAGGTCCGTAAACCTTCCTCAAATTCCGCTCATCAGATGATGTCATTGTTCATGTCATGATGAGGGGCTTGTAGAGTTTGAAATTTGTTCGAGAGTGGACTTTACTTTTCAGTTACTTGCCTGTTGGCAAGAGTGATTCTGCCTTGTATTCCAAGGCTGATATTGTTGTAGGTGCTGATGCTGGTTCCAAACATACAAAATTATCTTCGACGTCAAAGGTATGACTGTGAAGAGTGACGTGCTAGCCAAGACGCGTGTGAGTCGATTTTCTTTTCAAGAGGGTCTTTTCCAAGCTCTGGCGCATGGTTAATATCTGTTGAATAGTGGATTTTCAAAGTCTAACGCCACACTGATCGAAGGTGTGATAGGGTAAGGTCCAATCAGTTTGTTGACGGTGTGATTTAGTTTTTCCCTCACAACACACTTCCTTCTTTACGGAATACGGATCTTCATCCTGTTCCATCCAATAAACCATACTTTATATATCACTTATTAATATTTGTTTTTATAAATTCATTCTTAGAGATGAATGTGTGTGTGCGTATGCAATTTGTGATTTGTAATTCAGCATTTTTCCGGCCACTTGTGTGCGCCTATCGATATACATGTATACAGCATGCTGCACACATTTCCAATTCACTGCATTGTGGGCGTGTGAATGGATGTGAGTGTGTCTTTTCCCACTTCGCGTTCGAGTGCAGTCAATTTGGCTGAAAATCCCTAATAATCGTTGCAATCAGTGCATATGTCAGCACATCGATGTGATAGCGCAAATGAACAGACAAGCATCAGCCACTAAATGCAGCAACACACGAGCTATAAAGTGTTGCACTGAAGTGGCTTGAAGTTGTACTGGTTTTGTTATTGTTGCAACTGCATGGCGGACGCATGGGAACGAGCTTGGCTGTGTCAAAAGTGCAGTAGCGCGGCACATAACGAGTCTCACACTGTCAATAACTGTCAATTGGCGGTGTGAAAAAAGAAGTGCGCGAAAAATGCAAAAATTCATGGCTGCAACGATTTGAAGGACACCGTACTGGGCCCAGCTCAACCCCCCTACCGCACCCTTTGGCAGGCTGTGGCACCCAAACAGCCAGTGCGGTGCGTTGTTGTTGTAAGGCGACACAACAACAACGCTCGAGTGCAGCCATTATTTTGCTGCCACTTGTGCGGTCAACTGCTACTTGCAATCCGCATCATGCAACGGCACTCACTCACTCTCTCACGAGCACTCGGTGTGAGTTGCCCACAGATGAAATGTTGCGAAAATCGAAATGCAATGAAAAACTGCAAAGCGGTGGCACCACCAGCCAAAAATAAAAAATAAACAGTTACAACAACAACAAGAGGACAAACCGACAAACAAGCGTGTTGTAGCCACAAAAGAGCCAATCAGCAGCATGCAACAAGCGTGTGGCAGGGCAGTAAAAAACAGCCAAATACAGCGCGATTGTGTTCTTTTTTACCGGCACAAAATTGGAACAACTGTGACCGCGCATGCAGCGTGCCGCGGCGTCGTTGCAACAACTCGCGAGTGCACTTGCAGCTGTGCAATGACCAAAACACACTCGCGACCCACACCTCTCCATCTGCCTGTGTAATGTATATATCGCACGTATATATGGCCCTGTGTGTCGGCATTTTTAGGGTGTGCGCCGCGTATGTATGAGTGAGTGTGTTGTATAGGTGCGATATTGGCGTCTATGTCCATAGTGGCAGCGCGTCGGTATTTGTGGCATAATTTTGCGTGATGACCTTGACGCGCTTATCCATACACATCCATGCGTACATGACGCACACATAACCGGCATATATTTACTTGCCACACACACTCATATGTCTTTGTCATGTGGTACATAAGCACACGGAAGCACAAACATAGACAGATTGGATGTGGCCGGTAACTGTCTATGCAATTTAGCGTGCCACACATGCCGTGATGCAACAATCAATTGCGGCGGCACGCACCCATGCAGTCGCTTTGCCCCCGCAGTTGTGTCCACACCTTTAGATTTGGGTTTTTCGAGTTTTCGTTGCCGGTTTTGTTTTTTGTGCGCCTCTCTTTTTTGCCATGTGTGGCACGCGCTTAAGCTGCCACCGCGGCGCCACTTGCCACCGATGCACTCTTTTTACGTGCGTGTCGCACAATTGCAGCTGCAGTGTGCGTACGCGGCCGGTCAACTGCATGATGTTGCACAGTGATGGCGCTTCGCGTTGCGTCGCGTCGCGTCGTTGTTGTGGCGTCTGGTCTATATCGATGCTAATGATGTTCGGCAGTCAATGTTTGATGCATTCACATGTCAGTGCTTCCAAAAATGTGAGTGTGGGACTGGTGAGGGCGATGGAGATTGTACGTAGTTGACTGCATTGCAAAAATTAAGTCGCCCGTTATACATGTATGTGTGTGTGCGTGAAATGTTTTTTTTTTTTTTTTTGTGTTGCATTAACAGGTTGTGCATATGGCGGTATTTTGGCCTTGTTGCATGAAAATGTTCTACGTTTTAACTGAGGAGGGAATTAAATTCTTCAACAAATATACCGGGAGGCATGGGAAGTAAACTAACGACTTCCCATCGCCTCTTTGTGGCTTTCGAATGTGAACTATTTTTGCTTTAAGATATCAAGAAATGTTTACATGGTTAGATTTAAGCGTGCCTAACCTACCAACATTTCCAAGTCTTTTAATACAAATCTTTATGATCCCCTTCAAAATAAAAAGCTTTCGAAACAATAAAATCATGCCAACGCTTTATTAAATGACTAATAATATCCTCAATGGATGTCATTATATATACATATGAGTTATCGGTGAAATATGCTGAATCGATTTAGACATGTCCGTCCAGACGGTTATGTGAATTAGACCCCGTTTTTGTGTAATCGATCTGAAATTTTTCTTTCTCTCTAAGAGGTTGCTGATTTGTTGAAATCGCCGATATTTGGACCACTATAGCATATAGCTGCCTTACAAGCTGACATATCAATATCGTCTTTATATGGAAAACTTGTTTCATTGAGAAATTATCTTTATGAAATTTGGCAGAGATTATTGCTCAAGGCAACGCTTAAATCTTCAAACGAATCGATCAGTTTGGACAAACATACTATAGCGTATACGTAGCTGCTGAAATTCTGAAAGCACACGAACTTTTGACTATAAATAAAAATCGTTTTATCTGGGAAAGCATCGCAATTAATCTACACATACATACACACCTACCTAGAAACAAAAACAGTGCGTTGATTCATTCATGCCAATATTTGCTATCGCTTCCCACAATCTGGAGATTTTTAATCAGCATCATTTTCACAACTCTATTTCGACTAAACTCTCTCATACTCATTTCATGGCATGTCAAGCGTTTATTCGTGCTCCCATCTCTTTTTCATCCCCGCCCCATTCCCCACCTTCAAAATACCTGATTTTGTGTTTATTATTAATTAATATTTAAGCTGGGGACAACAGCAAGCAGCAACAGCTAGTCTTACTCGCAATTGAAAGGTAAGTGAACAAAGAGAAATATAAGAACAACAACAATAAACATTTTCTTAACTTGTCTTAATGCGAATTCCTTGTTTGCGCTGCGCCATTTTGTGACGCTGCAGTGAGTCAGTGAGTCGGGAATATGCCGCAGAAGCATCATTCTTTCATCACTCTGCTTCACTCCTTTGCCCCTTCGAGCGCCTACAACTGGAATATGAGCAACAATAGAAGCGGACTCGTAGTAATATCGTGATGTTGATAAAGAAACGCAACAACAAAAGCAAAAAATACAGACTACATTTTTAATTCACATTTTTCGATGTTAATTAGCCGCGGTTTTTAATTATTTCGTCGTAATCGTAGATGACAATTATTTCAGCGCTTCGCTGGCGTTCTACTTCTTATATAAGTATTATATATGTACATACATAAGTATATGTGCATATGTATATTCGTATTGTTTATATTTCTTATATTGCCGATTACGGTGTTTGTCGCTTCTCACTTTTTCTGTATGTCTGTAAGTAAATACTTGCAAGCACTCTTTGCAGGACTGATTAATCTACATTTCTAATCCAAGAAGTCGTTGGAAACTTGAAAACATAAAGAAAATAACTTAGAAAATACGAACTGAGATTCCTACTTACTCTTACTAATGTGTAACTGTGATGATGAGGACTGTCGTGTCGCAGTGGAGAGAAAGCGGACAGAATTTCGCAATATCGCGGTGGACCACAACAGGACCGAGGATGAGGCGACCAACGGATTTATTTAAAAGTGGAACTCCTGTAGTATCCAATGTAAAGTTATGAAGGGAACACTTCTCCAGTATGGTGAAAGGCAATGAAAGTGTAACATCTGGAGATGGTGAACCTGATTCCCCAATCGATGACAACTAAATAGATGTTCCCTGGTCCGACTATGATGAGGTTCGAATAGCAACTACCAGCATGAAGAACAACAAAGCGGCAGGGCCCAATGGATTACCGGCCGAGCTGTACAAATACGGCGACGAAGAACTGACAAGGTGCATGCATTCGTTTTTTTGCAAGATTTGGTTTTCTATAAGAGTGTATAGCTGCTGGTGTACGCCGATGCCATCGATATTATTTACCTCAACAACCACGCCGTTAGTTCTGCTTTCTCCAAGTTAGAAAAGAAGCAAACCAAATAGTTTTGGAGTGAACGAGGGCAAGACGAAATATCTCCTGTCATCAAACAGATAGTCGTCGTATACTCGGCTTGCTTCCCACGTCACTGTTGACACTCATAACTTAGAAGTCATAGATAATTTCGTCTATCTTAGAACCAGCAACAACATCAGCCTTGAAATACAACGCGGAATCACTCTTGCCAAACGGGTCCTACTTTGGACTGAGCAGAGAGTTGAAAAGTAAAGTCCTTTTAAACAAAGACCAAACCCTTCTATACATATTTCCGTCCAGCTATATGGTGCAGAGGCACGGACGATGACAACATCTGATAAGTCGGCGTTACAAATTTTCGCTGACTAGGTCATGTTGTCCGAATAGAAAGAAACACTCCAGCTTTCAAGGCTTTCGATTCAGTACCCGCCGATGTAAACAAACAAAGAGGAAGAAAGGCAAAGCCTGATTTTTTTTTTGAAATTAAATGAATGAATTATTCATCAATTCACCGTTAAAGATACTTCTTTTGAATACATTTAGCATGAATAAACTCCTTAGAACAGTTAGCTAACCTATAACCTTTAAGTAATATCTTTTTACGTCTTAAGGAGATATTTATTCCTTTGACTAATAACTAGTGCAATACGCAAGTCTTTTGCTGACTTACAAGTATATTCAATTCGGCTGTAATATCTAAATACTATTTTGCTGACCTTATTTACTCTATCACAAAGTTCTCTTCTTTTACGAGCACTGAAAAGCGATTCCCTCTCTTGGAATCTTTTTCAAAGCAATTATACTCGAGGAGCTCGTGGTACAGTTAGCTTTGACTAACTCAATATCGAAACTACTACTATGAATCGCCTCGAACCATTTTAAATTTTACTATATGTTTTTTTGTGGGCTTCCCTACATTGAGCAGAAAATTGGGAATAAGACGATTTTCTTTATCGGTCGAAATAGATAAGATAAGAATATTTTCACGATAATCCAAAAAGTGGCATTTCCGTTTACACCATGCATGCCGTAAATAATTTTTTCTTTGATTCTTGTCATTTTATTTTTCTTTTCAAGTGAGTCTCATCCCAATACAAAATTATTTTTTTTGTTGATACAAGATTTTATCCGCCCATTAAATTTTTATTCCGACAAAAGGGAACATTTGCAACTTCTAAGAGTAACCGCTGTAATAACGGGTGATTTTTTTGAGGTTAGGATTTTCATGCAGTAGTATTTTACAGATCACGTGGGATGTCAGACATGGTGTCAAAGAGAAAGATGCTCAGTATGCTTTGACATTTCATCATGAATAGACTTACTAACGAGCAACGCTTGCAAATCATTGAATTTTATTACCAAAATCAGTGTTCGGTTCGAAATGTGTTTCGCGTCCGTGTCCGATGAGCGATGAGGCTCATTTCTGGTTGAATGGCTACGTAAATAAGCAAAATTGCCGCATTTGGGGTGAAGAGCAACCAGAAGCCGTTCAAGAACTGCCCATGCATCCCGAAAAATGCACTGTTTGGTGTGGTTTGTACGCTGGTGGAATCATTGGACCGTATTTTTTCAAAGATGCTGTTGGACGCAACGTTACGGTGAATGGCGATCGCTATCGTTCGATGCTAACAAACTTTTTGTTGCCAAAAATGGAAGAACTGAACTTGGTTGACATGTGGTTTCAACAAGATGGCGCTACATGCCACACAGCTCGCGATTCTATGGCCATTTTGAGGGAAAACTTCGGACAACAATTCATCTCAAGAAATGGACCCGTAAGTTGGCCACCAAGATCATGCGATTTAACGCCTTTAGACTATTTTTTGTGGGGCTACGTCAAGTCTAAAGTCTACAGAAATAAGCCAGCAACTATTCCAGCTTTGGAAGACAACATTTCCGAAGAAATTCGGGCTATTCCGGCCGAAATGCTCGAAAAAGTTGCCCAAAATTGGACTTTCCGAATGGACCACCTAAGACGCAGCCGCGGTCAACATTTAAATGAAATTATCTTCAAAAAGTAAATGTCATGAACCAATCTAACGTTTCAAATAAAGAACCGATGAGATTTTGCAAATTTTATGCGTTTTTTTTTTTTAAAAAGTTATCAAGCTCTTAAAAAATCACCCTTTAGAAATCAAATTTATAGAAAAATTGTCTGTTATGTTGGTGAAAAATTTATAGCCACATTATGTTTTTCGAAACTATGCACAGTAATTCGACGATTCTTCGAAAACCAGATTTCATACCAACATTCTCAAAATGTACGGAGGAACACAAAACGCTACATCACAGTTACAAATGAAGCTTATGAAAAGGATTTATGATGAAGAAAAAATGCATTTCGAAAAACTCGCCTAGAATGAAATTTACTATGCACAGAGGAAGTTTTTTATGCAGCCCTAAAATGATTGTCTTTCATTTCTCTGCGATTCCGTCAAAAACCGGCGAGCGAAACAAAAATTTGAGCCGCGTTGCAATAAAAGCAATTGCATGGATGTGGTGGTGAAGTATCAATCCCAACGCAAAAGGAATATGCTTATACGGAAAGCGGGATTAAGTTAACAGTAAAAAATGCGCTGAAAAACTAAGCATCAGGCGTGTGTGCGTGCGCGCTTTGTATTTGCAATAGTTGCAAAAGCTAACGAATAGAATTTGGCTGAGACATTTCCTCACTGAAAGAAAATAAAATGGCTGAAAAATATTCGGCTATGAGCCTCAACAGAGCCTAAGCAACGGACCAGCGAAGCGAAAACTCTGCAGGAACTAATGGGAACGCGAATGCAATGCGCCTACGTAACATAACGGACCAGCTGCAACACCCGCAGCGATTTTTGCAACGCGAGCCAAAGGAACCGTGTAGTGTGTGTGTGCTTGTGTTCTTGTGAGCATATTTGGGTGTGAGGGAGTGTATGCGTCCTTCCATTTGGGAGTGGGAGGCAGCGAACCCGTTACACACAGAGGCACTCATCCGCTTTTGAAACTTGGTTGTGGTGATGGACGCCCGTTTATGCCTAAATTTAACAGACGCCGCAGTCGAGAAATCCAATTTGATGGCCCCTTCGGCCAACACCTTTCGAGGGCTTCGATTGTTCTAGACTTGCATCTGCATTTGTTGCAGTCAAGTGCAGAAAGATTTAAAAATCGGGCGAAAAAGCACTACACCCTCCCCAACACTCGTGGGGCGCTTTGAATATGTGATGTTGCAAAATTCCTGCACCCAAAATGACAGCAACAACGACGACGGCATTGGAAGGAAAAACTATTGCTATGCTAACAACGCATGCATTACACACTCACATACGTATGTGTGTGGAGGGGTGCGCAACGCCTGTGCTTCTGTGGTCAAGCGAACGAGTGACACGCCGTGTACAGTTTCGCGTTTAGAAACTTCGCTCGACGGCAATGTCGCCGCGGCTAAATCGCAGAGGAAGTCTGAAACCCTTCAAGCAACAACTTGCATACACCAGCGTAAACACCAGCTTCTCACACACTCGCTTACAAGCCCTTACGTATGTGTGCAAGCATGCATATTGTTGTGCGTGTGTGTATATGTGCCTAACCATGCGCACACTTTCATTTGTATCTATCAATAACAGAAATGGCAAAGTTTCAGCCGAAGCTATGGCAACATCGATGCCTACAGCTTCGTTTTCTAAAAGAATGCCAATTTCATTAGTCGCCAACGCCGTCAGTGCCGGTCCGCGTCCACTTGCTGTTTGTGGTATCGGCAGCTTCGGCACCCCTCATCACGTATACGCACCGCGCAATCCCTCCGGCGACATCCACATACTCGTATGGTCTGTGGTGGGTACAACAAGAAAAATGCGTGCGGCCGCAGTCGCCGTCGTCGTGTTCTTTGCCGCCGTTGCAGTCGTGGTCGGCTGGTTGTTTCGTAGTCGTCGTCAGTTGTTAGGCGTATTTGTAATCGGCAGCAAACATTAAAGCCAATGGAAAATCAACTACTACAACAATGTTAGTCTGCAATAAAAAGTTTGCAGCAACAGGAAAAGCAACGGATGGCAAGAGGGGCGAGGATTCACTTGCAGCGTGTCTTAGGTGCAGTACAGTGGAGCAAAAAAGCTTAGTATGCTGATATGCGAGAAGGTATTTTTGAATTTTTGGAAAGGTGAAGTTAAAGTTTTAATAAAACCTTTATATCTAAAGAAAAATCTTGCTAAAACAACAAAAACACCAAACCGTAAACAATTTCTTTGGCTTAAGCAGCAGTAACAGCCCTCATGCACTAATTGACTCATATACTTGTATAACCTTCAGCTTTACCCGGACACTTGTGTCCCAACATAGAAAGTTTTGCTGAACCAAAATGCCAGATTGGGCTATGCAAGTAGAATAATTTTTCGTGATTCGTGGCCTCACCCACTTGAATGGCTGGGGACGCATATCCGTTGGGACGCCCAGAAAAACTAGACATACATCAAAAAGACCATCGCATATTGACAAAACCTCTAGAGCCCGTCATTAATTTTTTGCTGAATTCTCACATAATATTTTTCTTGGAGTTAGACTTAAAGCTTTTGAAACGAGGTTCTTGAGATCGGAAGATTTGTGGAAGTCGTAATGAAGATTTTGATCGCTTAAAAAATATGAATTAAGACTTTAGGCCGAGTAAAATGGATCAAAAGTTATTTGGGAAGAGCCACCAGTCACCAGGTCTCGAATAATATAGTAATTCGAATTAGTTTGTCTTTTGTTGTTGTGGGCAAAAAATATGCTTAACGTCATTTTGATGGGAGTTGACAGTCTGTAGCCGGAAAAAAAATTTATGTTTGTTCCCGTTATGCAGACCCGACTGTTGTGGTGACGTTCCAAATTAGTTTCTTAGATTTCGTCTGTCCGATTTCGGATGCACCGCACTAAGCTGAGGCCATTAGTAAATGCACAAAGTTGTGGACTCTAGGTATATAAATTATTTTATCCCAGTTCTCTTACTTTTAATGTCCCAAATCCAAAAACGTTACAAAAATGGCAAAACCCTCGCAGCATCACATATATGTATATATGGATATACCGGCAATACAGTGGGTGCTGACCACAGATGGTGATTGCTGCGCCTCTTGCTTAGCGCATTCGAAGAACTCGTTCCACTCGCGCATGTACAGTTATAATAAATGGATGCGAGCGCGCGATGAACCAGCAAATTCTCTGTATATATATATATAATTATATATGTATATAATCATGTCCGTTTTCTCCAATAGATCACATTTGGCGGCACCCTCACCACCGTCTCAGCAATTCAGAATCAGTTAGCCCCATCGCGCATACACCCACAGCGTCGTCAGTGCCTCGAACGCCTTGAATGGCGCGATGTCGCCCGCTGCCGTTCCTGCTGCTGCGTCTGGATGCAATGTTCGCATTTTACGTTTTTGAATATTTGCATTTTTGTTGTGTCCACAATACATACAGCTCTGTTGTTGCAAAGCTATTGATGTTGTTCGTATATTTGGCTGTGAGTCCGCGTTTGTGAACACAGCGAGACACAAGGGTTGCATGTGAACGTGGATAATACAAATAGATATCTAAGCACAAACGCAAATGCGCACACACATACACACATTTATATGTATATAGATGTGTTGCTTGTGTATCTAATGTTGGTAGGCCGGCTAACGCTTCCAATGCAAATGCTTCCGTTGTCGTTCTTCGCAATATTTCTAGTTGAAAATCCCTTCCACGCAACGCCGTTAACCACACTCACATGCATACACACATATGCCGGCGTGGTGCTGCTCAAACGTCGTTTTTAACGTTTGGTCACCTTCATTGCACTCTCCCACCCGCAGTTGCATGCTACACGATACCCTTACCGTTTAACATTCAACTCCATCGACCGCTTACTTTGGTCCACGATAGCGATGACGATGCCGACGACGATGGCGGTGGTGGATACCCCTTATGGTGTAGCCAGCCCCGCTATTGACCAACTCCACCTCGCTATCTACGCGCATTTGCATCAGTTCCACTCACCGTTTGTATGTAGACGGTCCCCATCGACGCTCACAACAGCTGCTTGGTCTCCTTCAATACCACTGGTCATCGTCATTTCGTCTGCACGTCGTCATCGTCACCCGCTAAACACATAAATTGTTGTATAAAATGCAGAAACTTTACTGCCGTTGGAAGCCATGGACTCCCACTCGGTGCCACCACAACTCTCGGGCCAACAATGAGCAATCACTCACGCGCTCACATTCACTGCTGCGACGTCATCAGCACCAATTGCTGTGGTCCATTGTCTACGAAGCAGCTCATCGACGTTACACCGACCGACCAGTGGCCTCTATGTTCCTCTTTTTTAAGACTCTACACACGCAGACATATTTTCGCTAATCGAAAGCTTGCAGACGAACTTGCCGAGGCTGTCATGAGCTTACATATGGACGCATACACACACGCATACTTGCATACGCCTTCGTCTCCAAGCTGTCGAAGCTCTCCAGCGTATTGTATGCTGTCGATTTTGCTGTTATTTTATTGTTTCTATTGTTGTTATTAACGTTAGAAATTCTATTCTCTTATTACTGTACGCGTTGATTGCAATGGAACAACAAAAAATATGCATTTTTATGTCGAATACATTCGTTTGCGAGCACAGCAACCATCACGCCATACTTCGGCTGTCATGCATGGTACTTGGAGGCTGAAGTTGCTCTCTTCAATATTCTTTA
Source organism: Bactrocera zonata (assembly GCA_037783105.1). Lineage (NCBI taxonomy): Eukaryota > Metazoa > Arthropoda > Insecta > Diptera > Tephritidae > Bactrocera > Bactrocera zonata. The sequence goes on along the minus strand of JBAWJQ010004179.1, from coordinate 606,159 downwards.
AATCGAAACATATAGAAAATATAAATTTTAACCAAACTCGAATTCAATCGAAGTATTATTAATTATTTTCAAAATTGAATTCAATCAATTTTTCACACCGAATTTTCGGAAAACTCGTTCGTTGGTTTAGAGTAATCTGAGACTGGTGAACTTGTGACGCTCTTACGTGATATGAAGTGTGTGTAAGAGAGCGTTGAGGAAAAATGGTCATATAGTTTATGAGACATTTCGTTAAAGTTTAAAAGGTTTGCTGTTTATTGTCTAACTTTTCACCAAATCCACATCTGGTTCACGCTCACGGTCAACTAATTATAGTACTATACCATACTAGTATATACCTTTCGAATAACATAGTTTTGTGAGCACGCTATTGGTCCAAACTCATCCGTGTCCAATGCCATAGAGGGTACCAAGATGTCTCAGTTCGCACGAAAAGATTGACATTGAAATTCTCTCGTCTCCCTCATCATTTTGACATACTACGAGTACTCTACATCTGTCTCAATTAGCTTGGGTGTTACAAAAAACCGTTAGGTGAACAACCTCACACACATACATACAGAAATTCTGAAAATAATTAAGATAAGAACACGTGAAAACTATTATTAATTTTCAAAAGGTTTTAAGCTCGTCTGGAGAAGAATATTATGTTATTGATTTCTGTTTAGGTTAGGTTAGGTTAAGTCAGCTAAAAGACCGGATTAAAAACTCAAAATATTGTTCATAAAGACTCTCAAAAGTTAACCAAACTTGTAAGAGATTCAGCGTGGATTAGCCGCCTCAGTTTTGCTTATCTCTTCTAATTCGGCGAAAGCTTGACTGACGAGATTTTTCAATATCAGTCTTGCAAAAGTTCAATAGAAGAAAACGTCTCCGGATCTTTCTTATTTTTTTCCATACAAGTTTGGCAATTTGCATCCGATAAGATTTTTAGCCTTACCGCATGAATAGCATCCTTCGATTGCAGCGAGAGGAATATTACTAGGAGCAATTATTTCAGTGGATCTCCTGCGTTCAGATTACCGACCAATGTTTGCTGTTTAGAAAACACTAAATTGGATTTAGCTTTGAATTGTGAAACTGTGTTAGGCTTAAAACAATTTGAAACAGATTTTTAAAAATCATTTATCTTGAAAAAAAAACTTGAAAAAATACTTAAACTTCTACTTATACCAAATACCCCTAACGAGGATTAGATTTCGATCGTTCAGTTTGTATGACAACTATATGCTATCGGAGTCTGATATGAACAATTTCTTTGGAGATTGCATTGTTGCGAACGTGTACAAAACTCAATATCTCGAAAAGGGTATATACAGAAAAACGGACTGGATAAATTAACTCAGCTAATCATGCTGGTCGTTAATATATATAAAATTAATAAAATAAACTGAAACTACAGGGATTTATTTTTCGTAGGTCATATAGCAGTAAAAATTTTTATTTCTTCCAACTGGAATACATTTAATAAGTAAGATAAGATACCATACTCAACTCCACCCTCATGTGGACCATTTGTCAATTACCACCTCTTAACAAAATTACAGGGTGCACCGTTACACATGCACACTTTGAGTTGCGTCCAACACTCTGCAAACGCACGAATAAATATACTAAAGGTGTGTGTGTATTTATAAACATATTTTTCCGCTGTACCAGGACGCGCCATTTATGTTCTCAACCGTTAGATATTTTCCAGCTAACGCCTGTGAAGTGCACTTTTGGGTGGGCATGAAAGCGCACTTGCTTAGCCAATTTACGCGACCATGCAATATGCAAAACAACACACACACCCACACACATGCATTCGGGTGCATCTTTGCTGGCACCGCGCCACCCCCCTGGTTATTGCACTTCATCTCGCCATGTCTGCGCTTTGGTGATATTTTATTGTCGCGTTATTTGTGCATTTATTCCACTTTGCTTTTTATACATCTCTCAATACCAAAAGCCTCCGCTCCTCCGTTGCTTCGTTGACATGTATAGACCAGCGCAACATTTGGTTAATGCAATATTCTCAAAGCTGCCCCACACAACATTTCTCTCATACAATCACACACTCACTCATATGCAGCTAAATAGGCTTAACGACACTTTTCACCGTTAGTCACCATACGACGACCGCTGTTGCATGCGAATGCAATGTAAAAAGGACATTGGGGCTTATGGCTGCACACACCCACACTCCCACATACATATAAAAGTGTACTTTTGTTTGCAAAGGAATGCCACACAGTATTCATAGTTGCCACAGCTTAGCTTAGGGGAGCAAATGCGACATATGCTGGCGATTTTCGTCATATTCCGCACTTTGCTTATCCCCTTCATGCGGCGCAGCGCATAACATAGCATAGCATGGCTTGGCATTGCAGACGCTTTTATGCGAGTTTACATTTCTATAAGGGATCTTTTGACCCTTCGAGTTAGGCTTACTTGCTCTGCCACTCCGCCGCCGGAGCAGATTTTGTATGTGGGTGGCGGTGTGTTGGGAAGTACGCGTTGCATCAGCGTTTATGCCGATTTTGTTTATCTACTTGTGCCAATAATGCTGTTTTTGCTGATGTTGTTATTGTTGCTAATGCAATTTGGTTAGGATATGTGTTTTGCACATAACATCTCGTTACAATATTAATGATGCTAGTCAGGCGGCGACATTCGAATCAGACCAAAAATATGTGGCCATACGTAAACATACGTATATGTATGTTCATATATACTGAAAGTACAAAATACATAATATATTAAGAAAATAAATTTACATATACGGATATGTGAGGCCATACAAAGCATTCTTGGCGGCTTTGTTGTGGGGAATATTATTAGGCTTAGTTCGATAATAGAGAACAATTTTCTTTTCATCGCAAATTCCAAGTTTTAAATATGTCGCAAGCATAGAGTATATACGAGTACATATAGGTATTTAACTTCACTAATGATTTGCCAAGCCAAGTGAGAGAGAGCGGAAAAAATTTCGACATCTTTAACTTTGTACTTTTACTTTTTACCTTCTTTTAGGGCCACTTACGAGGTATGACAATTAAGTAATGAGACTGATTCCATAAAAATTTATATTTGAAAATTATTCTACAACTCTGCCATCCCCTTCAAAGTAGTCCCCTTGGGCAGCTATACAGCGATTCCAGCGCGTTTTCCATGCTTCTTAACATTCCTGGAACGCTTCGACTGGAATGTCCGCGAGTACCCTCGTCACGGCCGCCTGGATGTCCGTAATCGACTCAAAATGGGTTCCTTTGACCACTGGGACACGCTGAGGGTGGTGTGGCACGGCGCGTTGTCGTGATGAAGGATCCAGTTACGAGCAATGTCTGGGCGCATCTTGTTGACTCGTTTTCGCAATCTTTCGAGTACTTGGCAATAATAGACTTGATTCACAGTTTTCCCCGGTGGAACGAATTCTTTGTGGACGATTCCACGGCTATCAAAAAAGGCAATAATCATCGTTTTTACATTCGACTTGCTCATGCGAGCTTTTTTCGGGCGGGAGGCGCGCGGAGACAACCATTGTGAGCTTTGGCGTTTGGTTTCCGGGTCTAAGAGCACTATCACCACACACTCTTACAATTTTAGCGTACGTTTCCGAAGCTGTTTCGCCCAATCTGGCGCAAAATTTTATCGCGACGCTTTGCTCTTGATTTGGTTTTTACATTTTCGTGACGAGCATATATATATCAATGTAGAGGAGAGGGATGCCGGAAAAAGAGAAAGGGAATTTCAAGGTCACAGGTTTACCACAAGCGCGGCAATAAAATCTGTCTTATTACTTAATTGTCAAACCTCGTATTTCGTCGACTAAATAAAATTGCACGACCTTGGAGCAGTTTCCAAAGAATAACAATTTTTATAAAGAAGTTATTTGTTCTGACCTTGGTCACTTTTTTGCGAACAAAACCTTTATTATTAGTATCACAAACATGCTCAAGAGAAGCCAATGGGTCAGTGGGGAGAGATCATTTGTGACGAAATTCGGGATGATAGAAGGTCCATTGGTTTTTTAAATCGATAACAAGATGACGTCTCATACCTGACGCCACTATAGAAAAATTAGATAATTGTGTTATCAGTGGATGCGGTAAATTAACTCCTTCCGAAAAGTCCATATTTCGGAAACAATCTACAAATGGTCGCAGCCACGGTAAAAATTTAGAGACAGACCCAGAAACCGTTGCAAATACAATCAATGTCAATTAAATTATATGAGTCCAAAAAACTTACAAATAACGGTTTCCTAGACTTAGATTATTGCTGTTATTTATACAGGTTCTGTGATATATAAAGCCCTTCACTTCATAGCTGCCAAAAATGCCGTAAATTACAAGAAGAGAGAATAATACCTTTCGTTTTTTTTTCTAAGCTTAAGAGGGTTGCGCTGAGGACTCTTTTGTTAAGGCCTGCGATGTAAATATCATCTGCATATGTACCTCGGTAGGTATCGAACGTTTTGAAGAGGTCCTTCACGATCTTGACGGAACTGATGGTTGTGCTTCATATCATTCAGCAGTACCGTGTGAGTTTTTCATACTAAATTAGACGTGGCATCGAATAGGCAGCTCCTGTCAATGTTGTAAAGAGGCTTTGAAATCGACGAAAAGGTGATGGTTTATTGATGGGCTTCAATCTTTGACATATTTTCACCAAATCATGCTTAGCAGCTGAAACATGCACCTTTTCAGCATCTCGCTGCCGGCTTTAAACATTTCCTTGGGTAATCCATCGCCCCTTTGCATATTTTGCTTTTGAGCCGCCTTAGAGCTAACGATAGTATTGTATCAGCAGATTGTTGATGCGGGTTGTTCTTCATCCATGTTCTCTTCAATTTTTTAGTGATATGTAAGTTCAGCATAAGGTTTTCGAACTTCCGTTTGTCTTTTTACTGCATAAACTAAATTTCTTAGATATACTGTAGTTTTGATAATACATACATGCCGAAAAAAAGAAGATTTAAGAATACCCCTTTTTTTACTAATGCAAAACTATTTTATTTATAAACTCCTTTTGTGTATAATGAATATATTATATATATATATGTAAGTATGTATGTATGTAAATCCATGTTTTCACATAAAACTCTGTGGCCAATAACAACGCGGCGGTGGGTGGCGCCGTCTTAATTGTAACCGAAGCGCCTGAAATGTGACCAATTATGAAATATATTGGTTTTTTTATTTACATATAAATAAAAACTAAACAACAACAACAGTTGTGAAACGAATACGCCTATTAGTTAGAAAATTGCAAAAACAAACACATCTTTATTTCAAATGTCTTTATATTTATATAGATATACATATGTACACATACACATACATGCTTATTCATTGACGCCTGCGTAAGTGTGTGTGAAAATTACAATAAAAACCAGGAAAACAATAAAACTGTAACAACCACACTGCACGCATTGCATAAATGCAACTAAACAATTGCGAATATGTACACTAACACATATGTACATATATGAGATTATAACTATATATATATGTATGTAAATATGTGTGTGTACGTATCCACATGTAGCATATGCACACCTTTGCGCATATTTTAGCAAACGTACAATTATATATTCGCATTGCTCTCGCCTCAGCGTCGATCTCACTTGCTCACCTATTTTTTCAGCGCTTGCCAGCCGAGCGTGTGGAGGAATAAAATATAGTTGATATTTTTATAATCAATCTGCCAACTGCATGTTGTCTGCTATTTAGTTGTTGCTTTTGCCGCTATTAGTTTTCATATAATATATACAATATTTTAAATAACAGTGGTCATGTATCACAAGCCCCAAACTGTATGTGTGTGAGCAGTTCCACACGGGTGTATGTGTGTAGTTGTTGTAGTGGCAATAATGAAGAGGAGGCGCGTACGTCGGGGCTTTTGCATATACTTAGTTGCATTATAATTATTACTTGCACAACAACAAAAATAAAATGCAAAAATATTATACACAAACGCAGACAAACATTCACATGCAAGCATATTCATCTAAAGCTTATAGGATGATGGTAAGAGACCGCTAGCGCGCTTAGTGCAAGTACGTCGCCTTCAATGTGAGCGCGACTGGGCTCTATCAGGGCTCTATAAAAATGTTAGCAATAAAAACTAAGAGCAAATCGACATCGGCGAACTTAAGAGCCGAATTGAGATGCCGGCTTTTCGACGTTTTGTTGTTGATTTGCTCGAAACAAATGGTAATAGCAGCAAATTTCTAAATGAGCGCTAACTCAAAGAGCGGCAACGTGCTCCCAACGCACACCAAACACTAACACTGCAATATAATCAAGTTGAGGAGCCACAGTTTCAAGGGGGTTCAGCTGTTGAAACGAAAAACACGCAAGGCGCTATGGAAGAGTTCGAAAAAAATGCAAAGAATAGCAAGTCGCTCTCTTAGCCAAAACGTTTAGTGTAAGTGTCAGGCACAAATCACCCATAAAAACACGAAGAGAGCGCATATAAAACAATTACTCACTGAGTCGTTGTCACTTGCTGGTAAACACGCAGTCAGGCACACACTCGCTGCACGGCGAATTCAGAGCACATGTGCCGTCGCAATCGAACGTGTTTCACTGCCAAGCTTCCACTAGTGACTCTCGCATTAACACAAATTGGTTGGGTTTGTTTTGTTTACCTGCTGCAACGGCCGCTGCCCACAACCGGCTGCGCTCGGCGAGCAGGTGAGCGCGCTCCCATTGTACGCTTGTGTGAGTGAGCGCCTGTTGTAATGAGCCCGTAATGGCGCATGCCGCTGCAACGAAAGCAGCACCATTCGCCAAACAGCACCAATTATCAAAACGGTCGCATCAGAGAGCAAACACATACACGCTTTCACGTATACATATGTGTGTGCATTGCTTCGGTAATACGAACACAGGCAATTGGAAAAATGAATGCTCATTGCATTTTTCTTACGATTTGTAAAAGCGCGTTCTGTCGACGCAGGGGCACACTCTGATGCGTTAGCTCAAAGGCTGTGCATGGATTGTGCGTTAGGGAGATCGTGAGTTGAAGAAGTAGGAGATATATGAGGTGGGTGGTTGGGTCATAAGAGAGCTACGATAAAATTTTGGTAAATGCTATAAGAAATTTGTGGAAATAGGGAGCACGAGGGTTGTGAAAACAGTCCGTATGCGAGGACTCGATATTAGAAAAAACCGACATATCTGGGCTCTGTATATAATATTGATATCCCCGCAAGGTATTTTTGGGGTTTTTATTTTTTAATATGTTTTGTATATACCGATAAACTCTAATAACTGAAGAGTCCTGAAATATTTTTAGGCAGCCCAAATAAAGGGAGATCATTCATTGATCTGATATGTTTCTAACAAATGTAGACAAGTGAAGTTTTTTTATTGACCTTCATATATTATTTTTTGGCTATTGGTAGTATTATCGAAGGACTGATATAGGTTAAGAAGTTATCATGGCCAGCAATTTAAATTCAGAAAGATTTTACGACATCACTCCAATCTCAAATATATAGAGGTCTCATCTTTTCAACAGCCTATTCTAATTTCAGAAAATTCGTGGAATGTAGAAATAGATCTATAAATTAATTTATAAACAATAGGCTAATGTTTAGGCTTATCTGTTTATAAACAAATACATTATTAGATGATATGGATAGTTAGACAGAGCTAATATCATGCTGTCAGATAGTGAGAATATTTAGCGGCAATTTGGAGAACATTTTGCGTAAAGATAAAGACGAATTGAGAATATATTTATTCATTTATATTTACAGGTATGTACTTTTGAATATATTGACTATAAGTACATTGAATTCCGACAAATAGTTTAAAACGTTATAAAGAAATATATTCTAGTTTAATTTGACAATTGATCGATTGATTAATGGTGGAAGAAGATCACTTTGTTCAGATATATATATGTCAATATACCTATAGATCAATTACTGCGTAAATCAATTTGGTCGGTGAAATAAATCTTGACGACTTTACTAGTCGACCAAGAATTTTAACTTGAATCAAAAGGGATCCAAAGAATATATTAAGCGACCATAAGCAGAGATCTTAATTATCATAACTTTTACTTGTATTATTATTTTTTTATATTTCAATATCAAGTTTTCTAAAAATAATTCTGTTCTCTTCAAACTCCAATATTCTCCATGATGGGCCTCCTAACTCCAACCTTCACATAAAGTTACCTCAACGCTTTCTCAGCAGATCCGCAACAAACCTTGTGTCTATAAAAAATGCGATACTAGGTGTCGGAAATGAAATCTAAAACAGACATACAAAGTACATACATTTGTGGAAATGTGCAGTTAAAAATCAAAATGCAACGGAACCGATGGGCTGGGGTTGAGAGGTTTAAGAAAAATAGGAGCGCCAAAGCGTAGCATGCAATAAATGCAACGCAACAGCAGCAACCGAGAAGCAACGAAAATTGGCTGGACACAAGAACAAATGGTGGTTAGTGGGGCTCCTTTCTTATACATATACGTTATTGTTTTTGGGCACAAGTTAGATACGCACGTTAGGAGTCCAGCGGACGCGAGGCATACAAGAACACAGACGCTCCCTCAAAAAAGAGGAGAGCGCACCAAAAGTCGGAATATTTTCGACAGTAGAAAAACAAAACAACAACACACAGGAGCTGTCGAGTGTACGCGAGGATGGCGCTAGTTTTGAGCTAACGCATACGCAATGTTGTTGTTTTTTGCTGTACTTAGAGATGGCGTTGTTGAGTGACGATTAGTTAGTAGCATCGTTGAAGGAGGCACAACCATAGCAGGGTTGCAATCACGTCGATGCGCGTAGAATGCACACGGGTGGGTGGATGGTGGGTTATCGTGAGAGGGCGCCTGAACGGGTGCACGTTGCACACATTTAAGCATTGACTGTTGCGCTGCAGCAGGACGCGCGTATAAAGGTGTATGTGTGTGCGCGCCTGCATTCCTTTAGACGGGAAAAAGCCTCGTTCACTCGCACAGGAAATGCGCGCCCATTTGGCTGCGTTCGTATGCGTGTGCGCCGCCGTTACAGCTGAAATCACTGAACCACCGTGAGTTTGAGAACAAAGCGATTGCAACGACGTTCATCGTAGGGGCACATTTTAGACAAAACTTCGCGTTTGCGTTGGGTTTAGCATACACTCTTTGCATGTAGTTGAGTGCGGAAACTACAAACTAATTTTATTGCTGTTATTGCCGCAAATGCTAAATGGATGCAGCGCGCGGGCGCGTTCTACGAGCAGGCTCTTACCGCGCCACCAATCAAGAACGCGCGCCTAGACAACGTCACGCGGTGTGTACGCGTTTTAGACCTACGCTGCTAATATGCGTAACGTACATGTAGTTTAGGTATGTTGTTGCAACAAGGAGACAACAACAGCGGCGCGGCACCTTGTATGACTAGCGACGACGTCGCGGTCGTATCTTAATGCCAGTGGCGGGTGGCAGTGCAACCCTTCGCGTCGCCTAAATGTTAGCTGTATTCATTGCTATCGTCATTGTTATTGTACTAAGTTGCATACTAGTGTGGCTGTTGCAACTACAAAACCAGTGCGTTTTTGTTGCCAGCAAACTAGAGAGGCCTAAAAGCTAAAGTATGGCGCTGCCGCTGCGCTTTATGCAAAAGTGTGCGTGCGAGTTTTTGCTGCTGCATTCTCAGCGGGTTCCTTTCCTTAGATTGTGGGAAAAGGTGTCGTTGCACTCACGCGCCATGTGTGTGTTGTCCTCGCAGCGCCTATCTTAAAATTTGGGCAAAAACTTTTGCTGCTAAAATATTTTAGTTGCTGACTCTGTCTTTCTTGAATTTGGTACGTCAGAAAACGGAGGTTATTGAGCCATATTTTGAGGCGAGACGTGGAAGCAATTCTTATGCTGAGTTAGAACCCATTGCTTTATCAAGATCAGCTGATGATCTTTATTAAAAATTATTATATAACCTTTTCAAAGGTATCGATGCGGAAGTCAAAATTATGTTTCCAAACTTTTTCTCTTTATATCTCTATTTTTGTGAATTTCTGATCTATACGTATCCGATTATAAATGAAGTGATAATTTAAGATTTTCTGAGGTTTCAAAAAAAGAAGCATTAAACTGACTTCTTCTGTCGACAATAAGACAACGTTTTCTTCAATTTTTCGGCAGCTTTTTGAGCGAAAGGGTTTTTCAATGCCAAAATATGACTACTAATGCCTTCAAAATGTTTTTTTTTTTTTTTGAGTTCTCAGCGCAGTCAGTTGCAGTAGCAATGACCAATAAGCCCGCTGCTCACTCGAAACTCAGCGCTATTAGTTGCATTTAGATGTTGCCGTTGTTTTTGTTGTGACAGCGAGGCATATGTGAAAGCCGTCGGTAAACGCGCAAAACTTCGCCGTTTACGCTAATGTCCACCAAAATGCTGAAACAAAAACAACATCAAAGCAAAAGTAGGCGCAACTAGAATGATTGCAACAAAGACAATGACAGCAACGACGATAACGATGACGACATCAATGACTTCGACGACGCCAATGCGGAGAACACCGACGACGATGATGCCAACGACGACGACGCCGATGATGTTGTAGAGTCACCGACAACTCATACGGGCGAGAACAACTACAAACGTTGCCGGCAACGCATTGCCGACGCTAGTGCAACACGAAAACAACGACCAACGACTCGGCCAAACACGGATAGAGCACATTGCAACGACGTCGTCGAGCGCAACACTTACGAGTGTGCAGTTACTCGAAAACTACTACAACGATACTACGGCGACGACGACGATAACGACTACAAGGACAGGCAGCATTTGTTACTCAGTGTGGACAGTGCAAAAGCACACACACACCCAGGGGTGCTCAGGTGGTGCAGAGGCTTTCCTGGCTGGCTGCCTGCCCGAGTGCCGGCCGTTGGAGGAGTGCGCGCATACGCGGCCACTCACAAGCAAGCGCAATTAGACGTACATAAGTGAAATGTGGCAGCCGCAGAAGCAGGCGACGGCGGCCAACTACTTTAGAGCTTTAGTGCAACGGTGGCTGAGTGCCACAATGCTGCCACTGCCATGCTGTCGGTGGTGCTGCGCGCCTTGTCGTCTCGCCTCGATTCGATTTGGGCTTTTTAGCGTCTCCCCACGACGGCAACACCAACAACAAAAGCAGCGTCAGCCGAAACTGAAACAACAACAAGAACAACAGGGCGCACGGTAAGAACAAACGGCGATAAGAGTGGCAACGGCAACGGCAGCGGCAATAGCAACAGTAGCTGTAGTGGCAGGAACTACGAAACGGTTTAAGGCAAGTCGGAGGTACCATATTTGCAGTTATGTACATACATACATATGTAAATGTGCCGACTTACTTGCTTGCTTACTTACGTGCTTGTAGTGGCGGTGCTTGTGCTTGTGCTCGTGCTTGTAGTGCGGCCGTGGCGCGCAGACAACAGCAACAGACAGCGAAAATTTCCCCCAGTCAAAGTTGTTGCGATTTCAGTGGCATTCAGTTTGGTTCAGTTGAGTTCAGTTTAGTTTTTCCGTAACAAAATGTGCGAAACGATTTCAGTCTAATTCAGACGGTCGTGCTGAGAAGACTTTGTTGTTGAACGTCACTTCAACACACGGCCATAAAATACCCACACATCAAAACGCACACGACATACAACACTCACGTTAGACGGCTGACACGATACCGAAAGCACACACACACATACACTTCCGTACACTAACACACACAATACACAGGCGCTCAGGCGCGCGCACACACGCACACACTCACATGCATACCGGCTTACGGTAAAAGTGAAAAATCGTCGTGTGCGGAAAAATCGCGCGGCGTCGCAGCCGCCACGCTTGCCGCTCGCCAACGCGCGGTTGCGGTGGCCAAGCGCCAAACACCGCACTGAGCTACGTCATCAACCGCCAATCAAACAAAGCGAAAAGTAATAGCAGAAACAATAAAACAAACAACAAGTATATTCAAGACAGTAAAAAAAGAGGCGCAAGACAGTAACAATAACAACAAATAGCTTAGCACCCATTTGCCGCTAGCACTGCTCGCCTCGCTGGCCTGCCAGCGAACTAGCCAAAGAGCCAAGCAGCCAGCCAGCAAGCCAACAAGCTACCGTTGCCGGCCACATTCGCAGCGAGTCGCGTCGCGTCGAGTTTCGCATTGCCAACGAACTGAGTAGAGTTGAGTGGCGCTGTGCCGCGCTGTGCCACGTTGTGTTTACGTTGCGTTGCGTTGGCGTGCAGTTGAAATGAGCGCCACACGCGAGTAACAAATTTTACAACGCGCGCGCTACGAAAAATACGCAAAAGTAACTCAAATACTATTTGTTGTGTATTAGTGACAATACAACATTAATTAATATACAACGCATTTGTTGTGTGCCGGCGTTTGTTTGTCGGAAAGAAACGGAACAAAACAAAAAACGTGAAATCAAAGTGAGCGTGTGTGCGTATGTGTGCCTGTGTCTATGGCGTAATCGCGCGTTTTCCGGTACATTTTTGCATTATGCATGTGTGGCCCCAACACAGGCGTGCACACACACGCCCAAGCACTATTATGTTATACATTAGCATACAAGTGTATTATAATAAGTAATGATGCACATGTATGTGTGTGTGTGTGTGTGTATAAGCGATGAGCAAAAATACGCAATGTTAGAATTAAAAGCGGAACGCGCTCACACATACACTCGCACACGAAAGTTTCGAAAGCCTACGTCCGTTCAAACACCTATACATACTCACTGATGCACACATACGAACTAATAATTTAATGTATGAACTCACATCGTTCTTTTTGTGTATGTGCGCTGCTGCTTGCTCAGCTGAAGTGTGTCATAGTTTGGAAAAAGTAATGAACAATGTCGGAGTTGGAGAAATACATACATATGTATATAGAAAGAAACAGTAATAATTAGAATAAAGAATGAATTAATTAAAAAAGAATATTTAAAAACAAAATCGATAAGACGATTTGTATGCAATAATGCTAGGGGTTCATGATTTTTTTACTTCTTAAATGACAACTATTTTCTTAAGTTTTCATAATTTCTATAAATCATGCTAATTGCATAATTAAAATGATTAAGAAACTTTGCTAAATAACAATAATTCGTTATTAGTAATCAAAGTATGTATTATGACTAACCCAATTGGTCTTATTAAGGAGAGCTGATCACAACCATTGTTAATAAAAAAGTTTAAAGATGCACGATCAAAACTATTTTCCGACCGGAAATAACGAAATTCTGTTCTGCATTTTTCGAGAATATCGGTTCTAACCGTTGTTTACCACTTAAAACTTATAGATAGAGATAGTTATGAATACAACTACAATTTAAGATGGTATGGATGACAAAACAACGATTTGCACGGATTGTCGGGATGTTGCTCTGTTCGTCGCAAACCACCAGTGCAATTTTTCCTTTAATAAAAATTAAGATATCCTGTTAAAATTTGTTTTCAAGATCGAAAGATCGATTATTGATCCATTTATCAAAATCCTTTTGCAGAAGTTGCTTTAAAATAAATTTTCGAAAAAACAATTAACATATCTACGGCCCTAATCAGGACATAGCTTTACTAGATATCATATATCGAATAGCCGTAAATAGGCAATTGGTGGAGGTGTCCTCATGGAAGTTCTCGATATACATAACGTAATTATTTTGAATATTTCTCTTTTAGAAACTTAGAAGATGGAATTCAAACATCTTCTAATTTCATTCATATCAGTAGCGATTTTCGAGTGCAAAAATCTCAGGAAGCACTAGAATGTTTTTCTGCTAAGATGTTACTAACGATTTTTAATGCTTTAAACATAATAACTAATTAAACATCTTCACCAAATAAAAAATTGTGTATAAAGAGTGGTCATTTCCTATAACGTGAAAAATGCTCAAGAGGTTCATTTAAGAAAAGATTTCCGTCAAAAGTCTACCGAAAATGTGTTGGTTAAAGCAAATAACACTTTTTGGAGTTATTTTTAAACGAATATTATGACTTATGAGCATTGGGCAGAAACCATTTTGTATCAAATAGGTAAATTCTTGACTTAAACAAATTTGCCTGATCTGAAATACAAAATTCTTAAATATATACATATGTATGTATATATATATATATGTATATCACCTCCTTCCACCAAAGTTAATATATCAGATTAAGTCATCTTCCCGATCAGTGAGATTAGTTTTTGGAACGCACTATATTTTCATTTAAGAAGAGAATTTAGACATTTGTGAGTTTCATTGTACTAACGTTTTCTTTGCAAATATAAAAAAAAATGTGTAGGAAGACCGTCGGCATGTCAGATCAAACCGTTTAAAATATGTTTTCTGTTTTCAGTTAACGTTAACAGATTTTGGATAGGAGTTAAATGAAAAAATTAGCTAACATCGATTTATGGCATTCGTGGAATATAAGACCCAGCAATTCTGTCCGATTTCCCGATCTTTTTTTTAAATGTTGATTGAAATCCAATTTATTGGATCATGGACAGTTTATAAATATGTGGAATAACCACCAATTCATTCTTTGACATATTGAGAAATATGCATTTATATACATATATTAGATTACAGGGTATCATCAATATATATAAAAAATACATGTCAAATTGTTTTTCCGGGTTAAGCTCCTGAACTATTGAACCGATTTTAGTAAGATTTTGTACAATGCGTTCAAAAATTTGGATATTAGTATGTAGTGGCTGGGTCAAGTTTTCGCTAAAATCTATCTATACACTGCTTTGAGTAAAAATATGCTCTCTCATTTTCATGGAAATAACTCACATATTGGCCAATATATGCGGTACAAAGTCACCAGGAAGTTTGAAAATCTTTATCTTAGGCATTTGGGGGCTATGGGAAGTATTTACGCGATTCAACCCATTTTTGGCATACAGGCATTCTTCGTCAGAGAATTATTATGTACCTCACCCATTGACCAATACTTTCGATTAAATATCAACTATCGATACTGGGGTTCAACTCCTCGGTATTTAGGGGATTAAACAGTTTTTGTTGGATTTGAGCAATTTTTGGTCATAAGGTGGAATACACTAAAGGCTTGTATTACTTGCTTCTTTATTTATGTACTGGAAAGTGAAAAAATCTGGTGGCATTTAAAATTGTGTTATATTGGAAGTAGGGGCGGTTGTTGTCCGATTTCGCCCATTTTCACGCCGCAATGTCGAAACCGGTCGGTCGGGTCCCGCGATATGGGATTTCCTCCAAAAATGGGCGGTGCCACCCCATCGTCCAATTTTCACTTCGGGTATCATAAAGCCCCTTCATACTACTTCGGAGGTAAAATTTAATGTCTCTGGCGTACATAATTAGTTATTGACTTTTTTCAAGATTTTTTGTCCATAGGCGTCCCCTGCTACTGTCATCCCTTGTTCAAAATTACAGTTTTATGTCTTATTTTAGTACTTCGTTATGGCACTTTTTAGGCCTTCGGCCAATGTCGATTTGTGGGCGTGGCAGTGCTCCGATTACGCACAACTACGAACTTGTAATTTCTTTTGTACTAAAAAAACTCATATACCAAGTTTCAGCAAGATATTTCAATTATTATTCAAGTTACAGCTTGCACGCATGGACGGACGGATAGACAGACACTCACCTGGATATACTTTTCTCGTCATTCTGATAAATTATCATCATTATCTATCTATCTCGCTTAGTTTTAGGTGATACATGCAACCGTTAGGAGAACAAAACTATAATACTCTGTAGCAACTGGTTGTAAGAGTAAAAAAATATATACTATATATAATTATATTTAATATTGAGTAATATCAAACCCTAACAATTACTCGAAGTATTGCAAAGAACACATTGATCATCTAAAATATCAGCGGAAATATGCTTGAAGCAGCGAATTTCTCGAGTTACTTCAGGGGTACCTGGTCACATTGGAACAGCAGCAAACTGTAAACTTGACGTGCATGATAGGTTAGTAGAGGCACTGCTAGCTTCTTGATGCTCACTACTAGATGGTTGAGTTCGGCAAAGACTGGTTAGCCAGAATCTTTTCACTTGCCTTTGCCAGATCAAGGCTGAAATACTTCCGTTCTCACATTTTCATATATCCAAATGCAATAGCGGAAAGAGAAATAAACACTCCAGAAGATTTATGACAGTTTCAAGGTTCTATGCCAAAGTTGATTAACCAAATATAGTCTTTATCTGGCCTTTGAGGGCGATCAGCCAACTAACTTAATCCTAAAGCAACGTATAAACTGAAGTCGGCAACAGGTTTTACAACAAATAAATTTTTCAAAAACTGTCAAACTTCGAAAAAAAAAACAAAAAATATATATCCTAAATTTTTTATTGCTAACCTATAAAAATATGCAAAACTATGTGTCTTTTAAGTGAGAAAGAATTTTTACTCTGATGAAAATGTAAAAACAAATGAGAATGTAAAGAAAATGTGTATACAATTAGTTGATGAACACAAAAACTCTATGCTAATATGACTACATTTTTACAACTTAAGTTCTGGAAAAGAATGAAAATTTTAGTCAGCCAACAAGTCTAACCGCCGCTACCGTAACCAAAATAAACACACAGTGATCATTGATTAACCACCGAGCGACAGCAGGTAAAATGACGTCCAACTCACCGCCACCGCAAGGAGGCGGCCTACGACCGTTGAGCGCCGCCGATAATGCGACAACTTCATCGCCTTTTCGTTCGCTGCTCTCAAGTCCAATGTTGTCACGACAGCGTGCCAATCTCGCAGCACGCACCTCATCGACTTCATCGGTTTCATCGCCCGCGTCTCCACAACCACCGCCGCCACGACCCGCTTCCGTATTGCCAAGCTTTCTTGGCAGTCCACTTACACCGCCGCCTCCGACAGCACCTACACGCTCGGCAACCAGTGGGGAACAAGGTGACGACGGTTTAGCGACGCGCGAACACGAGTCTAAAGCAGGCCGCTGCACTCCGCTGTTGCGTGAGGAGTCGCCAATACCACCCGCATGCTCGACCACTGCACACACGCCAACCCCTGGTGGTGAGAACATTGGAACACGTGTCATATCACCCAGTGGCACTAGTGCTGTTGGGGCGGCTCAAGCCATCTCACCGCATTCGTCAACTGGCTCGACGGCCACTGTGCCGCAACAATTTTGTCTGCGTTGGAACAATTACCAAAGCAATCTGACGAGCGTCTTCGATCAGCTCTTGCAAAGCGAATCGTTTGTCGATGTGACCTTGGCTTGCGATGGACGTTCGATTAAGGCGCACAAAATGATACTCTCCGCGTGCTCCCCCTATTTTCAGATGTTGTTTTCGGACACACCTTGCCAGCATCCCATTGTTATTATGCGTGATGTCAACTGGTCCGATTTGAAGGCGATCGTCGAATTCATGTATCGTGGTGAGATCAATGTTAGTCAAGATCAGATTGGTCCGCTTTTGCGTATCGCTGAAATGTTGAAGGTACGTGGACTGGCGGATGTTAGCGCGGGTAGTGTGTCCGCAGAAGAAGCGGCCGCGGAACGTTTACTGAAAGAACTGCATTCTCCATCCAAATCGTGTTCACCAAAGAGAGGCGGAGATGGTGGATCTCCAGCCTCGAAACGTGAACGTAAGGATTATCATGATCCGCTTACCGAGTCAGAGGAGCCGTTGGCTTTTCTGGACGCTGAGAAAAAGTTGCGCTTAGGTCGCAATGACTGGGATTTTAGTACAGCAACTAGTGGCAGCAGCACCAGTGGCGATATTCTCGGTGGCAGTAGCAATCTAGAGTTACGGCTATCTCCACTACTCTTGCCACAGCAACATCAGCAGCAAGCTTCGCAGCAGCAACTACAGCAACAACAATCACGTCACGTACGTAAACGACGTTGGCCATCAGCTGACATGATCTTCAATCCGCCACCAAGTCCCCTAAGTGGTCTCATTGCGGCCGAACGAGCTGAACGCGAACGGGAGCGAGAACGTGAACGCGAGCGAGAACGTGATCGTGATCGTGATTGTACAATAATAACACCGCCTCAAACCACATCAGCTGCTGGCACAGCTCCCTCCAGCACAACGCAATCAAGCGTGCGTAGTTCATTACGTCTAACACCTTCATTGCTCGAGACCACCCCTCACTTAGACCTGCCCTCACCGTCTACGACACCGGCACCATCTCTTTTGCGTCCCATGCGCACACCACCTGGTGTCGCTACGCATCTGTCGCATCAACAGTCACAACAACAAGCGCATCACCAGCAACAACAACAGCAGCAACAGCAATCACATCTTCCCGGACAAGGCCAGTCACAACAATCGCATCTCATGCACCCACATCGCGCATCGCCTGCCTCATCAGCGGCGACGCCTACACACCCGTCCAGCTTGATCAGTGGCCAACTTACAGCTACACCCGTGGGTAGTAGTGGTGTGAGCGGCCGTTCAGAGCAGGGTGGTGGCGCTAGTGACTCGCGTTTTGCACTGGGCTCGCAAGCGGCTGCGATGGCGGCCGCTGTAGCTGCACAAATGGACTTGGGAGCGATGGGCATGCCACACGGTAGTGCTCCACCGCCGACGCATGCCCCACATCATCACACTTCCTCACTGGCCGATGATCTAGAAATAAAACCGGGAATTGCGGAAATGATACGCGAGGAAGAGCGGGTGAGTCTATTAAGTAATTTCATTCACTAAAGTAAAAAAGTAATTCATGTATAGCTCCACTTATCTAACTGCTTACTTACTCCCTCAATCACAACCACCTACACATTAATTGTGAACTCCACGTCCAAGTGATTAATTCAAATTTCAGTATAATGATTTAAGCGATCGCTCACTGAAAGTCACGTTTTATTCTGATTTTTATTCTCGCGTGTTCGGACTGTCCACACGCCACGTCAACGCCGCGCATATAAGCACCGTTGAAATTAATTTTTTACTCGCAGATCGTTGCTCAGTTCATGTCGCTTCAGTTGACATCACAAATGTGACACTAATCGGCATTGCGTTTTAGCCACCACAGCGGTATTAATGCTTGAGGCATCAAGATCTTGTGATCGTGTTAATATTCCGCTAACTCACACATACTCTCAAGCACCTTACATATATCAAAGTGTATACCCTGTAGGGAAATCTTTAAAAAATATACTAGGTTACAACTGCTTCGCGTAGTCATCTTCGATTCACTACTACGTCATTGTTTTGACTCTGCTTTCTTTAAAACATAGGAAATATATATTTTAGGCTTTGTTCTAGTTTGTTGGATTAAGGCCGATTGTTTGTTCGAATTTTCGTTCTCAAAGGTTAAGCCAATCAAGGCCAGCGTTGCTAGTTTGGAGGAAATGGGCGGAGAGAGCAATGCTGAATCCAATCTATTGCATTCTCAAGAACGGCTTTTGGATCAATTTCGGCGGTATATTTTCCTACGGGGTCGTTCGCTGCATCACTTTGTATCTCCGCTCATTGCTCATTCGTTTATTCATTAAAGTAATTTTTAATAATTTAGTTGTAACAGAGTAACTGGAAGTATACATCGACAGTGAACACAAATAAGATTATGTAAATATTTTTATATTTACTTAGCAACATTCAATCGAAATTTTCCACCAACTTTCAATTTATACAACTTTATGGAATTTTTCTTCGTTGCCAACTTGCAAGCAAGCTTTTATATATAATAACCTTTGTCCCAGCAGCGCTGTTTAAAACCTTCTTGGCCTTCGACCTTGGCTTTGTCAACCGACTTATCGCGATTCGAATATGCCGGTTTTCACTTTACGTTGTCGTAAATGATCCATTTTTTATCACCTAAAACCAACTGTTTGCAGAATGGATCGATTTTGTTATCATTCAGCAGCAAACGCAGATGGAAACTCGGTTCCTAAAGTTTTTGTGCGTTAACTGGTGCGGCACTTATTAGAGCAAGTATACCGCTGGTAAATTTTTCATAAGATCAAAAATATGTCGGGTGAAAAGTTATAAACTGTTCTTATACTTATTTGGGCAACACAACACTTACAACACGTGGCATTTAATGAAAAATTGACGGGCAGGTAGGTCCACGGTCAAAAACTACAAGTACTCACAATGAAAGTTTCTGTATCTTGTATTCGAATATATTCTGAATCATTATTGCCTGACCTTTCAAATATGGGATTTATTTATAAAAATATGCTGAGAGGGTAGAATGTTTAACGTCTTATTGAGCCTCTATTGGAAGCAATTTCTAAAGGCTTGAGCATTGTAATTTATTTTAGAAGAAAGAGAGTGCTGTTGGGTCTATCTACGTATATTTAGAAAGGACTAAAGAATTCTTCCGGATGGGTTTTCTTTCATGAGATAACTCAATTTCTGCGATATCTAATTGTGATTTTTCTTTTACTAATACGGCAGGAGCCCCATCTATCATACACTATTGTTTTGCTTTCATTCCATTAATTTTAAAAATGCGATTCAGTTACGATTCTCATATTCCTATGCCACACTGTGAAAATGAGCGAAATTGGACTACAACCACGCCAACTTCCATAAACTAAATTGTAAACTTCATTTGACTGTTTCACCTTCCACATTATAAGTCAAGAAGTAATTATAATAGCAGAATAAAAGTGATCACGAATAATATTAAAATATCGGTCGTTGTATGGGATATTCAATTGAAATTCAGAGAGAATCTTTTCCTCATAATAATATATCTGTGTATCAAAAAAAGATTTGCGAACTCCCGAACGACTTTACTCTTTATGATTGCGGATTGTATGTGAGGTACTTTAGGAATATTTTTGTAGTATATGGAATGATAATAGTTAATAGTTAATGGGTAAAATCGGGTGGATACTATCCCAGCTCCCATATACAACGTATAATTATTTTCGTTTTTCTAGCAAATCTTATGCTGAATATTTTGTCCTTAAGGTATGTCGCTGGCCATATACACGACATAGTCCCTAATTATTTTAATATATTGATCTGAAATTTTTTAAACATCATTTGCTCCTCAATAAGCTGCTCATTTTATGGAACCACCGATGTCGGATCACCACAGGATATAGCTGCCATGCAAACTACTGAAGAAAAAAGTACATATGTGCATAGAAATACATATATGTATATGTAGATGTATGTATACATATATCCCACACATCAATCGATTTACATAAATATATACAATAGCTATAACAACTTTAATACTACATAAGCCGACCAAAGGACTTATTCCCACCACACATATACGGAATACATATTTATCTGTTTTATACGATACACAAACACATATTAATGCGAGTATACTATTTATCGGCATGGCTTTTAAAATATTTATTTTAGTTAGTTTTTTTTTAGTATTTTAAATCCATAATTGATCGCATCGTGTCGAGAAAAAAGATCGCAGCAGCGGTTCAACGAACTGCAAGCCAAACAATACCGACAAAGATCAACTGCAACAACAAGCAACAAAAACATCTAATGACGCGCACAAGCAAGGCAGTTCAACTGCACACACACATTTACATTCTTATATAAGCATATGTAAGTGTGTGGCAGGCAAGCACAGAAGAGGAGGGATGAGAAAAAAATATTAAAAATTATTATAAATACTTAAAAAAATAACACTCACATAAAAGTGCAATTAATCACGAAGCCAAGCGGACAGCGCAAAACAAAAGCGCAGGTTAAGCGACGGCAAACTGAGAAGCATTTCCATTGCAATTCAAGGCGCGTGTGTGTGTGTGCCTGCGCGCGCAGCGCTATGTGCGCATCGGATGCTGCTAAGTACGGGTATTGTCAGCGTGACTGCCCGTTGCACAGCAACACGCTGCTGAGTGTGCGCGCACAACGTCGCTGACTTCTTGTCTAACTGACTGACTGACACTTATCTTCTTTTTATCTGCTTATAAAAAAATGAAATTGATTCTCGCTCTGCGGCAAACGAAATTGAATATTGAATGAATGCAACTAAGAGCCTATGCACACACACACATATATATATACTTACAAACTTACGAACAAGCAAAGCAATTACATATGTGTGTGTATTTAAGACCGTCGGCGGAGCAGCGCAAACACAAAGCATACACTTCATCTGTCAATATTTGAGTCTGTCTCGAATTCTTCGTTCTGGCTGTATGTTCTTTGTACTGTTAAGCCCTTCCTCTCCTTTAATCATTTTATTTTTCCTTTACACATTTATTATTATTTTTGTTTAATTTTATATTTCTTGTATATTTTCCTCAATTTTTTTTTTTTTGTAATTCAAACAAATGACACATCGACAGCTGGAGACTAGACGTAGAACCCGGGTACGGACACCGGATCACAGCTTCGCCATTGCCGCGGCAATGTTAATGCACTTTGTGGCACATGTGAGCTGCTTAAGCCTCTGTGTGCGTTTTAACATTTAATGCTTAAGATTTCGGAATTCATTGTTTACTTCTCTCATTTACGTTGGAGAAGTTTGCCTCAATTCCTTCTTAATAATGAAAAAAAGTTCAAGTGATTAATAATAATTATTAAATCATTTGTTCATGCTGGATGTGGATAAATATTAGTGGACCTCGGCGAAGAAAAATGCTTTAGAACAAACGTCAAATTTTCTAAAATTTTGAGTCCTCGGCCGAATTAAAACAGCAGACTGTCTTATTAGAACTCCGTAATCCGAGAATTTGCACCTCAAAACTCGTGCTGCTGTAAAACTGCGGTTCTTCTACAACAATAATTACCACAGAGAGCAGAGTTTATGCTTCTTCTGTAACCCTCCAAGCGAAATTGAGCTCTAAGATTTTAATAGAAATGCAGAACATCAAAGCTTTTTTCGCACATGATTACAACTTATTTTACTTACGGAAAAGAATTGAGTTTGCAAGATGACTAAAGATAACAGGTGTATAAATGAATCGCTTATGAATGAAAAGTTAAATGGTATAACCTCAATAACTAGTTAACCTAGTTTAATTTAATAGTTTAATCAGCCGATGCTAGAAGGGATCCTACGTGGGCAGCTTAGAATGCTTGTCCGTCGTAGTACCTAAAATTAATTGATCATGAAACTCTCAGAAATCGACAGAGCGGTTTGAGTTTATCACAAACTCGTTGAAGTTTCGTCTATGTATCTTAGTTTGTCGAAGTTAAGACCGCCGAGATGTTTCAACCTCGGTATGAGTAATTATGTCCTTAGTGGTTACGAAATGTTGTTGTTGAAGCCTATATAACATTATAAAATACCTTAGACTTCCATAAGGCTAAGACTAGAAAAGCCCTCCTTTGACGAGAGACAACAGTTGAATTGTCGATTCTCTTCAACATTAAATAATGTACATAACAGAATTCTTAGAAATTAATAAACTTATTTTTTTAAAATTAGATTCATATATATTTATTCATAATTTTGCTAAATTCCGTGGAAATAATAAGTAAGAGCTGGTTTAAATAGTGGAAGAAAGCATTGCTTCTTCACAACAAAAAAGTACAGCGACCCATAAGAGCTGAAATAACGCTTCGGAGTCACAGAAATTCATTTTAAGAAAACTTTCAACAGAATCCGTCTATGAAAAGGGTTAATATGTTGAAATCGATGATTTGTATCGAATAGTGAAAGGACAGAGGGGAGGATTTAATATACGTAACTTCTTAAAATTATTTCGAGAAAAGTGTTCGAAATATCCGAAAAAATTCGCTACCGCACTTGCACCCCTAAACTTAGACGACATTCCCGGACAATTCTATGGATATCTGTAAGCACCTGCGGCAAGGTATGGAACTCAACTCACTTGTGGGCAATCAACCGCTGCTTTGAATCGAAATACTTATTTCAATATGCATAATATTCGATAAGTCGGTGACTTCCAACAGTTTGCAGCCGTCACCACAATTATAAACTTCAACCTGGGCTTAAACACATAGATAATTGTTGTGTTTTTCTAGCAGTGGCGTGTACAATCGCATTGAGGGAAGACGAAATCACTGAATTTGTCTGTCAAGGCGGAAGGAAGTCAACAATCCGCTTAACCCAAAACGGCAAAATTCATTACACTTATTAACGCTATGGCAAACTTCGACTAATCAAAAACAACAACAACAACTATCACAAAACCAACAACAATAGTAGCAAAACAGTAGCAACTAAGTTTATAGAGTTCAAATCAGCACCAAAAGAGCAGCGCACTGTTGATCCGCAGCACCGCCGACAACCCACCGCACCCCTCCGAACTTTGCCGCCGGTAAAGCAGACAGTTCGATGCTCGTTAATGACACATAGTGCGGACCGACGCTGCAGCATGCACTCTCCTCGCACTCATCGAAACTTTTCTCGCACTCAACAGCTCACAGCTTTTGCTGTCTAAACGCTTTCCTGCGCTTTCCTGCTTCGCTTTTGTTGTTTCTTTGGTCGCAACTCATCGCTAAAATTCATATACGCACATTGTTGTTGTTGCATTGGCATCTTCACTTGTTTCCCAGCAAAGCTTGACACTTGAAATTGTTTCACATGTTATCCAATCGCCCGCCGGCTGCTGCTGCCGCTTCTTCACCTTCTTCTTCTTCTTTTTCTTCTTATTGCTTATATTTTATGGAAATTGAGAAGAGAAACATTCACCATTAAATTGTATAAAAGATGATGAATAAAGTGAATAATTTTATAACTGTTTGTTGGCGGTTATAAAATACATTTTGTAATGCCCGTGAATTGCTGTGCCACCAGCGAGAGCCGCGTCGCGATGCCCCGCAACAGATGATTTGTTAAAAAACGCACTAACCAAATAGTATAAATTGACTAAATTATGGAATGAAAATAATAAAAATGCATGAAAACTGCATTGGCTTGCGCAGAGAGCCGCTAATGTGGAGATTTGTATGCGAAAATTATCTTTGGACCGGAGACGAAGGTGTCTAGCGCGAAAAGTTGTACGAGTATATGTTTTGTGATTAGATACGTTTACGGTAATTTAATGAAAGCCTATTGAAATTTGTCGGGAGCGATTGAAATCTAACAGAATGATATCTATAGCTATAAATAAACGAAAGTATACTCGTGCATTTTTAATAAAATTTGTTGTGATTTTGCATACAGATAGTTGTTACATAATTTATGAAGCTCATAGAAGCGATGGCTGTGTTCCATTCTATTAGTATTTATCAAATTATATTATTCATGAAATCTGCACTCATTTCAAAAATTAGCAAAAGAGGACGCATTTGAGAAAAGGATTTTAAAAGAATCTAAGTTTAAAACTAAATCATAAGAGTATATTTTGTTTTTTTCTCCCGGTCTGAGCACTTCTTAATATTTTTTAGATTTTTAATAGTCTTTTTGAAGGTTTTTAAATTAGTAATAAAATTGAAATTAGTAATAGAATTGAAATTAGATTCTCATTATATTGACTATCTGAAACAAATAATTTTTTAATTGTTTGTGGTTATACCAACACCAGTTTTTAGGGTCCTAAATTCAAGAAGATATTTCGAAGAACTAAGTGATTTCAGTATCCCTTTCAAAGATTTCCGACTCAAAAATACTTTGGATTGCACATATAATATTTATTTCATTTTTGTTCTTCTTTTGATGAAGCCAAATAGTCAACCGTCTAATAGAAACATACTCTAAGTAATAAAGCCTTGCAAACTGTAATTTTTGTCTCAAAAGTATTTACTCTCTCGAAGGAGATCACTTACAATTTAGATAATATATGGCTGAGTATCTTTCTTTTTTGAGTGTCTTTCACCAACTATTTATGCAGCTTTATAAGAGTAGATAGTGTTTCAAAAAAGTTTAAATGGACCAGGTTTATTATTATTTTAAGAATTTTACTTGAGAACTGGGGTATACGATAAATATTGAATTAATCTGAGCAATCTGAGATTAAGCAACTTATGGCATACTATTTCTTTAACAGTCCATTCTAGTATAGTGTGAAAGATCACACGTCAAATACTGTATTGAAATGTTATTCCCTCTCTGAGGAAAAGAAATATGTGTATGGTTTCATTTATTTGCACAATGTTTGAAGAAAGGGTACATCGACTTTTTCTCAGTACGTTTAGTTGAAATAACTTTAGGAATTAGTGAGATATGCCCAGCAAACTTATTAGGAGGGGCCGTTCCAACTGTTAAATATATTTTAAACAACAGATACTTTAATATCCTTCACGAAATGATTTATATCTTAATTTGGGGCGATATCGCCCATATGCAATACCAACCTTCTTGAGTGCCAAGGAGCACGTACACCAAGTTTCATCGCGACACCTCCATTTTTCGTAGACTCTTTCAGTATTGCTAAAGGCATCGGTTACACGGACAGACTGCCATCCTTATCTTTTCTATATACATATATAATGTTACATCCATTTCGATTAGTTTTAAGTGAACAAAACTGTTATACTCTATAGCAACATGTTACGAGAGTGCAAAAATGACAGACTCTTTTCCAAAGGGCTCTTGCATTCCATGCTGATTACTATTTCTTAACTGGCAATAATTTTATCTATCATTTTTAAGTCAAATGTGGTTGATTAGCCAACAAGATCTTCACAAGAATTCTAACTTAAGAATTACGAACGTGCCAGAACACTTATAAGTCTATGTTGTATCCGTGTACAGACTTAGGTATTTTATTTCGCCACACTCCAAAAAATACTAGTACCTCATGAGACAGATGTCGGGAAATTGGCAGCAAAGTAAGGATATAAGTACATAACTCATATGCGTGTTTGCAGGGAGAAGAGAAATGCGATTCTCGAACAAAAAGAATAATGTAAAACAAATAAATATTATTCTCCGATATGCCACGCAAGTATGTACTTATTTAAAGAAGGATATAAAAAGATTTTAAACAGGGGTCGCACACAAATGATCGCAGTGAGAAAGGTGAACGACAAGGCAGCGCCGACAATCAACCACTGGAGTATCTCCGCCAATTGCCACAAACACCACCACTGCGAACCCGATGAATACGCGGTTTGGTTTTGCTTTATGTTTTCGGCCCATTGCTGCTAATGCTCACAGCCGCTGCTTCGGCCGCTGCTGCTGCATCTTCGAGCTGCTAGACAGTCAAGCGGGTATCAGCTATCGTGCGTTATTTATATGCATAAATTATTTATGCCGCATTAGGAGTATGGAAATAAATAAAATAAATTGTGCAAGGCAAACTAAAGCCGATTAGAATGTTGCAGGGCAACAACAAGTACAACGACAATACCATAGTGTGGAGTTGCCGTACTGATATTTATAAAAATAATAAAAGAAACAAAATTAATTTGAACGCCTGGCATTGGGGGATATTAATGCACGGCGATAGGATCCATATTCCGGGGCATGTGCACGCTTACAACTACATACGCATCCGCATTAAGATACCAAGATGTGAAACTACAGATAAGTGCGAGACGTCAGTTACACAAATGTATAATAAATATCACTTTTTTCTTTTTATTTGCCGTGGTTAATCAGAACTACATGGAAAATCACAGTGCATGGTTTCCCTACAAACCATATGGTTGGTATTTGATGGCTGTTGTAGTCAGAGTACAAATTTGGTGCGTATGGTAAACATAGAATATATAGCAAGACTTTGTTCATAATTTTAAAATTCTTAATTTATTCTTCAAAATCTACGTCGCCTCCCTACGTAATCTGCCTTGAGACTTGGACACTTGTACCAATATTTTTTCCAATCCTCAAACAGACGATTCTCGCTTGATGTCTTCAATTGACTCCAAACGACGATCCAAGACACATTGCCAGTCGGAAAGCATAGTTTCACAGACGTTACCACGACGCTGTTGTATCTATATATGTCGAGAAAATTTTGTGATTTTAGAAGCAATCTTTCATTTTTCATAGGCCCAAATGATCCTTCAAAATGGTTTTCACTGCTACTTCCTATATCTCAATAATGCCAGTAAGATTTCTGACTGTTAAACGTCAATTCTCAAGCATTAACTCCTTTATTGATCTATAGTTACTTATCGATTTCGCATGTTGGCCAAAGTTAAGTGTAACCCGGTTCTTCTCGAATAAGCTTTTTTGGCACAGATTGGTAGACTCAACCAACTTTTATCTAACTTAAGGGGTTAGGGGTAGTCAGAAGTACGAAAAAATGAGAATTTTCAGTATTTTTTTTGCTATTAAATCGTGTTATTTTATTTTACAAAAATAGTAATATGGCATTATTATAGAATGTGTTGATTTGAAGTCCCGGAAATTTCAAAAAACAATTTTCAGAGGCTCGAAAAAATGAGAATTTTCAGTATATTTGTTTTTTTTTTTGTTGGCTATTAAATTGTGATATTTTACAAAAGTAGTAATATGGCATAGAATGTCACGAAAATTTCAAAAAAAAAATTAATTTCCAAAGGTATAGTTGTTCTTGACCCAGTTCCAAAAAAGGTACTTGCGGTGATAACCATAAGTCCTTGGAGATTCATCTAAAATCAATCGAACAAAAAAAATTAGTTCTATAAGTAGATAAACTCGGGCCTGATCGAAGAATTTTGTTTTTTATTTTCAATAATTAACAAAATGGCGGCCTCAGGAAATTTTTTTTAAATTTTTCGGAAAAAATCTAACTGTTGATCTTAAAAAATCGAAATTTAAAAAAAAATCCTTCGATCAGGCCCGAGTTTATTATGTATTCTAAAAGCGATATAAATTTCATTAAAATCTACTGAGCTGAGTTACAGTTGTCCCCAGTTCAAAAAACATAGTTTTGAGAAAAACGCGTTTAAAGTTTCACACTGGCGCCCGAGCCCTATTTGTCGAAAAACTCAAAAACTAATTATCGGATCATCGTGAAATTTTCAGAGAATATTTCTAAGGTATTACACTCAATGAAAATGCAAAAAAAATATGTTTTGAAAATTCTAACTACTCCTACTTAAGAGTCTCTGAGAGCGTAAGGGATTATCCATTCTAGACACAGTTTTTTTGAT
This sequence comes from Bactrocera zonata, assembly GCA_037783105.1. Lineage (NCBI taxonomy): Eukaryota > Metazoa > Arthropoda > Insecta > Diptera > Tephritidae > Bactrocera > Bactrocera zonata. The sequence continues at coordinate 577,289 of JBAWJQ010004179.1, read as the reverse complement.
GCGCTGAACTGCCTTGAGGCTATTTTCTTGTTTGCAGAGCTCACCGTTTCAGCTTTTTAAATGTTCGCAGTGGGCTTATAGGGCGTTTTGAGTGCATACAGATTAGACGTGATAAGAATCTGAAGAAAGCTAAAACTTAATGTTTAAATGCCTCGGCAGTCTAAATAAAAAACAACAATGATTATACTCCCGGTAAAAATGATTTAACCCTGTCCGTCTGTATATGGGAATTTTCACTCGTCCTTTTCTCCTTATGAAGCAGCTGATATGTCGGAACCACGAATATCGGCTTCCTATATGACCGATTCAGCTCAAAACAACGATATTTTTATACCCTTTTATTGTATAAAAAAATGCACTTGTGAAGTGTAGTATAGCTTCGGTGCAGCCGAAATGTTTAAAATCAGGTATATCTTCAGTAGTTGCTCTTCCCCTCTGCGCTCACTAGTGGCAGACTTCAGACAACTTTCTGACATTACATATGTATCTACTTTTTAATGTAGAAAATTTATGTTGCAACTTCAACAGAGGTACACACACAAACGAATACCCAATATTACATACATATATGTATATATGTGCTATATGTATTTGTATATGTGTGCATAAAACAGAGTTGCGTGAAGTCTAAGTTGGGTTGGGAATTCTAATTTCTTAATTTCATGCGAAACTATAAAAGTAATTAGTAATGCAAAATGTGCGCGCCAAATGGCAACAACAATGAACACATTCACACACATATATGTACATAGATACAATCATACACACCCAAATACGCCCATTAAGCGCAATGAGGAGCAGCGCATGCAACACACCTCCCCTGCAGTACAATTTCTGCGTCTTCTGACTTTTGCTTTGTATAAATATGTATATTCGAATGTGCATTTGTGTGTTTGTTTATTTGCCCTGTACATCTGCACAATTTTTATTGCTTTTGCTCAAATTGATTTATTTAATTCATTTTGTTTAATCCATCTCAGCTCTTAATTCTCTAAATTTTCTTATTTTTGCTTTATAGTTTGGGTAGTTGCCGTTGTTTTCATTTTTTAATTTAATGAATTTTTGTTTATTTCTTCTGAGAAATTTATTATTATGAGTGTAAATATGTAAGAACTGTATGTACGATGAGGCAATAAACCATTGGCAGCTGCGCATTCTCGCTGTCCATTTGTGCGCGTATATAAGCCACATCTGCAATAACCGCCAATGCACGTACACAGACATATTTATGTATATAATATATATATATTTGTAATAGCTTAATGCTGTCTCTGTGGAATTGTGGCACAATTCATTTGAATTGTTTAGAGACTCATCGGTGCACTCATCAACATCTTGGCCAGGCTGAGGCTGCCTCAAATATCCACACACTCGCACTCATACCCGTGCAAGCATACCCCATACTCATATTGTCGGTATTTTTATTAGCTTCATTATTGCGCTTATTTATTTATTTTCGTCTATCTATTTGGAATGTGTGTACATATGTATGCATTTGATTCAAGTTCTTTATTATTTAATACTTTGGTAACATTAATTGCAATTAATATTAATCAATTGTGATGGTAGGTGTTTGCAAAGAGCCCGATCGTCAATTATATTGATGGATAACTCAATATTCAATTGAATTTGGTAAACTAAAAATAATAATTATGAAATTCTGCAATCAAGAATCATTAGGAAAATAGCAACAGCGCGAGTGTTAACAGAAATTTTAATTTTCAGCTAGTGGCTGAACAGAAAGGCAAGCATAAATAATTTCCTGACCTCATAATAGCGACGCTTTACGAATACTAAAGATTGCAGAACATTTATTTTCTCAAAACAATAGAAATTATTCAATTCTTGAAACACAACATTTTTTTTATCAAAAGCCCGTCGACGTCCTTCACATATTTTTAGTGTTTGTGTTGGCCGAAGTACACTCCAGATCAAACTTTTGGCGTTGTTTAAGTCGTCAGCTGCACACACGAATTAACAAATGGAGATCAAATTTCATACGAACATTAAAAAGCTTGTACCAATTTGCTGGAAATCCTCTACCGATTCGATTTGCGCGCACAATTTATGGTAAATGGCTCAGTCCAGATCGATTTTGATATTGAGTGTATACCCGAAGTATCCATTTGATTCCCAGACAGTTAAAAATCGCGTAAAAACCTTAAGAGTTCCAAACATTTACCCTTCTTGTTTTCTCTTTTGAATATTTCAAGAACCGTGACTCTATAAGTAAGGAAAAATGAAGTTCTATCCAAGACCTCAATCCAGAAACAACCTAATCGAGTCCAATAGCCATTGCAGCCGACGGTGCTAGCTTCATCCAAATTAGACACGTACCACTGCAAAGCCTGTACTGCTTTATAAACCCTGATTTTTGAGAGATTTAAAAATTTTGGTCATGGACAGATGACAATAACACCTTTATGATTAGAAATATCATAGCCTGAAGAAGTTTTAGTTATGTTTACAATAGAGTGAAAGATGATTCTACAATTCACAGGTACTCCAACAACCTAACCTTCATAACGTTCTCGATTAGTGAGCTTGTTTGACATTTGAACTAAAATATTGCCTGTCTAACTAACTTAAAATTCGAAACAAAATTATTCAACTCTGTTCTGAAACCAGCAATCACAAGAAAACACATGTGCAAAATTTCAGATCAATATACTGAAGGACTAGTTCGCGAATATACAGACAGTTCAACAAGATGTTCATTTGTACACTATTTATAACTCAAGAACGGCTGATCCGCTTTGGCTGAAAATTGGAGGATAAAAAGCCGTGGGTCAATTCATAAAAGCAAAAATTGTATTTCAAATCATAAGCGTTTGTTCGAAATTAATGTTTGTAAGAATCATTTAAGAATTTTTTTACTTTAAACTGAGCAAGGCAGTTTTTTAGGACGCACCATGTGGAACCGGTAAGACATTTTTAATATCACCACAGAAAATCGCATTGAGAATTGCTTGTTGATAAAAAGTTCAATCATAATTTGAGATGAGTGCAGAACAATGCTAGATTTAAGGGGGTATTCTACTCTACAAATCAAATTTTGGGCAGTTTTTTGAATTTTATTTAAAAAAAAAACCAAAAATATTTTTACTATCCATTTTTTATGGTGTTTTTATTGATATCTTAGGAATACAGAAAAAAAAATTTACAAAAAAATATTAAAAATTAAAATAATTGGAGGAGGGGGGGAGAGACAGGTGTAAAAAAAATGGCGCATCCTGGTGACATTGATCCTGACTCTCCTGGAGGTCTGAAAAAAAATCAAAAGAAGTTCTTAATCAGTAAGGATGCACGAAAAAAAAATTTTTTTGAAAAATGGCGACTACCTGAAAATAAAAATCATCTTTTACGGTTTTGTTTTGAAATTCCTGAATTTTTTTAAAATATTAAAAACAAAAATATTGACACGATGCTGGTAGAAACGATAAAGGATTATATGAAAAAGGTTCACACAAAATTTCAAGTAAATCGGTTGTATAGAACTTGAGATAATGCCGGTACCGTGTGGAAAAAAGTAGTTTCGAGAAAAACGCGTTTAAAGTGTAGGAGACAATTCTAGTGAGCACGGACGCCAAAATAATTGTTTGGATCATAAGTGGATCAATAATCGAGTCACATTATTATTGTTTAAAAATGCAGAAGTTGATGAAATTAATTAACAATTAACAGTTATCCTTTGACAATTGGATTTATTTTAAATCATTCGAAACTGCTGTTGACAGATATATCCCGAAATGACATGATATAATCATCGCTTGGGAATTGATCAACTATTTTTATTCAGTGTAATTTCCATCCAACTCAATTATGCAAGGGCCATTTTGACTTTAAATTTTAATGGAATAATGGTTCTCTTGCCTCTTGCAGATTTAAATTGAGTTTCAAAATGTTTGTAATTGAAAAACTAGAAATATTATTGCTAAAAATGATCTACCCTCTTTCATTATCACAAGTTCTTACAAGTTTAATATAAAAATAATAAATTAAAAAAAGGAATATATGGTAATATATTTTATGTTCATTTGTGCTCAATAACAAATCGAAGAAAATTAGTCTCAGTTATTTTGAAATTTAGAAGTAATCCACGTGGTTAATCTTAAACCGAGAATATTTTATAGTATAATGTCGTTGTCGTTCTTATTCATAAATACAATTTACTGAATTGAGTACTTAGTAATTAATGTATGCCTTAGCCAGTAATAAACAGGTCTAGTTGAGGAAGTTATGGTCTAACTTTGTGATTTAAATGTTTATCGTCCGTATGTCAGTTTGAACTCTTCGGTGGTTGCCTGATCGTGATAACAATGGGTGAAATACAATCACTAGTGTTAGCTTGGTATTCACCACCAGCAATAATATGTTTGTGTTCGTCGATTCGCAGTAAACCTAAATATAACGGTATTCCTCGAAAATGCTTTTTCTCCCAGCATCCTTACTTCACTTCCCTACTGTGCATTCATAAACGAGTATCTTATAGCCCCAACTTCAGCTTTACTTTCACTCTTTGAGTTATTTTTAACGCTTGCAACCTGCTCCTACAGAGTATAAGTAGTTTTGTTCACCTAACGGTTGTATGCATCACCTAAAAGTAAGCGATATAAATATAGTTTATATATGTAAATGATCAGGATGACGAGAAAAATTGAAATCCGGGTGACTGTCTGTCTGTCTGTCCGTTCAAGCTATAACTTGAGTAAAAATTGATTTGATGAAACTTGGTATGCGGGTTTTTTGTACAAAAAATCGTAATCGAACCACTGACACGCCCACAAACCGCGATTAACTGAACAGCTATAAAGTGTCATAACTAACCACTAAATTAAGATAGAAGCAGAGAACTGCAAGAAGCACCTATGGGCACAAGCCGAATATATCGGTCAGTGTATGAGTTATATAGACTACGAGTATATGTACATACATATGTATATATAAATTACTTAGATTCCGATCCTCTGGTTGACGTTTTACATCTTTGAGTATTTGCCTGACTTTGATTGTTGCAAGTTACAAGAGTATAAAACATTCGGTTACACCCGCACTTAGCCCTTTCTTACTTCTTTTTATTTTCCGTTCTTTCACTTTTTTGGGGCCTCTGCGCCAAACCAAAGGTGCTACGACTGTAAAACGTACGCGGAGGCTGCATCTGCTACTGACTCATCTTATTTCGGTCTTCGGGTGGTTGTTCACCAGCACACATACACGCATACGCACACTTGCGCATACATATTAAAAAATTATTTATTTATAGTTTTAATTTATATTTCCGGTGCCCGCATTTTTGTTGTGTTTCTGTTTTATTTCACTTCGCCAGCCATTTATCATTTATATGTATACATACACTTATAAAATATATATATGTATATCTTTATTCATATATTTATTTATTTTAATTTGAGTAGAGCATTCTTGTTGTTTGTTTTTTGCTGTTGTTGTTGCTGTATTAATAAATGCATTTGCGGATGCTGTTGCCTGAGCGTTGGCTCCTTGCTTCGCCCGTCTGTGCCCGTTCTATCTTATACGGGCACTTGCTGCTGCCGCTTTTTTCTATTTGTGTTGTTCTTGCTGTTATTGCAATAAATCAAATATTTACCATTGCAATGCAGCCGGTCGGCATTCCATGATTCGCAAAGTTGTGTAAAGTTGTCTCGCGATTTTTTCAAATTTTTTGTTGTAATACCCTGAACAGGATATACATATTAAATTTGACACGAAGTTTGTAGGACCCAGATGGAGATTTCAGAGATCCTATAACATACATATTTATATACATATATATGTAAATAAAAGATCAGCCTTACGAACTAAGTCAATATAGCCATGTCTGTTGCTCCGTCTGTGTATATATGCGGGAAATTTTCTTAGAGATATTGATCTGAAATATTGCAGACGTCTTTTTCTATCCAAGAAACTGATGATTTGTCGGAACAATCGATAGCAGATATATAAACTGAACGATCAAATACGAGTACTTGTATGGATAACTGTTTCATTTGACGAGATATCTTCAAGAAATTTGGTTTAAGTTCTTGTCCAAGGCAATCTACAAATAAACTGTTCGGATCGGATAACGAGAGCTTTGCTCAAACTGACCAATAAAAATCCGTTTCCACGAGAGTCGGATTTAAGTAACCGGAACGGACCTGGATTATTATCCGGCCAAGGGCTGTCAATTCGACAGCATTCCTCGAAATCACTTCAGAAATGTTTTCTGCCGCTACAACAACAACAACCGATATGAATCTTGGTTTTGTACTCGTGAAGGGAATTATGCAACCGGAGTCAGACTTTTTTCTTTTGCATTTTAATTGAAACGTTTTTTTGTTGTTTCTGTATAATATTATATTTTGTATTTGTAAAAAATATTTTATGTAATTGATTTGAATCTGGTAGCACTTTTTGCGAGCAATTAATTATGATGTAGAGATCTGAGATTTTTTCGATTTCATTTTATGAGTTTCGGTTGTCTATGTACTATATGTATATATGTATGTGTATGTAGTCGGTGATCGGGTAAGCTAAATTAGAAGTGAGTTTGAGTTTTAAGTGGCAAGGCTGTTGCGTTCGACGACTCGTTGAAAATTTTAAGCATTTTCTTGCCGCAACTTAATAAAGTTGTAAGCATAGCAATTTCATGTAATTGCATATGTGAATATGTATGTATGCTTATTACATATATTACATAACTAATACGAGTATATGCATTTGGCAACAACTCGTCGCATTTACAGTTTTCTCTAATCGAAACACACAACCACAAAAATCGCAGCCTGCACCATTAGCACCGCGTGATGGTTACCAAAACCTACACATGTCCCAACATCAGCGTACAAAATTATATATGTACGTGATGTACCGTGGCTGCAGACTCGTTAATAAACGAACTAGTTAAGGCAAGACGAATATAAATAATTATAACATGAAGGCTTCAATTAAGTATGTGCGTTCGATAGATTTAGTGCCTATAAATTGAGATTAAAAAATCAGTAAAAATATTTGAAACATTATTTTTTTTTTAATTATTTCATTTATTAATTAAGTTCAGCCTTCGTTTGGCACAACTCGCCTGCTTTAAGAGGTTACGTCTACTTATGGATTCCAACAAAAGTGAATTTTATTTGAAGTTATTCTCGGAAGGTTTGAAATCAAGTCAATCCAAAATTTGCCAAAATTAATCGATTATTAAAATACAACTAATTCTGTTAACACATAACATTACTGTTATATGGTATTTATTATATAAAATGCAACTTCAAAAACAGTTTTAAATTTCTTTGAAGTTAGGCCGTAAAAAAGAAAAAAATGCGTTCGAATTTCGAAACTTTGGTTATTTCAACCATCTTTTTTAGGTACAGTATGCAAGTTAAATGAGTTAAAATTTGATCACTCTCTGTTCACTTAAGACGTAAAAGTCGGATCATCGGAAAAAATTATAATTTTATGTTTCAAGAAAACTGGTTTGACTTCGCAAGGTTATGTATAATAATCCTATACGAGGATCTCTCTTATATAAATATATAATTTATGATTATATAAAATGCATTTCAAACAAACAATTTTTTAACTAGTTATTTGCTCTAGGTGCCACCAAAGAGTTATTTTACATTAAGGATTACTTCAGAGGAAATTCTATTTAGCTTTGAGGGAAAGGCACGGTTGTCGTCAACGAGTAATTTCTTTGAATTACTCTGTTTTATATTTTGATTATATATAAAATTTTAAAATTAATGTAGTTGTTTTTATTTTAATATTCTCAAACATTGATGGTCATTGAAGGTGGGCCCCACAAGGCGGTTCCACGCGCCAACAGAAAGATTCACTGCATAAGTTTATGAATAGGCAAAATCCGTAGATCTTTAGTGGAGAAATCCAGAAGCAATACCCCAATTATCGTTTATGCCAGACTTAATTTCGCAGCATACATATATAGTATACATACATTGCAATAATGATAAGTTTTCAAGAAATTGGAAACCACATGCTCACCTCTGTTATTAAATGTCTAGGATATACTGAGAATATAAAGCTTCTGGGATATTTTTTGTACATAGTGACAGTTTGTTTGTTAGGAACAAGAGAGATGATTAATTAAAAAATACAATAGTATATTGATTGCTAGATCTTTAATAGATACCTAACAGAATTTCTGGACGCGATCTTTTAAAAGCGTATTTCTGTTATATAAAAATCACAACAATTCTGAGCTCAACTTATTCATAATTGGCAATGTTGATATTAACAAATAAAACGAGTTATTGCTACAAATGTTATGAATCACGTATTTTTATTTATAATTAAAAATAATGCAAACTTTTCCATATATTAACTCTTACATGGACTTAAAATTAATTACTAATTAATTACTTATTAGGAAAACATTAAATTTATGTGAAACTCTCAGGAATATTTAATGATAAATTTATGAATAGATACATACATATTCATAAGTACAAATGACGTACAAATGTATGTATGTATTTACGTAAGCCGGAATGAACCGCGTTTGGGCAAAGTGGTCACGCACCAGCGCACTGAGCGCTGACAAGCAGGAACGCCTGCCAGTCTGCCACGACAGCCGCTGAGCCAGGCGGGCTGTCAGTCAGCCGAGCAGCCATTGGAAGCGGCATATAGCAAAACCATAAAATATTCGCAACATTCTCCAACGCTAAGCGTATAAGCCACACTCGACTCATTAAAGGGGCACTAAAGGCCTTCCGACGCGCGTACATCCGCGCAGACACACGCACTCACACTTGTATATACAATGCATATGCGCGGATGTGTTTATAAAATGTATAAATTGTAAACACTTAGCAGCGACTTTGTTGTAGCAAATTTTCTTTCGATTTACAATTTTTTTTTTGTAAACGCGCACATTTGCTTTTAATTAATTTATTTTGCGCCGATTTTATTAATGTTTAATTCATTCGAATTTTATGGCGGCAACACACGTGGCTTTCAGTGTGTGTGTGCTCATATATGTATTTTCCAGCATTTAATAGACTGTGAGTGTTTTCCTTTGTTCGCCGCACTGCCACGCGCATCATACAAACCCACACACAGTCATCTGCTTGTGTTTACAATCACGATCGATGAGAATGACTGACTGATCGCGGCGGCTTTAAAGGAGTCTGCCGCTGCCACTGCCATACTGCAACCGACGCCGTCACCTCGTAGTGTCGGCGTAATTATGGCGTATGTTTGTTTTCATTTCGCTCAATTCTAGTGTCTTATGTGGCAGCAAAAAGATCGATCGGTGGTGAACTGGTAGAGCAAGCAAGCGGCGCTGTTCCGCCTGTCTGCGCGCCGCAATCGCGATCGGCACTTCAGCGCCGCCACTAAAACTTCAAATGCAGAGAGAAATTGCGCGCTTGCAACATGCAAATTGACACGCGCCCCTCACGGCGCGCCACAGCGCAGCGCAAACGCTTTGAACTCTGGATCGGACGTCCTAACATTTTTGACTTGATTGCGATCGGCACTTTTTATTTCAATTTGCATACGCTTAGACAAATATACAAATATATGTTGGAGCACTGCTAGCACTTTTTCAACCGCGGAACCGACGCTTTCCCACCAACACACACTCCCGATCACACACACAAATACAGATGAGTATTCAGCCACTGTCTGACCCCACTGGGCAAATTCACTCCACGGCTGCTGCATGATTAATGCCGCAACTTATTGTAAATATTTATTTGCATGAAAATTCCCTTCAACATCTTCCTGCAACAAGAACGACAACAGCACCAACAACAACTGTGTTGCAACAGGCGTTTATGCCGCTTCATCAACAACAAAACCGCTGCTTGATTTGCTTTTCTTATTGCCTGTGCACTTCACTATTTGTATTGCGGCAACTTTGTTGTTGCACACACGTTTGATGTTTCAGTTGCATCCACAAACCCACACACTAACACGTGATCAGCGGCGTTGCAAGCCAAAGACCCCATAAAATATGTTGCTAAAATGCCATAAAGAATTTGTGGCAGCCGCTGAGCAGCAGCGGACAGACAGCCAAGACAGCACAACGCGCCGCGTACAGACAGTTGGCTGCACACAATGCACAACGCTCACACATTCGCGCAAACACTCACAGAGCGACCGACACTCACTCACGCTGTGGCATTCAACGACAAAAGCCACATCTGGTGGCGGCGGCAGCATGCAGTCGGCGCGGCCTGATCGAATTTACAGCAAATTTAGCGACGTCTTATTGCTCAGAAATCAATGCGAAATCTACAACAACAGCAACAACAACAACAACGCAAGCCATCACGCTACTGCTGCCAGTGTGCAAGCAATTAGCACAAAATCTGCTACTTGGAGTGATTGCTCGCCTGCCAGCCTGTCTGTCTGCCGGTCGGCCGTCCGGCCAGCCGTTCAAGGCGCGATCGTGCGGCCATGCCCTGCCCCAAGAAAAGCCAAGCGAGCACGCGTCCCACAGCCACGCGGCCGCATTTACTTACTCACATACATACAAGGCATGGGTATATGTATATGTTTGTGGCAAGCAATGTGCGCTCATCATGCCACTCACTCAGCCATTCATAAACATACACACACGCCTTCATATCTATGCCGCACATTGACTTTGACTCTTCGCTGCAATGCCGTCGGCAATCATTGTTTGGCCTCCGGGGTCCCACTTCGGGCTCGAAAGGTAACCAATTGATGCGTTTGCGCACCCCCTAGCCCCCGCGCTCGCCACTCATTGTTGGCACCTGCTCTTCAAAAGCAACTATGCAAGTTTGTACGCGTATTACATCAGATCGGTGACCGTTTGTTACTTTTTCGTCAGGCAATATAAGGTTACGTACGTACACATATGTAGATGTGAGTGTGCTTTGTTTACTACGTATATATGTATATAGCCACTTTTTATCGTCAGTTTTGACACCTTTACTTTTCGTCTTGTTTTTGTTATTGTTTTGGATATATCTTTAGCATGCATGCGATTTGTTTCATTATTTTAATTTATTTGTTATTTTTGTTGTAAAATATTACAACTAATTTATTTTCATGCAGTTTCCTGAAATTTTTTCTTCACAGTTCTTTCATTTGCTCTCATTCTCGTCTCTTTGTAAGATTTACGGCTTCTTACCAAAGTATGTTTGTACCTCTGCATAAGTGTAATAAAAATATTTTATATAGTATATACATATATCGTATGTTTGTATGTGTGTGAGTGTGTGCTTTATATTTTATATGCTTATTTTGCAGCACAAATTTTTCCGGTATTTTATGGCATCCGCCAGACGCACAGTTCGTACAACTTATTACTTTTATTTATTGCAGTTTAGCATAACTTTTATGTTTTATGTATTCGTGCGAGAACATTTTGCTACAATTTAATACAGCCGACAGAGTTGCCAAGCTGCAAAGGATATAATTTTGATTTTTTACTTTGTAAGAGTGCGGAGTTGTACCGACCTGAATATGGTTCGCCCTTACCTATTCACAAGGCGTCAGGTTAAAAATGGTTCACTTACCTAACGAATATATCCCTTAAGTTCCGCTGATTGGACGAGTAGAAAATTCTCTTAATCCCGCATAATAACAATTTCATCATCTATCTCTAGGTATTTCGGTAATCATACTGCTGATGGCTACTTAATTCTCAGATTTCTTTTATACATGATTGAGAAGAATGATTTTATCTATTAAGTCGTTAAAAGCATCGATGCTATAATGATCGCAAAATTCAAATATCCTATCTAAGAATTCCCTCCACTATTCCAAAAAAAAATCCAGTTTGGTTGCAAGCAAATGAGAAAGTCTTCTTCATGTGATTTATAGAACCATCGATCCAAATATCCTGTTACCAAGTCTACTTCGCCAGATCGAGATCTTTAGTATTGATGTCTGTTGAATATTCGGTCCAAATTGAAGTTACTTTCCGATCTGATATTTATCTCTATTGTATTAGTATGTTAAGCTTCAAATCACTTCCTTTTTGCATTTTAAACGTGAGAAATTCAGAGCCTACTTCTACCAAGTCTATTGTAAAACACAATATTTTGATGCAGACGAAGTTTGACTTTGCTTGTTGGTATTCTTGACTGAAAACTATGCTGTGAGCTTTAAGATGAAAGCTTACATCCAAATCAAAAATACTTGGATATCATATGAGATTTTGTTGTACGACCTGCTGCTCTTCAATTCGAGCTACATATGCTCTCTGCATACACGTTCACCTAGAGAGATCGATATATTGGGCGTTGATTTCTATATAAATTTCAATCCGAATAGAGATTACTTTCTGAGGTTTAAAAGTTTCTCATTAACTCTTAGAGTTCTAAGCGTGTTAGGTTTTACAAGTATAATAATCTGAGAGTTCGATTACCATACTTGTTGGACAAGTTTCTTAGAAGATGACATAAGATACACAAATTCAAAGAAGATTTCGCAGTCAATGTTCTGGAGTCGACAATCTCAACAAAGAGAAGACTGTAGATACATTGATCGGTGCCGTTAGAGGATAGAAGTATTATCAGCTTTATTGGTATGTCAAAGATTGTTGGTCGGTACATTGAAGCTTCAAAATGTTTGACCCCTTTCTGTACCAGGTGTACCGGTATGAAGTGAGCGTTAAAATACAAATATATTGATAGGGAACATTTGTTATGAGCGTGCCTTAATTTTTTTTTTGTTCGATTGGAATGACATATGTCAAACATATCCAATAACCATTGAACAAACAACATCATATTTTGTCAGTGTATTGAAAACGTCAAGTTTTGTACCGACCAGTGTTCATTTGCGGAATGCATTAATTTTTGTTTCCATTTGAAGATGAGTGAGAGGAGTCGCTTCGAAAGCTTGTCAAGGCATTTGGTGATCATGCTCTATCAAAACCAATATGCAACAGATAGTTTCATCGGTTCAGATATAATGATTTTGAGGTGAGAAATGAAGAACGTGGAAGACCAAAAAAGGTTTGAAAACGCCCAACTTCAAACAATGAAGATGATACTTTGAATCAGGAGCAAATGACAGCCATGTTAAATAGCACAACAAACAACTCCAGACCGTTTGAAAGCTATTGGAATGATCCAAAAGTGTGAGTGTGAGAAATGGGTGCCACATGATTGATTCGGTAAAAGAGCAATGCTCTATGTTTGTTGGAATCAGAAGGGTGTCATATATCATAATCTTCTAAAACCTGGTGATACTGTTAATACTAATCGATACAAACAACAAATCCTCAAATTGAACCATGCATTGATCAAAAATCGACCAGAATGGGCCCAAAGGAACAGCAATGCACCTGCACACAAAGCAAAATCGGAACATTTCTATTGGCATGGTATTCACAAATTTCGAGAAAGGTGGTGAATCAAAAGCACTAGTCAACACTGCGACCGCAGTTCAAAAACTTCATATAAAAAATATGGTCGGAATAGTGTTTAACTTCGTTAACTGTGAATATTACTTGAAATGGCGGCAAATTGAAATGTTGCGCTAATTTTGGGATACCGTACAGGATGCGTTCCAAAGTAAATAGGACTTAAAAAAAAAAACAGAAAGTATAGTTTTTTCGGCAAAATGAATTTATTTTATTCAAAATAGTCTCCTTCTGCTTCAATACAGCCTTTTGCACGGTCCAAAAGCATGTCGACCGAGTGTTTTAGCTCGTGGGCCGGTATGGCCGCCAGTATACCGGTGCAAGCCTTTTGAATGGACTCTACGTCTCCATAACGCTTTCCTTTCATGGGTAAATGCATTTTTTCGAAGAGGAAGAAGTCGCCCGGTGCCATATCAGGTGAATACGGGGAGTGGTTAATGGTTAAAATGTGATTTTTGTCAAATAGTCGGTCACAAGCGTCCTCCGAATGTTGGATTCTGAGCAATTTTTGTGCGGAACAAACGTGCACACACCTTTCGTTAGCCCAAATGTTCGATCAAAATGCGATAAATCGATGTTTTGGAGATGTTTAATTCAATTTTCATGAATTCCAATGATGATTTCGGCTGATTTTTGATGAACTCACGCCAGTTTCGATGTAGTTTACGGTGATCATGGATTTTGATTGGCCCTCATGTTGATCGTCATTTATGTCCCCACGACCACTTTGAAAACGTTGAAACCACTCGCACACGAAGCTCATTGTCGCACCGATAACACAAAGATAATGACACTTGACTTCCAATCCATGAAATGTCATGATCTCACTGAACAATCGATAAAGATGGCATATTCTAACGCATCAGAGATATACGAGGTGTGCTCAAAAAGTATCACGAATCGTAACTGATAGTTTTCTTCGATTGCAGGGGCGTGGTGCACCATGAATTCTTGCCACAGGGAGGAACGGTCAATAAGGAATATTACCTGCAAGTTATGCGCAATTTGCGCGAAGCAATCCGCCAGAAACGCCCGGATTTATAGAAGAACAAAATTGGCTTTTGCACCACGATAACGCCCCTTCTCACACACATCGTTGCTTGTGCGCGACTTTTTGGCCAAAAACAACAAACTAATGATGCCGCAGCCACCGTATTCCCCAGATCTGGCCCCCTGTGACTTTTTCTTGTTCCCTAAACTGAAGAGGCCCATGAAAGGACGACGTTACGCTTCTCTTGACGAGATAAAGACGGCATCGAAGAAGGAGCTGAATAAGATAAAAAAAAATGATTTTTTGAAGTGCTTCGAAGATTGGAAAAACCGTTGGCACAAGTGTATAATATCTCATGGGGATTACTTTGAAGGGGACAAAATAGATATTCATGAATAAATAAATAATTTTTGAAAAAAACACAAAATTCGCGATACGTTTTGAACACACCACGTAGATGGCGCCACCAGGAAACTGTTTTTTTCGGGATATTTATCGAGAATGGAGGATTATTAAATGCAAAAGAGAGAAATGATAATACAAATTTTGACCTCGGACTCAATCCAAAGTGCATAAACCCCGTTCAAATTTAAAATATACTAAAGTCTAACTTTTACGTAGTGAATATCATAAATGTGAGGGATAAAGAATTTGCCTTTTCCGCCAATTAATCTAATTATTTTACAGTTGGCCTTTATGGCAGCCCTAATCGGACTCTGCTTAACTTCTCCCCACCTCGACTTACCTTCAGCCAAGTCACCAATACTAACGTCTTTTGTCTGCACTTACCGTTCAGCACACAAACACACAACTAACACGAAATCACCACTTTGGTACTTTTTCGCTTCGCTTGCAAGCGTTTTCTCGATTCTGTTTTGCTTTTTTTCACTTTGTGTGCGATCGTAATAAAGTTTCAACATTTTTCATCATTAAAATAATATAAAGCCGAAATTATATTTTATCGTCTTCGCATTTATTCTTCGCGTTTTTTCCCCGTTGTTGCGTCCTTCGCGCTGTGGAGTTTCACACCCGCTGCGGCAAGGCGACCTTCTAAGTGCTACAAAATTACAACAAAACAACAAGTGTAAAATTCCAAAAAAAAAAGCACAAAAACATAATAATAAAAATAATATAAGAAGAGATAAAGTGTATGGAACAAGAAACAACAAAAACAACTAAACTAGTGCAAAGATACTGAGTAAGAAAGCAGAAAAAAGGGCAAACATTGAAGCTGCGGCAAAAGAAGACTAATTCCGTCGGCCGTCGCGTACAACCACAAGAACAACGCCAATAACTTTAACCGCAACAGCGGCTGCCCAATAACAAATACAACAAGCATAACTCACTTCTGTAGAAACATACAGACATACGGCTGGATAGAGGCTGCAGTCACAGGCACTTTAGATGAGTGAAAGAGCTCCGCAGGAGGCAGACACTCACTCGCTGCAGCCACACGGGCGAGCAAAGTGAGGTACGGAGTCGTAGCAGCAGGAGGAGCGGCACGGAGATATTCTTTAATTTAGCTTCAAATAAAATATAAAATAAATATTTCAAATTTATTTACGTACATGCGCTCATATTTTTGTGCATGTATGTGCAATAAATGAGTGCGCACTCATACATACACATATAAATGAGCACTTGCGCGTATGTCTGTTCGTGTCTTTGCGTTTGTTATTGGCCTGCTTTTGTGTGTTTGTTGCAGCAGTGACTGTTGTTGTTGTTGTTGTTGTTGTTGTTGTTGTTGTAGTAATTTATAATATTCCTTAACGACTCGCAAAGGGCAATATGCGCGCACAGTGGTGCAGCAGAACAAAACAGTCACCAAAAATTTTTTTTTGTAAAATTACAATAAAATAAAACCAAAAACAAAAAAAAGTTACCTTAGGCCAAGCCGAAGATAGAATACCAATTGTAAAGGGTAGTTTCCATACGATAACTTAATTTTGATGGGCCAGTTTGCATGGTAGCTACTTGATATAGTTTTTCGATCAGAAAAAATATGAAAAAATCTTGTCAAATAAAAAAGTTGTTCATACAAGAGCATGGTTTTAATCGTCAATTTGTTGGCAGCTATATGCTGTAGTGATCCGATTAGAGTTGTTCCGACAAATAAGGAACTCCCTAGGGTAAAAAGACCTTGTGCGAAACTTTAGAGCGATGTGTCAAAAACTGAGGGACTCGTCATAATGATCACATCTTCTTCTTCTTTACTGGCGTAGACACCGCTTATAGCCGAGTCAACAACAGCGCGCCAGTCGTTTTTTCTCTTCGCTACGTGGCGCCAATTGGATATTCCAAGCGAGGCCAGGTCCTTCTCCACTTGGTCCTTCCACCGGAGTGGAGGTCTTCCTCTTCCTCTGCTTCCCGCGGCGGGTACTACGTCGAATACTTTCAGAGCTGGAGTGTTTTCATCCATCCGGACAACATGACCTCGCCAGCGTAGCCGCTGTCTTTTAATTCGCTGAACTATGTCAATGTCGTCGTATATCTCGTACAGCTCATCGCTCCATCGAAAGCGATATTCGCCGTGGCCAACGCGCAAAGGATCATAAATCTTTCGCAGAACTTTTCTCTCGAAAACTCGCAACGTCGACTCATCGGTTGTTGTCATCGTCCAAGCCTCTGCACCATATAGCAGGACGGGAATTATGAGCGACTTATAGAGTTTGGTTTTTGTTCGTAGAGAGAGGATTTGCGTTTTTCCTTGTTCAGTCTGGAGAAAGCAGAACGGCGCGGGTGTTGAGACCGATGATATCAATATCATCGGCATACGCCAGCAGCTGTACCCTCTTATAAAAGATTGTATCTGCTCGATTAAGTTCTGCAGCTCGAATAATTTTCTTCAGCAGCAGATTGAAAAAGTCGCACGATAAGGAGTCGCCTTGTCTGAAACCTCGTTCCCGATCCTGACGGAGCTTTTCGTGTTGCTCAACGTCAGTTTACACAGCCGTATTAGTTTTGCGGGGATACCAAATTCAGACATCGCGGCATAAAGGCAGCTCCTTTTCGTGCTGTCGAAAGCAGCTTTGAAATCGACGAGTAGGTGGTGAGTGTCGATTCTCCTTTCACGGGTCTTTTCCAAGATTTGGCGCATGGTGAACATCTGGTCGGTTGTTGATTTACCAGGTCTGAAGCCACACTGATAAGGTCCAATCAGTTTGTTGACGGTGGGCTTTAATCTTTCACACAATACGCTCGATAGAACCTTGTACGCGATGTTGAGAAGGCTTATCCCACGGTAGTTGGCGCAGATTGTGGGGTCTCCTGTTTTATGGATTGGGCATAGCACACTTAGATTCCAATCGTTGGGCATGCTTTCATCCGACCATATTTTGCAAAGAAGCTGATGCATGCTCCTTATCAGTTCTTCGCCGCCGTGTTTGAA
The DNA here is from genome assembly GCA_037783105.1 of Bactrocera zonata. Lineage (NCBI taxonomy): Eukaryota > Metazoa > Arthropoda > Insecta > Diptera > Tephritidae > Bactrocera > Bactrocera zonata. The sequence continues at coordinate 559,547 of JBAWJQ010004179.1, read as the reverse complement.
TAGCTCGGCGGGCAATAAGTCGGCCCCTGCCGCTTTGTTGTTCTTCAGGCGGCAACTGCTATTCGAACTTCTTGCCGGGATAATGGAACGTCTGCTCCATCTTCATCGATTGGGAAATCGGGTTACCCTTCTCCTGGTGTTATGTGTTCACTGCCATTCAGCAGGCTGGAGAAGTGTTCCCTCCATAATTTAAGTATGCTCTGAGCATCAGTGGCTAGATCACCTTTGGGGGTTCTACAGGAGTATGCTCCGGTCTTGAAACCTTCTGTAAGCCGCCGCATTTTTTCGTAGAATTTTCGAGCATTACCCCTGTCGGCCAGCTTATCAAGCTCTTCGTACTAACGCATTTCGGCCTCTTTCTTCTTCTGTCCGCAAATGCGTCTCGCTTCCCTCTTCAACTCTCGGTATCTATCCCATCCCGCACGTGTTGTGGTCGATCGTAACGTTGCGAGGTAGGCAGCCTGTTTTCTCTCCGCTGCGACACGGCACTCCTCGTCGTACCAGCTGTTCTTTTGCACTTTCCGAAAACCAATGGTTTCGGTTGCAGCTGTACTTAAGGAGTTTGAAATGCCGTCCCACAGTTCCCTTGTACCGAGTTGTTGACGAGTGCTCTCAGAGAGCAGGAGTGCAAGCCGAGTGGAAAATCTTTCGGCTGTCTGTTGTGATTGCAGCTTCTCGACGTCGAACCTTCTTTGTGTTTGTTGGCGTGCGTTTTTTGCTGCACAGAGGCGGGTGCGAATTTTGGCTGCAACAATATAGTGGTCCGAGTCGATGTTAGGACCTCGGAGCGCACGCACATCTAAAACACTGGAGACGTGTCTTCCGTCTATCACAACATGATCGATCTGGTTGGTGGTTTTTCGATCCGGAGACAGCCAGGTAGCTTGATGTACCTCAACCCATTTGCGGATGTTTCCTCGTGGAGGCTGAATTTACCGATCGTAGTGCCAAAGATACCTTCTTTGCTCACCCTGGCGTTGAAGTCGCCAAGCACGATTTTGACATCGTGGCGGGGGCATCTCTCATAAGTGCGCTCCAAGCACTCATAAAAGGCATCTTTGGTCACATCGTCTTTCTCTGCCGTCGGGGCGTGGGCGCAAATCAGCGATATGTTGAAGAACCTCGCTTTGATGCGGATTGTGGCTAGACGTTCATTCTCCGGAGTGAATGATAGTACTCGGCGACGGAATCTATCTCCCACCACGAATCCAACACCAAACTTGCGCTCCTTTATATGGCCACTGTAATAAATGTCACAAGGACCTACTAATGATCACATATACATACATATTTTGTATAAAATCTCCGAAGATTCTTTCAAGATGTTACAAATTCCGGGGCAAACTTTAAATACCTTGCTTTCGGTATGATCACAAAACAATTTTGGAATATTGTGTTGTGAAATTGAAGTTATCTATTTGTATACCTTGACGTCATCCCCTTTCAAAGATCCATCATTATGAGATACACTCTAGGATGTTCTCTTTTTATCATGAGACGATGTTCCTTCAAAAATATGGTTATTATATTTTCTTATAACTGCGTTAGTCGAATCTTAAACCAATGAACCTTAAAATATCAAGCATTCTACAATGAGCTAAGAACTCAAATTGAATTGTTGCTAAACTTTCCCATCTAAGATCAGCCAAAGTCTGCATCATTATTATTTTAATATCGAATATCGATTAACTTTAATTACAAAGTAATATGCAGACAATATTTCCAATTTAGCAGCTCGACTTCTAACTCAAACTGAAGACGCCACTCATAGGCATACTCTCTACCTAAGTTCCCTGAACTCTCTCAGCTGACATTATTATAATACTAGCTCAGCATACCTTCATCAATTGCAATTGAACAAAAAATGTGAGATTAAAAATATCATATCTCTACAATTTCAACCCACTGTTGCCTTGTGCGTTCTTATATTATTTTATTATTTAACTCCACAGCTGCAAAGTAAAGGAAATGATTTTCGAATTGAAGTTTATGACGACGAATGGAATGTTTTCTGCTTATTTATTTATTTGAATCGACGTTGTTGTTCTTATTGCCATCATTGTTATTGCTATAACTTATATTAATGTTGCTGCCGCTGCTGCAGCAGTTGCCGTTTCTGTTGCCGATGTGGGGAGAAGCAGGAAAGTCATCAATAACAACTTATAATAACAAAAAGTCGCTTATTTTTATATTTCTGCATTTTTATATGAAGAAAATAATTCAACGACGCGCTTGTGCGGGCCGCAGGAGGTGCCGAGCGGCGGTAGGAGGCCTCCTCGGCAAGGCCAGGCAGCAAGCAAAGGTTCATGGAAGGCGCAACGAACTTTTCACTGTACTTACATACATACATACAATTGTACGGATATGTTTAATAATTAAAGCTGAAGTTTAAAGAGGGAGAGGAAGGTGGCTTGTTATCCGCCAAAAGTGTGGCACTCATGAGGAGTGGCACGCAGAAGCCGGCGTTGTAGCACAAGATATTGGCGCGTCATTGTGGACTTAGATGGCGAAGTAGCCTTATTCTGTAGCTCTTTTAAAGGGCTAAAAGAAAGTACTTGAAAGATTACTTTACTGTTTTTAGACAATTTACGCAGATAAGTACATATGTTTGTATATTAGGTGATGATTGGCTGCCATGAACAGGCCCCATGAAGAGGCCTAAGAATGTGTAACCCCAAGTTAATTAGCTGAAACCTTTTGTAGTACCTGTACTCTATCAGATTTGGATGGGGATGATTTTTAGAAAGATTATGGATTTTTCTTAAGATTGTACATATGTATATCGCTTAGGTGCGATCACCTCTTTGGGGAAAAAGTGCATCTTTGACTTCGTCATAGATCCCAAGGTCTATAAGGATCCAGTGTTTTTGTAGTCCCAAGTTTTACAGAAATATATACAATAAATTTTGTATAATCCTTAGAAATCTTGTAGTTTATTGCAATATGAACGTCCGAATGATCAAAAAGTATGCATATAAATAAATATGAAATAATTAAGATGGTAACTGACCGTTTATAATAGTTCCCAGTACTCAACTGTATGCTAGTACTGCTTAAGCTATTCGTATTCTCTGGATAGAACAAAGAACTATTGCTATCCAAAAATTTCTGAAAGAATTGCTAAATCGAAAAGCTAATGCTACTTTAAATCTTACATTAGCCATATCTGGTAAGAAGGTATGGTAGATTCATATATGTGGGCTAGACTAACTAGACTTATCGCTCTATATCCTTCAATGCATTATTAGTACTTTCAACACATGGTTATATTGGAGAAGGCGGTGCTATTCCAACTAGAGAAAGACGATCATTTGACAAGATGAAACCTCGTCAGCAAAAGAAAATTTTATAAATAGTTTAAGGCCGCCATTTTTATATGTATTTTAAGAATTTTTGACAATGACTCAGTCAGTTAGTCAGTTTTACTCTTTTGCTGCTTTGGAAACACAAACCACTGTAAGAAATTCCGACCAATTTTACATATTACCCCAAGTATACTCTAACGTGTCAAGAGATATACGCTTTTACAAATCCTCATTAAATTTTTTTACAAATTGGATCACTTGAGACCATTTTAACCTGGCACATTTAACTCTTTCTTAAATTTGTTGGCCTAAAATTGAGAAAATTGTCATATGTGCAGTCCTTTGTGAAATCATAAAATAGAACTTTAATAATTGGATTTTATAAGTGGATAAAGTAACTTGAGGTCCATACGAATATATTTAAATCTATCCTTAACCTCATAAGGAAAATATAGTCTAGAAGGAAGTGTTGAAATGTTTCTACCTCGTCTTACCGCGTGGACACTGATAGGGCAATGACCAGTTAGAGCCCCAACAACTAGGGAAAGGATAGCATTGCTGAGGGTAAAGAGTTCCCTGAACCTCTTTCCATCGCACTTTGGGTCAAAACGATCAAGCGGCGGCGCAAGAAGAAAGTGGTAGTTAAGCTCTGTCCACACTCTCACTAAACCCGGCTATCCAGTAGTAGAAACACGAATAGGGCATTCTCATTCGACTGCAGGAACGTGCTTCTTCGTGCCAAATCGTCAGGTTTTCAGTTATCTGCCATTCCTTGGCTGCCAAAATGGTCTTATCACAAACTGGCTCGACATCATTGATTAGTGGCAATAATTTTGGCTTAAAAAACACTGCGGTAGTTAGGAGTACAGTATTGGGCATCAAAGAACCTCTTACCAAAGTGTTAAACGATGTCACGGCATGCTTTTTATACCGGCTCCATTAATGAAATAATTTAACTTGTCTTTAGCGCGCCAATTCTACAGGCATTTAGGTGTGCATATCGAAATACATATGATTGGTATAACTAAAGAAATACTTTTTCACATACACATGTACACATGTACATATTTACACTTGTTTGAATATCCACCAATATGCATAAAACATAATTTTTGAATTCCTGCATTACTGGATTACCCATAATAGCTGTGCAGTTAATTGTTTGTTTTGTTGCCGCCACCACGCCACCTGCATACCGCAATGTGGCGCGTCCATCCGTACTACTGTGACACTGCCACACTGACATAGCGTCATACATACACACATACCCACATACATGCTTACGATTTACTGACAAGTCTGCTAAATTAACTGCGAGGTTACAAGTAATATGGCAAGGTTAGTTCGGCTGAGGAAAGTCGAAATGCATGCAACAGCAGCAGAAAAACAAACTATCGGCTCCAAAAGCGGCTACTAAGAATTGCCATTCATTTAGTTAGTTTTGCTGCAAGTTTGTCTCTTTGGCCGCAATCGCAATCGCCATTGTCATCAGCGTCGGTCGTAATCGTCCGTAATCGTCTGCAATCGTCTGCAATCGTCGTCCATATGTTTCTTACGGCGGCAACATTGTCTTCAGGCGAGGCGCCCATCAAATTGCAACAACAACAAATGTCGTTATAATCGCAATCATGATCTTCGGCAGCATAATCGACTTCGGACTAACGTGTTCGCCAACGCTGATGCCGCAGACGTCGCCATCGGTGGCCCTCCTCGGCCCCCGTTCTATTTGTTGCCGATGCACGCTGTTCCGACAGCGTCGCCGGCTGAGCAGCAATAGCGGCGAATGACTGTGCCTCAAAGAAGTTGCAATTTTGCTTAAGTTTAGTGTTGTTGCTTTTGCAGTTATTATAGTTTGTTATTATCATTATTGTTGTTGTTCGCATTATTTGTACGACTTTTATTTGATTCTCGCTCTGTATTCCGTTTTGACGCTTCTGCTAACCTTATTATTGTTGGCTCGTGATTGTTGTTGGTGGTTAGTGTTATTGTAGCAAATATTTTCTACTCTTGCCGCGCATATTGTTTTTATTATATTGCATTATTTATGATGCCCAAAGTAAATTATTATTATTGTTTCTGTTTTGCTGTTGTCCGGATAAAATGTTTGAGCTCCTCGAACGACATACCGACTTTTATGTATTTACACACAGACATAAGTATTTACAGGCAGACCCATTTTTTCAAACAGGTATTAGTTTAAGGTGTGTACTGTGCCCTGAGAATCCGCAGTCTGCTCTACTTTTCACGAAGCAACGCTCACATACAACCTTACTTACTTAGAAAGTCTTATAAGCAATTTTATTACAATGGTTGTTTGTTTTATTGTTGTAGCCTTGAAGAGTTAGTGTAGACTGCGCTAATTCTGAATACATTATTTTGGATATACATACTATACATACTAAAAGTATAAACTCAAGTACATATGTATGTCTGCATCCATGTTCGGAGCTCAGTTAAAATACTTGCAGCGAAAAACAGTTTGAAGTGAGTGTTTATGAAAATATCTTGTCGAATGAAAAACTATTCCATACCAGGTCTTGACGTTGAGAAAGAGTCTCGAAACTCTCACAAGACAATCAATCAGAAAGAAGTTTGACTCAAGTGAGCTTTGAACACTCCGGAGAAAGACCGACTAGGGTTGTTTTATTGAAGCGCGGCCTTAGATCCCGACGCGAAATAATATATTATTTACCTCTATGTATTGAACAATATGTGATATACATACATACGTACATCTGATATGTATGAAAGAAGTGTCAATTATTAATCGGGGATCATACATAATTCGTATTCTTTGATGTTCGAATATCAGCGATTTCGACTCAGGAGCAGTTTCTTGAGGATAGAAGGAAGTGTAGAAAAAATCAAATCGATATCTCTAAAACAGAGAAACTTGTTTTCGTAAACACAGCCAGACATCGGATTAAGCTCAATGGTCTTAGCCCGCCACCAACGTTTCCTTCTTGGTGTTACTAGTGTTTGGGACATAACAATAAATTATTCAAATTCAAAAACAAGAGATCCAGTCTCATATGCACCCTTCCATTTTAGGCAAGTATAGTTAATAAAAGGTTTTGTTACAATCTATCTGTTTTTCAAAACTAAAAATCCATTGCTCTTTGCTTTCAACATTGGAAAACTTTCTGGAACAAATATCCGCTATTCAAAGATAAATCAAACATATCTGCATTAATAGACATTAAGACTCTTTGTTGCTTATCAAAGTAATTTTCCTCAGCGACGGACCATAATTAAAAACAAAAAATAAATTACGGTATAGTTTTTATCTCAAAACCAAATCTGTAAATTATATTCAAGACTTTGTTTAAGGCTAAGTCTGGTTTTTTGGTGTAATTAAAAGTGGATTGAAGAATATTAAAATGCTTACTGGTTTGTATATGGTATAAACGCCGAACTTCTGCAATACAAATTTAACCGATTTCTAATAAGTACCCTTTGTACTATTTTTTTTTAGGAATTGCATACTTAACAGCTTTCTTGTCTTGAAGTTGTAAAGATTGAGATATCTTGAAAACACTTGCCACATATTATATTCATTGACAGCCAAAGGAGGTCGATATTCTCCTAGGAAGTATCTTAATATCTCTTCATGCCCTGAGGAAATTAGTAAAGTCACATAATAACCGCGCCCACTCCCCACTTAACGATTATGTTGAAAACTACTGTAAGTGCGATAACTCACTGAAATACAAATATTAAACTTCATAACCAAGATGGTGGAGAAGAGTGGAGAAGAGTTTTACAACTACCCGACTAAATCAACCAAATTTGGTATATGAGGTTACCCAGTCATTCCTATCACACACTGTGAAAATGGGCGAAATCGGAAAACAACCATGGCTACTTCCCTTAAAACATAACTTTAAATTCCATCTGATTCTGTCCTTTCAAGTACATAAACTTCACACTTAAAGTGTTTTAATGTATTTAATACAGGACTAGCACTTTTCAAGGGCCCAGACACCAAATATTGAAAAGTCGAACAAGTCTTTTTGTATTTTGTCAATAGATGTTCTTGCAGTCGTATTTATAAAGTATTATCAATCACATTGTGCCATACCATGTAGTGTGGGGAAGGTGAGATTTTAAACACCATTTAATCAAAAAAAAGTTAAATTCGGGGAAGTTGAATAAAAGTGTTTAAAAATGATTGAAAATCATGATGAAATTCGCTATATTTTAAGATTTTTGTATGAAAAAGGGAAGAATGCCACGCAAACCACCGATAAAATTTGTGATGTTTACGGAGGCGATTCGTGTAGCACAACAATGGTTCGCTTGCTCGTTCGTTTTGGAAATTGCGATGGGAAAGATGCACCTCGCTCTGGCTTCGATCGTTGAAAAAGTCGATGAAATTATGGAAAATATTGACCATGGCCTCACAAAAGTAGTCACGATATCGCTAAGGAACTTAACATTCATCATCAAACGGTTTTGAACCATTTAAAAAAAGGCTGGCTACAGAAAGAAGCTCGATGTTTGGGCGGAATTAACATCTGCGATTCTTTGCAGAAACGAAGTGAAATCGAACCATTTCTGAAGCGATTGGTAACTGGAGACGAAAAGTGGATCAAATACGACAATATTGTGCGAAAACGATAATGTGGTGTGGTAGCCTGGTGAAGCTCAACAAATTGTCGCAAAGCCGCGAAAGGTTATGCAGACTGTTGGTTGAATTGGAAAGGAATGATCCACTATGAGTTGCTCCAGCCTGGTCGAACGATTAATTCTACATTTTGCTGTCAACAACTGATGAGATTGAAGCAAGCAATTGAAAAAACAGCCAGAACTAATAAACAGAAAGAGCTTCGTCTTCCATCAGGACAACACTAGATCACACACATCTTTTCTGACTCGGCAAAAACTGGGAGAGCTTGTCTGCGAAGTTTAGATTCATCCACCATATAGGCCGGACTATCATTTGTTTCGGACAAGCCAGAACTCCCTTAATGGAGTAAAGTTGGCTTCAAGAGAAGTCTGTGAAAATTGCTTGTAACAGTTTTACGCCGAGAAAACACAAACGTTTTACACTTTTGGAATAATGTCCCTAGCGGGAAAAAATGGCAAAAAGTCGTCGACCAAAATGGTACATATTTTGTTCATTAAAGTTCATTATAAATATAAAAAATAATTTGAAGTTTGATTGGAAAATAACCTTTAACAATCCGCTCTTAGACATGATCTGACTTCAGCTTAGTAACAAATTACTTAACACGCGGTGCCGAAAATCGTCAAGCGAACATATTTGTACATGTAAATATATATTTATTTAAGGCATTACCATAATTAAATGTTACAATACAAAAACGAGTAAAACTAAAAAGTAATTTTGTGTTTGTTATAATGAAGAAACAATTTACTTAAATAAATATTAAATGGAAAATTCCGCGATGGAAACCAATAAAACTAATAAAAATAAAATAAAAAATTGTTCATAAGTGCATTAGTGCATTATAAATATGTGCATATGTGTAGTTAGACAGCTCGACTCACGTCGGGGTCCACACATTGTTCGACCTATTAATAAAATATTACAAAAATGCGAGCAAAACGGAAAGTGAGCGCTAACGCGGAATATATGAAGATGACATTTAAAAAAACACACACGCCTCAGATACACCCGCCCACTTATGCACTGATACATATGTATGTATGTATACGTAAATAAATTCATACGTAATATGTAACACGTGCGCTTAAAGAAAATCGCCTGCGCCACAGACAGGTACGAATGCACTTATTTGTGCAACAAACCAGCGAATGCACGCACATCAAGTTAAAGAAGTCGGAAAACAAAAACAAAAATTAAAGTGTTTATGCTGTTATATTAAATTATTACGCATGGTACACATGTAAACAACATATAAAAAGTTATTTAAGTCAAAACATGACTCGGCCGCTATTAAAATGTCCGCACTCCAACGAGTTTATGTCGAATATGGCATTTGGAATATGATTTTTGAGTTTGTCGTGAAAATGTGAGCGGCATTTTCGGTTCACTTAGCTCTTCGGAATGCCATTTACTTATATTGGTTATTTAGTGGCAGGTGTTTTACAAAAATAAAATATCGTATGCCATAAAATGTTTGCAATACTCAAATAATAACCGTCGAAACGATAAGCGATCAGAAATTTATTACGACAACCAGTTAAGGCGACGAATCAATTAAAGCATGAAATTATAATAGCTAAATATTTGTCTTAATTGGAACACAATTTTTCCAATTTCAATATGTGCTTTATATTTTTCCGAGTTGAGTCTGGCTAATTTCATAAACATTCATTGGCCGTCTTCGATTCGTCACTCTCCGCTCGCTCGTCAAAAGCAATTACAGCCAAAACTGACAACACAAATGTATAGTTAAACTCAGTACCAAATGTGGTTAATCCACTAAAGAGGTAAACCTTCAATTTTTGGTGTGTTTTGTAGAACACGTATCTCAGATTCGAGCGGAAAAAAACTTTCGATTTGGCGTCTCTTGAAAGTGTATTTTATTTCTTGTGAGGTAGAGCCGAAACCCGCCGTGAATTTGGAGACTTGTTGCTGCTTATACGGAGTTTACTGCAAGGACAATGACTCATATAGAATGACGCACAAAGACCCGTTTTGTGGCTGTCAATCTGTATATATTTTCCATTTCAAGTCAAGTCCAAGTCTGTTAGTGTTGTTCCAGTTGGATTAGGAAGTTTTTACGTTTTGGCTTCTTTTGTTGTGGCCAACTCGTCAGCTTATGAATTATGATTTTCTGTATTTCTAAGACCTGGTTAGGTGTTAGTTAGTGTTGATCCTCGCGCAAAAAGTAGCGATGGATCTCATTTGGACAGCCGTGGTCTAGGCGGAAGATTGGAATCTTAAAGCTTAGCAGAGCGCATTTTCCCATTTACGCAACACGCGAGTTTACACTTGGAGACGGATATGGTAGTTTTTACAGAAGGTACAAGTATAGGAGATACGGTAGTCACAAAAACTATAAACAACGAAATTTACAAAAGCATTGACAGACAAATCAGGGTGAGATCGTAAGTCAATGCAGGAGCAGAAGCTTCGGAGTTCAAGGGCGTTGACGTTCTCTGTGACGAATACTTGACCTCAAACTAAACTGAAACCTCATCTGGCATTACTAGAGAACAGTAGGTCTATTTATGACGTGATAGCCGATCAGTATGACCTAACCTAACCTAACCTAAAGTAGAACATCCTTGTCGCTCTGGGCGAGTGTCATTATAGAAATCGGACAAAAGTTTACCAATATTGCGGGTCTGCATAAGGTTATGCTGTTATAATCTAAACCCTTAATCCTCATAGCCTCTCTTGCTCACTTCTAATTGTAGGTTTGTATAAACTTTTGGATAACTGAAGCGAAATGAGTTGAAGTCTCTCATGATCCTCATACAAGTTCCAGCTAAGAACTGAGAGAAGGATAAGCCATTACGGAAATCCGGAAATATTTTCAAAAACCTTATTATAATAGGTCTGTGCACAACCACATTAACCCAATAAAAAAGGAAATATAATCTTAGCTTCTACTATTTCAACGAGTGTTCTTTTGCCACTCGCTTAAAAGAGACAAGGAAGAATATGCAGTATAAAAAACAAAAGTCTGACAAGTTGTCGTGGAAAACTCATCAACAAGAATTCGCGAATTTATTTTGCCGCAAGAACATTCGTTACTATCACCAAGTAAAGTCCGCACACAAATCGTTCCCCAGCCGAAGTGCTGGCCACCACGAAGGCGCATAAAATTTCTCGCTAAAAATCCACACTTGACAAATGAGTGTGTAATGTCCGTCGTTAATGTGACAAAATCATAATTTCTTCGCCCGCAAAAAACACCGTAAAATGTAAAGACAAGCGCACACGTTTGCATACAAGAAAATATGTATATGTGCGTGTGGGGGTGTGTGCATGGCTATATTAAAAATCGCGAGCGACAAAAACAGCTGAGGACAGATCATTTTATAGAGATACGCACACATTACTTACCGGCCGCCGCGCCGTGTGGTCTGACCACCCGAATCTGAAAAATGTGGCCGCCGCCGCAGCTGTTGCAACAATGACGCGGCGACAGCAAAAGCTCCAGTAGCCACAGCAATGCAATGAAATGCCGACGCGCGCTCGCGGCAGGGCAGATTGGCGGCCAAAGCGTGTAGGTTGCGCGGCGAGGGCAATGTTTGACTGACAGAATGACTTCTCAGACCGCCAGGCTAGCACCGTGCAACAAAGTTGTACTCTGCTGGTACGTATGTTGCAACAACACGCGCACATACACGCGCCTGGAAACGCACATAAAAAGTTCACATAAAATTGTGTTTATGCGTGTTTCGTAATTTATAAAAGTTAAATTAGTTTACGGCCATAAATTGAGCACGTTGTTAGCAAATGGCATAGCGAGAGGGAGAGCGAGAGCGCGCAACGGCCGTGCGGCGCCGTTGAAGTGCATTCACTGCCTGCAACACATTGCAAAAATGTTCGCCACGCCTGCCATGCCCAACTTTCTTCTGCACGCGCGCAACACACACACACACATGCACGTTTGCGTAACGGCATTTCTTGCACTTGCACATTTCTGCTTTTCTTACACATTTTATTGCTTCCATTTATTGCTAAAACAACAGCACAAAAAATGGCAGTTAAATGGCATGGCGGCAGTTGCAATGAATTTTAAAGTAAACAAAAACAACAACAACAGCAGCAACAATAACAAATGTAACTAAATAATTGTAATGGAAAAGAAAATGCATGATGCGTGCATGATTTTGTTGTAATCGCCATTTCTATTTAATTCCTTTTGCATGGCTGCATAGGACCCTATGGAACCCGGTCCGAAGGGGTTAATAAATGTTATGTTTCGAAGTTTTGACATTGAGTGCGCTGGAGCATGACGTAAGTCTGAGATAAAGTTATAGATATAAAATAATTCACAATCTGCGGGAAATAACGCTAGAGTACAGTTTTAACGTGATAAGTTCAACAAATAGAACTTCTAAGAATCTCTACTCGGACTGCGGATATTAATGAAATTTTAATTTCTTATTATTTCTCCGAGCTACTCCCTTAGATCGAATAAAAATTACTCGAGGATAATTCGATTAGTCGAGTCAGCGAGTTATTTTGTATTCCTGGACGAACCCACGCATTTAGATTGTACTTAATGATCACAGATAACAGTCATTCTAGTAAATTATTGAAAAATGGAATTACATAACTTTATACCGATGCTTATTTAGAAATGTAATCTTATTTTGAATGAATTTTTTAAGGTTTTGAGAGCGTTGCTGCGTTAGTCCGGTCAGTATCTGGACGACCACGTTGAACCAGATGTCATTTCCGATTTTGCCAACGGCATATATGACCTTACCTGGCTTACTGAATAAATATTTCTCACACTCCTATCTAAGAGTGTTTTCTATCTGAGCGAGGAATTTAAGTCCAATGGAGATATACCAATTAAATCGAATTAATCTCACATAAGAATGCGTTTATGATGATAGCAATAAAACCATAGCTCAAAACAACCGAACCGTTAGTTTCGTCTTCCCTTAACTGTGTAAAAAAGCTTGGATAATGAATCAGGTGGGAGACGAGGATAAGAAAGAAAAGAACTCAGAATACTGCACACCTTTCGATTACAGGTAGCCTCTATTTGTCTCCTGTTGAACAGCTGCAAAAGGAGGCCTGCTTCTGCTTAAGGAACACAGCAAACAGAGTCTGATGCAATTTTTTACATAAATAATTCTCGCTGTCGTCTTCGTGAGCCAAGGCCACTCCTTAAGAACATCAAGTGGTCAGTCCTTGATTAAGTCCACGACATTGAACAGTACATATACCAGACTACGAATGCAAGAAACTTCAGACCTGCACTGACTGCCATTAACATTTCGAAGTGAATGGTGTACTTGGTGTTAAGGCACAACTCATAGCATACGGAGAGCTCAAATTGCTCCGAGAATCTGGGCGACTCTTACACAACTTTGTTCTGGATATTGTAGCAGGTTAAACTCCTAGGCGTTAAAGAAACAAGCTATTTATTTCTTTAAAGTGCGCCCTTTTTTAAGAAACCAGGATTCGCTCTGAAGGCAGAGTAGTCGATACTGTATCTAAACTCGTCTGAAATATACTCAAAACTAATTACAAATTGCTTTGTACATACTACAAATACATATTGTACTATATTTCATCGATATATTTCTTCATAAGACTCATATGCGTATAGAGTCCGAACGAAATCAAAGAAAATCGTAAGGCTTGGTAAGGAACGACGCCAATGTTTCATAACTATTGTACTGCGTGTTGGAACGAATTCTCTTGGGGTCTGTTCTTGGAACAGTTGATCAAGGTTAACCGCATGAAGTCAGGAAGAGTTGATTGATCTCAATATACAAGTATTAGACATTGCAATGGTAATAGCGATTCTGACTGCTATACTGAACTGCCAAAGATGAAGACGGAAATTTTCCAGATGGACGTTCTACAATCGTAATTGACTTTTACGCAAAAGTCAGACAAATGGAGATGTCTTTTGACAGCTATTTAAGTGGACTCAGATTTAAGAGAAATCCGTAAAGGTTTTTATGAAGATTTCTATCGTTTCGTAAAATAATGCTCTTTAAGCTATGCAATATGCCCGACTGAGGACCAGTCGCAACTAATCAAGCCTAACCTCCCTTTATGCAATTATGAGTCACAATATGCCTTATCTACGATACTTTCTTCTAATCCTACAAAATTATTCGATATTAATAAAAACTTCAGTCAAATGAAAAGAGATACTACTAAAAAATGACTACAGCCAGCAAAATAACCGGATGGAGTAATGAAAAACTAAGGCTCTTGCTTCGCAGATCACATTTTTATGGGTCATATTTCCTGCTTAATTACTATACGAAGTAAACGTCTGACTTTATGAGGTCCTTATTTTAAACTCACACACATACACACATACAAACTGCGGCAAGTATTAAATATCCAGGCACAGGCACAGGCACACATACATATACATATACATACGTATATATGTATATATATTTACAAGGAACTTAATGTATACGACGACATTAGCGTAGATATTTAAAGCAATCCAAATAACATTGTATATGCAAGAAAAGTGTGCACGTGTGTGTGTGCGTGTGTGCTTACGTGAGCACATTTGAGTAATATTTATAATCAAAATTTATACAATGTAATTTTTTACGACATCAAACTGCATTTCCAAGTCAATAAAAAGTAATAACCAGATGCAGACGAAGCAGTGCAGCAGAGCGCGCACACACGCACACACATAGACAAACACACGAGTGGAAATACATACAGTTACAAACATATGTATGTGTGTCTCAGTGGCTCCCAAGTAATTAAAGCGAAAGGAAATAGTATTTTCCTAAGTCACATACACATACACACACACAGACACACATAATCGCACATGCCATACATATGTACATATAGAGAAATACATAGATAATATTAATGCATAAATGCGTGTATGTATAAGTTTGCGAGTGCAATTTTAAGGATCTTTGTATAAAAATAAAAAGGTGCTGGGCATAAAAGCTTCCAGACACATACATGCGCGCACACACACTATTAAAGTAATTAATATAAAATCTTTCTACCCAATGGCAATGCAATGAGCCCATAAAATCAGGCAATCCTCACGGCAATTCCGTTGCTACATTGTTGCCAAATAATAAAAGAAAAATTATTTCGATGCGAAAATTGTTAGCTGTTTTAGTTGTTGTTGTTTGTTTGATTGCGTTATTTTAGTATAGAAAATTTCGTGTTAATACTAAAAACTGCCGCTTTTACGAGTGTTGCCGCTCGCACGCATTGTAGCATTGTGGCAAGAACAAGCGGCGGTGTAAATAAATGCGAGGAATTTTATTCCCCGCAACGGTGCAAGAAGCATTCAAGAGACTGCTGTGCGTGCGCTGCCAAATGATCGCATTACCATTCACGGTTTTCATTGCTGCCGCACACTGCTGCATGCTGCTCACCGCTTGCCGTTGCCGCATTTCGTTTTCTTTAGATTACATTTTATTTTCATTTTCATGTCGCATATCATTAGTGTTAACCATTAAATGGCAATAATCATTCTAATAGCGACGCAACAATGTTGCTGCGAAAGGGCGTTGCATGCTGCAGCAGGAAACAACAGCGGCAACGGCGACAAGCGCGTAGTCAAATAGACATTGTTGCTGCACTTTTTACGAGTGTTGTTGCCTTTCTTTTAATCAAAACTCTCGCAGCACACCGGTGCAGGCAAAACTTGCCACACGGATGTTCAAGAGACCAGTTAATTTGTTGTGATATCACTCGAACTAAAATGAAAAATATTAAAATGAAAAATATTATTAGCGCTTTCGATTTAATTAGGTGCTTAAGTTTCAGCAATATAAATCAAGTGGTGTTGGAAAATTAAAGCTTGGCTATAAATTGATGGGAAATTTGAAAAAGCCGCGAGTCAAAATCGTTTCGGTTAAAAATTAAACTATGCACTGTTGTTGTTGATGCTTTTAGTGGGATCGGTAACAGATAATTTCTCAAAACAATTATTTCAAAGTCGCGAGGGACGCATATAAGATTGTTATGTAAATTAGAGCCAAGTGCTCATTCTGGTTTCATCTCGCAAATCCGGCAGTTTGAACAAGAGGCCATGCCCCTAGTGGACATGTTGCAGATTATCATGTATTTGAAACTTGTTAGGTTATAACCCTGCATTAGCAGCTTTGCTTGCTGCCAACATCTTTCTCTGCCCACTGTCTCCTCCATATTCTTTTCAGCCGTTCTATACACCTGGTAATAACTTGTAGATTTTTGTTTGATTAAAATCAAATACCGTATCACAAATACTTAAAGAAAATAACTGAAACATCCTGTAAGAGCTAATCATTAACGCTTTAGTTCAAAACAAGATTCAGTATTTGAACCAAAATTAGAAATAAAGCCTCAAAATATATACTGATTATGATTTCTTCGCAGAATGTACAGTCTTCCGTACTTTCTACTGTTATTTTAATCGTAAATTATAAAACGAGTCAGGGCACTATTAATGTACAATAGAGGATATAGAATGACATAAAAGGAAGGAAGGAAAATGAAGAGATTCAGATTCTAGTAAGGTAGAATGTCATACGCAAAAGTATGTATATCTAAAATACACACTTTCGAGTTTGCGTCTTATTAAAAAGAATAATAATAATATGAAAATTTGGTCAACATGTTTATGGTCAATCAAAGCCATGAAAGAGAGGCACTAAGCATAAAACATAAGGACACTGCTTCTTAGGTATTGATTGATTGCCCCCCTTTGACAGGAAATCATGTTCCGAATTATTCGTGTCAACGTTTTTCATTGCAAATTTTTGTTGATTGAAGATCAAACTCAGCAACTCCTACAGCTAGCACAGCACAACAAAACACTTGGCTGCTGCACAATGTTGAATTTTTAGATCAAAATTAAATCTCTAAGTCGGATTTAAAGGGCGAGTAGATCCCATATCAACACCAAAAATATATTCCATAAAGTATAATATATACTTATGTCTGTATAACCACGATCAACGATCTGACTATTTTCGGTTCTCTTGTTCGACAGAGTGGAGTGTGTGTTATTTTTTCTATTTTTGCTTGGTCAAAGAGAAACTCACATGTTTTTTCTTAAAAATTCATAATATATAAACAAATATCTGCACGACCTGTTGCAAGCCCGTAAAATTCGGCAAATCCGTTATGGCAACGCTGCATTACACTACAAAGGTAAATCTGCTATTTGTTTGGACTGTGTACGTAACTGCTCAAGGCATTGATTTTTATTCAATCGGTTGATCTCTTCGATCGAAATACGCCCAAAGAGAGACGATGTTGAGTCTATTTTATTTAATATTCGTGTGGCACCCATACATCGAGCTTCTTAGTGACTCCAAGCTTCTTCAAATGGTTTATAAGGGTTTGATGACTACTATGCCGATCTCTTTCGACCAATTCAGCGATTTTATCGCAATTTTCGACGACAGACCTTCCGGAGCGTGGCGCATTTTCGACCACCTCTACACCAGACCGAAAACGTTGAAACCATAGTTGTGCGGTGGAAATGGAAATTGTATTGGGTCCGTCAACTGCACAAATTTTATTGGCGGTTTGGGATGCATTTTTGCCTTTATCGTAGTAGTACTGTAAAATATGCCGTATTTTCTCTTTATTTTGCTCCATGTTTGCGACGCTATAACTCACGAACGGCTTAAAAGGAACGACAATCAATCAGCGCGTGAAATGAGCTTTCCAAAAAGGTATAGCATGACCCGATGCGACGAATAAAACTAGAACTACGCGCTTTCAGCGCCAACTAGCGAAAATACCGCAAGACTTTTTTGACAACCTAATATATGTACGCTTATCTCGGTCGACAAATTACTCTGCCGAAAGTCGTTGATTTTCATAGTTTTCTTGCTTTATAGCAACTCATAGCACTTATCAACTATATAAAATTTAATGTTATTGCCGACGGCAAGGTAAGTACTCGTTTGTTGCGTACTGAAATCATTAACATCGGTTGGAGTCAATTTGTGGTTTTTTGCTTTAAATTTATATAAACCAATACCATATATATCTCGGTTAGTTTTGGAAGACGCAGCAGAATACATCAATGCTATCTCTCAAGCAACACTTTGCGAGATTACAAAAACCAATAACCCAAAATATTGCCGTAGTTATGCAATAAGTGATGCTTAGGTAATGGGTAACCTTACCCCAAACTGTTCTCCCCCCAGCTGCGCCACTGAACCCCATTATTTTAACGGTTATTATTATTGCATACTACAGATACCAGTTCGATTTTGCAAAACTAATAAAAATATTTGTGTGTATTGTATGCGAAATATTGCGCCCGAACGGCTTTCAGTTCGATTTCAGACCTTAAAAACAGCAACCGGTATTAGATCTCGAGCAGCACTTAATCATAGTCACAAATGTGTATGGATGTATATGTATATGTATGCACGTGTTTAAGTTGTGTAATTACATATTTATTGTAAATCTTTTAGTTTATTTCTGTATTAAACGCTAAATGTTAAACTAATGGCGCCCGACAAAAACTTGTATTTCTTTTGCTCTTAATAAGTCAGCTAATTTTTAGAATGTACTTAATTAATTATGCAATAATTATGCACTTGCCAACTATTTATCTTGATATTTGTCGATGGAGGAATGCGATTTTCATTACAAAAACTAAAACCAATAAATACAGAAATATATTTTTTATTAGTTTCATATTTATTTACTTATTTGTTGACACACTTGCACCTTAAGGCATTTTAAATGAGCACACAGACATGCACATTCATATATCTACCCAGTAGCTTAACAATCGCAGTTTATTGTGTAAAAGTGAAGTAGTCAGCAAAGCATCAAAATTACGACCAATGCCTTACAACTTTAACGTCTCACAAAACCTACTTGTATAACCTCACCGCGTGAGTGCCAATAGTACAGCGTCCAGTTAGGACACCTGTCATAGCGGCGATTTGAGCCTTGTACATCTCTTGGGGCAGTTCAATGTACAATTTGCGTTACACTTTGGGCTAAAAGGATTTTGTTCTGAAAGTTGTTATTGCTCGCATTCTCTATTGCTTATGATTGACCGGCTCCTAACTGGAGCAACAGGCTGAAGCTCTTGTGGGCACCATTTTCTAGGGATTATTTGGAAAACTTAACTTTAAGTTCCAGGTCTGGCATTGCCGCCAAGTATTTCAGCTAAGACTATACAAAGTTCCCGAAATCAAACTATGAGCGAAGTGTTAAGCGTCGGCGCGCGTTCGGGCGAGACTTGGGGTGCAGAATGAACGCTTAAAGCCGAGTCAAGGGCATCTTCCCATTTAAGCAAAATGGACATTTACGCTCAGCTCGACTTTGAGCACGTTAAAACAATATCTTTTCGTGAATGCCAATGAAATGATTAGATCAACAGATCTTGATATCTTTTTCAGAGTCAAACAAAAGGCTTCTGTTTTCGAAGTGTACCTTGCGTAGAAAATAAAGCATCGACCACTTTCACCGGGAAAGATGTGAACTTAAGTTGTTAAGTATTATTATTGAAACTCGACATGATAAAAATTTTAATTTAATTAACTATGCTTCCATGGGTTGAGGTCTGTTTCCGTCCAAATTTTAATTCGGGAGCTTCTTGTAATGGCCAAATAATAATTTGCAACTATTTTAGTTTTTTATGTATTGATTACACCGTAAGTGAGGTGAATGAGTGACGAAGTTTTGCGAATTTGACGACCTCTTCTTTTCACCGACTTGTGTATTTACTTCACATGCTCCATTTGTACGCACAACTGCGTAACGTTATGTCAGTGTAATCTAATTGAGTGATAAATGTAGTGACAGTTGGTGTGATTCGCTTAAGTAATATTTGGCGCAATGCTGTTAACTTTAAAATGTATTTAACACTTACACTTATTTATAGTTTTATTATTTTCATTTCTGTCATGCGCTTAACACTAATCGCCGCGACTAAACGGCATACTAACTAAGCGCAACATAAATACTTTTCAATAAATTGCTGACATTGTTGCTGTTGTTGTGTTTTTGTCCAGTAGTACTCGTTTGCGCATGAACACATTCTTTACCGTTAATTAATTCATTTTAATAGTTGTATGTTTTTCATTTCGAATTAGTTTATTATTATTTTTCGCATTTGTTGCAATTGTTGTTGCTTCTGTCTAGTCCATTGATTGTGTTGCCACTCTATGGCGCAATGTGCCAATTCGGTTATAGCTGCAACAGCGACTTTGACAACTTGCAGCATGTCTTGGCGAGTCATATTACGTGCCTTATACAAATATACATACATACGTATGTCTCTCTACCAAATATACGCATACATAAGTAAATATGTGTGTACATTGCGGCATGCATTTCAGGCAAGCGGCCGCCGTGCAACCAGACACACTTTCCAATGCTGTTCGCCGTTTGTCTTGGCTTGTCGACCACTTGTCTGGCTGGCATTTGGTGTGTCTCCATCTATTTCGCGTTTGCCGTTGCTTGCTTCGCTTGATTTTTCACTCGCCACAGTCTGTGTTTTGTTGTAATTGCCTTATTAGTGTTGTTGCGCGTTTGTTTGCTCTTGCAATGACGAGGTGCGAAAGTTGAAGTTCAATGACATATTTGTTGACACGCAAATCCGTCAGACAACTACAAGAATGCAGGAGAGATAGCCGGTAGAAATTTGGTCGAAAAAGTTGCTTAAAATATATTCTTGAAAAAATACGTTCTCGGCGAGTAGATTCAATAAGCTTTTAACAATTTTGAGATTAGATTTCTTTGAAGAAGTATTCCACTAAACTCAATTTGATTAAAACCACAAATTGTTGGTTATTTCTAACCTTAAGAGTTTGCCTAATTTTGATTTTCAAGTATAAGAAGGTCTGTCTATTAAAACAAAATCCATTATTTTCATTTGCTAAGCATAGTTGGAACTATCCGATTCAAGAAATCCTCATCCCTTTTGGCAAAAATCTCAGTCGATTTTCTCTCAATTCTCTTGAGTCGAAGTTTTCACCACCATAATCATCTGCCACAAACAGGATGCCAGGTCTTGACTATAAAGTGGATGCATAAGAACCTCCCAACCAAACTCCCTGTGATTTTGATAAGGCACTATATATGTGTGTGGTCTGGGTTGTCCAGATGAAACACGATTAAGAGTTGGAGGTTAATTGATATCAAATCACTCTAAACACCTATCGCAACCTTCGTGACCGTAAATCCTTACTTGGCTATCGATTGTCTTATCTAACCGCCATTCAATAACGTTCTCTCTTACGTTGCTGTAAGTGGACCACTTTTCATCGCTGTAGAAAGAAGTCGATTTTCTTGCAATTCAGCAGAGATTCGCAGACGAAAATTCGGTCCATGAAATTTTAAATCGCTAAGTCAAGTGGTACCTATACATCGGATTTGCCTTGCTTAGCTCCCGCAAAATCGAAACTGTGTAAGTCGGTCTCCACACTTTCAATTATTGCTAAAATAATATCAGATAACACCTATAAAAACTAGGCACTTTAATCGGAGCTTTGTCATGGGTAAATAGAGTTTATTACCATTATACTTCAACTTATTTTTCTGAAATGTTTAGATATGTAATGTATCTTAAATTAAAAGTGCTCTAACATATGATCATAATTAAATGGTTCTCTTTAAATATTGATTTGATAGGTAATTGAGGAATATAAAAGTAAACTATCGCAGTTTCAATAAACGAATGACCTCCACTTCGCAATAAGTAATAATCAAAATTTCATAATAAAAGTTTGTGTAAGTTAGCTCTGTTCCACACTTACTATGCATAAAGTATACGCCTGCCAATCGGGTTTCGCATTCAAGTGCTGAGCACATAGAGCGCGACAGACTGTAAGCGACATCTGACAAATATTAAAATACACACGTTCTAATGGACACAGTTATTTAGACAGCAGCACGACTATACGACTGCAGGCAGAGAGTTGTCGCTCTCGCTTACTTCAAAATATTCTTATATTTACCAACGACAGTAGGACGATAGTAGAGTTGACAGTAGAGAGGAGTGATGCCACCAATATGTAAATGTAAAATTATTCAAAGCCCTAACAAACCTGACGATATTTTACAAATAAAATCATAAAAAAGCTCTGTTATATCATTTGTAATAACAATTGATAATTTAAAACAAATATGTTTACCCATTTACTTATTTTTTACAAAAAAAATTTCACTTTGAACAAAATATTAAAATTTCATTGAAGTGAAAGGTATTAGTATGGCCATAATGAAATTGTGTACATGCAAAAAGGGACAACTGTGTTGCCTTGTGTACATGCCGGCCATTGTTATGTCGCTGCCTTCTTACAAATGTTCATGTAGATGGATTCACGACGCCATTTACAGTTCACTGTCCTGCTGCCTTGTCGTGTCGCGCTCTTTGTGTTCAGCACTTCGCTCTTTTCGATACTCGTGCATACTTGAGTCAGATTGTCGAATTCCCGTCATTAAAAACAATACAAAAGCATTTTTGCATATTCCAATTTTCGCATAAATAATTTCCGTCATCATTGCGAAAACAATTTGCAACAAAATGTCTCCACACGAGCGCATGCGAGCACTCCCACACGAACGCATGCCTGTGTGTGTGTAGATATGTGCATAAGTATCGGCAGTTACGCGAAATGGCCGATTAATTAATTATTAACTAACAAATTCTACAAATTGCCGTAATTGATGACAACTAAAGCATTTTAAACATAATTCCAATTACATGCAAGGGAATTTTATAACCTTTTTCTGCAATACAAAAGCACATAGACGAGCTGTACAATTTCCACTGTGTTCGTGTACTTAGCTGTGTAAGACAATTGCAGGTGGAAGGCCCTCTGAAATTAAAAATAAAGTTGTTTCAAATAACTCCTTTTGCTGTTGGGATTTTGTTAGGCTTTATAATGTGGCGAATCGAACAAGCAACTGGTAAAAATACAATTGAGTGGTAAAATTAAATATAATAATTTAATGATGTATCCGAATAACCTCTTGTATGGAAGTCTACTAGCTAACTTTGTTGTTCCTAGGGATTTTTTCCCAGAGTTAAAGTTGAACTGAACATATTATACATATATTATTTATGGTGTGTATTAATATAAAGACAAAAGCCGACTGTAAGCTGACAATCTATGTATATAAATTAATAAAGCTAATACAATGTCAAATAAATTTTTGAAGTTAGGTTATGAAATGGATACATCTCAACACTTTTAAAGTTATCGAAAGAGAGATTCTATGCAAGTTTACCAGTTTTTAGTTTTTAGTTTTGGCTTTGTGTAGTTAAAAATATGAGATTTGAAACACAGGCGTTATATTTACCAAAGCATGACCAAAACTAAAAAATCCTTCGTATAGTTCATGATGAGGAAAAGAAATAAACAAATGAAATAAAAATATCCGAATTATATATTTTTTTATCATTTGTTGTTTATAAATACGGTTATAATGGTGCAGTTTAGATGTAGAAAACTATAACGACTTCCTGATCGCGAAAAAGTTATCTTAGTCGTATAAGCGTCTAATATAGATCTATGAATATTAGATATTATGATATTTTAAATATGCAAATATAAATACATACACGAAATCAAAATACGGATATATGTACAGATTTTTTGAAAATTTCTCTTAGATATGATGTAACTACCGCCGATAAAAATTTTCAAATATTCTTCTATTCCTCCTATGATGCAGTTCTGTATTTTCAAAGAGACAAATTTTCATCAATATTAGGTTGTCAAAAAAGTCTTGCGGTATTTTTATTGAATGATTTATTGAATTTATTGAAATTGTTTATAACGGTTTGATGACTCATGCCCAGCTCTTGACCGATGCTACAGCTGCTACTATGCCGGTCTTTTTCGACCAATTCAGACAGGCCTTCCGGAGCGTGGCGCATCTTCGACCACCTCTACACCAGAACGAAAACGTTGAAACCATCGTTGTGTGGTGGAAATGGAAACTGTATCGGGTCCATAAACTGCACAAATTTTATTGGCGGTTTGAGATGCATTTTTGCCTTTATTGTAGTAGTACTGTAAAATATGCCGTATTTTCTCTTTATTTTGCTCCCTGTTTGCGACACTATAACTCACGAACGACTTAAAAGAAACGACAATCAATCAAACACGTGTTAGCGCGTGAAATGAGCTTTTCAAAAAGGTATAGCACGACCCGATGTGACGAATAAAACTAGAACTACACGCTTTCAGCGCCAACTAGCGAAAATACCGCAAGACTTTTTTGACAACCTATTATTTTAATTTATTGGATTCCAAAAATAATAAAAAGTTACAGGGGGGGATTGCTGTTCTATTTTAACGAAAATTATTTAACGGAATCGAAAGCGATCAGCTAATAAGGAGAAGAGTGAAAATGACCACATATCAGCTGAGAAATCTACAGCGACAGCTGCTTAAAAACAATTGTTCTCAAACACTGCCGGCCATTACCGTTCAACATTTTTAACAACTATGGATGCTTTTTTGTACTCTGAAAAAGTATGCAGAGATTTAATCCCCTATGTCCGTCTGCCTGTATGTACACGAACTAGTTCCACAGATTTTGGGATATCGATCGAAAATTGTGTACACGTCCTTTTCTCCACAAGAGACTGATCGCTTGTTGGAATCCCAGTTATCGGACCACTACAATATATAGCTGCCGTACGAACTATTTACATATCTCCCATACAAATTGTCCGACCAAAAGCAAGATAAAGGGTTTATACAAGATATTTTCCCTTATTTAGGAGCCTAAGTTCGACTTGAGGGTCTGTTATGCAAACCGTTGGCCGATTTCGTTTCCAGATTTAGTTATGCATACTTTATTACTTATGTAAGTATATGTAGGCACATTCTTTGTTTCTAGAAGGAGTGCACACGTGAGGGGTACAATAACTTAGGTTTAACCGAAGTTAAAATTTTTTCTCGTTTCTTACAATCTTCAAAAACTATTGTAAACATTGTAATTAGTCTTTGAGTGCCGCCTGAAAGTTTTCTTATATAATTAAATTTTATTAATATTATATATGTACATACATATCTTCTAACTAAGCAAGATGGGCATTTCTCCATATGCGATGCACTTTATGTCAAAAGCAAATGCAATCAACAGACAACAACTCACATGTATTTATGTATTATATGTGTGTAGGGCTGCTTGTATGTACGTGTTGTAAGTGCATGGGTACATACTTTTAATCAATTACCATAACAAATCACTCGAATACACTTTGATCCCTCTTTTATAGACTCTTCACAAACATTGGCTCCTGCGTGCAATAAATTTTATATGTATGTATGTGTGTGTATGCTAATGTTTGTGTAGGCTCTTGCGCCACCTATTATGCATACTTCAATTTAAATCTTTGCGCTCGCAATTAAAATAAGTTTCCTCCGACTCGGTTAAAAATAAAGATGTAAATGAATAAAGCTTGCCATTATTGCAGTGCGTCATCAGCGTAATGCATTTGGAAGGGGGAGGAGGTAGCGGGGATAAGTGAAATCCGAAGAAAATCTAATGATGTCTTGCTTGAGTTTATCGCCAGAGTTTAGACACGAGGCTATGAAATTCTACATATGTATTTATTATGTGTATACATACATACATATGTACATACATATGTATATATAAATAAATGCACGCTCGAGGGGAGCAAATGCAGCATGTGGCGCCTTGCAGTTGTTTTTGCAACCAAACAAGGAAGAGTGCTTCATTACGCGGCAGCGCCTTCAGCAGACGCTTCTGATTATTGTTGTTGTTGTTATCAATAATATTTTGCCTGTTGTTTTTGGTTATCTTATATGCAACATGCGTTTTTAATTTATACACATAAAAGTAATTCCCCACATAAATATAAGTATATATATATGTACGTATGTATATACTTACGTATATACAAGTTTATATGTACATATGTATGTATGCCGAACAATTATATCCATTTGTTATACATACTTATGTATGCGCATAAGTGTTGTTTGAAGTAGCTTTACGGTCTGTGTTTGTGCGCTGCATTTGTGGCACAGCATGTGTGATGAGTGTGTGTTTATATTTTCCATTTATAAGATGATGCAGCAACTTGAAAGGCTCTGCGCGCAGCACTGAAGTTATGGAGAAAAATTGGATTTTTTAATTAGATAATTAATTTAATTAAATTTCCTTTCATTTCGGCGCCTAACAGTTCATCTCGAACGAACTCATTGCTTCGTTTGATTTACATTTCATCCATAATCGCGCTGAAGAATGTAAATGCATACAATTATTCACATACATATGTATGTACATGCATACATAGTATGTGAATGAGGGGTGTGACTTTTGTCTTAGCATTCTTAAAATTTTAAATCCATAGAGAAAAATCAGTTTGAATTGCATATAAAAATCGCTATATTCTCAACCGCATCCGTTGTGTTTACGTAGGACAGACTGTCGTGAGAACGGCCTTACTCTTCTTTATAAACGCCTTCAAGGTAGACTTCTGAGTCAATACGAGCATCCCAGCATGCGTAGAAGGTATAAAAAAGAATTTGAAGGAGTCCACCTTTGAGCGGGTTAATATGAGTGAGCAAAGGAGACTTCTCTCTACCTTAACTTCACATCGCAAAAGTGTAAAAAAGAAAATAAAAAGGAGGTAAATATTACTTCACCATAATATTTTAGTAGATTATAAAGAAAACCAGCATTCGTTTCTAAAAGGCGCTATTTACATAAAAGTGAGAATCTTATCTTTTTTATTATACCATACTTATTTTATTTACTACAATTTATAGAGTAATCCTTATATAAATACGAAAGATATTTCATTTCAACTCACGTTACTTGTCATTTCGGGTACCTTAGTACCTTCAAGTTTCATTTCTTGTGAACAATCAAATCTAAGAGGTCCCGATAGTTACTGTTAATTGTAGTAGGAGCGCGAGCCAACTTGATAGTTGTAATTGCTTATGTTATTTTCAAGAAAAAATCATAAATTCTTCATTTTAAATAAAATAATAAACATCCTCTCATTTATAAAAAAAAACTCTATGCCCCTATTCTGTAATTATAATAAAGCCAAGGCATTTTCAAAGCAATGTTGCAACACTTAAACGAACACACATACAAGCACATGTGCTCTTACAAGTCAGAATGCTTATTTATATTGTAAAACGAGCGCATAAACATGTATGTCTTCACAAACAAATAAATCTCTACATGAAATGTGTGTGTGTTCGAGTGCATTTCAACTAATTTTCCAAGAGTTGCTTTCTCATCGCAATCGCATTATTTAATTGCATCTATGTAGATATATTATATAAATTACAACAGATGTGGCTCACAATTTTCACTAAAGCGCCGCATCATCAACAGCGCCGCGATCAGCGGATGAAAAGAAGTTGCAGCAACAACAATAACAGACGTCAACTTACAGAGCTCCAATGTTACAAAATCTACGCGCATGTGTTTACTGTTAGGCGTGTGCATCAATATGTAGCATGTGTTTGTATGTGAGCGTTGTGGGTTGTGGGCCTCTGTGCTTGCGGCATGTTGCAACACTTTTAATAAAAACTTTTTGCCACTTTTCTTTTATTTAGAATTTGTTTTTTCATTAAAGTGGAGTTTGTTTTTAATTTTGTTTTTTGTTGCATATACTACATACAGGTTTGTACATACATATGCACATGTATACAAATGTTTACATACACATTAATGAACACATGTAGCATGCCACTTTTTGTATTTGCCGAACAGGGAAGGGTGTGATTTTCATTAAAATAAGTTGAAAATTGCAATGTACAATATATGTATATAAATGAGGTTAGGTTACTATTTTTGTGACTTCTAGTCAAAAAGCCTCATGAAAATACTTATACAATATACATAAGTATGTACATACTTATGTACTATGTATGTACGTATGATAGTAAAGCCAGCTGCGTTTGCAACTCAACTTCTTGTTTGCATAACAAATTTTTCACAGCATTCCAAGGTTAGGTTGGGCTGTGCTCTCGGCTGATATTTAAAGAATTCGCGACCAAAGACAGCGACTAGCTTAACGCACTGTCAGCAGTTAATAGAGAAGCGGCCTTGAAATTATGCTCAGATTATGCTGTACAATAAGCATTAGCAATTTGTTTATGCGTTCGATTATAATTTGCGTCTGCCCTTAATAAATCGTTAACAAGCAAATTTTTGACTTTTTTCAAACTTTAGGTTATTCTGTGAACATACTATTGCCGCAGATTGTGAGCGCGAAATCTGATGAGTTCCCTACGTAATCGCTTTAAGGGGTTATATACATTTATGAATTTCAAAAATCGATTTTCAAGTTGAAATTCGCATACGATTTTCTTATATATATACATATGTACCTTTATAAAGAAATGAACGAAGAAATGAAGTTTTTAATAAAAATTTCGGATTTTCAAATTAAGCCTCATCGAAGAGTAAATTTTTTCACAAATAAAAATTTTTTTTTAGAAAATCGCCATTTTGTCAAAATTCGAAATTCAAAATTTTGACTAGATCTTCGGTCATTGCCCGTATTCGTCTATTGTAATAATAAAACAAATAAAGTTTCCCTTGTATACGGTTACGGCATCGAGAGAATCGAAAAATATTTCAAAATGAATTGTGTTTTTTAAAGTAAACCAAATTCTGTAAATGCACATTTTTTGTCTAATTATTGCATACAATATCTCTTCAAAAGAAATTTAAACAAAAACTTTTCAATTATCTACTCTTTTTATGACTGGCTCAAATATAATATATTTTTCGGAAATAAAATAGAGATACTATTCGAAAAATCCGAAAACTGGAACGAAACGGTCATTTTTGTTTACGGATTACTATTGGGGTGAGTCAAATCTTCGCGTGGTTCAAGAAACGCATTTGCATCCTCCAAAATTTACCGCTTCGAGCCTTATTTTATATCAAATTGAGGCAGGAAAGGTCGTTACCATTAATAGTGAGCGAGATTTGATGCAATCGACACGAACGATCTACATACATATATTTCCAACAGGATGGTGCGCCATCTCATGTTTAACGACTAAACATGGTAAAATTTTGAAACTCGTTCATTTCGAGAATTGGTTCAGTCAAATGGCCGCCAAGGTTATGTGATTTAACTCCTCTAGATTATTTTCACGTTGGGTATAAAAAACTTTCTTTTAATTTCATAAACATTTCGAAGTTAAAAACAATAAAATCATAATACCAATATCGTGTAAGAATGTGGTTCTTTTCTGTTCTGGAAAAAAAAATATATTGCCAAATTTCTTATTCTCGTGAAGTTCAGTTTTCCTTTTACTAAAAGTAATAAATTTCTAAGACACCACACGTTTCATCGCGAACGAAGCATTGAGAAGAACCGACAAAAGTGTACGGCTTCACTGGAACTTCAAATAAAAACATTTTTCTTCGTTCGTTCATAGCCTCGCGACCTAAGTATATGTATATCCCTCAAACGTATCTAAAAAATAATTATGATTCAAACTGTTTCAATAATTCTTAATTTTTGTTTTCCAATTAGAGTGACATGATTTATTAAAATGATTTTATTTAATGTAGTACTCTCGATACAATTAAGTCTGAATATAACACCATTTAAGTGGCCTCCACGAACTTTCAATATTGAATTTTAAAGCTTGAAGAGAGTTTGGTTTATTACTAAAGACCAATGACTTCAAATAACCCCCCAAGAAGTAGTCTTATGGTGTTAAATCACAACATCTTGAAGGGCATTTAATGTCACAATTTCTTGAAATAATCGGATCTCCAAACTTTTCTCGCAATAATGCGGTTGTTTGCACATGCTGTGGGGATCGTAGCCCCGTCTTTGTTGGAACCAGATGTTGTCAAGATCAACTTCTTCCAATTTACCGCTCTCCATTGCCAGGAACGGTGTCACCAGCTTCATTTCGAAAAAAAAATACGTACTGATGATTCCACCAGGCGGAAAACTGCAGAAAACTGTCAATTAAGGGGTTAGGGGTAGTCAGAGGCACGAATAAAAGAGAATTTTCAGTATTTTTTTTGCTATTAAATTGTGATACTCGTATTTTACAAAAAAAAAATAATTTTACATTATTATAGAATGTGTTGACTTGAAGTCACGAAAGTTTCAAAAAAAATTTAATTTTCAAAGTTATAGTTATTGTTCCTGTTCCAAAAAAAGGTACTTGCGGTGATAACCATAAGTCCTTGGAAATTCATCTAAAATCAATCGGACAAAAAAAAATAGTTTCATGAACAGATAAACTCGGGCCTGAGCGAAAGATTATTATGTATTCCAAAAGCTATATAAATTTCATTAAAATCTACTGAGCGGTTTTCGAGTTACAGTTGGCACCAGTTCAAAAAACATAGTTTTGGGAAAAACGCGTTTAAAGTTTCACACCAGCGCCCGAGCTCTCTTTGTTATTTGTCGAATAACTCAAAAACTAACTATCAGATCAACGTTAAGTTTTCAGAGAATATTTTTAAGATATTACACTTAACGAAAATACAAAAAAAAATATTTTTTGAAAATTCTGACTACCTCTAACCCCTTTAAGTGAGTGTAATCGTTGTTCCCGAATAATTTCTTCGCACCAGAATCGAAAGTTTTATTTATTTTTCGCACCACTCAGATGAAAGTGCCACCGCGGAGAAGATGATTTTCCTAATAAAATCGTTAATTGCGGTCTTCTGCAATACTTGTCTGAAAGGCAGCAATATTTTCATTACTTCGAGCGGTTCTTTATTTAATTGGCACTTGGACATTCTGTAAAGAAAATGTACGCTCGAAATTTTCAACAATTCGAATAGTCTGTAGGAACTTGTTGCAGAAATATAAAAATTACAGATCATGTGTTATTAAAAGTGGCCGAACCGACAACTAAAAGTCATGTCATCCCATCCTTATAAATTATATTTTTTAAATTTTTGCTACAACAACTAAGAAAAAGTACACTCCAAATGGAAATTAAAAAAAGAAAATAAATTCTAAATGATTCTCCCAAATTACATTTTTAATTGCGTTAAGCAGAATCGTATTTCATCATGCAAATTTTAATATGTGTATCTTACAATTTCGCCTGAGCTCGGTTTAAAATATTGCATTCAGACGCATGTCTAATTGTTTCCGCTTGTCCATAATGAACACATTAAGGCTGATCAACAAGCATATTATATACATATGTATGTATGTATGCTATGGTTCACTTGTAATGCAAATGCCCACAATTTAATGCAACAACTTTCACATATCTGAATCTTACAAGTACGTGCCAATGTTTAACTCATAAAATGCGCCGAACAACACACAATAGAATAATAATGCAAATAATTGCAAAACTATTTAGTATCTCCCATTGAATTTATTGCATTAACGAGTCAACAAAAGCAATAAAAAATAATTATAAATGTGAGAAGTTTGAATTATCACAATGTTGAGCTCATTCAAGTACATTAGAATATTTACAAGTAGGCATTAGCAAATCAACTTATAAGATATTACAGCTATAATAGCTTAGTTTATTTTCATATTAATTTGGCTGTTTGTTGTTGGGAAATATAGTCGTTTTTTAGCAGGTAGTGAATGTTTTGTCATATATTGTGAATTCATTTTGATTAGAAACAGATAACAAAATTGAGAGCGAAAGCAAATGTTTCATAAATAAAGAAAAACGTTTTCAAAATCACCGAGGAGTTTTAACGTTTGTGTTGAACTTCTTTGAATTTCTTATGGATTGACAACATTAAATATTTTCTAAAATCTACCAAGTTGACAATACATTCCGGTTAGTTAGAAGCAGTCTGCCATTTTATCCTCACCACTTCTATCAAGGGTAAAAGCATTCTTCGGCAACTAAATGCATAATATTACCTACTTGGTCATTTTGTGTCATCTCTTGGAGAGTTAAGTTCAAAATAGTACTTGCAATAAGATAAGCAATTTATTTTCAATTAGCAGCTCAAAGGGGTTCCCAGCAGAATCTGATAAATTCAACTCGGACTGCTCCTTTTAAACCGAAGAGACAAAAATATGTTTCCTATATGGGTACAAAGTTCGTTTGAAGTTTGATATTCATATGCTTATTAGTGTGTTTGATTATCGCTGAAAATGTCGGACGGAATCCGTGAAAATTTTACGCAATGGTTTTGGGGATTTTAATTTCAACTCGAGTATTTGAATGGCACAAGGCATTCGGTGAAGGGTGTAAAATCATCGGAAACTTGCCTCAAGTGTCCATCTCTCTTAATGACGATATCATTTAACATTAAAACAATGCATCTGAGAACCTACGCTCATCAAACGCATCATTACTGCTGCTGAGACGTGGGTTTATGAATATGATAACGAAACTGTCCAAAAATCTAAATTCTTTAAATATGAAGACCATAACAGCCGTGGCTTATAAGATGTAAATGAAAAGCTGGGATAAAAGTTAGCTTGTACTGTCACTTAAAAAATTAAGTTTCACATTATATTGAACAGTGTTTGCGGAAGCCACTGGAGTTAACCCAAACCATGCTTTCTCCAATATTAAGAACTGAGTAATTATTTGTCCTTAATGATAACTTCTGTTTTTATGTTGAGCTGCTAACCTTCCATGAAAACCAGATACAAACAAAATTAGTTAAGAAAACTAGGAAATTCTTCTTTTCAAACATAAATGGAATACTTTCGACACACATTGTATACAGACAACTAATTTTCCGACAGCGAAATGCATTAAATGCAGTGGAAAAAGTGCAAAACACACAAAATACAAAAACAATAGCAAAAATAAAAAATCAAATCCACGGAAACGCATAGAAAACAACAACACGAACTAACTAGCTATGAAAGCACCAAAGCACTACGCATTTTACTGATTTGGAGGAAATTCGCAAACGTCGCTATCCGCCAAAAACTCTGCGCACTGCCAACCGCTCACACACACAAACACACAAGCATACACACACTAATGCATTTGCATGCATAGAAAAGCATAAGTAGACATGGCGTGTGTAGAATGCGCGCGTAAATGAATTCCAGCGCCCAAGTGAGTCCCCCTCACGCCCTGTGGGTTTATATGTGTTCCCGTATCCGTGTGTTCGTCCTTCTAGAACGCTTAGGCCGTGTAGCGTTATAAATTGTGCGCCATTACAAACACTTCTAATACCTAACAAACTGCCACAGTGGTCGGTAGGCGCCCCGCACTCCACCGCTCCGGCACAATTTATTTGGAATTAGATTTCCATGGGGCCACCAACTAACGATGTCGGCCTAGCAGAGCCACCCACCCCTGCCCCTCATTGGGGCATTTGCTATCGCAGTGCATATCCTTGCAGGCGCATTTGAAACTTCGTCCGACGCCTCGATGTGGTATTCCGTTTGCTTGGACACATAAAATCGCCTGTGTGCCACACATACACATGCTTCCATGCATCAAGTGTTGTTCCTGTTTGTTGTTGGCATTTTATATATTTTATAGGATACGAAAATGAATTTATCTCGCACTTTTTGGCTCACTTCAGCCAGCGCTATGCCTGCTCTGCCTATAATCTAGACTCATACGCACCCATACTCACACACACACATACGGTATTCACATTGGCATGCATATTTATCATATGCTTGCCGTTGTTGCAAATAAATATCTCACACCAAAGCCCTCGTTATTTCGGTCGCAATGGAGCGCTTGGTTTTCAATCTTAGTGCGTAAAATGTGGCAGAGGCGGCGGCGGCCCATCCGTGCATGGCCATAGACAGCAGACACTCTTTTACCGTTAGCCGCTAGTCGTACGCTGTCCAACTGTGGTTTCGCCGGCCATTGCAATGTGCCGCTTTAGTCAATACAAGTATCCGAAATTATATGTCGGTTTGTGTGTTTTTTGGAGGGTGGACGATAGTTGCAGCTGAGCCGGCTGGTCTTCGCCGGTGTTTGACGGTGTCAAATGCACGCAGCTTCGAAGTGCCCAAAGAGAGGCCCAATCGATGTGTCAGCATTATATGCGGGCTACAATTTTTGTTACAAGTCCCTTAATTTTATGATATTATGAAGTTAGGAGAGGTGCTTAGTGCAGGGAGTACTTTAAAGGTTTTT
Source organism: Bactrocera zonata (assembly GCA_037783105.1). NCBI lineage: Eukaryota > Metazoa > Arthropoda > Insecta > Diptera > Tephritidae > Bactrocera > Bactrocera zonata. The sequence continues at coordinate 525,588 of JBAWJQ010004179.1, read as the reverse complement.
CGTAAAGTTTCTCAATCAAATTTTATATTTTATCTTTAAAAAAGACAATTGCTACTATTCCTTATATACATTTTTACTCAAAATTAATAAAGTTGAACATAAACGTAAAAATAAAAATAGACATAAACAACGCTAAAAATCCTGTTGGAAGCTTAAAAAATTTGACTAATTCAGGAAATTTAGTTTCCGAGTTCGAAAAATCAATTACGCCAATAGAATCTCATGGGAACTCAAAAAATTACTGATCATGACCTCCATACACCTCCATATGAATATTATACATATACTATCTGATCAAATTTTACGTGAGCCAATACATGTACACCAACGCTTAACCTAATTTTCCATACACTTGTTAATAGCCTCGATTTAGATGGCCTTCAGTGCCTACGGCGAATTGAGTTTTTCTCTCAAAAACTCATAAATCCACGTCATCAGTAGTAAAGCATTCGTTAATGGTCAATTCCAATACGTGGCGGCTCTTTTGGGACCTCTACTCGACGGCGGTTTTGCAAAGGATTCAGGTCTTTTGGTGCGGTTCTTGTATTGGCACGCTCCATACCCAAACCATTAACCAAAATGTTTTTAGTCATACCATAAGAGATGTTGAGATTCTCTGCTATCTCTCAGATGACAACGCGACGATTTTCAAGCATTGTTTTCGATTTTATCCTCACTAAGAGAGGTAGACGATTCATTTGAGTGTTTGTTAACTCCAAGGCCTTCACTGATTGCTTTGTCCCACTTAAATACTGGTGTTCGTAAAAAAATAGACTCCTAAAAACATATAATTCCGCAGCTGTGTCTCCTTTAGAAGCACAAAATTTTCAGCAAACTTGCTCTTCATGGTTGTTGCATGGTAAAAATCGCCAGGCAAACTTTTCGCATCATAAGGAAACAGCTACAAAACACACACTAATTGGAAAAAAATTTTTATCGTTTCGGCTTGCACGCGCAATTTAAATAGATCAGTGTGGTCAAATTTAGTATTTGATGGCGGAGGATTGCTTAGTGACTTTAAGCGTAGTTTAGCTCCTTACCTTGTAAAAGACGAGAGGAGCGAAATTCAATCAATTTTATATATCTTATCATATATAACTCAAACACTGACCGACTGTCAGAAAACCTAAAACCATTACGGCTGTCGCAAGAGTATAAAAGTTAAACTCAAAGTTTTTAATCGCCACAAGAGTATACTTCTCGAGTTTAGCATAAAAGAATGTACCGTTATCTCTGCTTAAAACAAACAATAACAAATTGATCTCATGAAAGATCAATACATTCTTTCTTGAAAAGAGTCCTTCCTAAGGGATTTATTCCAAAAAAATGTGTTCGACTTTGTTTACCCCAGAACAACATCGATCTTGTATAATTTTTTAATTTTATAATCTTAAATCATTATATCCAGCTTCAGCTGTATGTAGCACACTTTAAGGCGCGTTACCTACCAGAACGTACGTTTTTTCGTTATAACGGTTTATTTGCGCCTAACAAGCAACGTGCCACCACGAACACAACAACAATCCAATGAACGAAGGCAGAATGCATCACTGAATGTATTCTTCATATGCGGATATGCATTTACGCGCGTTGTTGGGTGTGTGTGTGTGTGTGTATAACATAATATTCCGTACACCCACTCAATCATCATTTGGCTGCTATTCTATGAATTGTAGATGCCGCATTTCGCACAGACACATGCACACTGGCAGGAGTATGCCAACTGTAGTGTTGTCTAGCCCATAGAAGTGGCTAACAACCGCGCGCGCCTATTTGAATGTCTACGCACGCACACCCACACGCCGCTCCTATTCGCGCTGCGAGCGCAAGTTTTGATAGGATAGCGCCAACTATTTTATTATTGATTAGCGTTTGTTTTTGCTACGCAAGGATATTATTCGCGTCTCTACATTTATTTCGCCTGCCAACTGCGCACACTTGTCTATATGGAGGTATAGTATATGCGTAAAGATGTATGTATATGTGTATGAAGGAATTTGAAAATCCCCTGTTTCCACTTGAACTTGTAGATATCGGTTGCTTCCAATTTGTTAATAAACAAAGTTGTATGCAGAGTTGGATGGACTAAATGGCCGTCTCTTTTGGCATTGCTGGCTTTATATAAATATACTTGCGGTAAGTAAGCAGGAGGAATAGTTTAATATCACAGTTTTCAAGAACTCGAACGTTAAAAATTAAAATTTAAAATTTGTTAGACTCGTCTTTTTGTATTTATATTAAATATTCAACCTCGTTTTAAAACCACATAATTCTCTCTCGTACAAAACTACAAAGAGAACTTCTGGTTGTTTGCACTTTATTTGAAATACAAAAATTTTATTTGCATGCAAATTACCTTTTATCAAATAACCCCATTAAAGGCGTTCCGATAGAGAATAATTTGATCCGATCTTTCGACTGTCGGTGGTTTTCTCTTTTTAATTGGCGCTTGAAACATGGTGAGCCATCTTGTATTCGGTAATTTTTCATAACAGTAAAAAGAACTGAATAAATAACTAAGTTTTTTATTTCTTTTGGTCCTTTGGACATAATTTGAGCTAATTTCGGAAGACAGTATGACCTATGTATATGGCATTCTTCATTGATCGCCACAAAATGTATCCTTTGGGTTTTCTTACTCTCAGTAGCGCACTGTCTGATAGGAAAATATGGAAGACAACGCAAGTCACTGCTGCAACTTTTTTCTTCACACTTTATGGTATATGTACATAAATAGTTATTTATGAAATGTCACAAACTTTATGTTCATGAATGGCAGAAATCCATAGAGATTAAAAAATACTTAAGACAAATTCACACAGTTTTTGTTTAAGATGTCATATCGGGAGTTACTTTCAACAACAATACGTGATCACGCAAGGAACAAGTTCCCCATAAGAAGCGGAATACACACTATTTTAAATGGAAAATATCACAACAAATCGTTCCAAGTTTTATTTTTTGAAAATTATTAATAATAATAAAACCGTCATACAGTGTCTAATGTCTTAGATAACTGAAGTTTACATACCTTATATATACAATGCAGCTCTTGACTTTACTTTTATTTCAAAATAATTCGCAAAAATTAAAATTCTCAACTGACTTTCAATATGTTTTGTATTTCTTTGCAGGTAAGCGTTTATGGAAGGTATCTATGTTAAATTTAGATCTATAGCAAGAAGTAGTGGCAACTTCATATTTCGTGAGTAAAGTAAATCGCTTTTCAACCAAATCATATTTTTATTATACTACCCCGCGATGGGTTTTACCATTTTCTAAGTGATTTCGGAATAGTTTAATTTCTAACATAGAGGTTATTTTGAGTTGTGTGGAATATTTTAGATGCCTACCAGTCGAACCGACTGTCGAAGTAGACATCTGTGCCAGATCTGTACCAGCTATAATCGGTATAATCTGGCAAAGCGGTTCCCCGCAATATGGCTAAATGACTACATCAGTATTGTTGTATTTTTTATGAATCCATCAGTTTATTGAGACGAATTTGTGATCGCAGAATAATATTAAGAAGTGAATCCGTCAAACAGAACCCTTTTATTTGCCTTCGTTTGACTAGATTTGTGGGTAAAAAGTTTCAACTCTTCACTAACGAGACCCGCCGGGGAAAGCAGAGGAAGAGGAAGACCTCCACTCCGTTGGAAGGACCAAGTGGAGAAGGACCTGGCTTCGCTTGGAGTATCCAATTGGCGCCGTAGCGAAAAGAAGAAACGACTGGCGCGCGGTTGTTAACTCCGCTATAATCGCGTAAGCGGTGTCTATGCCAATTAAGAAGAAGAGAAGATACAAAATTGAGTCCGTTTTGGTTATTTTGTTCCTTTTCCTTTACCTTAGTTGATAACCAATTCTTACAATTCTGACAAAAAACAAAACACATACTACTACTGTATAATGTTCCGGTCAATTTTCCCGGTAAATTTCTGCCTATTGCGGTTTGGAAAGAAAACCGAGGAGCATAATTTTCTTAATGGATACCCATGGATAGCCATATTTTGAAATATTTAAGTAATTAGACTTTCGAAACTAGGAATATACAAAATATAACAGTTTCATGACTCTTCGCATTTGAAACCACGGAACGTTAAAGACTTATTTAAAAGACAAAAAATTCTCAAAATATTCTTAGCAAACTCAGAAATTTTTGGAATATTTCTATCTGTGGTAACATTTAATCATATGCAATAGTGATATATTCTTCTGAAATCAAATCTGGAAATTAAACTTTAAACAACACATTGACGCATTTCAGTTCCAATGCTGCTCAGGAATAAAACTTCGCCGTCGACATTAAATTTAATATCCTTTAATTACTGACAATTACACTCGGAGTGCAATCAATGCGCTTACAAATTCACCGCTTTGCATAAATCGCAAGCCAAAAGTCATGTTATAAAAACACAAGAAGGTAAATTAAAAGCGAAAAGTAAAAAAGGCAAAATAACAAATGGCCATTTCCTCTTTATTTCCACAGAAAAAAGGAAATGAACAACGCAATTACTTTTCATAATCGAAAAAATCTGAAGCATCACAGGTGCACATTAAGCCACAAATGTAACGCCCACTTATCAACTTAAGCCCACATACATATCTTATATATCGAAAAAGAGGCCCAGGGAAGAAGGTACACAGAATTTTTTTTTTCAAATTCGAAGAAAACCACTGTCCGTAGAAAAGTAAAGAGAGGGAGAGAAATACAGAGAAAAGGGTAAATGAACTCTGCAATTGTAGGGAAATATTGTTCATGTCCGCGGCGCATTGAAGCCACTTACGTTTTAAGTTTCAATATAACAGTCTCCTCCCGCTTATTCAAGTACGTAGTTATACTTATTTAGAATAGGTGCTCAGAAGTAAGCTGGTCGATATGGGTGATGCTCGAAAATTGTAAGAAATGATTCGGCGACTAATGGAAGGTTTCAAGACCGAAGTATATTGTTGTGGACCAAAAGTGGTCAAATCTTGGAAAAGACCCGTGAAAGGAGGATTCTTCAACCTATTGCCAAAGAAAATAATACGAGCGGCAGTGCTTTATAGCGAAAGTACAATCTTCTATAAGAGTGTACAGTTGCTGACGTACGCCGATGATATTGATATCATTGGCCTCAACAATCGCGCAGTTAGTTCTGCTTTCTGCTTATGACCGTGGAAAAGACGAAATATTTCCTGTCTTCAAACAAACAGTCATCGCGGTCACTCTTGTCAACAGGGGCTACTTTGGTCCTCTCCGGACGAACAAAAACTAAACTCTACAAGTCCCTTATCATTACCGTCCTGTTATGTGGTGCAGAGGCATGAACAATAACGTCATCTGATGAGATAGCCTTAGGAGTGTTCGAGAGAAAAGTTTTTCGATGTATGGTCTTTTGCGCACAGGCAACGGCGAGTATCGCAGTTGATGGAGCGACAAGTACGAGATATACGGCGACATTGACATATGTAGTTCGGTGAATAAAGAGATAACGTTTCCGCTGGCTAGGTTATGTTGTCCGGATGGAAGAGAACGCTCCAGCTTTGAAGGTTTGGATTCAGTACCCGCCACTGGAAGCAGTATCTGGCTGCACTTGGTATCTCGAATTGACACCAAATAGCGAAAAGAAAAAACGACTGGCGCACTGTTGTTAACTCGGTTCTAAGACGAAGCTCAGAAGTATTCCAATCCTCGTAAACAAACTCTATAATTGATAGAAGTGTATGCTTAAAAAGCTAAACTAACAATAATTAATTTCTATTTAATATATAACCACTAAATTACTACTAAATTGAACTCCCACCAACACCTGATCAAAATATATTACTTGAAGATAAAATAATTGGGGTTAAGAGTACTCGTATACCAACTAATCATTGATCATAATCACCTACCATATTGGGAGTATGCAAGACATTGTACAGATCTTAACAAGACTAATCCGAAATCGATAAAACGAATTTCGAAATCGATTTAGAGGTGACATCGTGAAAGCTGAAAACCGAAATTTTCCCGATCTCAATGTTAGTTATTAATTGAGTAAATAATACTTTAGTTTTTTATCCATGGTAAAATATTTCCAACCAGTATTGCATAAAAAATCAAATAATTTCTCTTATATAATTTTACGGAATACTGCCGAGTCCTTGGTCGTATAAATATACAGGGCCAAGTATTATTTACTCTATGTTTATACGACAAAGGATTAATCTGCCAATACTTCTGATTTCCCTAGTGTTCACATTTAACCTTCTTAAAATCCTCTCTTGTTTCTCTATGTTTATGTTATACTAGTATATTACATTTATACCAGTGGTTGGTTCGATTCGCCATTCTCAAGACCAGGCAAATACAAATAACTTGTAGGACATACTCGTATTATACCTGGAAAACATATATTTCATTTAGAACTTTAAAAACTGTAACACTGAGTTTTTCAGTGTTCCATAGTTTCATAAATTGAGAAAGTAGAAATAAAGAGCAACCATAAGTGGTATATCGGTATTAATTTCAAAAGGGTGTTTGTGAACGCATTGAATTATTTCAATTTCTGTCTGCGTTGCAATTTTCGTTCATTTTCCTGATTCACTGTAGAAATGCTTAACGAGTTTTTTGCATAACAAGTTTCGTTTTAATCGTTAATAGTTAATCGTTAATCGCGCTTGAGTGTTGGTATATTGATCCAATTTAAATATGTAAGATAGAGCGCTCGCTAAAAAAATTCGCATTCAGTGGGCACTTCGTGGAACTGGTATTTTGTTGACTAATCGGCGCTAGTTACGCCAATTCAATTTTTTTCGACACCTCAATACGCATATATCAACTTTTCAACATTCACTCATGCGGACAGGTAATAGCTGTCAACATAATTGGCTTAAACTAAGCTCAATTTCCATATCGGCTCAAATATTTATTAACAATATTTTAATATTTAAAAGCAGACATGTTTTTATCGCTTCGATAAGTTAATACTTTAATGTATAAATTATTAATTTTAAATTGTGCAGTTAAGCTTTCAACAATTACACGCCGTAGGCGTTGTTGTGGTTCAACCAAAATTTCCTTAAAGCATAAAAGGAAAAAACAAAAAATAAATAAAACGAACATTTTTCCAGTTTCTTGGAAATAAAAAAATTAAAATGCTGCGAAAAGGTGCATACGGAAAACGTGTATAAAAACTTGTGATTGTATGTATGTATATTTTACCGACTACATAAAACTGATCAAATCAGCAACAGTTGTGGAAAAAACAACCAACAATTTGCTCTTCTCTTCCACTCAATCGCTTCTTTCACCGAAGTCTCAAACGAATTGTAGACGCCAAACAAAAATGCTAATTTAAGCTTTATGATTCTACATGAGAGCATGTGTGTGTTCATAGGGTTTGTCAGCAATACATCTTCACTACAACGGCGATAACAGAATAATATATAATTTGAAATTTTAATTGAAATAATTGCACAGTCGATTCCTTGGATATGCAAATGCGCATTAAGGTGAGTCCACTTTTTTGTATAAAATGACCTAAAGGCAGACCAGTGTTTTAATGTTTGTATATACTATATATTTAAAAATTCTATTTTTTCTAAACATTGGACAATTTCTAAAAGGTTGCCACCTGTTTGAAATAAAAAATTTTCCTTAACGCGTAAATAAAGGAGATTATTGAACAGCTGATATTATACTTGTGCAATAATTATAAAAATAACTAAGTCAAAACGTATATTTTATCGAGAATTTAGACCTTTTTAAAAAGTATAGTTTAATAAAAGTTAAAAAAATGTGAGTATTATCTTTCATAAAGAACTTAATCTTAATTTTGATAAGTCAGTTTGCCTGACTGTTGAATGCGATATTGGTCCATTTTGAAATTGCCACATTTGGTGTAAATATTTTGACAAATGGAAAAGTTTTCTAAATAGAAACTATTATGATTCAATCTGAATGCAAGCAGTTCTTGTTTGCGAATTCTTGGCCAAAATTTATCGGTTTCGGAGGCTTCGTTGTCAAGCATTTCTCTTGAGACCTCTACTCGGCCTCGTTTTAGCAAAAGATCCAGATCTTTTGGTACGAGTCTTCCAACCCAAAATTTTAACCAAAATATTTTACTTATCTGGAAAGTAATATTATATATGTATAATTCAGCTTGATCGGGTATTTTAAACGAAACAATTAATGTCAAATTTGAACGGATAACGATGAAGTTATTTCCGATTAACCGACTTTAAAATATACAAATAAAAAGTTGCTTGTTCGGATTGAAAATTTTAATTTTCGGAAAGTACTTTTATGCTAAACTTGATAACTTGTACCTAGTGCACTACATGGTCTTGTGGCATCCGATATTCACTGGACTAAAACTTTTCTGAGCAATTTTAAATAGAATTACTGAAAGTCGGACGTATCATTATGCCTATCCAAAGAGACATTCGACCTTAAAGTAACTGTTTAAGGTAATATAATAAATAAATAATATTTTTGGATGAAAACTAAAGATAGAACTTAGAATATTATAAACAATTACTTAAAGAAAACTTTAAAGATATGTATAATGTAATTCCACAACAGAATAAAAGCAAGAAACATGAAATTTATCCACCCCAAATAAATTCCATGTTCCACTTAGGAATTAAGTTACTTATTTTTATATGCGAAAAAATTCCAATAAAATATTTTTTAACTGCGAAAATTAAGATTTGCTGGCACACTTTTCTACTAAAATTCAGCAGTTTGCAACGCTTGCAACTGAAAATACCCGCATTCATGTGAAATTAACTCTATTCACCTTTCGCGGACCATACCACCAACAACAACAACAACGGCAACTAACGATATAAAAATCCGCTGAAAAAGTAGAAATGCAAATAAAAATTTAAAAATGAAATAAGAAGAAACGAATCACATAAAAACAATAAATACGAGTATTCAAGTACAGGGAATACAATCGAGTAAGTACATCTATAAATAAATATGTTTGTACGTCGACCTACAAGTATTTACGCTTACTTCGGCACCTATATGTGCAGATGTTCAAGTGGAAAATGAAAAATTACACGCTGCTGCAACGGAGTAAACAAACAACGCCAACAAGTGCACAGAAGAAGAAGAACAAGCAGGCGAAAAGATGCCGCATGACGGTGGTGGTTGGTAGCACCACATTACACATACACATGCTGCCGCAAACACTTACCCACACATACTCACATTCCTGTGGCGGCTAGCTGAATTGCGGTAATATTTTAATACAAAAACTCCACGTAAAAATTAATGCATGTAAAAAAGGAAATGAAAAAGATTAATTACCCTTCTAAAATACAGAAATTTTTTATTGCATATACATCTACACATACATACATATATTATACAAAGAGTATTTGTAAATGTATGATTTCATATTTTTTGTTTAGTATATGAAAGAAAAGCTCAATTAGCCATGGCTGCTGTTGCAAGTTGGAATTTTATTCGGTACTTTGTATCAACCCACCAAAGTGGCAAGCGCCAGTTGAGCTAAATTTGCGGAAAAAGGGTGTTAATGGTTCTTATATTGCAGCAAAGAGAACCCTCTTCTTGAGTGGCCTCAAAGAATTCGTGCACCAAACTAAAACTGATTCGTGAATGCAAATCTTGTCGACAATATCTCTCCAAATTGTACTTAGCACTTTTTAATCCACGTTTCACTGAGTTTTTTCTGCCATATTATAAACAATTGTGATTTTTTAAGAGCTTGATAACTTTTTTAAAAAAAAAAACGCATAAAATTTGCAAAATCTCATCGGTTCTTTATTTGAAACGTTAGATTGGTTCATGACATTTACTTTTTGAAGATAATTTCATTTAAATGTTGACCGCGGCTGCGTCTTAGGTGGTCCATTCGGAAAGTCCAATTTTGGGCAACTTTTTCGAGCATTTCGGCCGGAATAGCCCGAATTTCTTCGGAAATGTTGTCTTCCAAAGCTGGAATAGTTGCTGGCTTATTTCTGTAGACTTTAGACTTGACGTAGCCCCACAAAAAATAGTCTAAAGGCGTTAAATCGCATGATCTTGGTGGCCAACTTACGGGTCCATTTCTTGAGATGAATTGTTGTCCGAAGTTTTCCCTCAAAATGGCCATAGAATCGCGAGCTGTGTGGCATGTAGCGCCATCTTGTTGAAACCACATGTCAACCAAGTTCAGTTCTTCCATTTTTGGCAACAAAAAGTTTGTTAGCATCGAACGATAGCGATCGCCATTCACCGTAACGTTGCGTCCAACAGCATCTTTGAAAAATACGGTCCAATGATTCCACCAGCGTACAAACCACACCAAACAGTGCATTTTTCGGGATGCATGGGCAGTTCTTGAACGGCTTCTGGTTGCTCTTCACCCCAAATGCGGCAATTTTGCTTATTTACGTAGCCATTCAACCAGAAATGAGCCTCATCGCTCATCGGACACGGACGCGAAACACATTTCGAACCGAACACTGATTTTGGTAATAAAATTCAATGATTTGCAAGCGTTGCTCGTTAGTAAGTCTATTCATGATGAAATGTCAAAGCATACTGAGCATCTTTCTCTTTGACACCATGTCTGACATCCCACGTGATCTGTCAAATACTACTGCATGAAAATCCTAACCTCAAAAAAATCACCCTTTATATCATCTGAGTAAAATGGGTGGGATCGGGTCATTACTTCCCTAAGCCCCCATATACCTAATATAAAGGTTTTCGAACTTCCTGGTGACTTTATACTGCATATATCGCCAATATTTGAATTATCTGAATAAAAATTACACAGCTTGTTTTCCTCACTTGCAAGTACATATATCGGTGTGGCTTTATGTCTAAAATAGATAAAATTGGGCAAAAACTTGACGTAGCCCCATTTAACTAATATCACGATTTCCAAACTTCCGTCTGACTTTACTCTATGTGATTGGTGATTGTATGTGAGGCATCGAAACAAAACCCTTTTGTATATGTGTGTGTACGAGTTATATATAATATATGTATATATAAAATGACTTGAATCCCTATCCTCTAGTTGACGGCTTGCACCTTTAGGTAATTCCCTGGCCCTGATTATTGAAGGTTGCAAAAGAATAAAATGTTCGGTTGCACCCGAACTTAGTCCTTCCTTACCTGTTTAATAAATAGTACATTGCCTGAGACCCACCTTTTGCACCTGATGTAGTGAAGTTCTTTAAAATCTGACGTGTTCACTACGGTGTGAACTGAAAAAGCATACACAGACTTCTATGTTCATCTGGCTTTGGGACTTCCAAAATGTACCAGTTTCTACGAAACGATTGGTAAGCTTTAACTCCTGTCGAGAAAAACCTCTTTCCAAGGTGAATTTTAAAATCGTAACCATGACCTTGAAGTGATCATAGGTTTAAGCACATAGTCCAATGAGAGGAATTAAGGGTCCTAGAATTGAAGAAATTTCTGCAAAGTGAAGGTAGAAAATACCTAGGTCAACGGATGCTTCTTCTGAGCAATAGCATATGATAGCATGTATCAGTTCATATATGTATTTGGCACGAGTCTCCACCGAAATATTGAGCGCTCTCCTCTAACTAACAACGATGTATCATTTATTTTATGAACAGAATTCAATGTTTGTTAATTAAAAAACTTACGTTTACGTATGAATATTATACGTAAACTTTTATAGAGATGGCATTAACATCTCTTCGATACAGAATGGACGATTTGCAAGCACAACCTTCCTAGTATTTTAGATGGTATCATTTTAAAACGACTTCGCAACCCTAATTTAGTTAATTATCAATAATAACGCTCTCGATTAAGGTTTTGGGACAAGTTCCCGAGGCACACATATATTACAGAGATCACACTTAAACAATTGAAATGTCAAAGCTTTGTGATACTGTATGCAACAAGAGGCGATCAGTAAAATCTCTTTAGAACTGCCTAGAAATGTGACCCCGGAACTACCAACCCACATTGAACTCTGCTATATTGCTGGAGCCTCGTGGAAATGGAAACGAGGTTCTAACAAGCCATATTCAGGTCAATTGAGCGAAGTAGTTGAGGTTTTGATCCCGTTATTATTTGAAGACGCCTTCAAACTTCGAAATCCTCCATTTCCAAAGCAACAGTTCAACCTCACTTTTAGACATAATATAATATTACGGAATTTAGAAATACCATTCCCCTCCGAACTCTAAGTGCAGTGCTGCAATAACGGCACTTTTATGCCGGGACATGTGGTAAACAATAAGTTTCAGGACTCCATCTACAAACCGACAAAATTCATGTTGCAACCGAAAATTGTAAATATTGCCATAAATTGCGTAAACAAGCGTGCAGCAATATACAACGACATTTTGTGAGAGTGTGTGTGTGAGTGAATGTAAGTTAACTGAAATACTTGCACAAACACGGTCAGAGTGCAAGAAACCCTGAAAGTTTAGAATGTGTGTGTACGTGTTTTGAACGGATGTAGTAGGAAGTGCGCGCATCCGAACACGCAAGCTAAAAAAGTTGCAGCAAAACACGACCAACTAGCAACAGCAAATACATACATACATATATAAAAACAGTCAACTTTGAAAATATATGGGTGTTTCAAGCAGGGCAATGCAATGCAATGCGAATGCGTAGATAAAATCGATGAACAGACACACTCATGTATATAATATACACATTCACACATATATAATGTATGCAGTGAACTCACAGAGCTATCAGCGAGCAAAACGGGGCCCGCCATTTCGGTGGGTGTGGGTCCACATACTCACATGACACACAAGTGAATAACTAAGCATTGCAGTGCATTCGAAATGCGCGCCATGCGCTGATATGCGAACGTTTTTGGCGGGTCCACACGCACGAAAGTTCTACGCGAAATGCACACAGAAAAGAAAGGACACTGGGGGATGCTTTTCGCATGCGAAAGTTGATAGCAAATCGGCTGGCACATTGGCCGGTGTTCGATGGATTTCCAGCAAAGAAATGCAGTGTTGCATTTGCGAACAAATTATTTACAAATGTGCTACAAAGGACTCGTTGCAAGAAGATGCAGTTGCATTAAAATACATTGGACAAATGCGAAAAACTACAAGGCAAACAGCGCTATGAACGGGCAGCTAGCGAAATAAACTTACCGTTACATAGTCCGCCACGCTCATTGTGTGCGTGAATGTACAGGAGTGACGATGAAAGTAAGGTATGACACTTGCCGCAGCACCCCAGTGAGATTGAGCCATTATTGCTGCCTTGAGACTCGCATATATTGAGTACAACTCACTTCTGATTATATACGTATGTATATCTAAGTGCTGTAAATGCACTGCCACAACGCACTAACGCATCAGCGACACCTGCTTGCAAATTGTTGCATGCAGCAAATGTTGCGTGCGCCACAGAAAAATGCATTTGCGTGAATGCAGATGCTGCACAGCGACCAGGAGCACAGTAAACGCCAGTTGGTGATCAAGTCGGGCCGCAACAACAACAATATGCGAAAGAACAAGTGCATGCCTCCTACCAAGCACAAGAAGAAAAGCTACTTAAAGAAGCTGCACCACTAGCAACACGCCGTTGATTGAGCCAATGTAGCCTGTGTTCGCTTGCGTGTGTGTTTGTATGTAAGCAGAGCAAAAAGAAGCCGTGAAAATGAAGCTGAGGATGCCGGCAATAGTGTGCCAGAGCAGCATAAGTTTGCTGCGATACATTCACGTGTATGTGTGTGCGTGTCTGGGTTTGTAAGAAAGTTCTTCGCTCGATTTCGCCAACTGCTTCGTCTTGCAAGAAACTTAAACTTTTGTTAGCATCCAAACGCAACAACAACAACTTGCAAAAGAACCAAACACTGAAAGGAAAATGTGTAGAAATAGTGGAGACGGGACGTATGCATGTGAATGTGTGTCTGATGCGTTCCTTGCAGTGATAGTTTCGCTGCAGTTTGTTCAAACAGCCAAGGCTCCTGTCGTTGTGGAATTATAAAAGATTTCTTTGCGTAAGTCCGCGTTCGACGTCGCATGAGCGCCAAGCCAAACTCACACTTACACAAATGCAACTCTGCTGGAGCAAACATGACCCACACGCACACCGAGTGATTTTAATGTATATAACGGTACAGATATACAGATAAAGATAAAGGTAAAAATAAAGATAAAGGAACTAAGGCTTCGACTTGTAGATTCTAAGCTGTAACCTTTTAGTTACATATGTTAACCGTCAAATTTATTCTGTATGCTCTGCCTATAACCAGTTCTTTGTACATACAATGACATTTTTTGTGTCCAATCAATAATCGAGTTTTGACAGACCAAACACGCTCTTTTTTTAAACACGCCATTTTATATATTTTTAATATGTTTTCGGTACAGGGCAATATATTCTCGGGAGACTGATTTTTAAGTTTCGGGCACTGAGAAGTTCGCAACCAACGTTTTACTAGAGAAAAATTTTTGGAGTTTAAAGTTGACGCAAAGAGTTTTTTTTAAGTTCCCAAAAATCATATTTTTTAGGTTGTCACACCAGGTGGGCCACTAAAGGCATTAAGTTACCTAAACTCAAAATGTCAAACGATAGTTTTCGGACGTAGAACTTAAAGTAAAATAAAAGAAAATATGTTTACGTTACACCAAACAAAGGCTTTTAGATACTCTATAATTTTCATTTCCTTGCCCACTTGCTCAACACACTATTTAACGGCAAAAATTCCTAATGGCCCCAGCGTCACCATTAATGTCATAAATCAATAAATCCAATATAATTATATATTATAATTTGAGTTCGCTACCGAAATAACTTTGTTATTTTTATTATTCGACGATAACAAATGCCATTTATTTTATTGTACGTGTATCGGGCGGAGGCTAGCCTGTGTATGAGTAAACGTTTTCCTTGGCATTTCAACCCTGCTTTGGTCGGCAAGCCGGTGTGGGTGCGTCATTGCTGTTCAAAGTTCGCCAAAGCCAAACAAATATATCAAATATATTTATTACACAAAGTTAAACTTTTTCACTTACACCTACACGCTTGACTCCCTCCTTCGAGTACGAAAGACACGTTGGCGCGCGCCCATAAATATATGTACATAAGTACGAGTACAATATATTAATATAATTGTATTTATATCCATAGCGGAGCATATTACAACAAAAGATCATTAATTATATATATGTATATTTGTTTGTTAGTGTGCGGAAGCAAACTGAATAAGCATAAAGGGAAATAAAATTATTCCAATTAAAATAAATTGTAGTTGAAGACCGAATTGCTTAGCCAGCTAATAAATGCAATTCCTTTGAGAGTTTTGCTCTCCAATGTACGACGTTTTACAGCCAACTTTTAGGGCGAGAACTTTGAAGAGTCTTACTTCTCATATTTTATATGTTGGAGAACAAAAAGGGTATTTTTGCTCAGGTGTTGCTATTCGTCATAATCTTCTTATTTTAAATACAACTACCAGACACATGACAGAATACCATAATGATATATATTTTGAGTTAAAAGTAATAACGACCAGGAAAGGATCATCGGTACAACAGGGACAGGGAGAAAGTTACGATTAATCTGAATACATTTTCTCTTTTTTGAGCACTTTCGTCGATAATATTAAGCTTTGCATAAAAGTGCTTTCACAGCCTTTTCAGTTGCGACCACAAAATCGAAAAATATATATATATACATATGTATATGCAAGTATTTTATGAGAAAAGTATTTTTTCTTAATGTTAGCCAATCGTATATACTTTTCGCCATCATTAAGACCAACAGAGCTTAGGAGAGTGTGCCGTTACCACGAAAGTCGGGTTTATGAAACCTCAACCTCATCCGACCAAGTTTCACTTACCATTCTCCATTCCTGAGACTGTCAGCCTTATAAACTGAAATGGTTCTATGGACTGGAACAGTTCTAAGGCTTTTGTTGCAAGTGGCAAATTGTCGCATCTCCCTAGGCTTTTAAATCCCCTGCACTTAAGCCAAGTACAACGCACAATGTAGAGGATAATGAATTTTATTATATCAAAGTCAAAATGCTATTAAATCCTAAAAACAACAACAACAATTGCCGGTAAACATTTTAACCCGCCACTCATGCAACTCATACTTGCCTTATGCGTTGGTGCAACAAGCGCATTTGTATGCGTGCGGAATACATATGACAACATAAAATTTAAAATGTAGAATTTTAATGTTGATCATGTTGGTGGCAATAACGATGGTGTGTGGAGTGAAGGCATGCACGAGTCAATGCAAACAAATGAGCGTAAAGAAAGACATGCCGAAAGAGCGGTACGAGTGTCGCAATAACTATAAGTTGGTGTAATAGTAATGCTGATGGCAACGCCGTGCGACATGCCACACAGCGATACAACAACATTAGGCCACCACAACAAGCACCCTTCACCGCACCGCACCACAGCAGCGCGCACGTAATTTGTCGGCCGCCTGCAGCCGAGCGAAAGCTGCATGCAGCGTGCTGCATTTGCTGCGGCAATGCGACGTTGTTGCTTGCACCATTTCATGCCATTACGATTCCGTCACTTTGAGAGCCTCATAAAAAGTGTTTTTACTATGTTTAATGTTTATTTTATAGTTTAAGTTCGCATTTTCCTGCTCTTTTAGTTTTATTCGCATGTGATGGTGATTGCCAATGCTATTGCTATTGTCGTTGTTGTATTGCCTGCAACATTGCACCGCCGCACTCCAGCCGCCCTGCCTTGTCACCATTGTCCGCACCTTGCGTCATTTCTTTGTCATTGCCAAGCCGGCAGCTCGGCAGCCCGTCAGCCAACCAACTTGCCTCAAGCCAGCGGCGGCATTTGTGTCATTTGACTAGTTTTATTTCGTTTAGCTTTATTGCAATTGTTGTAGCTGGTTTTAATTCCATTTAATTTTATTACCTGCTGTTGCATTTTGTTTGTTTCCACAGCGTTTATTTGCTATGTGGGTATGCATTTCCACTGTTCATGACCAGAGTTTCGTCGGAGTCACGCACATTTGCAACATTGGCAACATTTCGGCGGTGCAACATGCTTGGGTGGTGGTTTGGCTTATAGAATTTGCAACATTTTATTTTTATTACATTAAGAATGCACAATAACAACGCAAACCGTAAAAATTATACTGAATGCAACAACAACAATAAATAATAAAAGCCAAACAAATATTAAAAATAAGATTCGAGTGAGCGCGCTGTAAGGTATGCCACCGCCGTTAAAATTGCAACAAATGTTGCACTTGATTTAAACTAGACACCCGAAGTGTACCTGCTTGTTGCAAATAAGCTGTCTTGCCACATGCTCATAGCGCGCCGTGTGGCATGGCAAATTCGATTTGGTTTGTTGCAATAGGAAAGTCGTAAAATTTTTGTAAATGTTTAGATTTGCTCTGAGCAATTGTGTTACTCTCCTGCTGCAACTGGGTGTCCGAGCGGGAGGGTGGGGGAGTGAAAGCTAAGCTCGGTGGCTCAGCGTGCGGCAAGTGCTGCGTGTGGTGCCCGTTTTATATAATAACGCTGCGTGGAAGTTTGTATTCCTGTATGCGCGTGTGCGCGTGTGCTGCCACATGCCACATGCAACTTTAATGTGCAATTTAATGACTTCAAATACATTGTTGATATGTACACATGTGTGTGCGTGCATGTGTGTGGTTTTAATATTTTGTAGTTCAGAAAAATTTTACTTCCAAGAATTTTGTGCCATAAAACATTTGCAGCCAGATTGGATTTTAGTTTTCAGTTCAATTAAATGTTGGGTGGAATATTTAGTGGCAGTTGTGGTTTTTAACAATTTTTCAAATATAATGATTTCCAACTATGCTCAAATGTGGTGGTTTCTTAATTGACGCAAAGTACATATAATAGGTACTCACAATTTGTTTCCAATATTAACTAACTAATTTTTTCGATTTTTGCGAGCAAGATACAAGGGATATTCGGGAATCAGTGACTTTGAGCCAAGATTTATTTAAATGTCTTATTCTAATTACACCCTATACAGCAAATATTCAGTTTCCCACGAAGTTTGTAATAGCTCAAACCAATACATGTATGATCAGCGTGACCGGTCGATGTAGCCATGTCCGTCTATGTCCGTGTGTATCTATATACTGATATATTGATCTGAAATCTTGCCCACTAATTTTTTTCCGAAGAAGATGCTCGTACCACAACAACATGTAGCTGTCATAAAAGCTGACCTTTAAAAATCAAGTCCTTGTATGGAAAACTTTTTTATTTGATAACATATCCTTACGATCTTTGAGGCATGGCATTTTCCCAAGCAACTTTATAATCTGTGATCATACTATTCACATCGGAGTACATAGTTAGACAAACTGATCGGTCAGATCTCATTCCACAAAATCCACTTCACCACTGTTTCGAAGGTGGGATCTTAAGAGTAGATGATGACCACTACGAAATTTAATTTTTCTTCATAGAATTAAAAGTGCAAATAAATAATACAAATTACATATAGAGAAGTACAGAGGACTCTCTCCTCCCGATTCTACAAAACCAAGAAACCATTAATTGTAATGAATCTGGACAAAGCCTATGAAGGTTTGCTTCCTAGAACACCTATCTTTCCAACGAAGGCTTCTTCTCCTAAAAATTAAGCTCAACTTGCCATTCCAATTATTCCCTTTGGAATATACAAATACTAGTAGACCCGGCAAACGTTGTTTTGCCATATAAATAATTTCCTAGTAATTTTTAGTGCAGACAAAATATAGCTTACTTATTGCAAGTATGTATGTATGTTAGAATGTGTATATTGTATGTATGTAAGAATGTGGTATATGCGTGAAATAAGCATGGAGCGCTGTGAACGATGAAGGAATATAAAAATAACAAAATGCAAACATTATTTTTAAGTTATTATAATTTATTCCTTACAATAAATAAAATATATATCATTAATTAAACAATTACGACAGTAACACTATTAAACAATATTAATCTCTTAATGCTATAGCGTGAACAATATTTTTTGTTAGTCCATCTTTAGCTAACACAAACAAACTTGATGGTTTACCCACTCGAGAGCATGCCACGTATAATTGTCCGTGTGAAAAACATGGTGTTCTCAAATCTAATCCACAAACAGACATCGTTTGACCTTGGGATTTGTTGATAGTCATTGCAAATGCCAATCTAATTGGAAACTGAATACGTTTGAATTGAATTGGCACATCTGTAGGTATAATAGGAATCCGTGGTATGAGTATATTTTCACCTCTGAACTTGCCATTTAAAATCCTGGCTTCGATCACGTTTTTCATTAATTTTTTAATGACTAATCGCGTACCGTTGCACAACCGGCGCGGGTTCAAATTACGAAGCAAGATAATTGGAGATCCAACCTTTAATTGTAAATTATGCGGTGGCATGCCTGGCAAATCCAGTGAGTTCAAAAACTCTGTGGGAAAATTTACTGCTTCGCTGTCGTCGCAAACTGTATCAATGGATTTATATGATACCAAGTTCCCTGGCAACAACATTTGTATCTTCAGATTTAAATTGTCAACGTCTACATTTTTTGCCGCTAAAATCGCTCTTTCTGCAAGCCACTCATGATTTATGTACTGTGTGTGTATATCGGGAAATATTTGTTCAATGAGAGTATCTTGCGAATCAGCGATTGTGCAGAAATCGGTCGGTAATTTTACGTATCCAGTTTCATCTATAGCAACTTTTCCATCACCGATATCTAAGAGTTGTTTTGAAAATGTTTCACTGCTATTTACTGGTTCAGAAGTGACACCTGTAGACATCTTGCGGGGATAACTAATTAAATGACGATTGATCAGTTATCGACCGGAGAGGAAAAATGATTAAATTACTAAAATGGCTATTAAAAAATAATGGTTGATTGTAGAAGGGTGAAAATTGAGGATTGTATGTATTTTTGTATGTTGTATCATAAAAAAATAGAAATTAAAAATTTTGTCTAAAGAATAAAAAAAAAAATTTTGGGATGGACTACCCCTAACATTTAGAGAGATGAAAAATAGATGTTGGCCGATTCTCATAGATACCGGATAAGCACACAAAATTTCATCAAAATCGGTCAAGCCGTTTGGGAGGAGTATGGCAACAAAAACTGTGACACGAGAATTTTATATATATAGATATTCATATACCTACATATGTATGTGTGTGTGTGTGTGTGTCTTTGCATGCATTAGTGGCAAACATTCGTTTCAGCGCCTCATTTCATGTCAATTAGTTTTGTTCCTTTGCTATTTTTTGCTAACAACTAATAGAAATGGACAGGAAACATGTCATAAAATCATTCAAATCATTTTGCCTTAATTAAAGTCACCATAAAATACCAACAACACAAGCAACAACCACAGCGCGATGAAAGCATGAAAATAGTTCTGTATGCCTTGGTCGAGATGTGGCTACGAATGTTTGCATAAATTGCATGCGACAAGCAAGATAACGGTAGACAACAAAAGCAAAAGCAAAAGCAACAACAACTGCAATAAGCATTGCTAATTAAATAAAATAACCCACCAGTTACATTAAACACGATTTACCCACTGACGAAATTACCGATTAAACAGTAGCAGGCTGGCAACCTCCTCACCTACATATGTGTAGGGTACACACATGCAACAGCATATATGTATGTATGTGTACTTATTTCGCAGACTGCCGTGCTAATGCCCACAATTTCATGTGTTCTTGGCTTTTTTGTGGCATTGACAATATTTATTTGCTTTTAGTTGTATTGCAGACATACGCGCATACCAACACACAAACATCGAAAAATGTAAATATATATGCTATATATGCTATGTATGTGAGTTAATGCATTTATTTCTCGTTTTCCACTGCGACACCAAGGCAACTCGCACAACTCTGCCCGCAACATTAACATTGCCAATGGGTAAATTAAGCCTACATATGTCTATTTATATATCACATGCCACTATTATGTATGTACATAAATATGGTAGTGTGCTACAAGCCACACTAGAGCGGTCGGTTCCACGAATTTCTTTTTGTACAAATTAAAATAAATAATTAAGCATGTCAATCGTATTTTATTGTACAATATTTACCGAGTCTCTTTGTAAACGGCCTCCGACGAAAACGACGACGACGACGACTGTCGATGGCTGCCCACCTGTCAGATAGACGATACACACACGATGTGTGCAGTTCAACCTCGTACGTGTGCCTACCTGCCGCCCGGCTGGCTGCCGTTATGCGGCCATAATGCGCGCTTATGAGTTGCAACTTATTCATTGAGCATTTTTGTGGGCACACACACCCAGATTTTAGTACATACAGACAAACAAAATATTTTTATTATGATTTGTTCATACGTGTGTGTGTGTAGGCATATGTTCGCAGATAAATATTTCATGTCAAACTGACATTTGACATAAATTTTCTGTTTACATTTTAATATGGAAAATAAAAAATCACTTAATCGCCGTCGCTACAGATACCGTTGTCGGTTTATTTTCAACTGCAGCCAACTTCACTTATTACCAACCGATCAACCGACCAGCTTCATTAATGTTCAAAATAAGATTGTACAAAAAGTTTTCGGTGCACACACAAATACATTAGGGTGGGAAAAAAAATTAAAATTATTTCGCTTGTTACTCCGAAAAAAGACATAACTTCTTAGACACCTCTAAGAAAGTCTTTCCAAGTATTTTCTTTTAATTTGAGTGGGGTTGGCCCTAGAACAACAGTTTTCTCTTTTTTCTTATTATCAGATAGAAAAGTTCAAATCGCGTTTTCAACTACTTGAAAAAATTTCGTTTATAATCCTGTAGGAAAAATTTGCGGTTTTTTGACTCACCCTATCATACAAAGTGTATACCTAAATGTAGCAATAAACACACAGCGTTGGAACATTTGTGCTAAAATATCCTAAATACTTTTATATTTATTATGCAATAATAATAAACATAAGAATATTTATGCACTCGATATACATAAGTATGTATGTATGCCTAGTGGCTTGCTGCCATATCTCTCATTCAAATGCAGTTATTCACCAGACGTTAAGGGGCGGAGCGAAAAGCTGTCGTCTCAAAACTTATTCAGGTAGGTAGACACTCCAAAGCCACCAAACTCAACACTAGGTGTGAAGCGATTTAAAGGTATTGAGCTGAGGCAGCCCAGCGGGATCCGAAAAGAGCTTTGGTTGAAACTTGAACCTTCGCAGTCCACCGGTTCTATGTGTAGCACAAATGTTACATTTGATTGGCGTGCAAGCACAATGACTGCGGTTCGGTTTCCTGAAGCGTATGATATACAACTTTCAATAGTTTATGAAGTAAATATTATATTCTATATTGGGAGAAGGAACAAGAAGTTTTATAGCTCAATTTTTTATTACATACCATCTATGATAATTCTATAAAGCATTACTTAAAAAGCCGAATATCTCGAGAAGTATTAATGATTAATGATGATTGACCTCGAACCTTTTTTGTAGCAAATAAAATTTCCTACAAGTCTGTTATCTACATTTTTTCTATAGCTCTTGTCATTTACGAGATATGTATATACAATAAATTGCGAATTTCATGAATACTTCAATCTTTCAATGGAAAATTTTTACATGCCTTGGTCCAGTCCTTTATGTTAATATTAAGGGCTCAAATTTTTTGGTAATTTTTTAGGGTACTTCCAAGGAAATTTCATCATGGGATTAAAAATAATTAATAGTTAAAAAAACACTCTAATATATGTATATTTATGATATATATGTATGTACATGAACGGGATGAACAGGATGAACAAGATGACGAGGCGAGTCCGGGTGGCTGTATGCCTGTCGGGCGGTCGTGCAAGCTGTAATTTGAGTAAAAATGAAGTTATCTCGATGAAACTTCGTATACGCGTTCCTTGACAAAACAAAGTATATCTTACCCAACGCTCTCGCCTCTCTCGCGCCTCCGTCTCCATCTCATTTCTCTATCCTCACAATATCTTTCGGATTAACTTGCCTAGTGTTCTTATTTCTGGCTATGATCTGTTATCAATATACATACACATAAATATGTACATATTTTCTCTTTTTTTGCCAAACTTCATTATATTCTCTAATATGCATCTTGAATATATATACATATATGTATACTATTTCATATTTCATGTTCAAACAATTCATAGCCTCGATCGAGGCAACAACAATTCATGATTTATTTTCTCACATTCTACAGATATTTTTACATTTTCAGTGTGTTTATTTACTTTCATTAAATTCTTATAAAAATGTTGAACAAACACAAACACACGCCCACACATCTCATGCGCATAACACTAAAAGTGTGCGAAACAGCGCAATGAAATGAAATCATCAAAGACATAAGCGGGTTTTTTCGCTGAATAATTATTATTACCGCAATAAAATGTATTTTATGATTTAAAAAAATGTAATTAAAAATATAAACTGCTTTAATGTTTAATGTATCGATGGCAATGGAATTTAATAACATTTTCCGAATAACATAATATACATAGAAATGGCGCTGTTAATGACTCTGAGATCATTCATTCGCAGCTGCACCTCATTAGTACGCGCAATAGTCGTTTGTATGCCGATTTACGAGAGTACATGCATATTTACAAGTAATTATTTTATTTAGATTTCTTTATATACCACATAATATGTATATATGTATATGCATATATATTTTTTACATTTTGGGCGTAATTATTATTCAATGGCTAATTACCTTACGGACAAAATCGAAATGATGAAACCCGCTTGCTTATTTCATATTAAAATTTATTTTTATATTGACGCATGATCACTACTTAAACCATTATCCAAAGTCATAGCAAGAAAATTCCTTGATGCCACATTTGATATTAATATATATATACATACATACATACATATTTTAAGGTTAAGTATTCATTTTTGGCTTCATTTTTCTTCGGTCGCAGCAAACATCATTTTTGTACTATTCGATTATGTGAAAACATTTTAAAGCGGTGTTCTGCTATGCAGTACTATCCATCATCATTTAATGCGGATTTCAAAACATTTCAATCTAAGTATATATAGTACATGTATGTATGTATATCTATATATTTTTCTGTGTTAAAACAAAAGATATTCCCATTAATTCTCAATCACTTAGGGTATCATTGTATTGTGCTCCTGGTAACTAAATTAAGCCTACTCCATCAGCTTAGTGCATTTGGTAAAAAATCTGAATTTTTCCTTCGCAGTTGCCTAATGTCTCTTAAGTTGGAGCACAGGAGCCGTGACAGCTACCCTATAAGATAATGTTACACCATCACATGATTATTCGCGCATGATCTGCTTTTCCCGTTGAATCATAAGACTAGGTTCCCTCTATACTGCAATGTTACTAAGCTAAGAAAATAACTAAAGGAAATATGTAGTACTTGTATGTCTTGTATTGTTAGTTTTTTCGTCTGCGTATGGCTCACTACAGAAGAGTACTTCTCTTGGTCTTATTTCACTCTTTCTGTCAATGAACATGTAGATTTTACCATTGGAACTGTTGATCAAAGAACCATTGGGACCATTCTTTTCTACTGAGGAATGAAAACGTTTTGCTTAATGACATCAATTCCATGAACCTGTATATTTTTATAAATCGTATAGAACCAAAAAAGTGTCCTCTGTATAATTTAAGCTACTTCGACATGAGCCATAGCTAAGAAATATTTATAATTACCTGTAGATACCCATTTGAAATCTAAGTTTATCGTTACGACATCTATGTCGCATTAAAAAAATAACATTATGTTGTGCCAGGTCAGGGCCTTAATCCACCTAGAAAAAACGAACTGATTTATTATCTCCTATTCTCCTTCAAAACAATGTGATACATAAAATTTAAATCACAGAATCTATTTGTTAATTGAGTTTATGCTGGTAGTATGATAATAACAATAAAAACTTTCTCCCAAGACTCAAACCCAAGGAAATATGAAATCATCGATGACACATACCACATCGAATTAAAACTAATTGAATATTCTAGATTTAAATTATAAAAGTGAAAAAAAAAAACGAGAACAGTATAGATTTAATGACAAATATTGTTTGGCACAACTTTTTATTTTTACAACAACAAGCACGAGGTCACGAGCAATAGTAAATTCTAAACGCCCAACAAGCCCCTGCAAGCGGCCATGTGCACTTGTATCATATACTAGGACATAAGTATGTATGTGCGTGTATTTATGTATATATGTAGTTCAGTAATATTGTCATTGTATTGTTGTTGTTATTGTTTTTGGCTTGCAACTTTTTGCGCATTTGTTATTGCCAGCTTTACAGTTGACGATATAAATGCGATAAAACGTTATTTAGCTTCGTGCAACGCAATGTGGCATTAAAACGCCCTAACTGCAACAGTAAACAACAATAACAACTACAATAATGAAGTGAACTGACCTTTTCAACACTTTCCTTCAAGGGTGGCGTTTATGTGCGCCTGAGTGTGTGTGTGTGTGTTGCAACAAAAATCACAACTGCAGTTGCTAAGCAAGCCCGCCGCACACAAGCAACCGATTAAAATATATGCGTTCACACTAATACTGGGCCGCTGCACCGTCTGGCCACACTGGTGTATGAACGCCAACTCCTAATGCCATCAACACCTCAGCAATTTAAGCGCCATCAGAAGCTAGTCAGCCGGTCAGACATTGCTGCCATGCAATGAAGTGTCGGTGAGCGTGTTATTGTTGGCATTGTTGTTGCTTGCGTGATTGTAGGAAAAGGGAGCGCGGTGTAAGGGCATCTTTCTATAAAACAGTCAGTTTTCTATTTCTTCTTCGTGTTATTATTGCTTTCTTTCTTGTTGGTCGGTTTTTGTTGTTGTTGTTATTTTTGCAACTTTTGTCTTATTCTAATATAAAGAATTACAAATCCACATGCACAAATACTCACTTCGAAGGTTCCTTATCCTTACTTCTCGCGCCGCTGCTGCTCTTCTCTATACGTGTGCGTGCGCCTGGCTGTAGCGAATTCCAATTGGAAAACTCAACAAAGCTTTAACTTTATTGCTTTCAACTAAATTAATTTACTTTTCCTCTAACCAGCAAAATGCTGGCATTTAGCGTTGACCCCTCTGACAGGGGGGAGGTCCGTCGATGCGCTGCAAAATCGGCATAACAACAAAAACCATATACCATAAATATTAACAAAACAAAAAAACGTGAACTTTTGTTGCCCCGAAGCCATAATACCCTTCACATATAAATAAGTTTTCATAGAAGAACTTGATTCTAGCCATACAGTTTATATGGCAGCTTTATGCTATAATGGTCCGGTATTGGCGGTTCCGACAAATTAGCAGCTCCTACAGAAGAATAATATGTGAGCAAAATTTCAGAGCCATATCTTGAAAATTGAGGGACTAATGACCGCGTATACTGACAGACAGGGTATAAAAGTAGCAAGCGCAATAGTGAGCGAGAGTGATGGTGGCGCGATGGTGCCACGCGACCATCGGGCGACCGACGTCAATAATGCAGTTTGCAATGAAATATGAAATAATAAAAAACCTAATCCAATTGCAGTTGGTCCTTCGGCCTCTATGTGTATACGTATTTGTGTGTGTGCTGGCAATACAATATATGCAAGAAATAAATGACAAAAAGTAATAAATGAAATATAATTAAATACTTTTGTGCACATTGCAGCAGTATGGTCGTCGACCGCTTGGCGAGAGTGCTTACCAAACGAAAAGCAATAAAAATAGAATTGAGAAAAAAATGTGTGAACTCAATACTTTGAAGGACACGCGGAAAAAAGTTGGCCAAAGCAACAAATTAGAATAATTAAATGCAAAAGCGTTGCAACAAAAGCTCCATAACAAATTTACTGCAGCAATTATAATTTTAGAGAAGAAAGACATTAGTTGAAATTTGTTGAGAGTAATTATTGGAAGTATGAGTAGTAGTTATAAAATATAATCATCAAAAAAAGCTAGCTTCGGATCTCGGCTAAGCTTAATTATAGTAAATGTACGCGTTTTTAGAGAAACGTTAATAATTGGTTAAACAGTGCCTTAAAAAGTGAAGAACACCACCATGGAAAAAACAAGAGAGCAAATTAAATTTCTTTTAATTCTTCAATATTATAATTTTTTACACATTTAAAATTTTTTTTTTCGATTTAGGTATTTGCAGGTTTGTTTTGATCCAAAGCTATCTTTGAGATGTGAAAAGTGGCATTAAGGCAGCGCATAACCTGTTTTGTTGTATCAGTGCAACTTATAAGTGATTAAGTCCATCAGAAAAAGTTTAATATAACATATGGGCCTTTGCGGTGAAGTTTTCTTTCTAGTAATTAAACTTAACAACTGGAATGTACGAATGTTTATCAAGCCCGTTAAATAACTAAACCCTAAATACCCACCCAAAGAAGACGTTCATTTGTTTGTATGTACCCAAGAAGCTATTGCATACAGCTGCCATCCAAACTGGCCTTTAAAAATCAAGTCCATGTATGGAAAGCTATTTGACAAACTAATTATTTCAAAGTGATAACGGGAGAGAGTTGTTTCAGCCATCTCTTTGTATGAAAGCGTAGCTTACTATTACCATCTAACTTCAATCGATAAATTTTATTTTTCGCAATTTCTCTTTGAGTTTTTCTCATACATTTTGCCCAGTGCACCTAATTAGAATGCAATACATTTAGGTATCTACAAAAACAGTTCATAAATACACTTACAACCGCTATTGGCCCCTTCTTACAACTTAGCGTACTCACTGTGCAATTCAGTGAGCCTCACGCCCTTCTCAGCCTCGGGTGTCCGCTATAGATGCTCTTCTAGCCGCAAACGAAAGTGTTGACTGCACTTTCGTTATTGTTTTAAGCTAAATTGGTGCACACAGTTCAAGTGGCACGCGCTTATTCAAAAGTGCAAAAAAACTAACAACAACAATGTAAAAGCTTCATAAGGAAAAAGGTGTAAAATGCAGCAGCAACTAAGCAAATAAATGCGAGTAAGTTGAGGTTAAGTCCGCAATAGCGGTTAAAGGGACAACGTAGCGAACGGAGCATTAAACCTGGCCCGCCGCGGCCTCCCGCAGAAAGTCATAAAATCCACACCAACTTAAGAGACCGGGAGGACTATTGTCTGTATGCTTTGCATTTGTATGCTTATTACTTTCGTACAATGTATTCGTGCTCGTGTGTAGATGGAAGTGTTTGTAACGGACTTTGCCACAGCGAGCGGCGAATATAAATATCGGCAAATATCGAAAAACAAATAAAACTAATAGAATTCCAATCGAATGGAACGGCAAATGTAGAGAGAAACGTTATTAAATTGGCGACTAATAAAAAGCCGGTAATGGCAAGTCGAAGTAAAAGTGAAAATAAAATAAAAATCTCGTGGAGAAACAAAGCGGCAAAGGAATGCGCCCGTAAAGCACACATTTGCTCGGCACTACAAAGTTGCTCGGGGTACACTTTTGATGTAAAGGCGTCTGCTTTGGTGCGAATTCGGAAAGTATACAGTTGAAAAATGTGTGTATGTGTGTTTGGGGTAATAAAAATATTGAAATGCTTCAGAAAATATATAAGTGAAGCACTAAGAGACGGGTTTCTTCGTATGGGTTCTAAGATGTATACCCATGCACGATATTATAGAAATATTCGTCGAAAAAGTCGAATTCTTCGCAGGGGTTGCCAAAGTGCACTTTTAAAAACGCTACGTGGAGAGAGTGATCTACCCGAACTTCTATCCAATTATGTCTAGTCAAATAGAATATATAAGTGGGTATAACACAGTATAGACAGTAAACGTTGCACCATCCAGAAAATACCTAAAAAACTCAATTGAGAACAAATTAGTAGAGGAAATGAAAAGCACAATGCTCTTAATTCTATTGTTGTAGTTGCGTTGTTTTTTTAGTTTCGACTTATTTTTAAAGGATCATTCGGTAAGTTTTTGGAGAGTTTCAGTGTTATACCACGTCTCGACACCACTAATGATGCGTTGGAATGTAGGGCTCTCAGCTACATTGTCCAGCATATCTTTTGCAAGATAAGATGTTGAGATACACTGCAATTTAAGTGGTCCAATCTGTGGTAAATTTGATCAGAGGTTATGCCTAAAAATGTAACTCAAATCATATTCAAAATCCGTTGTTAAGCACTATTTTTTACAAACGCATTTATCCTCGGGTATAAAAATGTTAACGAAATATTTTGGTACAGTGACCCTTGACCGGTCAGTGTAATTTAATAAACCTTTTAAGAGGAAATTTTTTCTTTGAAATGTGGAAGAGTATGTTAACTTTGTACATTAAGGAAAGGTTCGAAAATACTGGCAACTCTACAAAAATGTACACCAACAACCAGCAAACACAAAGTGGTCGCCATAAATTTCTCACTTCTATTATTGTTGCAGCTATACAAATCTAATTATGATTTTTTTAATTTTAATTTCAACTTCAATTTTTTCAATTAAGCACTTCGCCTTACCAGCGTTGCCACCATACATTAGCGCTTTAAACTTTCAAGAACTGCACATACACTTACACACATACATGCACCAGCAGTAAGACAACAACAGGCACCGATCCCTTCAACACCTCACCCATTTGTCATGTGTCTTCTTCTGACACCCAGTCAACTGTCGGTGTGTGCGGCATGCCACTCTTACCCCTCTTGCCATCCCCTAACCTCACATTTCCTTCGGCGCTCACACTCGCCGCCTGCCATTGTCTTAACAAATAAAATTAAAGAATAAATAATAAGTAAAAGGTATGTACATGAGTACAAAGAAAATATTGCGTCGCACCTCAACTGCCACCCGGCTCTCCCCAACCAGCCAAAGACGCGGTTGTCGAGACGCGGCGAAGACGCGGAATGAAATCCTCATTTATGATTACGACGACGCAAAAGTCAATTTGCATAAAATCGATTTTCTCATTTTTCTTCGCCACGCAGTTGTTGCTGTTGTTGCTTTACTTCAGCTTTTGTTGTAATCATACTTTTTTGCTTTCGTTTGCTTTCATACTTTTTATTATTATTTTATTTTAGATTAAAATGAAAACGAAAAGCCAGGCGCCACGAAGAAAATATATCGACACACACACACACACTTAAGAGAGCTGAAAGCTAAATAAATGTAATTATACAGCGAGCATAGCATATTATTATTATAGGAAAAAGATAAGAAAGAAATTAAATGTGGAAAAGTCTGCAGCGAAGTGGAAAAAATAATGAAATATTAATAATTATACAAAGTACATACATACATACATTTGATCGCAGCGAACAAAAGCAACGAACGAAAGCAACAACAAAAGCTCGTCTGGAAAAGTTTAATGGCAAGCTGATGTAGAGTTTTCTTCTGGAATACAATATTGCTGCGTGCTATTTGCGGCATGAACTCTGCAAAACGACATGGATATAAGAGCTTGTACAAAATATTAATTCTTAAGACACCTCAAATTGCTTTAAAATTAGAGTGATTCCATATTCATGGTTCATTTACTGGGGTTTCTGGCTTCAATGCCTTTTATGCCTGCAGAGCTTCTTCTTTTTTGCTGGCGTAGACACCTCTTATGCGGTTATAGCCTAGTTAACAACTGTGGGCTCTCTGTTTCTTCTTTTCGCTATTTGTCACCAATTCGAAATGCAAAGTGCAGCTAGTTCTTTCTTGGCATAAACTCTCTATCGGAGTGGAGATCTTTCGCTTCCTCTATTTCCACCGGGTACTGAATCGGAAACCTTCAAAGCTGTAGTGTTGTCTCCCTCCGGAAAACATGACCTAGCCAGTGCAGCCGTTGTCTCTTTATTCACTAAACTATATCAATGTCGCCGTATATTTTGTCCTTCCATCGACTACGGTACTCTCTTTCGTAAAAGCTTTCACTCGTCGGCCTTTCCTAAGACCGACCCATCAGCTGATGTCATTGTACATACCATTCGGAGGAACTTGTAGAGTTTTTTTTTCGTCGCGAGAGGACTTTACTTCTCAATTGCCTACTCAGTCCAAATAAGGACCTGTTGGCAAGAGTGATTCTGCGTTGTATTTCAAGGCTGATATTGCTATTGGTATTGATGCTGATTACAAGATAAACGAAATGATCTACGACTTCAAATTTATGGCTTTCAAGAGTGATGTGCCAGCCAAGTCTCGAATGTTGATGACTGTTTTTTTAATATCAGGTGATATTTCGTCTAGGACTTTTTTACAATCAGACCCATCGCTTCGCATCCTTATTCATAGATCTTTATTATCCTTAGATTAAAGAAGTCACACCCCGCCTTGTATAGAACTATTCGAAGAAGTTCTTACTCAGGTCTCATCTGCCTCGTTACCTGTTTGAATGAGGTGTGGTTTAATTCATTTCATCCAGTCATCCAACAGAATTTGTCAGTACTGAAATCAGTCGCCTTCTAGATTAGGACTTCGAAAGTACCCCTGATCTTCAGTGAGTTTTTCTTTCGTTTCGAGAACTATGTCAGATAAATGAGAGCGGAACCAACCTAACCTGGGTTAATTAATAATTATTTCCTAAGACAACTTTCGGAATTCTGGCACGAATATTGGTGAGTATCAGTGACGATAATGGCAGTACACTATACGCTCTCTCTTCACTCATCTTACCGACTGCATCAGCTGTTAAAAAGAATACGAGACAGAAATATCTCAACACCTCTTCCTCTCGAACATCTCGCTCGCCAGATCAAGGCAAAAACAACTCGGATCTCATACTTTTAGACACCTAGGTGATAACTCGCAAATAGAAATGAAGCATCAAGCTAATTAGTGATAGGTTCAGGGTACTATGTCGTTAGCTGATATCGAACTACAGTAGTTTTTTCGTCTGGCTTCACAGTCTAAGTGCGACCCCCCGCCGTGTGTATGGACAAGCCAACTAACCCAACGAACATAAGTCGTCTTGCAATAAATTTTCATCATATCTGGAATATCCCGCTAGAATCATTAGTGAGCGATCGCCTTAAAATCGGTTATAGTAGGTACCTAGACATTTATGTGCAATTAAAAAATCGTTAAAAATGTCATTTATGTTTGCTTTAATATTAAAATTATTGAATTTTAAATTGCGATTGCCCATTTATGTAAAGAAAGCAATTATTCCCCATTTTTTCCTTGAATAATTTATAATGTGCTTATACAAGCTAATTAAGCGCACTTTCCCATTTCACATTCCATCACCATCGACCTTTGTCGCCACCCACAACTTTTCAAATGTTTCTTGCCTTTCAATAATGTAACATTACATTTTTATACTAAGGAAATTAATTTCCTTCTTTATTTACAAACATACAATCGCATAAATAATCCTGTAAGTACATATATAATATCCACTGCTCAACAAATACAACACATACATATATACATATTTCCTAGTTAAGTTGATAGTTCTCTATGTGAGCTTATATATGTATAAACTAGAGAATATATAAATAATTGCGTGTATGTTCGTGCGTGTGACCCACATTCCGCATACGTAAATCCATTGTCCTTCCGACGCTTCCACAATTCCGCCATTGTTTCATTTTATTCTTTCACTTTATAATAACTTAACATTTTTTATTAATATTTAATTAGGTTTTATGTGGCTTTGGTCTCTCTCTCACCTCCTCCCTCCCGGCGCTCAGAGTATGCGCGCGGTTATGGGAATAGGCGCTCAGAGTATGCGCGCGGTTATGGGAATAGGCAAGTGTCCTTGCACCGTAACTAAGTGCACGCTTTGTGGTGTAGTCGTGTGGGTAACAGAGTATAAATTTTGAACCTCTATAGGAATATTTTAATAAGCACCACTATAATGAAATATACATTTTCCATTTTTATTTACATTCGGCATCGTTTTGACCACATAGTGTGGAACATAATCGCTAACTCCATTCAAGAGTGGAGCATAAAAACAAGAAATGCGCTGTCGTGGGACACCAGGCAGGAACGAAGTTCCTTCGGATAATGTAGAATCGATACAATTTGCAAAAAAAAAAATTGTGCTTAATTTTATTTTATGTAGGTTGTCCTGATCTTTCTCTCAAATTTCCCTGATTAGTTGTTATTTAAGTACAGACAAGTATTAAGAAAATTTAGTATTTTAGGAAATAATGAATTACGTAAAATAAAAAAATAATTCAAATTATATCTAAATAAAAATTGGTAAAAATTTTTTTGTTTTAAACTATCAATTGGTATTACAAATGATATAATAGAGCTATTTTATGCTTTTATTTGTAAAATAACGTCAAGTTTGTTAGACCTGTGAATAATTTTACATTTTACATATTAGTGACATCACCACTCTACCCCCTCTTTCTATCTTCCATTCTACTGTCAACTCTACTGTCGTCCTACTGCCGTTGGCAAATATAGGAAATATTCAAGTTAGCGGGAACGACAACTGTCGGCCTGCAGTCGTGTAGTCGTGCAGCTGTCAAAATAACAGTGTCCATAAGAACGTCTGTATTTTAATATTTGGCAGATGTAGTTTGCAGTCTGTTGCGCTCTATGTGCTCCGCAATTCACTCAAAACTAATTTGCGTACACAATAATGTTACAGATTTTCATGCCTAATTATTTTACAAGACCTAGAAGTAGGCTATAACTAGCGATCTTACAGTCTTTTTCTTACGGGTTATTTCCTCAAAGCCTGCGCCAAAAAATATGCAACAATTCAACTCCCCATAAACGTATGTATTTAGTGCAGCATGGCCGGCATGTACACAAGCCTAAAAGTAGGCTATAACTAGCGATGATACGGGTTATTTCTTACGGATATTTCTTACGGGTTATTTCTTACGGGTTATTTCTTACGGTTTTTACTATCACTTTTTTTTCAGTTAGCTCCCGCAGCAAAATCCCTTCTTCTGCAAGCCTGCCGTAAGGAACTTCGTTCCAAAAATGTAGTGGAAGTAAACAAAAATATGTGTATGCTCTTCAGCTTATTAGTAGTTGCAAAATTTCCTTGGAGGAAACTAAAATAATATACATATATATATTATGCATATTGCTACCATAGGTGAGGAGATTGACGCTTTGGCTCCTTTTCGCAGAAACCATAAACTATACGTAAGGTCTTTTTGGAAATATTGTAATGACATTTCATAATTTAACCCAATGATATTCTCAGAAACTGATTCTCATTTTCTAAAACTGTTGTTTTCCTCTCACTTCCTTAATAATCTTAAGTGTCCGTTTCCTTAAACTAGTGAGTATGTTGAGTATTTTAATTAGTTTTCCGATACTATATTTTACAAGACTGAATTCATGCATTTTTTAGCCAAAAATCTAAATCCTGGCATATTTGATATGTAATCGGTAAAGTAAACAAGTGAGAACTACTTAAATGTTTCAAAAACATTGACGTGGAAAACGTAGACATAATGAAATATGTCGGCTCTTAGATCGTTGGCGGGGGGAATCGAGGTCTCGGAACAATTCTTCTAAAGAATTATTTTTGGAAAACGTATTATATGTAGTTATTTGTATTAAAGAAGTACACTAACAAGTAATCGCTAGCACGTGTACGACGAAAAAAACTCCGATCGTGGCACCAAACATGCTGCACCTTGATATAGCTTCTATATTAATGTAGCAATATCACCTTATACAAAGTACTAGACACATAGCAATACCAAACGAACATCGTAGTAATTGACGAATAAATTATTTTTCAAAACACTATGCGGCGAAATCAATATATTTTCTGTAACTCAACCAAACTAACTTTTTTCGAGAAAATTAGTCATAGAGCAAAGGTAATATCTTCGTTTTTCGAAGTTGTATCAAAGTTTTCCAAAATTATAAATAAATCAATTTATCTATTTAAGCTTGGCCGAAAAATTTTACGCACCTTTGAAATAAAAGGAAAACGCAGATGATGTCCAAATTTTCCTTTTTTTTAACTACTTAACATAATTAATAACAATGTTTTTCAATAAGCTGAATTTCGGACTTCAGAGGAAAATATTTAGATTTTGGTGTCTAACTTTGAAAAACAAAGATGTTGTTGTTGTTGGTTTAATGCATTACCTGGACGAGTATTGTACAGCGTAATCGCACGAATCGTAATATGCTCGTGAAGAATTTTGATTTCCATGAGTAGACGAATGAATAAATATTTGTTCAAAAAACGCAAATTCCATTTATTTTTTAACACACAGTAGTGCCGTTAGTAGGAAATCTTAAGCAAAACTTCGACGAAACGCCGTCCATAAGATCTAGATTTTGATCCTGATGATAACTAAACAATTTCCCTACAGGGTTGCTGCATGCTTTGTAGGCGTATTCGAACATGTGGATTATGTATATTTATACTTATAATTATGACTTGTGTGTACAACAGTTTAAAAATTCAATATAATGAAATTAACTTAATTGTTAAATATTGTAATTAATTTACGAGCAATAATTGACGTACGAAAGGCATTAGATTTACATAAGAGCACAGCCAAAAGGAAACAATTTGTTGAAATATACAAGTTAGTCTATATATGTGGTAACTTAAGTATAATCGTCTGCGTATGTGTATATGTGCGTGCGAGCGAACCATTTGCGGCAACGTCGATTAAAGGTACCCGTCACAAGCCGCAACATTTACACGTACTAAACGCTGTCAATTAATGCAGGAGCACATGTATATAACAGTAAATACATAAGTTGCACTATGTTTTAGCGGTGAATGACATAGCAGAGACATAGACTTAGAA
Organism: Bactrocera zonata; assembly: GCA_037783105.1. Classification (NCBI taxonomy): domain Eukaryota; kingdom Metazoa; phylum Arthropoda; class Insecta; order Diptera; family Tephritidae; genus Bactrocera; species Bactrocera zonata. Next base: position 489,948 of record JBAWJQ010004179.1, on the reverse strand, counting down.
ATTTATGGCAGCTAGTTTGGGAGTGTAAACAACAAACTACATTTTTACCTGGTACAAACCGTATGATAAAGCAAAATATCGAGTTTCGCTAACTATCAGCTCTGGGCTGTAATAAATAACATATGAATAATTCATGGCTATATATTATCAAAGAAAAAGTGTTGACAAAAATGGCAATTAGATTTTAAAACCCATTCATCAATTTATGTTTACTATGCCGTTGGCGCGTAGTTATTAATTAGGAACTCGTTTGGAAAACGGAGGGGTGGGAATGCTCTCTCTTATAATTTAGGTATATTGGCCGTTTTGTTGTTGTTATGCTAAACATGGAAGGTCCCAAGTTTTGGAATTTTTTTTTTGATTTTTATATCGAAAATGCTATCGGAGGCCATATGGATTGGTGGAGGCAGCTCTTAACGTATTTATATCAAATTTTTCTTGGAAAAGTAACGTAACTATTTGAGAGGCCCTATTGATAAAGTTTCAAGAAAACCTCAGGATGTGTTCAAAGAGTAGAAGTAGAGTTGTGGACCAAAGAGAATGTCCTTTTTATTACCCAATGCTGTACCGCGCGGGAGCACACCTGAGTTCAACCTCCTAAAAAGCTTAGGTACCACAATCCACCGACGCTATATGCTTTGTTAGGATTAACCGCTTAACCTTTTTAACCTAACCTTTTTGTCCATGAAATTTCGTAATGAAGTAAAACATTCGATCCCTAAAAATACTAAAGATTGCGCTGGATTCAAAGTGTTCCAATCTAAGTTACCATAAAATTGTAAATTGTCACTTGATATTTGTTTACATTCCACATACAAATACAGCTGCTCACTGTTAAGGGGATTCTCTTGTTCTTGCAAAACCCTTGCACGGTGCACCAATTGCAGAATTTTCTTCTTGGTGCAACGGCACAACAAACACACGCAAAATTTTATTTGCAATGGCTGTAAAATATGTCAGACCAAAACCCATGTTTATTTTCGTGCCGGCATGTAGTATATCAATAGATTCGCAATGGGTGTTCTCTTGGCCTTGCATATTTCGGTATAGGATTTTTGCATTTTGTATCATCTTGAAAGAGCAAGAGAATCCCCGTATTGATAGTTGTCAGTGAAAACTCATCGAAAACACACATTGTCGGTCCGAACGACTTACATTCCACAACATACAAATGAGTTTTCAAAATGTTTTCAATGTCGGTCCGAACATAGTATATGCCACGTTCGTTTGCTTTGCAAAATGCCAAGTTCGACCTTCATAACACATATGTAGCTGGTGTATATTTATTACTAGAGAATGTGTGGTCTACAGATCAATGTCCGGCTTCCACTTAGTCAAATTGTATGACAAAAAAATTAGCTATATTGACAAAGTGTTTACACCGTTTCGTTACAGTAATTCAAGTGACATGCCGTCGACTTCAATTATAGCAACACTTTACACTGCATAATTGACTATTTAAACACTTGGTTTATTTGGCTCTAAAAGTGTTGTTACAAAATGCTGCGCATGTAATAATAAAGTCGATTTTATTAGTTTGACTATGACTACTGAATTTGGGGTGGAAAACACTACGCATGAAATAAGGCGTTGGCTCTAGGAAACCATATTTAGGACAATACTGTTCTATAGAGTCTTTGTTTGTTGGAGGGCTCTCTTACTTCGACTACATCCCTTATAACTTGGATCCCTGCACCGCGTAAACTATTCCTAGTAGCAAATTCTCCGCGCAACTCGGAGAGATTTTTGGGACGGAGTCGCTGGAAAAGAAGCGCTGTAAACTTTTTCAAGGATATACCGAAGCTCAAAGAGAAGGTTGGAGGGCCAGATTTCTGGCGAGAGCTCTCAATCAAATTCCAGTCTGTTAAACCACTAAGTATCTTTCGAACAGTATTGAGGAGTCATCAATGTAGCAGCAGACGTGTTTCTGCGAAGTGCGGCTTCTTTTAGCGAGGTATGTGTGGCAGTTAAGGTGTTAATAAGTAAAGCACTATTTAGCCAGGTACTTAATTTTATTATATTTATTTACTTACAAATATATTTTGAATATAAATATAAATGTTTCATGTTGCGTGCGATAGAACACGTGTGGTCTCGTCCGATGATCAAAAGGAATAGTACGAATTAGAGAAGCTAATGTGAGGTGATCAATATTGTAACGGGATTAAATATTTTAGTTTGCTGAATACAGTGTTACCAGATGAAAGTGGTTAAGTAGTTACAATATTAGAAATAGTTAATAAGTGGATCTTTTACAATTTGGAGAGATGCTAATCGCTACATATACAACAACTCCCATAGAAGAGCAGTCAGTGCGTGACCTCACTAGCACGAGCAAAAAGCTACTTTAATACATATTAACCTTTTCTGGGTACCTACCCACATCGTCGAAAATTGTAAAGCTTATGAACTTCCAAGAAAAGGCCTCCATACCCCAATATCATCTGGATGAGAACGAGCAGCGGTTCCCCTCTCCTCGTGTATTTTGACGTTGAATCAGTTGGCTTCACACGAACTCAGCAAGCGTTTGCCAACAATCAGTACTTGTGGGTTTGCGAAAGTTTTCCAATTGGCGATCATGAGGAGAGGCTAAAGCTGACGCAACGTGTCAAAATTTCAATGAGGAAGATGATGTGAAAATATCTCCTCCACCGTCCAGCAACCGCCATACTAAGGTTGAAGCATCTGGGTTGACCTTCCCTTTACAAACCCGCCGAATCGACTGGAATTTATGTGATATGACTAAAAATGATTTTTGTCCAAGTGGAATTATCCGTGGTTTCCTGAAAAATCCGCCTATTTACCTAACCTAACATAACCTAATCTAAAACAAGACAGTTGGGAAAGCTTTTCAAAACTCACTGAAACATTCATCTAGCCTTTCTACATACTTGAAAAACAATTTTCAAATGTTTAATTCAAACTTTAATATCACAACACTGTTTCTTATGCATTCCACCATTCCACCCTCTTCCAACACGCTCAAAATGGAGAAAAAATTGCCATTCTCTAATATGTTGCATGTACCGCTATTTGTAGCTAACATTTGCTAATATTCTAAAACAAGTTACTATTGCAAATATTCGCAAATTTCTCAACTCTCGCTCACAAGGCGCTAATAAAAATCGCAGCTGTAGCTGAATTACAAATAGGCACTGCCTACTCACCTCACCTCACCACACCATACATCACTCCACCACACATAACCTCACACACGCGAGTGCAACTCACACAGGACAGTAAATCTAGCCACGGCACAACCATTGCAAGTCTCGCTGGCTACAGTTAGTTGGCAATGCACCAATACAACCGCAAAATTACTTTGTATCTGGAACTTAAGTACCACAAAACTATAAAATTTACAACGCAACTACTCAACTCAGCGCGCCAGAAATGTAAGTAATAAAATATTAGTGCGCTGGACCTGCTAGCGGTGTTGGTTGAGTATTGGTGGTTGCGTGTGTGTTGGTGTGCTTCTGGCATGAGGAATCGGTGTCGGGGGTGATGGGCGCAAAGTGATTGGGTATATCACACACACACAAACACATGTGGGGTTATTACATATTGTGCACAGTAATATTGTTGTTTTTGTTATTTTTTGTTGTTGCACTGACCAGTCGCAGGATATTGGTTGCCGCCGGTTGCTGAGTGCAACAACGGGCATGTGCTAGCAAGTGGGTATAGGTGGGGGCAATACAGGTTTCTATGGGTGTATGCAACTACGAATGTGTGTGCGTGTATATGTTGGTGTGTATGAGTGCAGCTGCATTTTCAGTCATATAAAAGTTTACTTCCTTTCGTATTGCCTTCCTTTGCTTCTCTCATCCTTCGAACACGAATCTCCACCGAAAGCACTTTGTATTTGTATTTCTTGTTGTTGCTATGCAGCCAAAACTCACGATTACGCGGCCAAGAGCGTGTCCGCTGGCCGGTCATAATGTGTTGCAAGTAAAATAGCGTAGTCGCTGAGCCGCCGTTAATGCAGCAGCCACGTCGCAGCGTCATGTGATGCATGCAGCATGCCACACACGTTGCAACAATGTATGCACGCACATCTACATGTATAGAAACACACATACACATATGCAGTTCAGTGTGTGTAACTTGCATTAGTTTCATGCAACTCAATCCCAGCGCGCGCTGTCAGCCTACAGTGTTGCATTCGGCTGCCGCGTTGCAAGTGTATTGGCGCTTAACCCTTGAGTCAACACCACTATACTTCTCTTGTACTTTAGCAGATGCTTCAACTGTATGCGAGCAAGTTTTAGCATTGTATATTTGTACGCAAGAAAGACAGGCGCACGTTGGTGGCATGCGGCATGTGGCAGACACCCACGCGCAATCGTAACAAGGATACCAATTTTATGTGCATTCCATTTTCATTACTTTGCTTTTGCGAAAAACAATACCGACGTGACTAGCCGTAAGTGCGCCTGCATTTGTATGTGTATATGTGTGATTGTATGTGTGCCGTAATGTAGACTAGCTGTGGTGTTGGGTGCGCATGTGGCGAAGAGATTGCATTACTTTGCTGCAGCTAAAAGTAATAAAAAGGAAAAATGCTTTTAAATGCAATTGATTGCGCTAAAATGTTTCAAATGTTAATGCAATGGCGCAGCCCAAAACCGTCTCTAATCCACACACAGAGCAGACATTAGCCAGTCAAGCTAGCTGCCTGCCACAGCTCATTGGCTGGCTAGCGTCCTAGTTGGGTAGGCAAATGAAAAGCGCTCGATGGCAGCGGGTATTGGCCAACAATGAATATAATTTAAAAGATATGCGCTCACACACACACACACATAGATGAATGCATTTATAAGGCAGCGGATATGGCGTTGCAATAAAAGGAAACATTCCAAGATTTTAGTATATTCAAATGCTGTAATTAAAATACTACGCTTTTATATGCAATAAATGCCGGCAAATGGAAATTGAAACTAAATTGATTAGTTAGTGGAAAAAATTATGGCATGATGTAGCAGTTCTTGCAACATAGTTGCATTGCAGGATATTAAAATCAAATTTGAAAATGAAAAACTTCTTTTATCGGCGTGTGATACTGAAAAAACCTTCACCTGGAAGACAGTCGTAACAGAAATATATTAAAAACTATAACTGCAATGGCTTAGTGCTTTGAAAAGTGATAACTCTCGCACAAAATGTTTTCGTAGTTGAGGATAGGTTGGATTAGGACGTAGGGTTGCTCCTTGCACGAAAAGTAGCGACCGAACAAGTTTTGGATGTTGTCCAGCTGATGGGAAGTCCATAGGTTAAGCGCTGGAGTCCAAGGGATCGGAGTACCGACCTACTTCTATTGGGATGAAGTTGAGGTAAGATGGTCCTCCCTAACAAACTCAATAATCATTCAGTTTTCGGCGTTTTTGACCGGAACCACGTCTAATATGAGAGAAGATTGATGCTATTGCTAATGAAGTCACACACTCCTTAACGCAGCAAAGCAAATATATCAGCTCTACTATTGGAATAAATGCACACTCCTTTGAAAAAAGCTGCACTTCGGAGCAGTACATCCTTTATGACAGCCATATCCCCCTGAAATTCACTACAGTGGTCTGCTAACCTGAAGCAGAGTTGATGGAGTACTCCCTACAGAAGAATTCAGGCAATTGGAAGAAAAACAAGAAAACACATTAACTTCGGCTGCACCGAGCTAATATACCCTTCACAGGTGCATTTCTTTTAGTAACTATGTGTTCAGTTTGTATGGAAGCTATATGCTATAGTGATCCGATCTGAACAATTTTTTCGGAGATTATATTATTACATTAAGCAGTAATTCGTGTCAAATTTCGTGAAGATACCGCGTCAAATGCGAAAGTTTTCCATACAAGCCCTTGAATCCGATCGTTCGGTTTGTATGGCAGCTATGTGCTATAGTGGTCCGATATCAACAGTTCGGCCAAATGAGCAGCTCCTTGAAGAGAAAATGACGTTTGTAAAATTTCAAAACGATATCTTAAAAACTGAGGGACTAGTTCGTATATATACAGACAGACGGACAGACAGAGAGACGGGCGTGGCTAAATCGACTCAGCTCAACATACTGATCATTTAAGTATATATACACGTTATAGGGTCCCCGACGCTTCCTTCTGGGTGTTACAAACTTATAATAAATCGACTCAGAACCAACTTGTGTGACAGCGGAAACCAAACCAGAGGGAGTCACAACTATCACTCCGCGAGCAAAAACCAAGGATAGTATTAGGCAAATGTCTTTTTATCATCAACTCAGGGTTGTTTCCTATCTTGATTTTCAGACGAGTTCTTGTTCTCTCATAATGAGAAAGAGATAATTTAGGCCTCAGAGCTACGAGGTGTCATAGTATAATGAGCCTTCTTTTCATTTCCACCGTACCCTTTGTTGTTTTCAAAATTGTAAACCATTGGACTATGGGTATGATATTCTTGTACACAAGCCATTACCGTTGAGAGTATTGGTTACTTGTCCAGCTTTTTAAGAATATTTGAATTCAAGGTGGCATATAATGAGTAATTATTCTCTTTTCAACTAAATTTAATGCTTTTATTCGTATTTCACGCAGTATTACTCTTGCCAACAGGTGCTACTTCGGACTGGGTAGGCAATTGAAAAGTAAAGTCCTCTCTCTACGAACAAAAACCAAACTCTATAAGTCGTTCATAATTCCCGTCCTGCTATATGATGCAGAGGCTTGGACGATGACAACAACCGATGAGTCGACCTTAAGAGTTTTCGAGAGAAAAGTTCTGCGAATGATTTACGGTCCTTTGCGCGTTGGCCACGGCGAATATCGCATTGTATGGAACGGTGAGCTGTACGAGATGTACGACGACATTGACATAGTTCAGCGAATTAAAAGACAGCGGCTACGCTGGCTAGGTCATGTCGCCCGGATGGACGAAAACACTCCAGCTCTGAAAGTATTCGACGCTCCACTCCGTTGGAAGGACCAAGTGGAGAAGGACCTAGCTTCGCTTTGGATATCTAATTGGCGCCACGTAGCGAAAAGAAGAAACGACTGGCGCGCTGTCGTTGACTCGGCTATAATCGCGTAAGCGATGTCAACGCCAATTAAGAAGAAGATTCGTGTTTCACGCGACAACTCGAGCTCATCATCTGCAATAAGTTTTAATTTGAGACTAGTCAATAGTTATACGAAAAGAACTGGTGATGCGAGGAGGTTTAGGAGCTTTAAGCATGTTTTCATAAAGTGGATTTCTTAGTAGAGAGGAATGGGCAGCATCCATGCAAATACCTCTACGACAGCCTCTTTAAGTGGGTACTATTCAGGTCTTTTAGCAGGTCTGTAGCAATTCGCACCACATTCGGATTATAATCTAGAGAAGTCTGTTTTAAGACGAGTTTATGCTATTCAAATATAGAAAACTGAAATTATAATGCATTCCATAAATCAAGTCTTCATAATGAATGATACTGGAGCTTATTGATATAAAACTGATTTGTCTCTCTGTTGTTCTTTGCAATTAAAAACTCAATGATTCAATCTTTTCATTCTTCTCTATAATACCTGTATGTAAGTCAGATCGAAAGTGTTCAGCCAAGAAATCGGAGACGCGCTGTTAAAATTCACGATCTGAAAACAGTTTAAAAAGCACTAGTGGCAGAGACCGCGCGTGAATCCATCATATTGTCTTGGCTTCGTAAATATATAAATTAAGATTACACCTTTTTCATTGCTTTTGGTACGAGCTCACGAAGTTAAGAAAATTGGTTCGTATATCTATATACTTATATAAAAGACAGTTGTGTTATAAATCAAGAAAGGCTGAACCGATTTGGATGAAAATTGGTGGGGAGGTAGCTTAGAACCAGGGTAAGCACATAGGATACTTTTTATTTCTTTATGTCAAAATTTAATACAACTCATAAATACAAAAATTATATTTCAAATCATAAGCATACAAATGCCACAATTGGAACAGTGGAAAAGAATTGCAACCAAATACGCAGTGAAAAAGATTGTAACTGGCTCAGTAATGAGTCGTTGAGTATGTATTATACCACGTGCGAGAACCGGTTCATCATGTGCAGTCCACTAGAATGACTGTCGACTGGACTTCAGTGGGAAATGATCGAACTATGTTTCTATTGTCACACACCGACGCAAAAATTCGGTTTTATTACGATTAAAGAGCACTCAAACATTTCTCAGAATCAGTTATTCGTTGTTTTTGTTGGATAATGTACATGCGAGGCACCCACTTTGCACAGAGCTTTCGCCTCTATAAGCTTGGCAAATATCTTTTCATCGGTGAAGTTCCCTGAGCCCAAATTCAACAGTATTTTCCCTCAAACAGCAATGCTTTATTAACACACGAAATGCTTTATGATCAATTTTTTTGTAAACTAACACAAGTTGTAGAGGATGGGGTCATGTGTAGAAGTTCACGCGAGTGAGGAAAGTTCTCTGATCGCCATTCACTTGGGAGTGGCCAGAAACGATTCTTTTACATATGACTCAAGCAGCTCACGACTTCCGGTCTTTGACCAAGTATCCTCTGGGTAGCCTAAGAACATCCGTTTGAAGGCGAGCTAAAGTGAGAAGGCGAAACACCCCCTGCATAGGGTTGTGCGCTGGGTTTGGGACCCGCCACGTAAAAAAACACCCCCAATGCAAAAGTTTAAACAGCCTCGGATGAGAGACCCCCTTTTGATGACGACCATGGTAAACGAAATAAGGACTATGATTTGAGGGCGTGCACCTGGAATGTCCGGTCCCTTAATTGGGAAGGTGCCGCTGCCCAGCTGGTAGATGTCCTCGTAAAGATAAAGGCTGACATCACCGCCGTCCAAGAAATGCGATGGACGGGACAAGGACAGAGACGAGTAGGTCCTTGTGACATTTACTACAGTGGCCATATAAAGGAGCGCAAGTTTGGTGTTGGATTCGTGGTGGGAGAGAGACTCCGTCGCCGAGTACTTTCATTCACTCCGGAGAATGAACGTCTAGCCACAATCCGCATCAAAGCGAGGTTCTTCAACATATCGCTGATTTGCGCCCACGCCCCGACGGAAGAGAAGGACGATGTGACCAAAGATGCCTTTTATGAGTGCTTGGAGCGCACTTATGAGAGATGCCCCCGCCACGATGTCAAAATCGTGCTTGGCGACTTCAATGCCAGGGTGGGCAAAGAAGGTATCTTTGGCACTACGGTCGGTAAATTCAGCCTCCACGAGGAAACATCCCCAAATGGGTTGAGGCTGATCGACTTCGCCGGGGCCCGAAATATGGTTATCTGTAGTACTAGATTCCAGCATAAGAAGATACATCAAGCTACCTGGCTGTCTCCGGATCGAAAAACCACCAACCAGATCGATCATGTTGTGATAGACGGAAGACACGTCTCCAGTGTTTTAGATGTGCGTGCGCTCCGAGGTCCTAACATCGACTCGGACCACTATATTGTTGCAGCCAAGATTCGCACCCGCCTCTGTGCATCAAAAAACGCACGCCAACAAACACAAGGAAGGTTCGACGTCGAGAAGCTGCAATCACAACAGACAGCCGAACGTTTTTCTACTCGGCTTGCACTCCTGCTCTCTGAGAGCACTCGTCAACAACTCGGTATAAGGGAACTGTGGGACGGCATTTCAAACTCCTTACGTACAGCTGCAACCGAAACCATTGGTTTTCGGAAGGCGCAAAAGAACAGCTGGTACGACGAGGAGTGCCGTGTTGCAGCGGAGAGAAAACAGGCTGCCTACCTCGCAACGTTACGATCGACCACAACACGTGCGGGATGGGATAGATACCGAGAGTTGAAGAGGGAAGCGAGACGCATTTGTAGACAGAAAAAGAAAGAGGCCGAAATGCGTGAGTACGAAGAGCTTGATAAGCTGGCCGACAGGGGTAATGCTCGAAAATTCTACGAAAAGATGCGGCGGCTTGCAGAAGGTTTCAAGACCGGAGCATACTCTTGTAGAACCCCCAAGGTGATCTAGCCACCGATGCCCAGAGCATACTTAAATTATGGAGGGAACACTTCTCCAGCCTGCTGAATGGCAGTGCACGCACAGCACCAGGAGAAAGCGAACCCGATACCCCAATCGATGACGATGGAGCAGACGTTCCATTGCCCGACCATGAAGAAGTTCGAATAGCAATTGCCCGTCTGAAAAACAACAAAGCGGCAGGGGCCGATGGATTGCCGGCCGAGCTATTCAAACACGGCGGCGAAGAGCTGATAAGGTGCATGCATCAGCTTCTTTGTAAAATATGGTCGGACGAAAGTATGCCCAACGATTGGAATTTAAGTGTGCTATGCCCAATCCATAAAAAAGGAGACCCCACAATCTGCGCCAACTACCGTGGGATTAGCCTCCTCAACATCGCATATAAGGTTCTGTCGAGCGTATTGTGTGAAAGATTAAAGCCCACCGTCAACAAACTGATTGGACCTTATCAGTGTGGCTTTAGACCTGGTAAATCAACAACCGACCAGATATTCACCATGCGCCAAATCTTGGAAAAGACCCGTGAAAGGAGAATCGACACACACCACCTCTTCGTCGATTTTAAAGCTGCTTTCGACAGCACGAAAAGGAGCTGCCTTTATGCCGCGATGTCTGAATTTGGTATCCCCGCAAAACTAATACGGCTGTGTAAGCTGACGTTGACCAACACGAAAAGCTCCGTCAGAATCGGGAAGGACCTCTCCGAGCCGTTCGATACCAAACGAGGTTTCAGACAAGGCGATTCCCTATCGTGCGACTTTTTCAACCTGCTTCTGGAGAAAATAGTTCGAGCTGCAGAACTCAACAGAGAAGGTACCATCTTCTATAAGAGTGTACAACTGCTGGCGTATGCCGATGATATTGATATCATCGGCCTCAACACCCGCGCCGTTAGTTCTGCTTTCTCCAGACTGGACAAGGAAGCAAAAGAAATGGGTCTGGCAGTGAACGAGGGCAAGACGAAATATCTCCTGTCATCAAACAAACAGTCGTCGCACTCGCGACTTGGCACTCACGTCACTGTTGACAGTCATAACTTTGAAGTTGTAGATAATTTCGTCTATCTTGGAACCAGCGTAAACACCACCAATAATGTCAGCCTAGAAATCCAACGCAGGATAACTCTTGCCAACAGGTGCTACTTTGGACTAAGTAGGCAATTGAGAAGCAAAGTCCTCTCTCGACAAACAAAAACCAAACTCTATAAGTCACTCATAATTCCCGTCCTGCTATATGGTGCAGAGGCTTGGACGATGTCAACAACGGATGAGTCGACTTTGCGAGTTTTCGAGAGAAAGGTTCTGCGAAAGATTTATGGTCCTTTGCGCGTTGGCCACGGCGAATATCGCATTCGATGGAACGATGAGCTGTACGAGATATACGACGACATTGACATAGTTCAGCGAATTAAAAGACAGCGGCTACGCTGGCTAGGTCATGTTGTCCGGATGGATGAAAACACTCCAGCTCTGAAAGTATTCGACGCAGTACCCGCCGCGGGAAGCAGAGGAAGAGGAAGACCTCCACTCCGTTGGAAGGACCAAGTGGAGAAGGACCTGGCTTCGCTTGGAATATCCAATTGGCGCCACGTAGCGAAGAGAAGAAACGACTGGCGCGCTGTTGTTGACTCGGCTATAATCGCGTAAGCGGTGTCTACGCCAGTAAAGAAGAAGAACACAAGTTGCTTCACAAAAATGCTATATCTCATTAACTAGTAGTTATAATCCAACTAATAGAAATCATATGGAAGGTAGTAGTATTATCTATCAGCCACAGTGAAGCGTGGACGGGTCCTATAGTAATATTAGGTCGCACAGCGATGGTTTCAACGTTTTCGTTCTGGTGTAGAGGTGGTCGAAAATGCGCCACGCTCCGGAAGGCCTGTCGTCGAAAATTGCGATGAAATCGCTAATTGGTCGAAAACGACCGGCATAGTAGTCATCAAACCGTTATAAACCATTTGAAGAAGCTTGGAGTCACTAAGGAGCTCGATGTATGGGTGCCACACGAATTGATTCAATAAAAATACCGCAAGACTTTTTTGACAACCTAATATATATACATATGTACGTATATAATATGCATAACCTAATAAAATATATATGAGTGCTCCTAAATATTCATAAATACAATCTCTATAGGCATCCATATATATGTAGTAATGAATATTGCAAACGGCAGTTGCGGCAATAAACGCTCTTAAAAAAGTTTTATAGACAAGTTTTAATGAAAAATTATATGCGCCCTTATGGATGTGTGTGTGGCATGCAGAACGTCGCGACGCGGCATCAACGCGACATCGAGCACACTTTCATTGCCGCCGCTTTAAGCGGCCTCAAGTGGCAATTGCTAAATCCAAGACTCCGCTGCTGGCTGTGCATTATTGGTGGTGTCACATGTACTGGCACCCACACACACACATTGTAAATATGAATTGTCAGCAGTTCGCGGGCTTATTTTCAGATTTCCCGTTTGTTGTTGCATTTGTCACATCTGCTGTTGTTGCTGTGGTAGTTGTTGTAAATAGCTATTTATAAATTTTTTCCACCAATTCACTTTGGTGGCATGAGAAATGAGCAGAGATGATTATATTTCGCCACTTTCGATTTCCATTCAAGGGCGCCCGGCGCTGAGCTGAGCATTGCGCATTTGTGGCTGCAGACCCGTTAACCATGCCTCGTAGATCCACGTTTGCATTTTTACGCGCTTTCCTCTGTATTAGGCGCATTTTATGTGCGTTCTTTTTAATAAATTATCAGCGATGGGGTGTTCGGTCGACGCTTTAATAGCTTCGACAAGCGCTCGTATAACTTTTTTTATTACAATAAATATTTGTAATAAAAATATGGCAGACGGTGTATTTATATTTTATGAAATTTGAATATGCCAGCGGGTTGAAGGTGTTGCAAGTTGGGGTGGGCCGGCAACTTTGTATGCGTGGATATGTGTGTGTGCCTGTGTGCTAGTGTTCCGTGTGTTGGTCACTAATGCCCTGTGGTGGCGTCAAATAATATTGTCAGCGTGCAGATTATATACATAAATCAGGGTTGATTTTCACGCTATGCTCGTCATTTAATGCTTGCGTTTTTTGCTTCGCTGCATTTTATTATATAAATTAAAAATATATTTCTACTGCTGTTAGACAAATTCGAACGACATATAATTTGTAGGGGTTGATTTTCGTTTGTAGCAACAACATATGCAACATTTTCCGGTCGAGTTTCATAGTTAATTTCTTTTATTTTGATTTTTGTTGCTTTTGTTGTGCACATATTTTAGTTTTCTTTTGTCACATTTGGTTATTATATTCCAAAATTTGTGTGTGTGAGTTATCATAATTATTACATCATTGTTATTTGAGACAATTGATGTGCGTTGCAACGTTCTTTATTGCAGAGCAAGCGTTTGGCTAAGCCTAAATATCGCAATCTTAATTTTCAGATATGAAATCTGATTCGTTGGGTTTAATAATATTATCTACATATGTATATTATATCTAAAAAAAAACACCCCATTTTATGTGAGTCTACTATACGAACACTGTTTTTGCAATATTTATTTTTTCATTGGATCTGGTTTTTGTTTTAAAAGCCTAACAATAAGTTATAAAATCTCAAATCTACTTAAGGGGTTAGGGGTAGTCAGAGGCACGAAAAAATGACAGTTTTCAGTATTTTTCTTGCTACTAAAATATGCTATTTTACAAAAGTAGTAATAAGACATAAATTTAGGATGTTTTGACTTGAAGTCACGAAAATTTCAAAAAAATTACTTTCCAAAGTTATAGTTGTTTGTTTTGACCCTGTTCCAAAAAAGATACTTACGGGGACAAGCATAAGTCCTTGGAGATTCATCTAAAAACAATCGGACAGAAAAAACTAGTTTTCTTCTTTTTCTTTACTGGCGTAGACACCGCTTACACGAATATAGCCGAGTCAACATCAGCGCGCCAGTCGTTTCTTCTCTTCGCTACGTGGCGCCAATTGGATATTCCAAGCGAGGCCAGGTCCTTCTCCACTTGGTCCTTTCAACCGAGTGGAGGTCTTCCTCTTCCTCTGCTTCCCGCGGCGGGTACTGCGTCGAATACTTTCAGAACTGGAGTGTTTTCATCCATCCAGACAACATGACCTAGCCAGCGTAGCCGCTGTCTTTTAATTCGCTGAACTACGTCAATGTCGTCGTATATCTCGTACAATGCGCAAAGGACCATAAATCTTTCGCAGCACCTTTCTCTCGAAAACGTCGAGTCGTAACGTCGACAAATCGGTTGTTGTCATTGATATCAATATCATCGGCATACGCCAGCAGCTGTACACTCTTATAAAAGATTGTACCTGCTCGATTAAGTTCTGCAGCTTGAAGAAGTCACACGATAGGGAGTCGCCTTGTCTGAAACCTCGTTTGGTATCGAACGACTCGGAGAGGTCCTTCCCGATCCTGACGGAGCTTTTGGTGCTGCTCAACGTCAGTTTACACAGCCAGATTGGTTTTGCGGGGATACCAAATTCAGACATCGCGGCATAGAGGCAGCTCCTTTTCGTGCTGTCGAAAGCAGCTTTGAAATCGACGAATAGGTGGTGAGTGTCGATTCACATTTCACGGGACTTTTCCAAGATTTGGCGCATAGTGAATATCTGGTGTGTTGTTGATTTGCCAGGTCTAAAGCCACACTGATAAGGTCCAATCAGTTTGTTGACGGTGGGCTTTAATCTTTCACACAATACGCTTGATAGAACCTTGTACGCGATGTTGAGGAGGCTTATCCCACGTTAGTTGGCGCAGATTGTGGGGTCTCCTTTTTTAAGGATTGGGCATAGCACACTTAAATTCCAATCGTTGGGTATGCTTTCGTCCGACCATATTTTGCAAAGAAGTTGATGCATGCTCCTTATCAGTTCAGACCGCCGTGTTTGAATAGCTTTGTTGTTCTTCATATTCGAACCTTTTCATGGTCGGGCAATGGAACGTCTGCTTCATCGTCATCGATTGGGGAATCGGGTTCGCCTTCTCCTGGCATTGTACGTTCACTGCCATTCAGCAGGCTGGAGAAGTGTTCCCCACATAATTTAATTTGGGGGTTCGACAAGAGTATGCTCCGGTCTTGAAACCTTCTGTAAGTCGCCGCATCTTTTCGTAGAATTTTCGAGCATTACCCCTGTCGGCCAGCTTATCAAGCTCTTCGTACCCACGCATTTCGGCCTCTTTCCTTTTCTGTCTACAAATGTTCTTTTCTTTTGCACTTTCCGAAAACCAATGGCTTCGGTTGCAGCTGTACGTAAGGAGTTTGAAATGCCGTCCCACAGTTCCCTTATACCGAGTTGTTGACGAGTGCTCTCAGAGAGCAGGAGTGCAAGCCGAGTAGAAAATCGTTCGGCTGTCTGTTGTGATTGCAGCTTCTCGACGTCGAACCTTCCTTGTGTTTGTTGGCGTGCGTTTTTTACTGCACAGAGGCGGGTGCGAATCTTGGCTGCAACAATATAGTGGTCCGAGTCGATGTTAGGACCTCGGAGCGCACGCACATCCAAAACACTGGAGACGTGTCTTCCGTCTATCACAACATGATCGATCTGGATGGTGGTTTTTCGATCCGGAGACAGCCAGGTAGCTTGATGTATCTTCTTATGCTGGAATCTAGTACTACAGATAACCATATTTCGGGCCCCGGCGAAGTCGATCAGCCTCAACCCATTTGGGAATGTTTCCTCGTGGAGGCTGAATTTACCGATCGTAGTGCCAAAGATACCTTCTTTGCTCACCCTGGCGTTGAAGTCGCCAAGCACGATTTTGACATCGTGACGGGGGCATCTCTCATAAGTGCGCTCCAAGCACTCATAAAAGGCATCTTTGGTCACATCGTCCTTCTCTGCCGTCGGGGCGTGGGCGCAAATCAGCGATATGTTGAAGAACCTCGCTTTGATGCGGATTGTGGCTAGACGTTCATTCATAAGTGTGAATGATAGTACTCGGCGACGGAGTCTCTCTCCCAGCACGAATCCAACACCAAACTTGCGCTCCTTTATATGGCCACTGTAGTAAATGCCACAAGGACCTACTTGTCTCTGTTCTTGTCCCGTCCATCGCATTTCTTGGACGGCGGTGATGTCAGTCTTTATTTTCACGAGGACATCAACCAGCTGGGCAGCAGCACCTTCTCTATTAAGGGACCGGACATTCCAGGTGCATGCCCTCAAATCATAGTCCTTAATTCGTTTGCCATGGTCGTCATCAAAAGGGGGCTCCGAGGCTTGTTGTTTCCTTTCATTGGGGGTGTTTTTTTTTTACGTGGCGGGTCCCAAACCCAGCTCACAACCTTAAGTAGGGAATACTTCACCTTCTCACTTTAGCTCGCCTTCAAACGGATGTTCTTAGGCTACCCAGAGGATACTTGGTCAAAGACGGGAAGTCGTGAGCTGCTTGAGTTATATGTAAAACTAGTTTTATAAATAGATAATCCCGGGTCTGATCAAAGGATTTTTTTTTTTTCAAAATTAACAAAATGGCGGCCTCAGGAAATTTTTTTCTAAGTTTTTGTGAAAAAATCAACAGTTAATTGGTCTTAAAAAATCGAGATTTTCGAAAAAAATAAAAATCCTTCGATCCTTTATGTATTCTAAAAGCTGTGTAAATTTTATTAAAATCTACTGAAGGGTTTTGGAGTTATAGTTGTCACCGATTCAAAAAACATAGTTTTGAGAAAACTGCGCTTAAAGTTTCTCCCTAGCGCTTTAAAGTGCCCGAGCTCTCTTTGTTACTTGTCGAATAACTCAAAAACTAATTATCACGCGATCAACGTGAAATTTTCAGGGAATATTTTTAAGATATTACACTTAACAAAAATGAAAAAGAAAAATATTTTTAGAAAATACTAACTACACCTAACCCCTTAAAAACTAGACAAGCTCAAACCCCTGATTGAGCTGTTTTGGTGATGTGTTGCTCTTTATTACGCAGGCATATCGTTTTAGGCTTATTTTAACGCAGGAATGTATTAAATCATTAGTCAATGGGTTTATGTGTTCTCAGATTTTGATGTATAATTCATTCTGCTGTCCTCTACTTCTTTCTTTACCATAGGTATACCAAGATCTTTATGGATATTTTCATTACGCAGTACAATGGCGAACACGTGATTGTGCTACGCATTTTCGATCGAAACCTTTGCAACGTATCAACATTAGTTGCACAGGTCATACCACACAGTTGTTTCGCACAAAATCCGAAAAGGAGACATCATTGATGGTAACACTTTACGAAATATTTTAGAAAGACAGGGCAGAAGACCGATTGGTCTGTATAAAGGCGGTTGTGTTAAGTCTTTCCCAGGTTTATCTATCATGATAATCGCGACTTTTTGATAGTACCGAAACTCGGAATTGAATTAATGAGCAAAGAGAGCACCTCTACAGCAATATTTGATAGCTCAACTAGTATTTTTTGGGTAAAATTATCATGTATTGGCAACTTTTTTGGGTTAATTTCTTTTATGATCCTAATAATTTCAGAAGCTGTGTTGGGTAAGCTGGATAGTTAAAATGTGGTTTTTAGACAATTAGGTTTGAATACTTTTTCTAGGTGATTTCCAAAACAATTAGCATTTTCCTCGTCACATCGGGCCGAATTTCCACCCAAGTCTCATATGGGTACGTTGGAGTGATTTGGTGACTTCATGTACTTTTGTGCTTTCCAAAGACAATATCCGAAACCGACCCTCGTCTGAGAGGTCTTTAGTGCCTTTAGCGAATTTTTCTAGCTTTGCTCGGTTTCGGTTACTTTTTGGAACGCCTCTAGAGTATTGGATAATTTTCACGTCATGAATAATGTAGAGTTGTCAAGTACCTTTTATGCAATCTCTACTCAATTTTTTGGTACCCAAAACATTAAAGAAAGTGCTGAATCGATCCCCTGCGATCTCTCTGATCTCAGCACTGTTTCTTCGATGTTATCATCAATCATTAGAGGCAAGTTGTCAGAATTTTTCATGTCGGTTTCAATTGCGATGAATAACGCCAGGCAAATGTAGGACCTCGCAATGACATAGTTCAAATAATTATAGAATCAAGGTTTATAAACGAAAATCACTACAAGAGCCGACAAATTTTTACTGTTATAACTGTTACCTCAAACTAAGACAGGATAAGATTATACATATATGACGAGAAAAGTTTAAATACTTTTGTCTGTCTGTCTGTCCGTCCGACCATCTGTGCAAGCTGTAACTTGAGTAAAAATTGAGATATTTTATCGAGATATCGGCACTAAAATCACGATAAATCTATAACTAAATGCGCCAGAAACGTAAAAACGTAAAGTAAACGTTAGCCGTCAGGATAGGTAAAAATTGAGCGATTGGCGTGGCACCGCCTACTTTTTGGTTAAATTCCATATATCATGCCTAATTCCATATTCCTAAGTCACTCTGTGAAAATGATTGAAATCGGATAATAACCACGCCTACTTCCCATATAGCACAATTTATATTCCAATTGATTCGTTCAGTTTCCAGTACATAAATCAAGAAGCAATTAATGTAACGGTATTAAACTTCTAAAGAATGTGCCTTTAGTGCCCTTAGTACAAAAAATGGTTCAAATCCAAGCAAAACTGTTCAAGTCCCTTGGTACCGAATATGTGGACCCTAATACCTATAGCTGACTTTTGATCGAAAATGTCGGTCAATGTGTGATATATATAACTGAAATTAAGGGATACTCCTTCTCTATAGAATAGTATGTCTGTATGTCAAAAGTGGTTTGAATCGGACCAATACTTCTAATGAAAATAAGAGAACGTGTTTTACACAGTGTATCCTTGTGCTTCAAATACATGCATTTAAGCGAAAACTTGGCCTAGCCCCTATATAAGAAGTAACATGTTTTTCGAACATCCAGCTGACTTTACTCTAGTTTGGTTTTACACCTTAAAGTATTTCCCTGGTTTTGATTCTTGCGAGATGCAAGAGTATAAAATGTTCGGTTGCATCCAAACTTAACCCTTCCTTACTTGTTAAGAATGCTTTTGAAAAAATCTAAGATTGAGATATTTGTGTTAATGTACATATATATAATCAAATTTCTGATATAATATGTATATGCTAATATTACTTAGCGTGAACCTAAAATATACACCCTGTCTTTTGCACTCAAAGAAATATTTCATATTTAATATGATGCTCTGATAATTCACTTTAACATTACTGCTCCCTTAAATTAATCATATTCCGCCATCTTTACAACAAATTCATAACTTTTCGCTTTTATGCACATTTATTATATTTCTTTCTGTTATTTTGCTTGATTGCATATTTGAATATTCTAATGCAAAAACGCACCCTTAGAGAGATACGAAGCTTCGCGCTTACTTTCAGCTGAGGCAGCAGTGATAAATATAAATATGTGCATAAATATACAAAAGTCTGTATATACACATAGCAAACAGCACATCCATTTTCCACAAAGAACAATAAAACAAAAAATACAATTTACAATATAATAAATATGCATGAGCGGCGCTTACAAGTGCACAAACAAAAGCTATATACTCGTACTATATATCCATACATATATTGTATCTATAAGGGTATATTTTATGAATATGTTTTATTGAGTGGCGCAGATATTTTATTCAAGAAACAGCAAAATAATGCCACAACAATAACATTAAAATAATAATAAATGAATAATATGCGCATAAGATATGTGAAGTGTATACAGAATACAAAAACAAAAAAAAACAAAACCAATAAAAGTAAAAAATCAATCGCTGAGGCTTACAGCCGCGCCAACCCAAGGAGTGTTTGAGTGCTTTAAAGCCCCCCATAGGCAAGAAATCATGGCATATTAATTCAATACCAAAGCAGGTACTCGAAAGTATGTATGTATATGTATATGTGTGCTAGTGTGCGTGTCTGATATCTTATACACGTATGCGATTTTATATTTGAACCAGATTGCAAGGAATTAAAAATTAAAAACAAAACACTCTACTATAAATTAATAATATATACATACATACATAGTGATCGGAACTGAATAATTTCTTCGGAGATTGTATTGTTGTCTTAAGCAATAATTCGTGCCAAATCGTAAAGAAATCTCTCAAATGAAAAAAGTTTTTCATACAAAAACTTTATCTCGATAGTTCAATTTACATTTCAGCTAGGTAGTGGTCCAATCTGAATAATATATATAGACATTACAGCATTGTCTCGAATAGTAATCTATACCAAATTTCGCAAGGATGGCTCGTCAAAGAAACAAATTTTCCATTCATCCTATATCCTAAAGGGGCCCGATATCGACAGTTCTGACATATGAGCAGCTCCTTGGGGAGAAAGGTATATGTGCAATTTCAGATCGATATCTCAAGAACAGATCGCGTATATACATACATAGACATAAAGACGGGCATGCCTAAAAAGACTCAGATCCTCACGCTGTCAATATAGACATAAAGACGGGCATGCCTAAAAAGACTCAGATCCTCACGCTGTCAATATAGACGTTGCTGCTGGGCGTTACAAAGTTCGTAACAAACTTAATACGTGTGTACTCCAGATTTTGAAAACAATTCAATATTGTCACTTATCAATTTCCTATCAGCCACATTGCGAAGCCCACATTTCCGACAGGGTTGCTTGCTCTTCCACGCCCACTTGTTCACATATCCTGCGTCCTTGACGGCGACACACTGTGTGCAAACAGCGCAAAGCATAATCACAGGCGCGCCGCTCTCTGCCACTCTCTTCCAATCTACAACAACATCAATACCAGTAATAACACCGACTTTATGGCCGCCCCCACCCCCCGTTAAACTCTGTCAAGCAGTTGCTTTGTAAGCGAAAACGTTGAACGCTTCATTTGACGCACAAGTGTAATATTATTAAATTTGTTATTTCGCAAATGCTCAACACACACACAAATGCACATTGGAGTATACATATAGTATATATGCATATGTACGGTATAGGAAATATTTAATAAATATCATTAAGTTTACATTGATTGCAAGCCTTGATATTTATGCAAAATTACGCTGCGAAGTGGATGTCCCGCGCGCCTCACGTCCCGGTATGGATGAAGAGCATACATAAATTATTGGTTTTATGCCATTGCGACGAACTTCTTATGGCTTTGGTGGATTATTAAAAGACATCCCTCGGTGCGGTGTTCGGTAGATGAGTGAAGAGTCAATTTGTGGGAAAATAATTTAAAATGAACCACGATGTTTGTATGTTGAATTTATAGGTATAGAATATATTTAAATATAGTTTGTATGTACAGATGTGCATGTTTGTATGTATGCATACTTATACTCAAGCATTTTTTATGAAATTATTGCTGCAAAATGAAAATTAATATTTAATTATATGCCACATAAAAAGTATAAATTAGATTCTTATACAAAATCACGGTGACATTTCATTTAATTATTATAGATTTCCGAAAAACATTATTTTAAATTTTCTGTGATAAAACTTTTTAAAATCGGTTTTTAGTCCCACCCCTATTATGACCCCATCTAAGCAGCAAAATACATAAGTATATGTGACCTGGTTTACGAAAAGGGAGCTAACGTGCGAAAAAAAAAATTGCTTTTTTTGACACCTAAGCCCCCTTTCCGTAGACCAGGTTACATATAAGGTTAGGGTATATAATATATTTAGTTTCGAGAAAATCAGTGGAAAGAAATAATTCGACAAACCAAGAGGCATTTGGAGATAAAATAGGCGGCTAATTCCTACAATATTTTATTATTTAGGGGCCACTTAGTGTGAGATTAAAAAAAACAAGTTTTTTAAGTTTTTTTTTTATATTTCAATACCTTTGAGTGTAACGTTACTAGTTTTTGAGTTACCATGTTGTTCAATAAGTTTTGTCGTTTGATAAGAAAAAAACAATTTTACAATTCAAAATACACTTTATTATTCAGTATAATCTTCCTGAACATTAATACACTTGCTCCGACGAGCAAATACAAATGTATTACATACGAAAAAAGTCGTTAGATGGTACACACGCATTTCTTTTCTCAGAACAACTCCATAGAAGTGTCATGTAACACATTTAACGCCACAACCATATTAAGATAGCGTCCCAAACTTTTGAGACCACATACACAAAATTCAAATCTATTATATACCTCAGTATAAACTGGGAATAATTGGTATTAATTTGGGTCAAGGATATAAAAGTCAGTTTTTAGTACCAAAAATACACCTATTTCGTAAAGTTCAACCACAAATACAAGTGCTATATTCCAAATAAACACACAGTTTGGCTTCTCGCATAAAGCAGATAGTAAGTAACGGAATAAAGTGTAGTATGTGGTGCCATACGAAACGTGAACTATGTACCTTATCTTCTGTATCCACTTTGTGATCCAATACTAGAAATATTTTTATTACACACACCCAAGTGTCTAATTACCAGCAGTCAGCACTGCTTACTAATACTCTCATGCCCACCTCATCCGCTTTTGCCAAGAAAAAAAATTTAATTAAAATTATAATAAAGGAAAATGAACGCAAAAATAAAATTGAGCACTTGCGAAAAAACGCATTCATCACTGCTTAATAAACAGAAGTAATAAAATTGCCGACTAATCTAAGCAACAATAGAATTTACTGTAAGAAAAATTTGCATATGCAACAATAGACTGCAGCAACAGTAACAACAACAGCAACGGCAACGGCAATAATTGCAATAATAATGCGAAAGACTGTAGTAATTACAACAAATGTGATTACAGAGCGCAAAAAAATAAAAAAAACTGCAGAAAAAATTATTTTAATTCAAAGCAATTTCCGCAACAAATGCAATGCCCTCCAAACGCGCAAACAGGAAGCGGTTGCAGGGGAGGAGAGCGCGTGTGGCAAGGGAATCGCAAAGTCGCCATTACTTGACTAGCATACACACATGCATGCGCTAATGCACACACGCACTTACACATATATATTTATAGCATTTGCTTGTTTGCTGCTTATTTTGTTATATATTTTTTAGGAATTGTGCACAAAGCGAAGTGAGAACTCATTTATGATTTAATATTCTCCTCCGTGCATACACACATACACATAAACAGATTTGAATATACTTATGTGTCTGTGTGCATAATTTTAATGTGCAGCTTTTAGGTGTGTGCTACGCGCTAGCTTTTTTTTTGCACTTTGCTTCTCCGCCTCTACATTCACTAACACACTCGCGCGCTCATACATTCATTAGTTCATTCATTTCGTTGACCGCACGTTCGTTCATTCATGCATTTAGTATGTATATTTTCTAAGACACTCACTTTTGCTAGTAGTAAGTCGCCGATTCACAAGTTCGCTCTGGCCAAGTTGCATGCGAGAAATTAGTGACACATGGGGACTTCCGGCCGAACTATGCGTGGTGGGCCTTTCAGCTTTAACTACTACTTAGTTATTATGCTTATGTGAATGAAATTGTTATTTCTGTTTTTCTTTTTTCAAAGTCTGCCTTTCACCTATTCCTCAATTAGGCTGTAGTACTTCCCCAGATATGTTTTATTTACGTATGTATCATTTTAAAGCTTTTAAATATAGGATTTGAATCGAAAAAAATTCAACTGATTTAAATATAAAATTAAATTTCATGCTCTACAAGAATCTGCGATTCAAAATAAGGATATTTTTGATGAAAATATATTTTGTCACGTGTTATTTTTATGGGAAATTTCGAATGACTACCGACACCTTTGAAAAGTAAACTGAAAATTTGCCTTGCAGAAATCATTTTTTCTCTATACCGAAGGTTGTTCAAAGAATAATTTTAGTCTCACCATAATATCCATATACAGTAAATATGTTCTTATTTAGGTAGGGTGTACATATATACATCTTTTTTATATATAAAAAGTACGTGTCACGTTGTTTGTCCGCGACCGACTACTAAGCTACTGAGCCGTTTTTAGTAAAATTTAGCCCACTGTGTTCAGTTCGAACCCACTTAGAAGATAAAATAAAGAATATAGTGAAAGCTCTATTCAATGGACGCCCTTTAAGCGAACATCTCCTTTAACCATGCAACTCTATTAACTGAATATAAACGCTGGTAACCAGACATTGAGAAAGCAGCATTAAATTCGTTATTTTTTCCAATACAAAATTTATTTGTATGAAAATCATCAAAATCAAACCTCAAGTACAATCCCTTGGATTCTTCTACCGAAAAAAACGTTTTCGCCTTTATTCGTAAATAAAATTTTCACTGTATTGAATAGTTTATTATATAAATAATAATATAAAATGTATACCACAGCAACGCGTGACCGGATCTCCTAGTATAGCTGGAAATGTTCCACGAATGATTGTTAGCAACTTCGCCGATTTTGAGCAAGCAATATTTTAAGTGAAGTTAAATTTTTCGGGATTATAAAAATTTGATCTACCATAAAATCGATCAACTGTGATATCAAAGTCGTTTGTCAGAAACAAATCTTCGAGTTTTAAATTGAACTTTATAATTTATAAAATAAATTCATCTCCAAGAGCTTGCAACTCAACAACAAGGACATGCAAACATGAATAAAAGTCGCCAATCCATTTTTTCTTAGTCTGACAGTGTGTCACCAAGTTCTATTTTTAATATAATCTGTAATTACAACTTCTCATACATTATTGAAACGTTTTTCTTTCATCCAGTTTCTCAAGCTCTTCATGGCATCAACATGGAAATGGTTTCCATGCGCTAAAAGTAATATCATAATCGAGAAAATAGATCGAAACATCAAACATGGTATACGTAACTCTGAAATTAGTTTATGTAGTGACTATTATCTTAATCTCAAGACAGTAAGCACAACGAAGTGGAAATTGGCGCAAAAAACAACGACTACTTTATTTTACTAAAATAACCAGTCTTACAAATCAAACTCTGTGTTCTATAGATTTCCAACATTACGAGATAATAATTTAGTCAAACATTCCACATGTGTCCAGCTACACATATCTTTAGGTAGGTGCCCAAGACATGAGGCGTAACCTATTTTTTGGCATTTTTTTAAGCATTTTCTGAGTTTCCATTTGATTTTCAAGCTCATCAGAAATTTGCGATTCCCTCCAGTCAAAAGCAGAAATTTTCACAAATAAGTCACAATAATCAAAAGCCGCCACAGCAGCAAGCCATTCATCAAATTCAATCACACAGCCTCCAGAGCACACATTCTGTTGCATGAATGAAAAATACACGTTTACTCGCATTCATTAATTATCTCACCTCGACGACTGTTTAAATGTCGATTTGTATGTAAAATGTTACTTACATTCAGCTAAAACGCGAAGTAATCAAATACTTTAATACACATGCATAAATCAACTGCCGCAGCCGCCGCCGCCGCCGCCGCCTCTGCTGCCATAGTCACTGCCACTACTGCAACGAGTATTGCCGTTGGATTATTGCGGCAGGCGCACTTATTAGTATCCAGTGCATTGCAATGGATTGCATCACATCCTCTTGTTAAGTGGAAATTATACAGTAATAAAAATGTTGCATCTACTTAGACGTGCCGCAACAAGTAGCGCGCCACCCCAAGGCACTATGGCAACGTCATGTATGTAGGTGGCTCTGCGTGCTGACTAACGTACGACAATTTGCCTTTCACAAACATAAGTACATATGTATGCGCATGCATGTGTGTGTGTGTTTGTATGTAAATGCATTGTAATTACGCCGCAATGCAGGCAGCGCAGGGAATTTATTTTATTTTTCACAATTACTGATAAATGCACGTGTGTATCTCATCTACTTACATTTGTGAGTCTGTGTGTGTGCATAAAGAAGCAAAAATATATAGAAAGCAGCAAAACATTACAACTACAAATATTACATATAATTTAAATTTAGTTTAATTGTTACTCTCCGGTGTGCCTGCCACAAAGCCACGCGATTTTCTTTATTTTTTGTTTCCACTCCTTTCCCCAGCCGATTTCCATATGCAAGTAGGCAGGCAACATGTCACAAGTGACGCATTGTAAAGTGTCGTCGACAGTGTTTAGGTTTGTTAAGTTTTCACTTGGTTACTAGAAAGGTTGAGCTTCTATATTCCATCTAGGCACTATTGGAAAATTTCTATATAAGTTCTGCATCAGTCGACAATGTTTACCGTTGTTTTAGAGTTGGAAGTCAACTGTGAAAGTAGCTTGCAATGTCCACTGAACTGTGGAATAGTTCATATACTTGATGTTTAAGCAAATTCTTACATTATAACCAACTGTTTTCCTTTTCAGAAAGAATCTTTCTACTGCGGCCTGCGGCTCTGAACTCCTCTATCACGAAATTAAAAACCTTTGTAATATCATCAGAGGTCACTTAAGTTTTATAAAAAAATGTTAAATGTTATTCTGGAGCAAAAACCTTTTCTGATTTTCTGGAGACATAAGATTCTTTATTTCGTAGGTCACACTGTTTCTGTAGACCAAATGAATGAATCAATCATTGCTAAGGGACGATTTACTTAAAAAGACTTAACTGTATTCGTACTGCAGTCTCGCAAGTTATACACTTTTTACCCTCTAACACTTTTATTTTACTATTTTTTTTACTAGGCTATTTAACGAAAAATAAATTCATAAACAAAGCCAGCTGATGTGGTTATTTTTTTGAGTGTTATCTTCAAAAATGATTTGACATGTTTATTGAACTTCGCTTCAATCCAATCTAGTTTTTTTTTTATACCACGAAGTTTGTAACCCCCAGAGACCCGTTGGAGGTCCTATAAGTTATCTAAATGACAATCGTGACGAGTTGAATCGATTTAGTTCATTAGAAATCAATTTAAATAAAAGCACACTTCCTTTGCTCTCCAAAAAGATTCAGATCTGATAGCTCTTTTACAAACTGACCGATCAAAACCAATATAAAGATCTTTTTATACTCTTTTACGCTATAAGAAATTCAATTTTATTATATGTACCTTCGGTGCAGCTGAGGAAAATACTTATTAATCGATATATCGATTTCTAATATCGGTTGATATCACCGGGAAATTGGGGGTAAGATAAGAGTATTTCTGGCATGAAGAAGATCCGACGAAAATTCTTCAATCACTTTTTTACAATCACAGGTATGAAATTAAGTAATGTCTACATTGAAAACCTATGTACCTACAACCTGGTGACAAAAACATCTTAGAGGTCCGCAAATTATCACCACTTGCCCCACTGTATGTGCCACCGTAATACACTTGCCACCTTGGTTTTCTGCTGCACAAGTATTTTAAATATATGCCTCTAAGTATACTATACATATGTATGTTTGTATATACAGACAGGTGTATCATTTGATTTTATTTTATTTGGAGCCAACTGTAAAGTAAATAGTTATAAAACATAGAAAAATTCAAATCCCCAATTGTGTAAATGTGCTATTAAAAGTGGCAAATAGTCGTTGGGAAAAAATGAAATGAAATGAATAGGAAAATTGCAGAAACAACTAAAAACAATGTGTGTACAGCAAACTAAAGCAAAAACCGTCAAGTCCGTAACTATAATAGAAAATTTAATAGATACAATTAAACATCCGCCAAATAATAAAATTTTTAAATTGTGACTATAATGCCGCACAATAGCAACAATAACAATAACATAACAACAACAGCAATGGCAATAGTAATGCAGTACAATGCAGTGTTGAAAAGAAATTAAATAGCAGTCAAATAAAGTACCGCAAATCCCCCACAATGCGGCCGAAGGTCTGCGTACGTGCATGCTTAAAAATGTAAATATATGTATGCATATGTATATCAGTGTATAAAAATGTGCTTCCATGTATGCAGGTATACCGCATTTGAGGACAGTTTGAGGCGTAAGCTGTTTTAGATTTTTGTTTTATTCACAAACTGCAATTTAATATTTTAATGAGCAGAATCCGAACAAAAAGTTGGTTTTTTGATATTTGAGCATTCAGTATTATATATTTGTACACATTGATAGAATCACACATTATTTGTTTGAAATAGTCAAATATAAAATTTTCTTCATATTGGAAGTTAGAAAGGAATAAAAAAATGTTTTCCAATGGTCAGTGTTAGTTTGCTTGTTCTTTGTATTCGTATTTTTCATAACCCTGCCAATAACGACCCCTAAAGGTTCCACATTTTTATTTTTTTCCGAATACCAGTAATACAGAATTTCGAAATGAAGACCGCACAAATCTGATCGAAGTGCTTCTTGTGGAGGAAGTGAAAAACTGGGTAATTTTTTACATCATCAGGTTAATTTAGGGGTATAATCTATAATAACAGCATGACCTCCGCTACGAAAAATATTCGCCGGGAAGAGGTCGCTGATGAAGACTGGAAGAAGTAGCAAATAGAAAGTGAAAACGATGCTCACTGTCTTTTTTGACATCAGAGGCATCGACCACCATGAATTTGTTCCTCCAACGCCAAGTTTTACGTTGAAGTCCTCAAGAGACTCAAACGAATGATCAATCGGGTCCGAATGTTGCACCACGATAACGTCCAGGGCTCACACCGCATTTCTTGTGAACAGCTACCTAACCAAGGCCAACCCTTCCGCAGCCCTTCTAAAGCCCTGATGTATATTTAAGAAAACCTCGATCAAAAAACATTAGAACCAGAGTTGCCATATTATTGCTAAAAGGCAATTAATATAGGTAACCAATAGAAGGTTTTCAGCAAATTTTAAGTTAGGAGAAAAAGTTTTGATAATTGTTGCAGGTTTTTGGAGACTTTCATCTATTAAAATTAGTCACTTTTAAAGCTTTCAATTTGCATCTTCTTCTGTGTGTCTTTTATGGAAGCTCGAGAGCTACATACATAAGCAGTTTAGTATTTCAATACATTCTAAGTCTTTCATGAACTTTTGGATTATTAACTCTAATTACATATGTTCCCCAATTTTTATAAATAATGAAAGTTAAAGAAAATGGAGATAGTAGAAGGAGGCTGAGAATAATTAATATGAGAGAAGTTCATTGAATGCAAATGTATACAACAACGAGTCTACTATTTTATTTCTCATACCACTCGTTTTTTATTTATTTCAGCCACGGGCAACCACCAATTAGTTCCCCGAATATTTTATTAATTTCCATTAGCTAAACGGCTCTACTTGCTTCAAATTCTTAAAACGCTAAAACGCTTGCAAACTAAGCTGAAAGGCCTCTGGAAAAGTGTGGCGACTCTCAAACTGTCAATTCAAAACAAAATAAAATGATTTAAGCAAATTTTAATTGTGCAGTTGTAAAACATTTCACGAATGCACTAATTACACCGTTCATGCAACAGATGCCAATACCACGGCTAACGAGCGCGACGCTAACAAAGTAGCCTTCTGTACACATACACACACACAAATGCACACATAAAACACTCTGCAAGTGTTAAGCTGGCGTGATTAACTTGGCAGCCATTCACGGTGAATAAAAGGCAATTAAAAGAAAACCAGTAAATCAACAAAAAAAAAAACAAGAAAACAAAAATACAAGCAATATAATAAACGAAAAAATTGCCATAAAATTAATAAAAGGCGCAACTTTGTTGCAGAGCACCGCACGACAACAGCGACAAAAGCTTGGTGCAAAACAATTTGCAACATTGTTGCAAAGCTGCATTAATTTGAGTATAAAGTAAAATGTAAAATATGAAAGAGTGTACACACGCGCACACACACACACACACATGCAGGCATGGGACAGCGCTAAAAAGTGAACAACATAAAACTTTTACTATATTAATACAATAATAATTTGAAATTTAACGACTTTTGATTTTTATCTCGCCGCCATAAAAAGTGAGTGCCGCCAAGTTGCTGTTATTGTTGCAATACATATGTATGTATGTGTGTGTACACAGTGTAATGCACTTTGTGAACTTAATCGCCGCTCGTCGCAAGTATGTGTTCGTACTTTTACACAAATTCTCGCAATTAAGTCAAATATATAAAATTACAAACTGACCACACCCCGTGGTGGGTTGCTCCTGGTGGTCCAAATACCACTAGTTACATACATATGTAAAGGTTATAGCGTGGGATCACCTTGTGCCGCATGTGAGTCGAAAGATTTCAGAAAATGCAAATATCGAAAATCATTGTATTGTATTTGTCTGCAAACAGATTCTTTAGACACATATCTGAGCATTTCTATTCTTGCTTTGCTTTTTCTTACTCATTATGTGGTATATAGTTTTTTCTCCTGATATTTTTAAATGTATTCTCGTTCGTATTATTGTAATTTTGACCTTTCTTTACGAAAGAGACTGTTTAAAACGTTCGAGTTCCGATTAGAGGAATCAAGATAAATTCTGGGTTCCATATAAATGTTGCGTAACGTGAATGAGACCGCTATTAGTTTGGGAACCCGACGTAAGTCACTTGCTACACCAATGAAATGGACCGAACCAAAGACTCATGTAGGTGGTTGCTATTTTCCTTAGGCATTACTTCATGTATCTGAAAGAAAAAAATCCCGAATTGAATGAGACAAAATTTAGGATGAGAATATATGGCAAACTGATAAAAGATAAGAGCTCTGAAGAAAAACTGAATGATCAGGAAAAACTCGCCTAAAACTGTTTTGGGAACGTTGTCCAAAATTTTCTATGAACTCATAAACCGCAAATTATTAAAGCTTAGTAAATTAACTTATCAAATTTCATCTGGATTTCTTTCCTTCAAACGAACGTTTCTTTAATAAACAAACGCTATCAAGGGAAATCTAGCACAGGAATGTTAGCAGATTATTGTTGAAGACTTAAAAAGTTTTTCTAAAAGCCAAATATTAACGAAAGTCAAATATATTTCTTCCATATTAAACAATAATTTCACTAAAGGTAGCAGATGTTTGTAGTTTTAAGAAGAGAGATGTTTTGTTGCCACAAGGAAACTGTCGTGTAATTATTTTTTTAATTCACATATTTTATTTAAGCTTTCATGTGTCGCAAAAGATAAATAAAATGCCTCTTCGAAAAAAGTCTTAATCAACGCGTTTCTGACTTGCAAGAGAATATAACCATTAAGACTCAATATAAAAGTTGGTATAATTCAAGGTTCCCTACTTGTTTAAAGAAAATACCCAGAAACTTAAAATTTAATGAAGAATTTTAATTATCATTTGAAAGAACATTCTTTGGAATATATTTTTTTGAATCTTGGCCGCGGCTACGTCTGAGACGTTGAGTCCAATTTTCCGATAGTTCCACCGGCACCTAAACCACACCAAACCGTTGTTTTTCTTGGATAAAATTACAGTTATTGAATCTCTTCAGGTTGCTCTTCGTCCAAAATGCGGCTCGAAAACTTTGGATCTTCTTGAAACTTTTCAAGAGCGAAGCGGTCGAATATTATCCGATAATGAATGCTGGGTCTCAAGATGAGTGATGGTGCTGTGAACAGAATGCTCAGTAAGCCGATTATTTTGACCATGAACTGATCGAAGTGACTGAAACTCGCGAAAAACAAAAGCAACGGTAACTTGTACTCAGCCACAATTGGATTCATAGCAGACTTATTAGAAAAGAGTCGAGGTTACTGCTGGGAAATCGTATAATTTTGCTCCGTTAGTACTCTTCACTCATTCATCACAAAGCTTAAAAAGTCAAAGCTATTAAAATGTTACTTTTATATATATTTTTTTATAAATTGTAGCCACATATGACTGACTGTATGTATATACATATATAGATTTTTTATATTTTTATTCTCTTAGCTTTTAACATGTTACTCCTCTCTTTGCTTTATACTCACTGCTTTTTTTGTTTTTGTTTTTATGTACATACTTTTGCAAACAGGAAACTACTTTGCATTTAATTGTCTTTAATGACGTGCAATATAAAATGTTAAAATGTTGTGAAATTTTGATAATTGGCGAGTTGCTTATACATACTATATGACATTATATGCAACAAACTTGCATACACAATATTAAAAGCCTGAAAGAGAAGGAAACACAAAATTGCACACAGGCAACGAATTTCTTTAATTGTTTTGTGAATGTTTTCATATTTTTCATTGATATTTCTTCAAAAAACTACATATCAACTCGGCAGGGTCATTGCCGTTATACGCACGCATTTACTATCCGGTAAGTGTTTAATGACGCTTAATTCACTTGTTTTTACTATTTTGACATGAGAAAAGATACTTAAGTTGTAAAGAATTATTAAGTTTAACTAAGTTGATATTTCACGACGATTTCATACTCCAAACATAAACATTCTTTCCGAAATTTTCGTCATAAAAATTAAATGACAAATGCTTTCATGACTGTCATTAGTTTTGTCGCAACAAAAATCGCAAATAACGAAAGAATAGCACTTGTAAAAATATTTTTAATGTAGAAAGGTATTCTTGCTGTTAACCATTGAGATCACATATGGAATTATCCCACTCATCAGTATCCCAATTATCAGTTGTTTTGTACACACAATAACAAAGCGTGTTTTTTTGTTGATGACAAAATTAATATAGAAGAATAAATATGTTTTTCAAAAGACGAAAACTCCCGTTATTTTTTGAACACAGCTCGTAAATTAGAGAAAACGCGTATTACGAGCCTCTATATTTTGAAGATTTTTTTTTTAAATAAATAAAAATAATGTGCATTTTAAGAATTTAATGTAATTCAATAAAACGTGATTCATTTGGAAAATTTTTGGATTTCCTTGATTCCGAGGCCCACCCACAGGAGCAACTTCCGAAAAAAGTTTATTATTACAACAAATAATAATAGAAGGCTACTGAAAATGTTCACAGAAAGGTGGCTTCCCTGAGAAAACATTTTATTCTCTAAAAGATGTTGCCCTTTATAATGGCTTAAAAATCGAAATAAATATCAATATGTTATTATTTCTATCATTACCTAAAAAATATATCCAAGAAGGTTGCGTTAAAATTTAAGTCGATCGTTTTGGAGAAAGATCCATCGCAGACAGCAAGAGAGAGCTGTCGAGAAAAACGTTTGGGAAACGATCCGATTCATATCTCTGAAACTAGTTATCCGGCAACTCAGTCTCACATATTGGGGGGAATATTCTCATACATACTTATATTTACAATCGATGTACCAAAGTATTTGCAAAAGTTGATTTTTCAAAACTGTCAAGAGAATATATGTAACATGTTAAAGTCCGCTATTGGCAATCAAGCCACTACTTTCGAAACTTATCCTAAGGTGTTATGTCCATGTTGCTGCCATCCGCACAGATTGAATTTGATGAACCGCTAAATTTGTTTAAGCGATAAAAATTTTAGCACGAAAATAATTGAAGCCAATTAAGTCATTAATGCATTATTACTAAACCTAATTCAAACACTTAACGGTACACGTATGTATGTACAGTTATTTAAAATCATATGTGTATGTACATATAAACCAGAGCTGTGGCGCACACACACGTGCTCACATTGCAGATTGTTTATTTAATATGCTACCGCACTGCCAAATTTCATTTGCCACACAAGTTTTCACACACATACATACAAACGTACATGTGCGTGTGTAATAACTGTTTACATTCTGTCAAAAAATCAACCGCAGTTAAGCGCATTTAATCGGGCAAATCATTGAGTGCCACAAATGACATTGAACAAAATGCCAACAAAAACATCTGGCCACGCAATTGTGCACCCACAAATGCAAGCAGACGCACATGCAACCACACCAACTATCCACACAAGCATATGTGCGTTGCAATAAACAACTGTTGGCGATTTGTGTGAAGATGTTGGAAAAACGGTGTTAAATATGCATAAAAAATATATATTCATACAAACACATACATGCCATGTAGGAAATTTCAAATCAGCTTTTATATTTTGTTTCGAAGGTTCAAACACCTCAAAACATTCTTTGGAATTTTAAGAAATTCATGCTGAAAGGAAGAAGATAGTTTTGATGTCGGAAATATAAGAGAGCTTAGATACTGTGGAACAGGCGAGGGTTTTCTTAAAATCATGGTAAAAAGTTGGGTATATTCTATTAGAAAAGCTCAATCCATCTCTCTAGTCCATCAACATCTCTTATGGATCGACTCAATATATTTTGGTTAATTATTTGGCTATGAAGCGTATCAAGATCATAGACTCTTATCAAATGTCCTAAATCTTATGAAAGTCGACTTTAAGTCTAGGTCATAAAACGGCTCCTTGACAACATAGCTGAGGGACCGGACGTAGGTTCATGAATATAATATCAAAGCTGCCAAATATTTTAGCGAATGACCAAAATTTTTAAGACACTGGGGATTATCTTAGCCGTGTCTTATAGCAGGTGTATGTATTATCCAGAAGCATATTTTGAAGATGGTGTTAGTCCGGGTCATATTTATTTAAATGGTATTTATTTTTGCTCATTTCAAACCGGTTTTAATGAATTCTTCTAATCTGATATTTGGTAAGTTTTACCATAAAAATATATAATATTTAATAAATATAGGTTTCGGCTTCAGATGCTCTCAGCTATTCAAATCAGATCGATTCCTAAATATTATCCACTATGGAGTATTTTTTTTTCATCTTCTTAAGTTTCTATTTAGATAAATATTGCTGATGTTTATTCGTAGCAATCGTAGAAAAAAGTCTCTTTTCCTTTGGGGTATTTAAACACAATTTTTTAAGCACACTTAATTGTCTATCTACATTTATATGTACTCACAAACGTATATGCTAATGTAGGAATTTATGGAGTGGACATGAATTAGCCATGCGGTAAAATATATATGTACATATGTACTTATAGCGTACATGCAACAGTTGGTTGCCACCTCCAGGCCATCAAAATAACGCCATCATAGAAGTACATACATACTCGTATATACTAGATACTATATGAATGTTTGTACATATATACAAACATATATACTTTTTCAACATATGTTGCAACAACAAGAGCTGTGACACCCACTGCATTGCCAATATATGTATGTATGTATATCTACATACATTTGAGTGTGTATGTGTGTAGCAAGTTGGCAGCATCATGCTTGCCGAAATTCAATGTGGCGGCGAAAGTAGCAAAAAAGGCAAACAACCGGAAACCACAAAAATTTGCCACATAATAAATGTAACAGCAACAAATACGTGTAACCATGTGGTTGCAAGGACGAATAATATTTACATAGAAGTGATAGATAAAGCATACATACAAGTACTTATATATACGTACCTTATATATGTAAGTATGTGTGCATGAATATACATGTGTACATATACTAATATTTGACACTCGCATAGGCTTATTAGATATACGCACGTGGCAGATATAGGCTGGTTTGGTCGCACGCACACAGTGGCACGCATTACCGCAAATCAACGCAAACAGATTCTGCTGGGAAACCATAAAAGTGGCGCAACTTGCCGAAACCCGTCAGTTGCTTGTGTAATGGTAACGGTGTAAAGGTGTTGCTAAAGCCATCCAAGACGTCTAACCCTCCTTTAGCTGCCTTCCAAAACTACACACAAACGAGCCAACGCATGCATGAGGTCCTTTGCATCATCTGTTCTTTCATCTTACTCTACTTCACACACACTATGTACATACATATACACACATATCCATATATAGTCTTCTTCATGGATACTTTTATGTGTTTGCGCCAAGAAAATGGGCGACACACCAGCAAGTTGACAGCTAGCGCCAATGCTCTGAACTCTAACAAGTTACTAGAAGAAGACTTCCACGCACACAGCTATATACAAGTGCTTCGTCGTGTGGCTGAGGAGTAACGTCATTGAAGCAACAAGCCAGCAGAATTTCACAGTCAACTTGTCGTAAATAACCGAAAATCGACTCAAGTACACGCACATTCACACAAACATGCAAACGAAAGTCAAGCCATAAGTAGTACATACACACACACATTCTGTGGCAGCACGGATACCAAAAGTTTGCTCTTCGGCTTCGAGCTTGACTAAGGCTACATATGTATATTCATGCTTCCTAACGGAATGCTTATTGCCTTGTTGGCTGGCTGTGCCGTTATATGCAATCACACCCACAGATTCGTTCTAGTCATGGCTGATAGCCTCATAAAGGACATCATTTGCGAACGGAGAGACTGGAGTTCCCATGAGCTGTTCAGAGTAAAGAAGAAGAAGAAAAAGGTCAGCAGAAGATTGTTAGAAAATTGTGTTGTTGTTGGATTGTTGCACAACAAACACATACATACACCAATTGTATATACAGCGTGATGATTGAAAAGGCAGATTTTCCTCTGCCCACATTTGCAGTGTTAGTGTGAGTGAGGATTGTTTTGTTTTGATTGCCTTGCTTGCTCAAGGTCAAGTTCAAGTAATGTTCAACAGCAGCAAAGATCGAAAACAATAAGTTGCATGTGGTAGCTGGAAAGAGAAGGTGGTCACTTGCAGTCAATTACTCTCAAAATCTCTTTCTTTAAGATATCCCATCAAAACTATGGATATAGAGTTCGTCCATTACTACCACAATCGAGTTTACGTAATTGAAAAGGCCTATCCGTCATAGACCAGTTCGACAACATTCCTTACAATTATCCACGAAATATTGTTTGCCCTTATAACAATAAAAATAACGCCAAAACAGTACTCCTGGAACCCTTGTCCAGCTTTCTCTACAAATCCAAACTGAAGTAAAATAAAGATACACCATTATTACATGTTTGTCGTTTGCGTCGCCGTTTCTCCAAGCCTCTCGCACCGGAGAGGCATCTACTATTTGTAGCTTTTTTGTGAGGAGAAAGAGTAGATAGAACAAAGATCGAACCTAGTAGCTGCTGCCTCACAGACGCAGTCTCACTTAAAAAAAATACTACGAAAGTTTTTAATCACTAACGTCGAGAAGAAGTAGTCGGCTTCTGCAATTTTCTTTGCGCTACGGTGTGTCTTATCAACTAAAACCACCTATATAAATCGATGATTTACAAGAATATAGAAGTCTGATTTTTCCGATATTTACTTTCCGATAATGTCTTAAAAAAGCTGTTAGTTCAATATTGTCTTTAAAACCCCCTGTACGTCGAGAATATGACTATTAATTTAAGAAATGTATTATTATGAGTTGCTTGGTTTTTTTTCTCGGATATTGTAGAATTGGGTCCAAAGTGTCAATAATATAATTTTTTCCTTCCTTGTTCAGCAAACCAGACCAATTTCCAGGAGAATATTCAAGAACTTCACGTACAAAGCCTCACAATGTTTCGCACCCATAAGACAAAACGACGGCGAAACAAATGAGCAAGAACACAGCGCAGAAGAGCCGTAAAAACATTTGGGTAGCATGCTCGTAGACCCAAAGTGAAAGCGCAGTCAAAGCAATTGTAACAATAAGCATAAAGACAACAGCATACCCCACACTGCAGCCATTTTGCCACAAGACAACTGAGTGCGCATATAACGGTAGAATGTGGCAATCGCATTGTTGAGGGTTGCCTTTGAAGCGACGCGCTGCTGCTTAGCAGCACTTATGTGTTATTATGTGCCATTGCTGGGGCGCTGAGGTCTTGTTCGTGGTTGCCGTTTTTTCATTATGTTTACTTGTTCCCACTCCGTGTTGATTCTGTTGACGCCGTTCAAGTGTAATTTCTGGCACTGTCGTTGTGTGTTTGCGACAGCGTGCTTTCGCCCAAATTACGGTTAGCTGCCAACGACCGACCTGTCATGCTGCCCGCCTGGCTGACTTCATCTGTTAGCGCACACACGCACACACAAACAATGGCACACCAAATGTGAGTGTATTAGACGTTCTCCTGTTGCTTGGCTTCGTCTGATGGCTGGCGCTTGAAACATTGTCTTCATCATCATTACTGGTGTGGTTGTTGTTGCTGCAGTTGCTGCCGTCGGGTGTTGACGCTGACGTTTATGTAGTCGCGGTCGTCAAGTCAATTTGATAAAGGTTAACTTTTGGGTGTCGACATGATTCCATATTAGCTTTTTATTGTTTTGACGTGGCGTCATCACACTTGCCTTGCAACAAACTTCCCTCTCCGTTTTCTTTGTTGCGGTTTATTTGGTTTTCTTTAGAGCATTAGCAGAGAGATTTAGGACACTGATTTATGAAGTTTAGTTAATAAAATATAAATAATGAAATATTTGTAGTTAAACTTAAAATAAAGACTTAAAATTAGAAGACTATTACACCCCAGATCAGCATGTTATTATCAGGAAAAACTTGTTTACCCCTTAGCAAATGTCAAAATTTCGACAGGCACATCCCTTATGAATAAATTCGAATTTGGGTAACGGGTAACGCCCATCTTACTTCATGAGCTTCAGTATCATTATGAAATATTGTCCCGCTAAGACAGCTCGGGTAGTTAGTGAGTAGACCAATTAAGAGATTATATCCACTTTCAAGTCAGAAATCGATCTTATCCTGTTGCCGTCTTCAAAAGGACATCCGAAAAATTTTTCTCAAATTTCAAAAACAAAAAACATAATATCAATATTATATTACAAAGGAATACTGGTAATGGTCGAAAAACGAGCCTTTTGTTTTTGATAAAACGGCGACAAAATTTTAAACAATATTCTCAGGCATATGTACAATCCATTTTATTGAAATTCATAGGTGTACCATATAGTAGTAGACCACGCCTACTTTTGAAATTTTCTATACATCACAGCTCCTTTTATTGAGCCACACTTTTCTTGTAAAGTAAAGTGTGGTGTTAGTTTTAAACTAGATTAACTGATTTTTCTCAACTATTTCCATTGAGTATAAGCAGCCTTTATCATTGCCTGTCTACGGCCTACCTTCATGAAAAAACACTTTTCCGGCGCTAATAGGTCAGGGTATCGGACACAGGCCTTTTTTGGGATAGTGTATGCCCATAACAACCCGTCATGCATAAGTTTATTTTCGATAACTTATCCCCGGCAATTCTTAATCACACATGGTCTTTGATTTATGATGAGCAAGATGAAGTATTCGACTTATAATTATCGCAGGCGTCATTAAAAACCCCCTCGTAATTACATAGTCAAAATTAAAACACCCCAAAAAGAGCCTATTGAAAATATATGTTAAAATTAAAGATACAAAAACACATATAGCTCGTGGCCACAAATTTATCAAACACCCAAATACAATGTCAAAGTTATCATCTTGAAAATTGTGGTCAACCCCTCACAAGAAAAGGATATTTCGATATTTCACTCCTCCAATATAGCCCAAATACTTACACAAATACGATTAATCATAAATAAATAATACCTTTGTATGTGAACTAGAACCTCAAATTGGCGAAAATTACCACCTTGTTATCATTGTAATATTACTAACAATACAACAAAAATAACAGATAAGTAAGTTAAGAAAAAGAGCCAATTAAATTTAAATTTTCATTGTTTTTAACCTATTTGACAGAATTGTCTTATTAGAATGATAAGTCTCTTAATAGAATGAGAAAATGTTGTGTGTCCTCACCTCCGCAGACAGATTTCATATTTAAAGAATTAGGAAGCAGCATGGAGTCATCTTACTATAGGTTAATGACAATAAGAACATTACAATAGAAATAAAGTGAAGGGTATTCACGATACATAAACGAAATACACTGGGCAGATAAACAAAAATTAAATTATCATTTATAACATAATATACAGCTGGAAAACAACAACTTAGCATTATCCTGGGATAAAGTCTGAAATACTATGGTTGAGATTATTAAGTTCCAGTATGAATCAACCAATGCAATAGAGTGAACATGTCAAACGAGTAAAAACCACTATGTTTGACATTATTGAGGTATCCGCACACACTCCTCTATTTGATTGAACTCACCCTGTTGTTTTCTCATATAATATTCTTACAATAGAGCAGCGCCTAAAGATAGTTAAAGTAAAATCGCAAATGGATATAGTCATATAGTATATATAATATTATATTGAACCAACTTATGGGGTGAACCATCTTTGGTTGCAGTCTCATTTGCAAACACGCTCCTTCTTCCAAAGTAAACACTTAAAATTTCACTATCAATTTTTTATCAATTGTTTATCCTTCATTATACATAAATTCATATTCGCGGACATAAATTCTGTTAGCTCGGTTCACTCATAACGAATTTTGCGAACACTTTTCATAGTAGGGAGAAGCAACGAAAATCTGTGGCAGAACATGGCTTTATGAAGCCTAGGCTTTAAGAGACCTTCGCTCAACTCATTACACTCTCCTGGAATCGCCGGATTAGATACTACTTCGTGAAATACAACCACTTGTATCTGATTGAATTGGTTTAAAATATTTTTAGTATTTCTATTATTAAATAAGAAAAAATTTATGACTAATTATTAAGAAATAATTGAGAGATTACTGTTTCCACATACAATATAAATTTATACTAAATCAATTTCGACAATTTCAATGTTTTCAATAGGCTTGTCGCTAAATATCAGCAAGTTTGCACAAAAATGTCTTGATCTTTTCAGAACAAATTTAAACATTGCTGCCCACTCATATTTTAAAGTCTTATGACATTAGTATTTCCTTTAATTTTTTTCTTTTTACAAATAGAAATTCTCATGTTTAAGCACACCTAACCATGTGCCCTTAATAGCTCTTCATACCTTACAAATACAAATTATTTCTCACGTTATTAATGCCTTAATGTGCCATTGTTAATTCTTTGCCAGCAACGGCATATTTTAATCAGGCAAATGCGTTCATGCATTTTTTCCGCTCTGCCTTTGTCTTATTGGAAATAATAATTTTGTGTTACATATATTGTCAAAGCACCGTAGCACATGGATGCAATGCCTTTGTTCTGATCGCCATGCAGACTTATCTAAACTAACAGTAATTCGCTACATTCACAAACGCAGATATATGCATATGTGTGTTCATATATTTTATATAAATATGTAGTTGAGTATGTGTGAATGTCTTACAACTGAAGAAAAGCATTTTCTTTTTATTACGCGATTTTATTTTGAATATGCTTTTTTGCGTGAAATTAAAAATGAAGCCAAAAGGAAAATCACAAATAACAAGTCGTTACAACAAAAACGTAAGAAGAAAATAATTTTTGATCTAACACACCCATACACTACAAATTCATATGGTAGCATCTCATGTCGTCTTGCCCATTACTCATACGCCCCACCACCATTTTTCAAAGCGTGTATGTATAAAGGTTGCTGTATTTGTTGAAAGATGTTAGATCTTTTTAATAAATCTTTTTATTATGAGCATATGAGAAAATACAGCATATAAATCTTTGAACGTTTTGGATGTGGTGTAGTAAAGAACTAAATACATATAGACTAGACGGAAACATATAAGTACAAAAGTAATGTCGAAAGCCGAAATGTGCATAATTACATTACTATTTCTTAAAATGAATGTTATTGTTCATAGGGAAACAATGAAGAGGTTTCACCCAATCGACCGTTGGGTCTACATATGTACAAGAATTTGACTCGGAACTATTACAAAATTAAAAGAAACTAGATTGAAATTGTTTTATAACAGTTCGACAACAACAGTATAGATCGAGTAGAGATTGAAAGAAGAAGAAAACGACAATGAGTGATCATATGTCAGACGTAGATATGGACCGAACCACATCAGTTAGACCAAGTTTTCAAATTCTTCGAGCCTTCCAATCTATTTTACTACTGCCAACCCAAAATGAACTAGTTTGAGTACAGTTAGAGAACGTCACGACTCCTTACTGGCGAAGAAAAACAACGTAAGTTAACAATTGACAACACCCACACACGCGCTTCGTTTTAATCACAGATTCTTTACTAAACATACATACCTAGGTAGGCGCATGTGCATGTATGTGTTTGCAGCAAAAACTGTTCTCTTTCGAAAAACTTATTCACTCGCATTTGAAACAAAGCAGACAAATAATATCAGGATTTTTAATAACACCTGTGCTCCACCACATCCTCAGCTTAGCACACCCCTCTCAACTTCGTCTTCTTGCACTTCAGAACAAAGCATGCGTAGGAGTCCTACGACCCTATTCTACGTAATCTTCCCTCCTCACTCACTCGTTCTCTGCTTGTGCCCGTTATTCGTCGTAGCAGTCTAACTTTTGTACGATTATTATTGTTTTTCCAAGCGGTGTAGGAAGATACCTGAACACATATGCACCAGCAAATACTTGTAGCGTTGCAATGATGTTCGGCTTGCGCGGAAATGTGCCTTTGTTTGAGCCACTGTTAATAGATTGTGAGGGGAGGAACGGCTTTTTGACTCCACAGTTTTAAAAGAAATAATCGCGATAATCATAATAATACAAATGTGTGAACATAAACAGTTAGTTGGAGGGAGCTTGTAAGAGCGGATGGTGAAATAAGGTCGTCAAATAAAAATAAATGTGTGATGTGTACAAGAGTATGTTTCAGTTAATGTAGATAGAATAAGACACGAATTATTATGTGCAATACTCTGTGTTAAAGATCCATTGTGTTAAATTTGTGGTTCAACCAAAAATAGAAATATATCAAGGCGTTTTGCAGCTAAGTTAAAAGTTTT
Organism: Bactrocera zonata; assembly: GCA_037783105.1. Lineage (NCBI taxonomy): Eukaryota > Metazoa > Arthropoda > Insecta > Diptera > Tephritidae > Bactrocera > Bactrocera zonata. The sequence goes on along the minus strand of JBAWJQ010004179.1, from coordinate 447,528 downwards.
GCAGCTACAACTAACGAACTTAAGGTGCTCAACGCCAGGTTTGCGTTTAAGTTATCAGCGGGTTTAGTTAGGATAAATCTATCTGCTCTTGGATTTCCTTCATCCATACATGATTTACATAAATCTCCTATAGCAGAATAATAATAGGGGGATAATATTCTACGTAAATATACCGACGGGTTCTGAACCAACACTTTTTCTATTAACTATTGATTACCATAGGTTTATTTTTATTACAATTATTTATTAACTATTTATCCGTCGTAAATAAGGCGTTAATGCGTGGATTTGTCAAATGGCACAAATTTTACAATAAACAGTTCCGAAAACATGTTCCTAGTGCATCAGAGAAAATAATTTCATTAACAGACGAACTTCGATCAAATAAAAAATTGTCATAAGTTGCTATAAAATTGAATGACAACGTTTTTAATAATTTTACTACGACTGTGAATAAATTGACAAAATAACAACCTAACACACATATGTATCTCCTTAGATATATATATATATGGCATGATCGAAGTAATAAGATTTTGAATTTTAAATTCACTTTGTACAAATATTTTTAGAAATCCGCATTTTGCAAAAAATTAAAAATTTTACTAGTCCTTCGACTATTATCTGTGTTCATCTTTAATAATAATAAATTTTTTGGTTTATGGATTTATATTAATTTTAAGCAGGAAACTCTTCCGACACCTTTTTTTGAAGTCCTCCTGGAGATCGGCAACAAGATCAAGGGTATCCGATCATTTTCAAAACGGGTCGCCAATTATGAAAGTACATTAAATACAGTAAATTCATATTCTTTTTATTTTTTTCTAAAATAAAATAACTATTCACAAAAATTCATTTCTTCGGACTTATAAGTTAATAAATATTATGTCTTCTATATACTCTAAGATTATTGAATATATTCGTTAAAAAATAATGGAAATTAAATTTTATTTTAATAACCTAAATAGTTATTAGTATGTTTTATGTTGAAGTTGAGTGTTTCTTTCCCCAAATTTATATGAATAAGATTTTAAAATTTAGTTAAGTTTAGTTAGTTAGTAAAATGGATAAAAGACTTATGCATTTTTCTATTAAAATTTGTATAACAAATTTAGTTTTATTCACTATCTTCTGATAAGCACAATATATGTATTTCTCGAACTTCTAACATATATTACAACACCAATTACTCAAATAAATAAATACATTCACCCACAAACTACAAAATTTGTCATATTTTTATCTAAATAATGCCAATAAATCAACTTGCTACGAATAATTTATCAGATTTACATGCACAAACATATGTTCGCTTGGATCACTCCCTCGTTGACTTACATCCAAATGCACCTAGAGTGTGTGTGAGATGCAAATTCCGATAGATAAAAGTGGAAATTAATATGCAATATGTAAATGTTTTTAACAAAACTAATACTATTTATTATTATGATTTGCATGGCATATAAGTTATGGGTGCCATATTGTAATTTGTGATGTGGCCAATGTTGAAGTTTGACCAAATAGCCGCTGGCACAGCATAGATTCGATTGTCCGTCAACCGATGCAGTGAGTTGTTTTCAAAATATTTGCAGCGACAACTCAACCGACAGGAAATTGGCGCACAGAGAGGGAGCAAATATTTATAGTAATCACTTGTGAGCCAGTAGCTGGTAGCAAGCCAGTTGTCATATGTTCTATATTTGGCTGTGTGATAATGTGGCAACTCACACACGATAATTATGCAGTGTGTGGCTGTGTGAACGGTCAGTTGCATTTTTATGCATCAATTCATATAGTTAGTTATGGCTGAACATTTCGATTTATTTCAGTTACGACTAACTATCAGCTGCAACTTGTCAAGTTATTAAACTAATTACATGATATCAATCAATTTAGGCGGTTTGTATGTCAAAATACCTACAGTTGATGGGAAAAATGTAATAATGTGGGGATTAATGATATAAATCAGGCAAGTAATTTAGAAAGCAATTAAAATATATGCATGTATGTGGATAATATAAATTTGCTCAAATGTGTCTGTTATATTTATATATTTAACTGACTTACTATTTAACTTCAATAAACACTATTTTGCATTTAGTCGACAAACTATTTGAAAATGTGCCAAAGTGTTATTTCAAACCTAACTTTTGATTTAATATCAGGGTTGTAGTAATAAATATGTGTTACAAAGTTATTGAATTAAAGTTTAAAGAGGTGGCAACACTGAAATGGTTGAATATTTTAAAATTATAAAGCTAATACACATTTTGCTTTCAACATTTCACTTAAAAGTTTAGCTTAATTTGCATTTTTAATGTTTTTAATATTTTGAACCTTTTTTTTATTATTTTGAACAGAACTCCTTTTCAACTACTTAACTGAAGATATCTAAATTGTAGTGTTATTTTTTTTAATTTTTGAAACAGGCGGCAACTCTTTTAAACATTTCCAACTAACAACATTGCACAAGCACTTATTTTCCATGAATATTTTAAGCTGGTGGCAACTCTATAAAACTTTTTACTTAAATCCAAACGAATATTACAATGAGCTGTCAAAAAAACAAAATAAATTCATATTCATCGTCCACAATTGTGCCACTCTGTACACTTGAAGTGTGACGCACTTTTGAGGCGCTACACAATTGTAATGGATTTTTTACTCGATTGCATATGTATGCATGTATATGATGTATACCTACTAGCGTGCATGCGCGCATACACATGGAAGTCATACAGCAGTGACTATTTATTTTACTAAAAGCTACCTTAAGACACAAAATATTTATGCTGCAGCAAATAATTAGTGATAATTGTGTTGAAAATTACGATAGTTTCGTTTTTTCACACATACACAAAAAAATACTGCATTACTACACGAACAAAACTTGTTTACTACCGAATATATATGTATAAGGTAATAATAATTATTCACACACATATATATATTTAAATGTGGAAATACCCGCAATTCACATACACATATATATGTATACATACCTTAATATGTTATATATTAGTTAACTATGAGTATGTATTTATTTGCTACATCTACGACCTCGCTGATATGTAAATGCTACGCACTCAGGCAATTGCCGACTAACTTCGTACATAATATCTCGGTAAACACGCACACCGCCACGCACACCAATAAGTATGCAAATGCTTATGTATGTGTATTTACAGTGCGTATGCATATATGTGTAATGCGTTGCAACATCAAAGATAGTGTCAATTATTAACGCAATTAATTCAATCATTATTGAATCATAGAAATGGCAAGCTGACATTCATGCAACGCTAGTCAGGCGGCAATCAAGCAGCAGTTGCCCGCCATCGATCATAACCTTTGCCAGCATAATGCGCACACACACATGTATACTCACAGATACGATAAATACGTACATAAATATATAAATAAGTGTGTGTTTGTTGGCCTCTACGGTAGCGTCAGCGTTGACGTTGCGATTGCTTGTGATAACGGTAATGCTTACGATGCTCAGTAAGTGCGGCTGCTGTGTCACTCCACACCCCCCTTGATAGTTAGTAATTATTATGAAGTGGCGTTGTGCGTGCGCTGTTGCGTATACGTAATATATTGTCCACCTTGGTGTATGACGAACGTCAGCCCAAAAGCTTGCAAGGTTGATGTGTGCAATGCCGGAGTATGTGTTTAAGCCTACAATTGTGGACTTGTATGTGTGATTTATATATTTATTATATGTGCGTATGCATTTGCGTGTTTATTTGTGTGTGTACGTGTGTCTATATGCCAATAACTGTCGTCTAGTGTTTGCCGCCGTTTTGTCAACTTGCCCGGCTGACGAGCCGAGTGTCCACCAATGCACGGGCAATTGTGTGCATTGGTGGCATTACATATTTAATATGGTTATATAGTATTGAGCAAATGTTTAGCATACTAATAAAACAATTAAGGACTTCTGACTACTTTAACCACAATTAGACCGTTGTAAAGGCAAATGCATAAATTTATAAAATTTACGCTAATTTTGTAATTTTATCTTTAATATTAATTTACTTTATCTTAACTTTATCTTAATAATTTTATCTTAAATATTTTCCCCAAAAAAAAAATATCTAATTTGCTTCAATGATTACCTTGAGACGAATGATTATCAGACCAAAAATGGTCGAAATTTTGGGAAGAATTCAACTTTTTCTTTAAGCGCCACCATTTTGGAAATTTTTTAATTATTTGCGACCCTAAGTCCTAGTAAAGACAAGATCCACGAGTATATTTTTTTAAGTAGACGTGAGCACTTAAAGAAAAACTTAGATAAAATAACCATCAAAAACTGTTTCTTTATTCAAGCTGCTACATTTTTTCACACACATGTAATTTTTCAAATTTATGCTTGTACACCTGTGTACCTGTTTGTCTATTATGAGTCTATAAGTAACTTATCGTCTCACACAAGTCCGTACGCATATTTGTGCTTCCTGCCGCTTTGTGCCCATTTAGACCTATCCTCCATCCGGTGTTTATAAGTTGCTCCACGTGTTTGGATGTGTAATTGAGTGTATGCCTCGCTGTGCTTGCACACCTACACTCCTATGTGCATAGATCTGTAAGTGCGTGTGCTATATGTTAATTACGAAATCGGCGCACGATATTCGGGGTGTTGTATCCCTGTTCGGTAATGATTCCATTAAATATGCTAAAGTGAAGTTGGACATAATTTGTCATGCGTTTGTGCATGCGGATGTGTGTGTGTGCGTATGCCTTATGTCATCTCATACGAATATATATACGTATATTTCAATGTGCAAGTGTTTGCTGCAATCTCTGCCTCATTTGTTGTATTAGCGGTTCTCTCAGCGCATCTGATGCATCTAATGCAACAACACACTTATCTATATATTAGTGTAAATATCGTCGAAAACACATGGACTAAATTTTGCTTGAAGCCGTTATATACAATAATTGCTAAATAATGTCCAGCACTGATTTTTAAATAGAGGATTCCTAAACGTTTTAAAAGCAATTATAAAAATATTCAGAAACACTTTAAGCCGGAAGTGAGAAGGTTATCCTTATAAACATACAGGCATTCTCACTGATCCGTAATAACTTAAACAGCACTGCAAAGAAGAAAAGAAACTAAGTTAATTTTTTATGCAGAGCAGGCACGGTCAGTTTAAGCTTAAAACTTTAAAAAGCTCCAATATGTTGAACTTCAGTAAAAACTTTTTCCACAAGGGCAAGACAGAAGTTGATTTCTATACAAACGCCTGATTTTCAGAGAGCTTTCCATAAAGAGCTTTTTTCATCATGAGTCCATAATGGGATTATTCAATATTAGCTAGAATATGAAGGAATAATGATAAGTTGTCCCAAGTATCTACTAGAAAAAGGAATGTGGAACCACAAATGTCACCTTTCTTCCGAGAATAAACTCGTCTTTCGTTTAATATAATACTACCATCAATGAGGTACTGAGAGTTCCAGAGTAGACCTGTAGACGATTACTTTCAGTATCTTGGACAATAAGTTTGGTAATGAAAGCTTTTACAGATCTATGAAAGCTTTTACGATGTCTCCTTAAGCTAACTGAATGACAATTAACATATACGTTTTTTTACTCTCGTGCAACATGTTGCCTATAGTTTTATTCACCCAACAGTTGTTTAGTATCTAAAACTAATCCTAAGGCTAATCGTGTTAGATGTAAGGTTTTATATATACAAATAATCAGAGCGATAATACGAGTTGAAATCTGTTTGACTGTTTGACCGTCATTCCGGATATATTTTTTAAACTAGCATTATCACACAACCGCATCACTGCCACGCCCACAAAATACCATTAAACGAATATATCATAACTAAGCATTAAATTAAATGTGGTATAGAGTACTACACCTGTGAGAAATTTTTAAAAGTGGGCGTGGCATACCTTCTGACAAGATTATTTTCTAACATTTCTTATTAAACTGTGAAAATTTGTAAAATCAGATACAATCAGGCCCTATAATATAACGCTTTGGTTGAAAACTACTAAAAGTGTGAAAGCCAGAATAAATGCGCCACAAACATTAAAAATCGCAACTACGATCGTAGTGTGTACGGGCCCCGTTCACACTTCTTTCATTTAATACGAGTAGTATACAAATCGAACATCAATGAAGTTATCAAAATATAACTTTGCTCAAACAGAGCCCTCAAGTTATTCTATCTCACGCCCGAAAATTGCACAACTCGGACTATAACTTTTTAGTGATCTAGACACCAAATATATTATAGTACTGAAATTTGGAAAGAATATTTTTGTCATGAAAGCTTTCCTTGTACCAAGATTGGGTAAAGTCTGGACAATACTTCTCTTATCCCCTTCATGCCAGATATAAATATTTTCGAACTTCCGGTTAACCTTATACCGCATCTATCGGTCAACATGTAAGAAATCCTAACTTCGAACGTGTAAAGTGGGCGCATTTTTTATGACTGCCAATAACATTCATCTGTATATGCTGTGGAATTTTATGTTAGTTTATGTTATGTCATGTTATGTTAAGATAGTTGTCAATTTAAAATCGATTTATTTTTAAATCCAACTGTATATAACCCCTTAAGTGCGTCCAGTCTCCAAAGCGGAAATTGGCTAACTCAGGACTGCAGTTCCGTCCATTAAATGCTCTTTTGATCGATCTTACGAAAATCCACATACGATTAATATAGAGTTCAAGAGCCCACTTACACTCCAAGCAACATGCGGCAAGTCCGCAGTAATCAATTTTTGACTTGCGGGCTATGCCTTGCCCACATACATCTGTATGTGAATAAATCAATTAACATACTTACGCTTAGCCTTGCATGTCCTGCTACTCTTACACTCTCACACTCTCCACACTTTAATGGTGTCACTTGCAAATTAAAATTCAATATTAACGAAAATGGAATAATTTAATTCCTTTCACATTTCCATAATCGTACAAATGCTGACTTCATAAAAATTAAACTACGATTTAATAACAACGACCAATATGACAGCGAATGTGGTGCGGCTGGGCGATTGGTCGGGTGGAGTGGAGTAGCACAGGCGCAAGCGGGTGGTTGTGGAACCTTGTAACGGGAGGATGATAAGTGATAACCGTACTGATTGTTGTTGTTGTTATTATCGTTATTATTCATATGTATGTTACTGTTGTTGTTGTCATTGTTGTTGTTCTTGCTGTATGTAGCGCATTTCGACACTGACACAGTGGCTGCAAAAACGCCACTCAGCTGACCAATAAAAACAACAAAAGCGTTACACAGCGTTGTGGATTAAAATAAGAAGGATAACGGTAAAACGTGGAGCGTACGCGACGCGCTCAATAACCTTGTATGTAAAATATTTTTTAATTTGTCCAATAGCGTTGGAAATAATAAAATATCAGCGACCACAACAACAACAATAAGCAACAACAACATTGCATTGGCAATAAAGTGAAAACAAGTGTGGCAGCAGTGGCTGCAACAACTGAAACAACAACAGCAATCGCCAGACAATTCAACCGCAATACAAGGCAATTAAACATTTTAACTTCATTCCCTCTGTCCTGCTGTCAATCCCTGCAGCGCGTTGCACGTTGCGCGCCAGCACCGATTGTGCGCCACTGTCACACCGTGTGTCATTGATGAGACCCAAACAAGCGCTCACACACACACACACAAATGCATTGCCGTTTTGCATATATTTATTGATATAGCCAACCAACAATTATATTCATATTCAGAATGTCAGTGGAAAAACCAACCACTTGTGCCACAAGTTATGCCACATTTCGCAAGAGCGTACGAAGAAGCACCAGCATTTACAAACCAGGGGGATGAGAGGCAGAGCCCGGCTGGTGCTATGTTGGGCGGATGTTTGTGGTGGCCAAGTGTCGTGTGTGCATATAACGCGTTTTTAATATAATAACTGCACAAAAAACAAGCCGCTTAAGGCACGCAATGCACTTTACGTGGCGACACGCACACTTACGCACATACACATATATATATATATATATATGTACATATCGGCGGCACTAAATATGCGTGTAAAACAAATATGCGTAGGGATAAGGACAATATGCTATGATCGTCATCGTCCATAATGTTGTTGTTGTTGTTGTAATATGTGTTGTTGCCTTTGCAGTAGCCACAGCAGCCGTGCGCGCCGCTGATTGCCGCAATAATAATCAAATAATGTGTTTACTGAAAACATTTTTTACAATTATGCGCGCCAAATTGATTTTCGAGTGTGAAATACTTTTGCATGTACATAAATATTTGTAAATGTACACTTATCTGTCCATTTGTGGCTATGTATGTAAGTGTGTATGAATATATTTGAATGTTGTTAACCCATGCGTGTGTTTAAGGGCTGTAAAATGTTGATTAATGTGTGAGACTTAATAGTCAACTAGTTTCAAACTATTCTTCGATCAACTAGTAAGAGACTGGTAATAAATGGGTTACTGATTATTTTTTTTTTTAAGATTTAATTATAACATTTGTTTAACTTTTCGGTTAACTACTCCAAATTTAAGGGGGGAAGTCTTTTATATATTCTCAATCTTGATATCTCCCTCAGAGAGAAAGCTGTAAAGCTCTATGCAATGTATAATATATAGGAGGGTACACAAAAAAACCGTCACCAAACAAGAAGTCCAGAGAAGTCTGCCATTGCAAACAGGCTTTAAATTACTTGGCAGGTCAATTTCACTTGTCCATAATAAGGGTTCCCTGTCCCAGGAGCATCTAGTCGAAATCGAGGCAGAGTTAATACTATGCCAGGTCCGTTCAGGAATGAGCATTATACATAATTTGAGGGAATAATTCAGAACGAATTGAAATCTATAACCAAATACAAGATAAGGAGGAAGGACAAGAGAAGAACTAAGGACTTTTTGAAAAGGTCTCTGAAAAGCAGGTACTACTGTAGGAAAGTAAAGACTTCTTTAATTTCAAATTCGCGCGAAAGGCGAATTTTTTCTAGATTTGTATGACTGCCAGCAATATCTGTGCCAGATTTTACATCAAAATAATCATTAATGTGTACGCTTGTCTTTCTGAAGTACATAAAGACCATTCGGCGTTTTTTGCGATTATTCAAAAAAAAATTCCATTAAATTTTGTGTTCGGAATCACATTTCTGGTTCCGAAACGTTCATAATGTTGGAAAAGGTTTTCGGTGATAATTGTTTGTCGCGAGCAAGTGTTTTTGATTGGGACAAATTATTCAAAGAGGGTCGAGAACGCGTTGACGACGAACCACTTCCAGGACGTCAATAGAATAAAGGAATTAATGGTTAAGAATCGAATATTAATGGGCAGAGATTTTACTGGCATCGTTGGCATATCAGAAGGATTAGTGATGTACATTTTGAAAGATCATTTGGGTCTAAGAAAAGTGAAAGCAATCTTTTTTAAAAAACTGACTGACTAACTGACTAAAACTGTGGAACAATGCTATCAGACTACTAGGATGTCAAGAAACGCATTATTACCGGCAATGAGCCTTGGAGCTTTCAGGTTATAAAAATACATCATATTTGCAAAAAAGCACTACGACTTGGTCACAATTTTTCGGAGTTATTTAACTATAGTATTTATATTCGGTATGTCGGTAGATGATAAATTTTTAGGAAAAAACGTATGACTCTGCGAGTTTCGAGTGTATGTTACCGTCTAGAGGGCTACAAATTTAACTTCAGTAGACCAAAAACAGCAAACATCATTAATTTATGACGAATAAGTACCGAAGTTATATTCCCTGAAAAGTGGACCATTACTTTCTGGACTAGTTTTGTAACCGATTTATAGAAATAACTCTACAGAGTACTCAAATCGTTATCAACAGTTTAGGACTACGTAACTGTAAAAGAGATAGTTTGGGACACCAATGAAGTGCTGATCGGAGTAGATCCCAAAAAATTAGGGAAAGTCAACGTATATGGAGGTATTTTACCTTTGAGCGAATAGGTAAAGCAAATAGTTAAGGCTTTAAGTGTAACTAATTCTCAATGCAAAATTCCTTCCAGCTTCAAAGATACTCTCCGAAAATCGAAACATATTCTGTATATACTTATCTAAGCAAAATACTCAATAACATTTAATTCATACTATACAAGTATACTACAAGTTTATTAGCAGGAAATGATATCTGTGTGGTGTGTATGCATGTGTGAGCATATAACAAACACAACTACTATGAAGCTATTCATTGTTGGAATTATTACGCAATGGATTGCATGGCATTTTGTTGCATTGCGCCGAAATGCATGCTACTCACACACATGCACATATTCACGTGGTTATAAATATATGTACATATTTACAGAGGCATACTGACGTGGAATATGGCAATGCGTTAAGCAAATTTAATTAAAATGATTAAATTATTCAAATAATGTAAATAATATGTACAGTTATGGCAATGCAATATTTTTCGCACTGTAACAGATATCCGCCGAGAAAAGTATCATTTTTAATGCAATTGTAAATATGTGCACACACACGTACATATACGGCGGCTAATTACTTATATCCATTGACGCCACGCGGTATCGGCATGAAAGTCAATTCTATAGCAGTGACTCGTATACATATGTATACATATGTACGAATATGTTTATGTGTGTGAGCTGAGCTTTCAAAGTGTCAAATGCGATACTTTCTGGTGTGAAAAATGACACTTTGTAATTTATGTGTGTGACCAAATGTCTGTGTGTGTAATTAGTACAAAAGTGCAAAGACAGTTAATTGCGGTTGAAATTTGGATGAAGTGCCAAAGCGTTTCTTGTTAAAAATTATGAAGCGCCAATAGTAAAAAATAGGAAAAGATGAAGGAAAATGGAAAAGTTTGAGAGTAAACGATGAGAATCGCTCTTTTGAGACTAACACGAAGACTTCAGAGGCTAAAAAAAAAAACCTAAACAAAAAAACAACAAATATAAAATAAAAAATATATACAGATAACGTTTACTTCCTCTGCCTCGAAGCTATAATATTCTTCACAAATAAAAAAGCCTTTAGTCGGGCAGTTTGTATGGCAGCTTTATTATATTGCAGTCCGATCTCAAAAATTCTTTGAAGGTTATAGCGCTGCCTTAGTCAATAATGTGTGGCAAATTTCGAGAAGATCCCTCTGTTAAATAAAAAAAGTTTTCGATACAACAGTGAACCTGTTCAGAGTATAGAAACAAATATTATCAAATATTGCTAAGAATAACTACTTTTTAATATACAAATAAATTGGGTGTATAACGTAATGGGATACACTTAAAATATCGAAATTCAAAATGCCGACACATCAAAATACCGACAAAATTTAAATATGCAGCTAAATCAAAATACCGACAAATTAAAATACCGACAAATCAAAATACCGACAAATCAAAACACCGACAAATCAAAATAACGACAAATCATACAAACTCCATAAAAAATATCTTTGAAAAATATTTGCAAAATCAAGTTCTATAGCCAAGGACTTGGAAGAAGTTCAACGTGAAAAAACTGAGCACGCCCAGGTGTTGGTCCGACCGAGGGTTATTTTTTTGAAGCGCGGCCGAAGGCCGCTAACGCAAAAAAGAGTTCAACACAAAAGAACTGAGCACACACAAGTGTTGGTCCGGTAGGGGGTTATTTTTTTGACGTCTGTCAAATATTAAAATACACAAGTTCTTATGGACACAGTAGTAGTCGTACAGCTGTATAAATAACTGTGATCTAAATAACGTGTGTATTTTAATATTTGATAGAGATCGCTTGAAGTCTGTCACTTTCTATGTGTTCAGCACATGACTCATGAGTCTGCAGGGTTAACGAAGGCAAATGACCAATCTTTTTAAATTTTAAAGTTAAAATTTTATAATTATGAAATAATAAATATTAGTAAACTGCAAAAAGAAGCAAGCTTCCTTTTCTTCCATAGCACAGAGAGAGAATTCTATGGATTAAGGGTTATGATCCTGAACGTGTTCGTTGCCGAAGGCCGCAGCGCCTCGAACGTACAACAGCACCAAAATGTCTCTATCGATTAGTAATGTTTCTTCTTTGGGATCTAACCACTTAACCACTTATTTTATAAAATTTTCTTCTGTTCGTATTTCGAATTGTCGGCTTTTTGATTTGTCGGTATTATGATTTGTCGGTATTTTGATTTGTCGATATTTTGATTTAGCCGCATATTTAAATTTTGTCGGTATTTTGATGTGTCGACATTTTGAATTTCGATATTTTAAGTGTATCCCAAATAAATTTTATTTTTAAGTTAAATTTGCTATATTTTTTAAGCTCTGGAGGTCAAATAGGAATTCTAGATCTTCAAAGCCTTTTGTGTAACTGCGAAAATTTACCAAAAATAAAAATCTAAGCGAAGTTGCAGGATCCATAAAAGTCACAAAGACCGAGTACTTATTGCTATAAGGGGGTCAGTTGTTAGACTAAGTTTATTTTCAAAATTCAACTCTTTAAATAATATTCGAAACAATATTTCATTATCGCTAAATACACATTTTCACTTTTGTATTATTTCATATGTACATAAGTATTTACCAGGAGAATGACCCAAGTACCCACTTAACGCTATTGCTCCTTCGTATGCAGTTATAAAGAAAAAGAGCAATGTTAAAAGTGGGAATGCAGCAATGTAATAGGCTGCTTACATAATCGGCTTAGTACATATTAAATGGTATTAGCTAATGTGCATTTACAAAGGTACATAGAATTGCGTCAGCGCAATCTAACGGTAGCATAAATATGAAAAGCAAGCATAAGCAACATGCATATGCCTGTATGCAATGCGAATACAATTATGATTTGCATTGAGGGAATGACTTCAAATGCTTGACCTTGAATATTTTAGACAATTAAATACAGAACAAGAAATACCAAATAATATATGTATAAGTACATAAGGGCGAAAAATGCAGTGACTCTCAACCGGTGAACCAAAAAGAATTTTACCGATATCATTGCTTTTAGGTTGCCTACAATTAGGCGCATTCCTTAAAAAAGGGTAGAAAGTAAGATGGTTCCTATGGAGTAATTTTAAATTCTACAATTATTTAATAAAAATTAAAAATATTTCATACATTCTTCTATACACCTTGTTCACTATATTTAATTTTATCAGCACATATACATATGTATATAAATCTTGCCTGAACTCCTAAATGTATGCTAATAAACACCCTTATATAAAACATATAAGCCCATGAACCGTAGCTTTTATTTTTGTCTTCTCTTCGTGCTTACGCCAATTTAGCTCATTTATCCTTAAGCCGTAATACTCTTGGTTAAGTTATGCAAAATAATTATAAACTTCAGACAGTCTAACTTTTAACGTTTTTTTCATATTTTTAATCTTCCACAAAAGCCGCAAAGCAACATGCGGAGTGACGAATGGAAGAGAGTATCTCATTTTCTTGATATTTATAACAGTAAATTTAATTATTTTACGTTCTGCATGTCTTCGAGCATTAAATCTGCTTCGTCATGGAGCAAAGTGTAAAATAAAATGTTGAGGAATCGTATATTTAATGAGGGGCAATGGAACATTGAAGCGTCGGAAAAAATTAATTATACAAAAAAAGAATCTCCCACTTTCAACAAACTTCATTTGCAAAAAAAATAAATGTTCGTTTGAGGTGTTTGAATTTTAATATACAATTTTTTCATTAGTTATATAGTGGTTATAAGCCTAAACGATATATATTACATTTTTTAGGAAACTGTTGTAAAGTATCCATCATTTTAAACTTATTTGATGGTTATTGACGAAAGATTTTGTAACAAACACCTAAATGTATACTACAATATATATTTACTCATCAATATTCTGACATATTTTGGTGCACAAAGTCTAAATAAATGCTTTAACTTATATATTAGATCAGTATTCTTGAGAGTTTTAGATTTTTATTATATACATATAAGTATTAAATTACATTATTTTAGCAATCTTGAATAAGTTTTTAATAACAGTACTTTTTTATAACAGTACTTTTTAAACTTTGGACATTTAAACTGCTTGAAAGGAACATTTTACAGTTTTCCTTATATTATATATATTCATAAATATATTTATTTAACAATGTTTTTCTAAACGAAGCCAGCCTCATTTTCTTTAAGGATAAACTAAACTCACCTGAAAACCCTATGAAATACACTTCAACAACAAATAGCTCAATTAGTGCTCATATATTACATATAAAATATTTTTAGCCATGCCATTAACTTATATACGTAATTCTATATGCTTAGAAATACATATATGTACTACCTAAACCACTTCCATGCATACACAAGAGCTTATGCTTAGACGAAATATCAACAACAATATGTAGCCTAACACATACTTAGCCGCATCTATGTATACTTGAACCACCTTCACGTTAACTTAGTTGGCAAAATGTCTGCCAAGACATTGAGGCGTTATAAATTTAATTTAAAATGTGCGCATAAATTAAGCGCATAAACGTGAGTGTCTATCGGCAAGAAACAGTTATGGTGTGTACTAAGAAAGTTCGAGCAAAATGGTAATAGCCATGAGAGACGAGCGACTCTAACTAAAGGCACACAAACGTTCATAAATATATGCTATATTATATATATCGAATAATATATTTAGGTACAGATAAATTATGTATTCATGTGTTAATAGATAATTTCTAAAAGAGATGACAAATAAATGACGAAAGACTACTTACTACGTATACTTTACACATTAGATAAAATTTTTGTAAGATTACTTTTAAATTTTTTTATTACAAATTAAATTGGAAATAAATGTAATTTGAAGTCTAACATATAAATTTAAAATTATAACCTAGTTGACAGCAAAACTAGGCAAGCTTTCGTTTAGCTAGAAAATTTTATCCGTGAAATAACAACAAACATTTATGAATTAGTTAACAAAAATATATGTGTATTTTCCGCATGCTAAGTAGCAGAGCCGAAAAACAGTAAAGTTATTACTTGGTTTGACCCAATTCCGCTTAAAAATCATATTTAGACAACTTTAGTAACTCAAAATCTTAGTGAGTAATTTTTCATCAACAAAAACTCTATTCATCTCAAAACAGAAAAGCGAAATATTAAATAACAATTTAGTATTCAGAATTTCGAGCATAGTATAATAAAAAGCTTAAAAATAACCGTTGTACTATTGCGTATCCATCACTTTCATTTAGTCCAACCCCAACCATATTTCGTTCATAGTTTCTATTGCTCCACCAGCACCGCCACCGTGATGTGCTACTTGCCACTGGTGATTGTTGGAACTCCAAGTGGATGTTACGGTAAATAAGCTGTCATATAAAAAATGTAATATGTATGTAAGTATTTGAAATGCACAGTGTCATAAATATAAGCCCACAATTGTGCAACACACTGATCATTTTTGCATATATGCCCAATCTTTTGTGGAAAGCGAACACAAACGCTATCACTTCCCTAGCCTTCCTACTTGCCACTTTTCAGTTGGGCCAGTGCAACTAGTTGTTGTTGTTTTGTGTTATTGTTAAAATTGCCAACATTTCTTATGCCAGTTTCAAGCCGGATCAATGAATAATTCATTCGAAATAGTATAACTTTGTTTTATTTTATTTTATGGTCACTAGTGTGCACCAATCTACTAAGGTCTATGCATACCTTCAGACGCTTCAGATGTCTGCTGCCCTTCTCACCGCGGGGCTCAGCATTTCGCGCATTTCGAAAGTTCGCAAATATTTCACAAAACGTTACGGTTATGTTATTATTGCTATTGTTGTAGGCACAAAGCGTCTTTGTTGCAAGTGCGCCCCTTGCATTGTTCTTGTTTTTGTCGGTTTCTTTGTTTTTGCGAATTTCCGCCTATTTCAGTTATGCCTTGCCTAGTTAGATTTACATATGTAAAGGAATGTACCCTGAGTGCGCGTATATGTGTGGATGTATGTATGTGTTTTATTTAAGACACTTTTCACTAACAAAAACTGCTATGCTTTATTTTTGTTATTGTTGTAATGTTTTTGTTATTCAAAATTTGTTGAATTGTTGCAACAAAAGAAGCTTCGAGTTACTTGCCACACTCGTAGCCCATTAATGTGCACTCATGTTGCACTTGTTGTTTTCAGTTTAATTCTGTTCTTGTTATTGTTGTTGGTGTAAAGTCGTAAAGTAATTTCCCGCCTAAACAAAGCCAAAAGGGTCAGCTTGAAGTCCCCATAGAATATGGTTAGAGGTCTGTGCCGCCAAAAATGATAGTAGGCTAAGCAACTCCTAAAATGTGAAAAATAAGTTCGGAAATAAAGCTCAAATAGTTTTAATTTTTAAATATAAATAATTTTGGTAACCGTAACTCATTACATATAGAAACTCGAATAAGTAAAAAACTCGAACTGAAACAAACACCAAAAAAAAAAGATATTTGTTTAGATATAGATTCGGTTAGTAGACTACTTAGTACAGTATTAAGTAGCCGGGAATTAATACAATTGATTTTTTTAGTCGGTATGTAGAATTAGCGCAGTCTACCCATATTTTTTATTTAGTTTCATGGCTGGAATTAAAATCTAGCAGCGCCACACATGACTTGGTGAAAAGTACATTTAAAAATCATAAAACAACTAATTACTTGCACTTTCCTACAGGGTAGTTAGTTCCAATACAGTTATTTCAACCATTCAAGTATGCAACTAACTTTCCATTTGGCAGCTCGTCAGATTTGGAAGGGATTGGCATATGATTGGCGTGCATTTCCTGTTAAATATTTTACGGTAAAATATATTACTGTTATAATATTTAATTTAATGTTCTGCAGCACCAAAGTCTAAAATATTGCACTCTGTTAAAGCTTTGGCTTGTTATTATTACATTATTACACATTATAATAGGGGTATTCCGACTGAAGCCTGTTAATTTGGTAATTCGTTAGTTGATACTTGGTTGAAAGGCTTAACTGTGAACATACTTTTAGTTCTACCTCTGCAGTATGGTAAATTTTATTCCGAAACAGCTGATTCAATTTTATTAAAGAGTAAAAAGGCCTCAACAAAGTGCAAAATCAAAAATTGTCAGTCATTTAATTGAAAATTATGTGGAGCAGAAAAAATTTATTACTGGTAAGTACTTTAAATTGATGTACAGAGGAGCAGGAGAACAGCTGATGTGATATTACCGAGTAACGAATCAATTATCAAGCTTGCCAGATGGATAGTTCGTTACTCGGTAGAACGATAGTCTGTTAATTTTACAAAAACAAAATACATGTAAAAAACTACCGAATAACGACTAACGAATTAACAAGGCTGGTCTGAATACCCCTAATAATGCACACAGTGGTGGCCCTTAAATACATATGCACTGACGCTTTGTGCCTAGAAAATAGTCCCTATAGTTTCTCAATCGTTTCATAGCGGACGGCGTGTAATAACTTTGAAAGTTTACTAAAAGTGCAAAACAGAAAGGATTATACTCAGGAAATTTCACTACACGATTATGAATTACAAAACAGAGTCCCTAAATGTTGACTATTCACAAAATATTCATATATAACATAAAAAATAAAACTATGCGTTTTTATAAGCAGCACTATGTGCTTTGTTGAGCTTTATTACAAAACTGAAAAACTTAACTTTAAAGTTTATAAGCTAACCTATGCTTGAGCCGGCCTACGTGACCAAAGATGCTTGGTCAGCTAAAAGGGTTTGCGCGTGTAGCGCTCACCTGCAGCTATTTGGTTTTGGGGGAGAAGACATGGTTGCGCGTGTTTCGCTCACTTAAGAATTTAGCGGATGCGCGTTTAGCGCAGTTGCACTTTGGTTGTAATAGGACTCCAAAGTATGCAAACGGTTTGTATGTTTCTAGCATATAATGTGGGAATGGAATTTATGAAGAAGTTCATAAAATATTGTGTTAACTCCTCCCTCCGAAATATCAAGCGTCCCCGCTTGATTAATTAAAAAATGGGATGTCGTTAAGACTTCTATGCTGCGGCCTTTTAATTACTGGCATTTGAAATGATTCCGGTTTGCTAATAATTATTTCAGGCTTTACGCGCTTTTTGCATCTGAAAATTGCAATTATGGTAAGTACTAGGGCTAATAGCCCAAAATGAGGGAATAAACTGGATTTCACTAAAAGATTCAGAGAACTTATTTTTTTAATGTTTTTTATATTAAGCTCTTTCATAAGTTTTAAGGATAGAACTTCCTCGAACTCTGAATTTGAGTTTGAATGTTGGATTAAAGCAGGCAGTGGTCTCAAGCTATGTTGTTCTAAAGTTGTAAAATTCATGTTATTTATTCTTATAGTTTCATTAAAGATTCTTATCAAATATGATCCTCTTAATTTTCTAGTATTATTATTTGTAGTAATATTTCCTTCGAAATTATTTAAAAGTATTAATCCATTATTTATTTCTACAATATTTTTAACATGTTCCGTATTTGTTACGGTGCACTTATATGGTTTATTCCTTATTAAATTTTTTATACAATTTTCGTTTTCCAAATTAACAATTTGGGTTTGTTTGCAAATTTGTATTTCATTTATTATTTTACAATCTTTTTCTATACCATAATATTCTTCATTACATTTCAGTATTTTTTCAAAATTTATCTTTAAAATAGTTTCGTTTTTACTTAAAGGCTTAATTATAATAGATTTGCAAATTTCTTTACCGGTTTTCGGTATTTTTATCATATAAATTAGTAAGTTTTGTTTTACAGCAATTTGAACATCTGCAAAATTCAGAGATTCTTCTAACGAACCAAATTGCAGATTCTCTTCGACAAAAATTTTATTTATTCTATGAGCTTCTTGATTGTTAATAATAACTGAGTTAATAATGTTCGCTTTAGTTAAATGAATTGCTCTTTTAATATTTTCTAACTCATCTTTGATTATGTCAATTTTAAATTTATATTGAAGTATTAGGGCGGTTTGAAGTTCGTTACTACTTCCTAGAGACTTTATTATTGAGTTGCTAATTTCTGTTATATTGTTTATTCTTTCTAAAATGTTTTTGTTGATTATTAATTGTTGGTTGTTATTCTCGATTATTTCTTTAAATTTGCTGTTGATGGCTATTAAATCGTCATGGTCAGGGTTGCCAGCTATCCATTTCCAGGCTGATCCTATGTAGTCTAGTGATCTTTTATTTTTGTATTTAGGTAAAATGTTATTAATTGTTATGTTGATATTACTGATTTCGTCTGTTATAAATGGGTAAAGAGGGTTGTTAGCTGGAATGTTTCGTATGAAGTTTCTGTTCAGTTCCCGTAATATTGTAGAGTATTCTGTTATGTTTGTCATGTGGATAATCCGGTATGTTCCTGTTTGAATTTTGCCAATTCCTTCCTCCATCATTACGATTTCTGACTGAGTGTAATCTAACACCTCAACCGAACCATCGCTTAAAATAAAGTTCAGGAAAAAGAGAGATCTAAAAATAATAAAAATGTTCTGAGTTAGTTTCGTATGCGGTCCTTGTGAACTATTTTGCCTGATTCTGTTTTTACCGTGGAATGTCTGTTTTCCTTAACTATTTCCTCTTTGTACCTTTTTGAAAGTTTTGTTCCTAATCTTTTATTCTGTTTAACAAAAATTTTGTCTCCTGTTCTATAGTCAATAGTTTCCTTTCTATATTTGTTATGATATTGCAGGTCCTTTTCCTGTTTCTCTTTTAATTTTTCCAGAACCTTTTTCATAGTTTCTTCTCTGTTAGTGGCATTTGAGGTAGGTCTACCGAAGAATATGTCAACGGGTTTTTTTCCTGTAACAGAATGAACAGAATGGTTGTATTCGTTTACAGACCATTCCATTAATTCGTCGAAATTTTTATCAGAGTGTTCCTGTTTTAAGCATCTCATAATTTCTGATATTGTTGAATGGAACCGTTCTATTTGTCCATTCACCTCGCTTTTATAGGGTGGTGCAGTGAATATTTTTATATTGAATTCATTTTCTAACATGAATTTTATTGGTTGAGAATTAAATGTCCTTTCGTTATCGAAAACTATAGCCTTGGGAATTCCAAAATAAAATATTATCTCTCTTAAGGGTTTTTTTATACTGTCTATACTTTTCCCGTCTATTTTCTTTATAATGGCTAATTTGGAAAACTTGTCAATAGAAGTCAGTACTTTATGTTTGTCTGTTGAGAAAATGTCTATGTGAATAGTATGACCTGAATATTCTGGTAAGGGTGTAGCTCCTAATTTTACATTGTTTGGGTGGCGATCATACTTATTTTCTTTACAAACTTTGCATAATTTTGTTATTTTTTTTATTTTTTTCGACATAGCGGGGAAATAATATTTTTCCAAAATCTGTAGCTTATTTTCTTTTTCGTTTCTGTGAGCACGATTATGTTCCTCGATTATTATTTTATCTTGGGCCTCGGTCTGAGTAATATCTTCAACTACTATTTGTGTGAAACGAATTTTGTAATTTGCGAAATGTAGAGGGTAGATTGATTGGATTTTTAGCATAATGGGCTCTGTGGTTTTTATACCATTGATTACCGATGGATTAAGATATTTCTTTAAAAGCGATTTTAGCGATTCTTCATTGTAGGTTGTCTCAGTTATTAAGTGCCTATGGTACGTAGGGAAAACTATTTCGAACTTGTATGAATTTTTGGAATCTTCTGATATGAAAATTTGGTTTTTGAAAACGTTAATGGGTATTTCTACTGAAGAAATTAAATTTTCGGAAGAGCTGTCACTACTGTGGACAGTCATTGAATTTAAGTTAGCGATTGGTGGTCGTGAGAGTAGGTCTGCGACGATGTTTGTGTTGCCTGGTTTATAAATGATTTCGTGGTTATATTCTTCCAATTGTGCCTTCCACCTCTTCATTTTTGCATTAGTATTTTTGTTGCTAAGAGCAAAGGTCAATGGTTGGTGATCAGTGTAAATCTTAACCTTTTTTGATCCGTATAGGAAGCATTTCAGGGACTGTAGTGCCCAAATTATTGCCAACATTTCTTTTTCATTGGCGGCAAAAGTTTCCTCTGCTCTGCTTAGAGTTCTTGACAGAAAGGATATTGGCCTACCGTCTTGGGAGAGTACGGCTCCTAGAGCGTAATTTGAAGCATCCGTGGTAAGCTCAAAAGCTTTTTCGAAATCTGGATAGTGAAGTATAACATCGTCTGATGTCAAGCAATTTTTCAGGTCTTTAAAAGCTTCTATTTGTTGTGCTGTTAGATTTAAAAGTGTCCTTTTAGACTGATTCTTGGAAACTCTTCCAAGCTCTCCTCTCAGTATTTCAGTCAGGGGTTTTGCAATTTGTGCGTACGCCTTTATAAATCTGCGATAATGTCCGGTCATTCCTAAAAAGGAGCGTAAATCATGGACAGTTTTGGGCCGTGGAAAATTTATTATAGCTTCTATCTTTTTTTGTGTAGTGCGAATTCCATTTTGGCCAACTATTATACCGAGGAACTCGATTTCCTTTTTGATAAATTCACATTTATCGAACTGTACCTTTAAATGCGCTTTTTCGAGAGTGTCAAATATAATTGCAAGATTTCTAAAATGGTCTTCTTTACTTTTGCTAAAGATAATTATGTCATCAACATAAACGTAGCACCGAACGCCGATGTGTTTCCGTAGCACATCATCCAAAGTGCGTTGGAAAATGGCAGGCGCATTTCTTAAGCCGAATGGAAGTCGAGTAAATTCGAATTTCCCATTGGCGATAGAGAAGGCGGTCTTCTCAATATCTGCTTCGTTGAGAGCAATCTGATGGAATCCACTCTTAAGGTCAATTGTAGAAAAATACTTATTTGATCCTAGATTAGTTAGAATAGTGGTAATATCTGGAATGGGATATTTATCTGGTATGGTATCCTCGTTCAATTTACGATAGTCGATAACCATACGAAATTTTTTTAATCCTGAGGCGTCTTCTTTCTTCGGTACGACCCATACCGGAGAATTGTAGGGAGATTTCGATGGTCGAATAATGCCATCTTTAAGTAATTCCTCAATTTGTTTGTCTATTTCTTTTTTAAAGGCATTGGATAGGGGTAAGTTTTGGAATATATTGGTCTATCGCTTTTAGTCCTAATTTCGGCTTTAACGTTCGTGACATATGTTAATTTTTTATCTGGTTCAGCGAATAATGTTGGGCAAGAGTTAAAGAGTTGTTTTAATCTTTCGTTATCTTCGGGACTCAAATGATTTAGCCTTAATGTAGTGTGTGCAATAGAGTTAATTGCTAACTGGTGGATGGGGTATTCATATTTATTGAGTAATGTAAAATAGTTCTCCTTAGTAAAAATTACTGCGTTTAAACTTTTCATTGTATCGTTACCTATTATGGCATCAAAGGTTCTTAACTTGGGCAAAATGTGAAATTTTAATTTACCTATTTCATCACCGAAAACACTGATATTAGCATGATGAGTAATTTTGACGGGTCCACCAACAGAATTTGCAATGAAGGGTTTGTTCGGAATGGGGTTCCTAATATAAGTTGGACTAATATAATTTTTGTTCGATCCGGTATCTAATAAAAATTTTAGTTCATTGCCATTTTTCATTTTGAAACGATAGTATGGCAATGAGGAGTTTAGTCTAAAAAATTGATATTGTCACTAGGGGTTGCTTCAATCTCTTCTTGTTCTTCGTTGTATTCGGGTTGGTAGTCCTGTGAAGACTCGTAGTACCCTTCAGGATATTCTAATATTACATTATTGTATTCTATTGGGTCAGTTTCTGTAACTTCAGTATTGTAGATCCGTTGCATTTTATTAGGAGTCTGTATTATCTGTGATGGTGGTCTCTTACTAGCTTGATTATTATTAGCCTGCGCTGGTCCATTACTAAATGCTTGTGGTTTGTTACTGAATGTTTGCTGCCTATTATAAAATGTTTGATTTTGTTGATACTGAGGCCTATTCTGATAATTTATTTGCTTCGTTTGAACAGAGCGATCAACTTCCATTGGTGTAGGAGGTTTTGGAGGAAGAGGTGGTCTAAAGTTTGGTTGCACTGTGACGTAGTGTCGGTTTTGTCCGTACTGTTGATACGAATTTGGTCTAAGGGATTGGTTGTGAACATTTGTAAGTTCTGGGTAAAAGGGTCTTACTTGGGGTTTGAATGAGTATGACCTTGGTTGATTGTGGCTAATGGGTTGATTGTGGCTAATAGGTTTGGTATTGGTCGGCAAGCGACTGATACTATTTGTATGGTTCGTCCTGTAATTCATGTTGCCTAATTTGAGACACATATTGAGAGCCTGTGGTAAACTGGTTGGTTCCTTTACACTTAACAGACTGGGTAAGTTACCGTTCAGACCTCTTATAAATGTGTCGAGGGCCTTTTCTCTATATGTCGTTGTCATGGCATACAAAGCTTCTTCACCTAACTCCAGGCAATCGATTTTGTCTAGGATAAGCGAGAGATATTGATAGACTTGTTGATAAAATTCTTCAACAGTGCTACCCCGTTGTGCAAGTGTTGTCATTTGATATTCCAACGTGCTAACGTCTCTCTTGTCTGAGTAATGTAACATCAGACATTTTTTTATCTTACCCCAATTTAATGGGGTGCGGTAAGACTCAAGGGCCGTGTCGGCTTCGCCAACTATCTTGTGTCTTATTGTATGCAGGATAGCAAAATATTTTGGGGTGTTCTTATTCTGTCCGTACATTAATAATATTCTATCTACCGATTTCCGCCATGAACTGAATTCTCCGTTTTTACCCGAAAATTCTCTTAAACATTTTACCACATCTGGAACTCTTTCGGATGCGTCCACGTTAATGCTAAAATCTACAGGATGTTCAACTTCTTCTTCGATTTGTGGGTGTAATATGGTCGAAACTGTTTCCGATATTAACGAAACGAGTTCTCTTTTTTGATTAGGAGTGAAAGTGGAAGGGATGTTAGGAGGGGAAACGTTAGTGCTGGATGAGTGCAGATTTAATCTCGACAATGTCGATGCTATCTGTTCTTCCTGACTCATTTTGTTCACTTGTTTCTGATTATTTAAAAAAAAATATATTTTTTTTTTTTTTTTTTTTTTTTTTTTTTTTTTTTTTTTCAAAGTTATCTTTTCTTTTGTTATAACAATAATTATTTCCTTTCACATAACCTTACTTACTAATAATCTTAATATCAAACTTACATAAATATCATTTGCATTTTCCTGTGTTGATAGTGTTTCCTCCTTTGTGTGATTAATTTAGATTTCTCCCCTTGTAGTGGTATTTGTTGTATTGGTTCTATTTGATGAATTAATTTAAATCTTTCCTCTTGTAGTTGTATTTGTTGTATTCGCTGGATTAGTTTAAATCTTTCCTCTAGTAGTTGTATTTGTTGTATTGGTGCTTGATGAATTAATTTAAATCTTTCTTCTAGGAGTTGTATTTGTTGTATTGGTTGTATTTGATGAATTAACTTAAATCTTTCCTCTTGTAGTTGTATTGGTTGTATTTGATGAATTAACTTAAGTCTTTCTTCTAGGAGTTGTATTTGTTGTATTGGTTGTATTTGATTAATCTTTTCTTTTATAGTTGTATTATTTTACACTTGTTTAATTTATTCTAAATTTCCCCGTCACGCACTTTTTGTTCAATGTATTTGTATTAACTTATGCTTTTCGTTCGGCTGGGTTGATACTGCCCGTCCTTTTTCCGAAAGGTACTAAGGGGCCGAGTACGAAATGTTATTTAGGTTTAGTCCGCGAGTATAAAAAATATTATTATTTTTTCCTCACGGTCCCTGCTCGGGCGCCACATAAAAAATAAAACTATGCGTTTTTATAAGCAGCACTATGTGCTTTGTTGAGCTTTATTACAAAACTGAAAAACTTAACTTTAAAGTTTATAAGCTAACCTATGCTTGAGCCGGCCTACGTGACCAAAGATGCTTGGTCAGCTAAAAGGGTTTGCGCGTGTAGCGCTCACCTGCAGCTATTTGGTTTTGGGGGAGAAGACATGGTTGCGCGTGTTTCGCTCACTTAAGAATTTAGCGGATGCGCGTTTAGCGCAGTTGCACTTTGGTTGTAATAGGACTCCAAAGTATGCAAACGGTTTGTATGTTTCTAGCATATAATGTGGGAATGGAATTTATGAAGAAGTTCATAAAATATTGTGTTAACTTATATAAATAAATTTTCAAATTCATAAATCTATCCACAAAGTAGCTCTCAGTCAGCGAAGAAAAATTCCAGCAAACTCGTTCAACGGGCACAGTCTCATAAGTCGAATTGGGAAAAATAAATTAAGGACTGCTAATACGTCTTCCAAAGACTTACCAGAACACCTACGATTTGAACTGAGGAAAAATGTACGACTGTAGTTTTTGCAATGCCCGAATTCCTAATGATTAGACTTAAACATTCTTCTAAAACGTAAAATATTTGCTAAATGAGAAAGTGGCGATGAAAAAACGACAATTATAGAGTTGTTTCGATTTACCGATATCATTTCCGTGGTACGACGGATATTTGGCTTCGAAATTGGCTTCTGTCTCGAAGATTTACCTGCGGAATCCGTTAGTCTTCAGCCCTGACAATAGAGAAAAGTCGCCAGGAACCAAATGCGGAGAAAACGATAAATTCCGAAGTAATCCAAAGCCTAGTTAGAGCATTTCTGCTATCGTTGCCGCGGATTTTTGACTCGATGCATCAATCGATTATGAACTCACGCGATTCCTACCTTATAGCTCTCTCATAGTCAAATATTCATAAAAGCTACATCCAACACTCTTTCAGTTCAAAATCTGTCCAATTTGCGAGTTAATAAATGTTAAAGTCAACAACTGTATCAAAAAAATTAAAACTTACTAATAATTACGCTCCTGACTTCTTGTGCTAACGTCCATAAGTGAAATATTTATGCAAAATACACATACAAACGAACATTGATAGCAGTAATAACCGAGTGACAATTAAATTGAGAGCAATTGAGTTACACGAGCACTTTATACACATTTCTACATGAATTTTTGATGCGAGCAATATTCATATGTATGTATAAATGTATGTACCGTTAATGCGACAGTTTTCCAAATAAGTGTAAATGTATGTTCGTATGCACGCGCTTTTTCATAATTATTATGTGACATTTCATCTGTCACTTAATTTTCAATTTTCCACAACTTCTCTCATTGCTGTTGCAAATTTGCGCGATTTCTTTTTTTACTTCTGTCATTGCGTTTATGTAAAACTTATGCGGCAACCCAGTACACCAAATTAAAACAAAAAGCAGAGAATTGAAAAAGCTTCTCGCAGATTAAAAGAACTTAACTCTTAAATGCAGTTTTCGAGCTAAAACAAAAATTTTTTGGAAACAACTTTTTTAAATCACTTAAATACAATACTCGATATGAAATAATCTGGATACCATCTACCACTTAGGATGTAAAATATGAAAATCGAAAATTCGGTAGCTCATAAATGTGACACTATCTTTATTGAATAGTTCAATTGATAAAACGGTAAACAAAAATTTTTTATTTTTTTTAAATGTTATTTCTAAAATTACATAACTCTAAATTTTTTTCCACAATAAAACATTAATGCTCACTGGCCTGTGTGTACTGTAAGTGCGGCTGTATATACAAATCTGCAACAAACAACTCTGCAGGATTCGCCTCTGTTAAAAATTTACCTTACATACATTTATTTTACTTACATACACACACATATGTACATAAATTGTTAATATACATATATCTGCATATTCTTCCTACATTTATTGGCCTGTTTCGATCCAATTGCATATATTGGCACTTCATTAATTGCATTATATATTGAGCCAAATGAATTGCTCGCTTATTTCATTTTAATTGAATCTGCCAAAATAATTTTTCAATATATCAGATCCCATAACGTATGCATGTTTTTTAATGAAAGAGAATGAAAAAAAAAATTCAGTGTCCAATTTTAATTAAAAAACCTTGTATTTTCAAAAATTACGAATTCTCGTTCTCTAGCAATGGAATTTGAGCCATATAGAGGGAGCATGATATTTGAAAGGGCTATAGATGAAGGGAAAATCCCGGGTTTTTAACAAAGCTCGACAAAATTTCAAGACTGAGTATTAGTTAAAAAGAACAAAGCTGAACCACTCATCCCTAAAGCATAAATTTAAGTATTAAATGTCTTTTTAACAACTGCTTTAAACTGCCTTGAAAGGAAAGTAAGTATAAATTTATATACCTCAGAAACCCAATTAAGTATAAATATAGATGATCAGCGTGACGACATGAGTTTTTGAGATACCGATCTGAAATTTTATACTTCTGATTTTCTCCACAAAAAAATGCTCATTTGACGGAAATGTGAAATCCAACCAGCAGATAGCTGCCATATAAATCTATCAAAATCGACTTCTTTTAAATACATATATCTTTTAGAAAGAACGCTACAATCTCCTAACATATGACACTATATCAAACAAGGAGGCCAGAAAGAACTAGAAAAATAGCTTTGGCGCAGCCGAAAGTAACGGGCCTTATTGTTTATCAAAGCTGGGTATTTGGTATTCAACTTAGTGTACAAGAATTTTAAAATACTAAAACTTTATTTTAGGGTAGTCTACCTATCATAACAAGTATATATTTTTTGAAGATACCACATATACAAAGTAATTTTAATTTTAATGTATCTATGAGTTGTCTCGCTTATTGGAAACTTATACTTGGTGTCGCCAGGTGTGGCTAACGAATAAATTGGTGAAACTCTTCATAACCTAAAATGTCCAGTAGATGGGATATTGGTAGCTAATGATAAATCAGATGAAAAACTGAAATCAAAGCATCAAATATGCATAATAATCGATTATCAGGAAGCATATTTTCAAGCACTGGATTATTATTCAAAGAATTCTTCTCTACCGAAATAGTTTCTCTAAGATGGACGTGTGTAGATTACATATTATCAGTTTTAGAGTTATATCACGGAGCCAGAATGTTGTAATTGACAAACTATTGCATTTGTTATCAGTAACCTTAATTAAGCAGAGTTAGTGCTGACCACTAATTCATCCAAAAAGCTCTTCATTATATTTGTTTAGATAAAATAGTGTTTGCGATTGATTATTGCAATTTTTGACATATGCAAACCGTGGAAGGACTTTTACATACACACATAACGGTGCTGGTAGTTGTGTATTTTTTCAAATCAAATAGACAGTTTCACTTGAAACAATTCAAAATGCACTTTTACCTGCCTTTTTCCCATCGGAACTGATAACTGAGATATGTATGTATGTATAATGCAAATACATGCATACACACACACACAACCGCTTAGTGGTACTTTTGTGGTTGACCGCACATTCAATGGCCTTTTAACACATAACATTTACCGACAATAGCTGCGCACTAACGGTAAAAATCAAATCAAAACAAATAAAGCATATGTATTTCTATTTGTACATATGGGTATGTGTGTGTGTGGGTGTATGCAAATCATTGCCAATAAACACACTGACAGCTCTTGAGCACTCGAGTATTCCCAGTTTGGATGACCTTTTTAGCGCGATTTATTAGGTGCGACCGAACTGCAATGCAACAGATATGTGCTTTCAACGCAAAAAAATGCGAAATGCAACTGCATCGTGCAACTTCAATACAACCGTGTTTTATTTGATTTTATTACAATTTATTTGCGCAGTTTAGTCACGTGTAGTGCAGAAAAACCGGCAAAAATCATGGAATGCAACTGACTTGTGCAGGCATACGTACATACAAGCTAACATATCGTGCCAACTGCGTGCCACTCACAAAGCTACATGCAACATAAAGCGCTTGTTGCGCGAAGAATTTGCTGCATTTCCATAATGGTTAACGGTAAAAAAGTGATGTCAAAGCAACAACAATAACAGCAGTTGCAATAGCTTGCAGTGGCAGGCAGGTGTTGCTGCAACGTAGTGGACACTGACAAACAAACTTTTGGATGCACCCGGCGCTTAGGTCATCGAAATATAACACACATACTCATATTTAACCTTGCAACTCACCTATCAATACTTAGCTGCGTTGCATATGCATGTGGCAGGTAGCAGCTTGCTAGCGCACGCCCAACTGCACACGCCTTTTTTGCACATAACTTTAGAGTCAACGCATTATAGTGTGACCAATTCGAATGAAAGCTGCAACAAGTCTGCATGTGTCTTAAAGCGATGTCACCATTAAAAATTTAAAATCCCTTAAATCGCTAAGTTAAGTCCACAATACGTCGCCCGCCAAAATTTTAACCGCTACTAATTATCCGTTCAAAATATTAAGAGAGCTCAGAATCTTTATAAATTATTTAATACGAGTATTTCATAAATCCAAGTCCCGTTACCATTAATGATGTGTTTGATGGATGTAGGATCTTTACATTGTCAGAAATCTGTGCAGCTTTTGATTATATCTGGTTAATCCCGAAGAGGTTATACTTAGTTTTCGTTTACATCAAAAATCCTCAAACAGTCGTTCACAATAGTTAAATAGCAGCCGAAGTGACAGTTCTCAGTCGGACACAAATTCGAGACTAATCCAATTATATTGATCAGAATGTCGTTTGAACGTTACATTAAGCCGTTTAACTGAGCTTATCATCAGTGAAATGGGTAACAACAACCAGTTAGTTTTGTTTACGGAGAGATGACACTACTTTCAAATTACTCCCATAAAAATAGCAAATGTGGCCAATAGTGTTCCTATGGTAGACTTTCAAACTGCAACCACAGTCATTACAGGTGGCAGAGTATTTTCTTAAATTTAATTCAAGTAAGGCCGCTTAAACTCCACAAAAAGATTAAATAAAATATACCCAATTAAAGTTTTAAACTCTCCTCTGGTCACTCTATTGTAAAGTAAACGTTCCAACTCCCATTGACTTCTTTCGCATCCTCCATGACCGATGCCAATGCACAGCAACAGGCGAAAATGCATAAATAAAATCTGAATGCAAAAAACAACAAAAAAAGAAACAACAAGCGATCTGTATCGGTGACCTTTAGTTATAAAAACACATGTAAATAAATGCGCACACACATTTGTGCACACGTGTGTGTGTGCTTCGGCACTCATACACTTGTTTCCGTTCGATTTATTGTTTAACCGTCTGTACAAATACCGTTTCCTCATCGTCGCTCAATTGTGGGATGCTGTTGCGGTTATGGCGCTTAATGCGACGCGCCGACCATCCGAGTATCCTCTGCAACTTCGCCCTTTTGCATGCATTCATTGCATTTGTTTTTACAATATATACATATGTATGTATGTACATATATAGATGTTTGGGTGTGCATAGCACCTCGAAGTGGTTGTATTGATAACTGAACGGTGAATTTATTTGAAATACGCTTCTTTATTCGCATTTAATCATTCGAATCAAAGAGCACCTATGCAACATTCTCATGTCCCTATTATGTTGCTGCAAAGCTTAGCAGAAAACTGTATGAAGAACACCTAGTGGCTTTAAGTGAAAATTAAAGTTGTTGACTTAATAATCTACTTTTAATGACCCGCGGAATGGGCTATTTGTGTACTAAATATAGAAAAGGAATCGGATGACCAAATCTTATCTTCCATTTCTGAATGCCAAAAAGATATTCTGATTCTGTGACTTCTATTAAAGAAAAGTATACTTAGCGATAAATTTAACCTCGATATTATATAGAAATGTATACTTTGTTCTGAACATCCTAAACATTTCACCAATTGTAATCTATGATAGCATGACCATATTGGGCATGGCTCATCGGAAATTGTTGTATCGACATCTATCTATTTTGAAATCATGTGGTGTACACCAAAAATAAGAGACTTCCACTTTAGTGTTAGGGGCATGTAGTAAACCTTAGGGTCACATTTTTAAAAGGGTATTGAATATAATAAAATTGAAATAATGTAGTGATCTCCCTTGAAAATTTCTCTAACCAAAATCTAAATTGGTTAAGGTTGAGTGGCTTTCTTTTCTTACAAAACTACATTTCAAGTCTTAAAATGTTAAATTCCATACGTAAATGCTTTTGGTTTAATTTTTATTACTAGTTTAGGCAGTTACTTCACAAAGAATTTAAATTTATTTACCATTTTAATGAGGTGTCCTGTTTGTATCGAACTAAATCCGGTAACTTTGTTGTTACTCTTACATATAACTTCTTTGACAAGAGAGTAGTGACTAAAGTTAGCGAGTTGAGATGAATCGGTGATGGCTTGCTCCGTAAATGCCTTTTTGAGGAAATTTGGAAAAGCAGACATGTCTTTAGCTAATGAAAAATGTAAATATTGTTTTTCATTATCAAAAGATCAAACAACAGTTTTTATGTGGATAGTGATCTTCTGTATTATTCATATTTTTTCAAATAATCCGACACTGTAACAGCTTGATGTCGAAATTGAAATTTTAAATGGCGTTTTGACGGGTATTTACTAGCCCCGGTATACTCTCAAAGAAAACAAGTATGGGTTAAGAACAATTATACTATTGCAACTTGAAAACATGAAAGCCAGAAATGGCTTAAGGTGCAAAGCGTCAACTAGAGGATCGGAATGGAATCAATTATAAACATGCGTATATGGTATAACTCATACACTCTCGGACATATTCGACATAAGATTTGTTAGGAAAACAAAATCATTATACACATGTGGTGTATGGAAGTTGCACAGAAGGAGAGGCAGACAGTCACTATATGTAAATACATGTATATGTATATAACCTTATATCTATCTCGATTAGTTTTAGGTGATAGCAACAACTATTAAGTGAACGAAACTATTATACTCTGTGTTAACATGTTGTAAGAGTATAAAAAATAAAAACAAAGTATGGCTCAGTCAGTTAATGTTTATTTTTTGGCAAGCATTCCTAGGCATAAAATTCCGCGACCTGCAAGAAGCGAGTTATAGACCAGTCCCTTGAGCATAAAAAATTGGCAACCAGTATTTTTATCTTCATTTAAAAAGTACACAGGATTTCGGTTCTAACTAACTCAGAATGTTATGTGGAGTGTTTCTACTTCGAGTCTCTGAACTATTATATCCTTGAATATTTAAATTGCCAAATATTACATGTTGTCAATTCCAACAAATTCTCTCCGATAACTCTACAATGCCACATAAATATTTTAATACATTCTTTAATTTAAAAACTATATATTTTTCATGTTAGTTAAAAATGTAGGAAATAGTTAATAAATACTATATTTATATTAAAAATATAATATATTTTTAATAATATAATATTTTTATGTAAAAAGAAATTTTATATTCATACGAATTAAAGCAAAAGCTAATGGTGCTGTTACTAACCTCAAACAAGCAATCGTTCACTTTATACACTACAATTCTATGCTAGCAATATTCAAACAGCTCGTGGGAGATTCCCCTCCCCTTCAACAAATTTATATTGCATTTGTGATAAAAGTTTACGCAATTTACGCCTGGTACGAGTCCTTTTTTCAATGGAACTTTATAGGAAATTGGCGCTAAATCGCAATTATTTAGTTTTTGTTTTCGCGAAGTTGTTTGTTGATTCCGTTTTTCATTCTTTTTTGCTTTTGATTTTATTGTTTTTAGTTTTTTTTTTTTTTTTTGTTTTCAAATATCTACATTGAAATGAAACTCTTTTTTTCAAACCAGTAAACGCATTGCGGAAAAGTTTACTCGATGCTTTTGAGAATAGCAAGAAACAATAAAAACTAAAAGTAAAACAAAAACAAAAAATAGCAAGGAAATTCCATTATAATGCGATTTCAAACAAATTAGTGTAATGCAAAACGCATTCGTCGATACAAACAAATTAGAATGAAATGCATTTGTGCATTGAAAACACGCACACACACATGCACACATATGCATTTCAACATACAAACACACTTCGGTACTGTTGGTTGGCGAAACTTTTTGCACGCAGATAAACGCACACGCTCATGCGCATACACCAACGCAAAAAACACACGTGCTTGCAACCTATTTACATAACTCATTTTCGCTAATAAGGCGAGAAAAGTTCGCTTATTTTGAGGTCGCCGCGGCATTGCCTTGCTCCGCTTCGCACCACAAACATGCCTGAAAAGCTTTCATATGAAGCTTACATAAGTGCTTATGCCAACATGTTTGCTGTGTATTTGCTGCTATACTTATAATGCATTTTTTTTTTAGTTTTAGTGTTAAACTCCTATTAAAAGTCAGCATATCCTTGCAAGCCACTAAACCTAACAAGAAAAACAATAAAGGATAAAGTATAAATAACTAACTAATAATGAAGCAAGCGCAACTTCAGCTGATATCAGTTTGTAATTGCGGTAAGCCATAAAAAGCTAGAAAGCAATTCGAAAAGCTTTTTAAACGAGATTCCAAGAAAATGCGGTAATTTTGATAGCCCCGAAGAACTCATATCATACATGAAAGCTTAGTAATATTAAGTGGCCCTCAGCTTATAAATTTCTACTACAACATTTTCTTAGTCTAACAATGGCTTAGCTTATTGCATTAAGAGGAAATTTTCTATCCAAATAGTAAAAATATACTAAAAATTATCAATTCTGCCAAATGAGAAAAGCTGAGTTGCGGTTTTCATAACGTCAAATTCAAATGCAGACG
This sequence comes from Bactrocera zonata, assembly GCA_037783105.1. Classification (NCBI taxonomy): domain Eukaryota; kingdom Metazoa; phylum Arthropoda; class Insecta; order Diptera; family Tephritidae; genus Bactrocera; species Bactrocera zonata. The sequence continues at coordinate 413,987 of JBAWJQ010004179.1, read as the reverse complement.
TTGTTAAACTTAATTTGTGTTGCGTTTTATAAACAAATTTTCCGAATGAAAATAAAAAATGACTGCTCCACATAATTTTTTGAAATTTCAGCACAATCAAACTGTCATCTTATGGTCAGATGAATGCACCAAAATTAAATTATCACAACTTACAGCTATTAAAAATCGTGCATTAATTTGAATTTACGAAGTCGCAGCTACCAAAAACCGCTCCTCAATCAAGTCTTAAAGTCATTAAATCACCTTCACAACTCTCACTTTCTTTACTCGGTTTCGAAACTATCAGTCAATATTTTAATAAGGTATTATTACATAATGTCTATCCGACATTTTCGATTAGTTTTCTATCCATACAAATATGAAAAATACATAAATACATATATAAGCTTGCGTAGGAAAGCCAATGAATTTCTATCAGCACAGAAATATTTGAAATATTATAAATTTACACCGGAAATTATTCTCGTCCTGCTTTTAATGATTACAGGAGTATTTACACGAATATTTACTTACTTTTTCGTTATTTATCACAACTACTTAGACGAATAGACGGAGACAAGAAAAAATTAAAGCTCACAACTTCTGTAAAGTTTGGAAAGTAATATTCCAAAGAGGTTTACTACATATCTACAAAAAAAGTTTGATAAAATAATCTAAATTTATTTTTAATGTGCACTTGCGATGGCGTATGGATTTCGTACTAAATAATTTCTCAAGCAGTTTTGTGATTGTCATTTTGTGATCTTCCACTATGAAATGCTCCCCAACATTCAACCGATTAATTTGGAGCTATCTTGTCAACAATTGGACCGTCTGTAGGAAGCATTTGCCCAGATGTGGTCAGCTTTGGCCAATTGGAAGGAAAAAGTTTCCATCAGAACAACGACAAGTCACACAGATCGGGATTGGGAGGTTCTTATATGTCCGCACCAATTGACTGCTACTTGTTTTTGTCTTCGGAATAATTTTGCTGGTGAAAAATTCACCTCAGAGGAAGCTTCGGAATATGTACTATACATACATATGTTTCAAATGAATAAGGTTGTCATTGTACACAAATTCTTTTTTCATGTATATTTTTGTGTTGCAAATATTCTTGGCACGGTCCATATTGAGTCGTTAATTTATTAATTAATTTTTATTTTTCGATGGATTACTCGCAACGATAATGAACGGGGCCAGAATTTTTGAATACGTTAAAAACCGATTCGAGTGTATACTTTTCTGCGTTTAAGAAAGGTTCTCCAATATTGTCATATGATTTGAAAAGTCTTTCTTGAAAACTTATTACAAGCATTTTCGCTTATTCACCATTTACAGTAAGAGCAGCTTAAATATGGAATCCTACAAGAAAAATCGTTACCGACCTTTTTTGAAGAGCATTCAGTTCATTCAAAATCCACGAAACCAAATATAGAAATCCACTTGGCCAGAGAACCTTCCCGTTACAATTAAGAATTCATGCTAGGCGAGCCTTTCTTAGAGTTATTTATCAACCAATTTTTCAGAATCCCAAGTGAAAAAAGTTCATTTTTTTGACCCATCCTAATATACAAATAATATATAAATCCATCATACAGTTCGATGGAGTAGTCCCAACTACCATCACAAATGCCATAACCGGCACCATTGCTAGCTAAAGCTTACGTCTTTTTTTTGCGAACTTTCTTCCAGATCAATAAACTCTGCAGTCGGTGCAAAAAATAATAATATATGAATATGTAACTCCTGCCACAAATACTCACGTTGCAGCATTCGAAGACATGCTACAACATTTGCACAAGCTTACTTGTTGTGCCATTTTGTTGTAATTTTATTGCAGTTGTTGTAATTTATTTTCAAGTGCGCAGATTTTGCAAAGTTGAGAATTTTATTTATTTTATTGTGCGCACAACAGCGCGATGCCGACGCTGCAAGCGCTGATTAGAAACTACAAATGCAGACATACTCAAATGCACCTGCCTGTATGTGGGTAAGTGTGTGTAGTTCTATGACTCTGCCCGCCTATGAATATCCTTCGCTCCAATATCCTTTCACTTAACTGCAAATATATGTTCTGCTCACATGTAGAACTGTCTGTTGGTGTATTAAATGTTTTTCCACTCAAGTGTATATATATGTATGCGTGTATGTGTGTGGCCTCCTGGAGGGGTGCAGTTGTTGATTATTATTTTTTTCGTTGCAGAAAATCAAATTTAATCACTACAGTAGTTGCTGAGGTACACTGCTGCTATTCACTCATATGTTGTATATACATATGTGTGTGTATGTTTTTCTATTCGTACCAATGTGTTCGTGACTATGCATCCGCAGCCGCTTGCACCCACGCAGTCAACAGCCTATCGCAATCCAAGCAAACACACACACACAACTTCGAAAGAAGGCAAGAGTGTGCGTGTGAGCATGGCTGTGTTGTTGCGCTGCAACCCACTTATGTTGTATTAAACATTTTGCAAATATATTCACGCTAATTAATTTTTGGTTTTCTAACTTCGATGATTTCCGTTCGAGCATTTTACGTTATTTGCGATTTCCGCAACACTTGGCGTCGGCCTCGCCTGATGAAGTACTTTGTGCAAATTCTGCGCGAATGTTCATACGAATGTATGTATGTATATAAATATATGTGTGTGTGGGTGCACCAGCTGTGAATTTATTAAATTTGGCGTACACTTGAAGACCCTTCACCTATGTATGATGTTTGGGTTTTGTAGACATTTGTCGCCTTCTGCTTTTGGGGATGCAATCAAGAAAGTCACCAGGCACGAGCCGACACTCCCAACAACACGCACACATACAGTAACTCTTACACCGACTAGTTGTTGTCCGTACGCATAAGTGCTCTTCGGCGACACCGCAAAGTGGTTGCAATCTTAGCGAACGCCAGACCCACCGAGCTTCCCCCCAACCGACCGCTATAAAAAACATTGGCACAAACATCCAAACAAGCACATACGCATACATTTACACATATCCACACATGTAATACCATATGGGCAAATATGCGCGCGACAAATTTCATTAACCCCCGACATTTTTTGGTGTCGAAGCTAAGAAAAAGGGGTTTTCACACTCAATTGCCGCGGTTTAACGCCTCAATAAATAGCAGTGGTTATTTTCAAGAATCACTATTGCTTATACACACACAATGCCAACGAAGTGCTGCACTTGAGCGATGAGTGCGCCCATAAGAACTTATGTATGCGCTTGCTTACTGACATGCATGTTCGTATGTGTTTGTGTGTCTGCGCATGGCTGCTAAAGGACACAATTTGAAATCCTTGATTTTCCAAAGCATTCTATTCCCTTAAGTGAGGCGTAAATATAACGATTTCGTTGCAGGCGTTCGAACGGTGTCTTCATAATCGAGCCGGGTGCCACCCATTTCCCGTTGCAGCTCAGCAAAAACAGCTACGACTGGGGTAATAGCAAGATTTTTATCCGGATGGCAATTGTCATATATTTTTACAACGATTTCCTTTATATTACCTTCTTTGAAATTATTAAAGCTAAGATTTTTTAATGATTCCTTAGGAGTTGGATACGAATTGTTAATCTTTTCTTTCGAATTCTGGGAATAGTTGTAGTTATAAGCAAGTAAAGAAGCCCTAAGTTGGAGCTTATTTGTGATTCTATTTTTTTTTCGTTTTCACGTAGTATGAGGAAATATGAGAAAAACTTGTTCTCAATTTTGATTGACTAGTTGTTTTTGAAAAATGTACGTTAAACCTCTTGGAAGTTGGGCCACGCACATTTTCAATTTCTTTTTTAGCAAAAATGCTGTTCCGCTCGCTTGTTGCTTGAGTCTAAGTTCTTTACTCCATTTTTCTATCTAAATTTTCGGTGGTAACCTTGCTTTTAAAAAGTGTATAATACTTTATAAATGGCAACTCTGCGCAAAAAAATTTCGCTCAATTAAAATATTATTTCAGATAAACGAAGAGGAGTAAGCATTATCTGCTCCTAAAAGGGTAAAAATTAAGCTGAAACCAGTAATCAGCTGCTATCCGACATGTGGATACGTGTGAGCTCCTCAATTTCTTTTCCATTTTCTTAACAACATGAAGTACACGAGTAATCGCCCTCCCAACTGCCCCACAACGCCGCACATCGGATGAGCTCGGTACTTCCGCTGGCCAAAGTTTGACCGTAGCCACCAATACAAACACATGTAGATATACCCACACACACACATGTGAACTGGTGAACACCTACATTTATGTATGGCGTATTAGCTCGTATGTGTACGTAACTGAATTATGTAAATTGATCGATTTCTCGGCAATTGTCAATTTGTTAATTTGCGATTGATTGATTGAATTTGATTTTATTATTTAAACAGCATTGGTCCGGCTAAGGCAAAGCGAACGTAGTAAGTACCCCAGCCGAACTAAATCACGTGAATACTCCGAGCTCGTGTACCAAAATCGCACACACGCACATACATGCAAGCACATGGGTATGTATGGGGGATGCTGCTGGGCTTCTACACCCGTTATTGGCGGCGACAACGCGACCAACTAATGTCAATCTAAAATTCACCGAATATGCAACGACAAATGCTGCAACCAAGTTGAGCGCACAAAGCACAGACATTAACTGGAAACACATACACACACACACATATGCGTGTATTCAACACAGGTACTAGACAAGTGTGCGACGTTTGAGCAGAGCAGCAGCTAAACTGCACTCAAATATTTACGTGCGCACACATACACGCTCATATGTGTGTGTAATTGTGCCGTTGTATGGCCAATATACCTTCTATAACTTTACACGCGGATCAATTCGACCAGGTTAGCTGCCCGCTGGCAGTTTGTAGCAATTTCTATTGCACTTATTGTTGCTGCTGTTGCTGTTGTTGCAGTTGCCGTTGCTCGCCTGCTTAGCCGCCACTGGTTATTAACAATGCACGCAAATGCATTTCACCAGCCACACCTCGCACACCGTCGCCTGCCTTGCTGCCTTGCTGCCTTTGAGAACCCCCTACTGCCCCTCACTCACACCGCCTACTTACCCCTCCGTCGATTCATCAGTCGTTACCGCCGTCTAGTACATCATTTATAACGCCGTGCGATGGTAGCTACCGAGCTGCATTGGTTAACATTGTCGCCGCGATGGCAACTGCCGCCATTGCTGTGGCAACGGTGACGATGATGATGATGGCGGTGAGCGGGGTGCGGTGGCCGGCATTTCACTTAATTTCGTCTCTACGAATGGTGGTCATACCATTGAGTCATATTTCGCGTAATTGTAGTTGTTGCTGTTGTTATTATTTTAGTGTTGCACCTCGCGAATTAACTACGGCGGGTCCGCAACAGACACTTTGACAGCGGCAACAACAAAATACTGAGAGGTTCGTCGGTTAATGCTGTTGGCGAGCATTATTATAAAATCTGTATTGCAACAACAGCAGCAACAAGAATAGTTGCCGGTCTTGTGTCTCGGGGTAAACTCAGCCTTTGCGATTGACCAGCGAAATGAACGCCCACACACACATCCATATGTAATTTCAAGCACAGTCAAAGCCCTTATCAGAGTCCAAGCCTAGTAGTTGCCTAGTTGTCGCTGACTGCGCCGTAAAAGCGAACACTTCGGCTGGATTTCGTACGGTTTGGGGATCGCCACATCGCACCGCATTGAATTATTTATATGAGTTTCCGTAGGAGGCCGCACATTTGGCATTAGTTGTGACATTAAGTATGAACACACGTCTCTATGCATGTGGTATGTTTGTTTGCCGATTCGCAAACAGCAACATTTGGCAGCAACAACTGCGGAGGAAACTGACCAAAGCCGCCAACAGCCGAATAAACGTAAATATTGCAGTTTCGTGTGTCTTTGAGCGCTGAGACACATTAACTAATAAACTGCACAGGAGCGGATCAGGTCAAAATTTCCTGCAAGAGGGGCCAAGTAAAACATAAAGATGTGGATGTATTGATGGAAATTTTCGGTAAGAGAAAAAGGACAAATATTAAGTATGTATCTCTCGTTGCATAGTATAATGCGATCATGTTGCGCTATATGGCATTAGAAATAAAAAACTTCCTTTTATATTAACTTCTGAAATAGTTTTGTCATGGCTTGGCTCAGTATTGTTAGATCAGGCATCAAAAATGGACACCACCAAAAAGAAAATATGGATGGGACCGTAAATAGTGTTTGTGGTCCTGAAACTGTAACAACCAAAAACGTGCAATTCGGATTTCGTCCTTGCCGGTCCGACAATTTTGTTGACAAAGATACTTCACACGGAATGAATCTAATAAATTGAATTCACTTCAAAAGAAGCTTATGAAATTCGACTCAAGGATTTCTACTGTGCATATTTGACCTGATTCGAATCATTCAAACTTTTCCACATAAAACCTTCAACTTAAACAGAACTAATGAAATTTTACTAGACCTAGAATATTTCTTACGGGAGTCATTTGATCATTTCTACGAGCCTCTTTTTTTCCTGGATTCCATAATTCACCTATACTACTATATGGCCTTACAAGCAAATATTGTTTATGCACATAAATTTATCTATTTTACAAAATTATATATTGAAATAACTCCACTAGACTGCACAATATATCTGTGGCAAAATGTTAAAATAGCTTAAGTTCTAAGTTTTATATTTCAATTCCCAGTCAAAATCAACGCATATTTTGCAAACTTACTTCAAGTTAATTTCAAGCTGCCACTTCCAAGTTATTGCTTGAGCTAAAATACAATATCAGGTATTGAATAAATTGATCAAATTGGTGGAATTTATCGCCAGTAAACTATTTGACTTAAGCCATTTTCCCTACACTAATAATCGCAGATATGCAACTACAACCGCGCTTATATCTACATATGTATGTTTTTGTTGTTGTCCGTGGTTTGTGCTATTGTTAATTTGGTCAAATACTATAACATATAATGATATGTAATCAGTAGGTTTGAATGCGGTGCGCTTTCTGTTACTAATTACAATGGTCTCTATACTAAAGTCACATAAACGCCATATATACTAATTCGCAGTCCCTATAACTATATAAACATACATACATCGATTATATATCCGTATACTTAACGTAATAAGCATAACTTAAATTAATTACAGCGGCATATTAAACTTCAAGTAAATAGCAAATTATAGCAGGTATCGAGCAGATTCGGTCTGAAGAAATACATAGCTTAGCGAATAACATATAGTATGTAAATATTTGTATTTAACGGTATTGCGATTGAAATCTACAATTACATATATATGTAAGTTGTTTGGTGTCTGTGATAACAATTTATGTCAACTTTAAGTTTAAAGTTTGTAATAAGTAAGCCATAGATAGATACTTTCTCTGCTCCTATTTTCTGCTAGAATCTTTAGATCGTTCTACGATTTTGCGTATTTATCAATTTTTTAGAAGGATCTCGTCCGAGCGCCTCTTCCACGACTTCCTTGTGGGTTCCAATTCAGAACTTGTCAGCGAATTTCTGTAGCATTTTTTCGCAGTGTGTGACCTATCCATCTGGCATATTTATATAGGTCGTCATTGTTGATGACTTTTGGCCTACACACCTTGAAGATACGTCAATTCAAGCTATCACCTAGAATAAAGGAGCATTAGAAATTTAATTATTTTGTTAATTACTCCTCCCATAGGAACCATTGTCATCTAAAACTGCAACATAGTGAATCGAAGCAATAATGACAACGGAGTTTTTTTTCGTTGAAGTTTTGTTGATGTTTAACCATTTCTTATTTTATAATATTATGTATAGATTATATACTTTTTTCTTTAAATCTAAATAATCAAAACTATTCCCATACATACATAATAATTATATTTTTTTTGAAAAGTGCAGAAATATCTTCATATTCGAATATTCGGTCAGTCCCAGGGTTAATTATGAGCTTATAAAAATATTTATATACTCGTAGGAAAAAAATGCTCCGAATTATAAACAAAATGACAAAATGAAGTACACAAATTTACAGTATATCCGCATACTTGCCACTTTTATATACACAAATTATAAAAAATCAACAAAATCAGGTAACTTTGCGAATAGTCAGGTGACTCCATACGCCTTGAAAATTTGTGTGAGAAAACAGAGCTCGAAAGAAGACCTCAACCTCAATCATCTAGAAAACTTGTTTCTTATGTATAACAGTACTCTCCGACGATAACAGCGAAAAGGCTACAAAAGGATATCAACCGCGCCGTTAGCTCTGCTTTCTCCAGAATGGAAAAAGAAGCGAAGCAAATGGGTCTGGTGGTGAACGAGGAAAAGACGAAATATCTCCTTACATCAAACAAACATTCGTCGCACTCGCGGCTAGGCTCCCACGTCACTGTCACGTCATAACATCGAAATCGTCGATAATTTCGTCTATTTTGGAACCAGCATTAACACCAACAAAGACGAATTAAAAGACAGCGACCAGACTGGCTAGATCATCTCGTCCGAATGGACGAAGACACTCCAGCTCTGAAATTACGCAGTACCCGCCGGAGGAAGCAGAGGAAGACCTCCACTCCGTTGCGAAAACCAGGTGGAGAGGGACCTAGCTTCGCTTGGAAACTCCAATTGTCGCCACACAGCAAAAAGAAGAAACGACTGGCGCGCTGTTGTTAACTCGGCTAAAACCGCGTAAGCGGTGTCTACGCCAGTAAAGAAGAAGAAGAAGAGTCCAATCCATTAATATTTCGGGCCGATTGACCCCGCTTGACTCGCAGCTTAACATGGTTGAACAGAGACAAACATGGAGTCTGTACATCCCTTTCAGTGCAATATTTAGAAGTTAAGATAAACGACATAAAAGGCGGGAAGTATAGTGTAAGGTACAGAGGGTTGCTAACCTTACTTAACTTCTTGAAAAGTAATCAATTCAAAAATATATATGTATATATTTTTTATTTATAATAACGTATAGTTACAAATATAATAATGGTTTCAAGATTACTTTAGTTTAGATATATACATAGATATATATTTTTAATTTGACCGCAAACAGGTCCCAAATTAAGAATAAATTTCCACTTAGTTTTACTGCAGTTGAGCATTACACAAATCTGCCAGCAACACACAAAAGCAACTTTCAACTTCCGCGTTCGGGCATTTTCGTTTTAACTAAGTGCCCACTAGGCGTATGAGTAATTTTTTTTTTCGTTCATTCCTCTTTTAACAAAGCACAGGCACTCAATGCACATATACTATGAAAATAGATTTATTCCATAACATTCTAACAAAGCGCCAGCACTGTGGCGAAATCGCATAATGAAGCAATTATTTAAAATGCAGTGAAATTGCGCTCCTGTTACTGTTATTGTTGTTGTATTGCTTTATAACTTTGTCATTACGTTAAAAATGCTTAAAAGCACGCTCGCATGGTAGTGCAGATGGAAATGTGTGTGCCTGTGTGAGTATATGTTTGTATGTGTGACTGTGCAAGCAATACTCGAAGAAAGGCAGCTTTGCGGAAATATCCAGCAGACAATCGCTGGCTCTAATCTATGTATTTGTAATAATTATTGCATGCAGCCGCAAGCACCTACAGCCAGTAAGTGTATGTGAATGTGTGGATGTGTGTGTAAGCACCAATTTTATTTGCTAATATGTAAATAACATTTGAAGAGGTGCCACGGCTCTCGATAACTTCTTGAACTATGCCTGTCGGTTGTATGAGGGCATGCGACTGCTGCGGCCCCTTTTGCACATTTACTACTACTTGTGCTTCTTCTGCTGCTTTTTTCTGCCTGTTACTTCCGCTATTTCGTTTGGCTCTGGCAACAATTGCATATTACGGCGCTTAAGTGATGGGGGCGTAGCACGAGACGTCATAATCATGCATATGTAAATATATGTGCCATACTAAAAACAATAACAACCAATCAACAGCACACACGCGCATACACATGAGTATTACCAGTTATGCTTGGCTTAATTGTTCAACTAAAAAAGTTTTCCTTTTATTCGCCTGTATTTTTTATGCTAAATGTTTAAGTGAAATTGCAAATTATTCTGCCATCTCTTACTTCCCCTTGCTTTAGCCCCTCGAGAGCTAAATATATTGAAAAGCCCTGGTGTACACCACTGCGCCCCCCCGCGCCTGCACTTGTGCAAAATGTTACTTTGTTATGCAATTAGTCGATTTAGTTAAAACTTGAGAATCTTTTATTGCGAACTACAGTCATTCACATTGTTACATTGATATATTGGTGTATTGGCTGCCTACTTGAGCGCCCGCACACACTCACACATGCGAACCTGCTCTGCTGCTAGCGTTAGTGGCTTGAGCGAGAACGTTGCACCTCGATGATTTGTTTTCCTGCATTTTTTATCCGACAACTGGGGTAACTCGTTAGGGTCTGTCGGCGCAAAGCACTAACACACTCATATGCACAAACACGGTTTTTTGAACTGCTTGCATTTGCAGTATTTGTTTATTAACATACTCTTATATTTGCTTACATAAGTACTATATGCATGTGGGTCGATTTTAACAAGTCAATGAATGTTGGAAAAGTGTGACAAAGTACAAGCGGTGCACATCCAGCAGCAATAATGAATGTATGCATGTGAGGGTGGTACGATAGTTCAGCGTCTTTTCGCTATAAAAGATATGTTTTTTCTACAAAATAATTTTTAATTCCAAATAGAGACATCTTAAATTTATCATACAAGTTTACACACACTCCAAATTTCGGACTTTGTTCGGTTGTTTCATATGGGCAAGTTCTGCCTTTGAAGCCGGGGTGAAAACTGAACGATTTGAATGGCTCCCTGAGAGTATAAAATGTTCAGTTGCAGCCATTCCTTGCTTGTTTAGCACTTTCTTACTTATTTCACATAACCCCCAAATCCAAAAAAAAATAAACTTTGATTTTTTTAATCTTTTTTAAAGGAGTCATAGTTTTTCCGGAAATCGAGATAAACAGCTTTAACTTTAAAGATTCAACCATCTTCTCTCCTTCTTCTTGCCTACCTCAGATCGCCTGCAATTTTTCCTGTTATCTTTGTCCAATGGGAAATCCAACAATTCCTTCTTCCTCTCTTCTGCCTTTTACCGATCCACTACATTTTTAAGTATTTCTACAAAATTAGACGCCAGTCTCAGCCAAAATATTTGATGTGCAAAGTGCTGCACGCTTCGAACCGATTGATACCAGACAAGGTTACAGAGATGAGGATCTTGTCATTGCGGATGTCTCCCACGCTTTTGCCACAAGGCGCATAGGCAAAGACAATGTTAACAAATTATTAGCTGGCGGCACATAGAACCATTGTACAACAAATGAACTTGATTGATGGAGACACACCTGTCGAGTGGTAGAGTAACCAAGTAGAATAAGAAAAAACCGAAGCTATAATACTCTTAACAAATATAAAAGATTCCGTACAAGAAGTTTCGCCATCAGTTTTTATAGTAACTATATGCTATAGTGACTTGATCTAAACAATTTCTTCAGAAACAGCACCGTTGTATACGATAATAATCTAGTGCAAATTTTGTGAAGATATTTGTAAAATGAAAAAGTTTGCCACTTGATTCCGATCGTTCAATTGTATGACAGTTATGTGCTATAGGGATATGATATCGGCCGTGCCGACAAATGACCGCTTCTTAGCAAGAAAAGGACGGGACCAAAATTTCAGATCGATATTTCAAAAACCGAGGCACTAATTTGCATTTTGCGAACAGATAAGAGTTTGATAAATAACCCGACCAAACAAATTTTTTATTTTTTTTTTTGTCAAATATAGTATTTCTGTATTTTACTCAATGTTTGTTAACGGTCCACCTAAAAGGAATGTTGAGAATATACTCTCTAATACGTACACGAAAATTTCCGAGCACTCTATCTTTATTTCTTTGAGTTAGTACAGTGTAAGAGAAGGAAATGGCGATCAATTGCGTTAATACTTATTCTCTCCAAGGAATCAAACGAATTAGGAAAGCGATATAAAACGTTTATAATGTTGTAGACACCTACTAACTCTTGTCGATATCGATTATTGCACCTCTTTAAAGTAGAATGGAAAAATAGAAAAAATAATAATATCTATGTACTTCATTGGCAGATTGGAGAGGATATCTTATAAAAGTGGTATCTGGACGTATTGCAACAGATTTTCTAGTATCATCCATAACAAATAAATATATTATATTTTCCGAGTTTCAAGTCAAACTATAGCAAATGACGTCTCCTTTCTAGGCCAAAATGCTGGAGAACTCACACGCTTGGATGGGCGCTTCGAGCTCTTCGACAATTGCAGGTATGTATACGAAGTCTCATCTTAATAAACTTAACGTTTAAAAAACATTCAAAATAAAGCTGTCTAAATTTGCATTTTCATATCCTACAATTGACTTACTACGTCGCAATCTGCTTTTTATATTTTTTTCAGCAGACAGCTATCAATATCAATTGCAATCCATGTGGCAGAAATGTTGGAACACTAATCAAAGTCTCATGCATCACCTGCGCTTCCGCGAACGTGGCCCACTGAAGTCGTGGCGCCCCGAAACAATGGCCGAGGCTATATTTAGCGTGCTCAAGGAGGGACTCTCACTATCGCAGGCGGCACGCAAATACGACATACCCTACCCGACATTTGTATTGTATGCGAATCGTGTGCATAACATGCTCGGCCCTTCCATTGATGGAGGACCGGATTTACGACCAAAGGGTCGTGGTCGTCCGCAGCGCATATTGCTTGGCATTTGGCCGGATGAACATATTAAGGGTGTCATTAAGACAGTTGTCTTCCGCGATGCAAAGGATCTCAAGGATGATAGCATAGTGCCACATTTACCTTATGGTCGGCACTCGGTAAGTGTCGGACTACCTTCACTTTTGCTGGTTATTCACAGCATTACTAACTATATTAGTATTTCTAGCCCATGTTTCCATTTCAGGATGGTCCGCTTAACTACCCTGGTATGAGTGGTCCCTGTCCGAATGGTGTGCCCACACCAACTGGTGATCAGATGTCGCAAGAAGCCACCGCTGCCGCTGTGGCCGCCGTAGCACACAATATACGCCAGCAAATGCAATTGGCTGCAGCCGTACAACATCAACATCCGTCGGAGGGTCCTACGGGTCCTGGTTTATTTAATATACCTCCGCATTTGCAACCACATTTAGCCGCCGCAGCATCGGCTGGGACTGGTGGCGCTGCGCCAGGTGTGCATGGCTCTGTACCGCTACCAAAAACGAGTATATCTCCTGCGTTGAGTACCACATCGAACCCTAGCGCGGGCACAATGCTTGGACCGCGGCATGCTCCATCGCCCTGCGGTCCTGGTTTGTCTGGTCTACCGCCGAACTTACCGCCCAGCATGGCGATGGCGCTGCATATGGGTCGTTGCGATCCAACCGGTGTACTCAGCCAACAGCAACAGCACCAGTTGCAACACCTACACATGCAACAGCAGCAAGCATTACAGCAGCAACAACAACAACAGCAGCAGCATCATCAGCAACAGCACCAGCAGCAACAACACGGATTTGGTTACGGTGTTAGTTCCATGCCTCATCATGGCGCAGCCTCAGCATCAGCAACAGCAACATCATCTTCCAGTCAACATTACCAACAGCACCAACTCCAGCACCAGCAACCACAAGCTCAACAACAACAGTTGCATCAACACCAGCAACACCACCAATCAGCGAGTGTTAGTGCCACAGCGACAAAAGCGAAATGCTCCTCCCCCTCATCGTTGCTCGAACATCGTCGCAGCAGTCCAAGCGGCAATTCACACCTACACTCTACACTCACCGAGTTAGGCTTGGATATGGGCTATAAGACAACGCGTAGCAGCGCTTACTCACCAACTCGTCTCTTCTCCGAAGACTTGGCAGCTTTGGTGGGCGCTAGTGAAGACTCACCTCCGGGCACAACGGCGTCCTCCACAAATGTTAGCAGTACCAGCACAGTGACGACACCGGCAATGTCCGGCAGTCACGCGGATGTTAGCATTACCTCGAGTGCAACGAGCGGTAATATAAGTTCCAGTAATATAAAAATCGAACCCATCACGACAAGTAGCGAATAAACAAAATACTTTCCTAGTTAAGATATCGTTAGGCTCAATCGATTTAATTTATTTGTAACAACCAGTTTGGAGGCATACTTTTTTTTGGAGAGAAATTTTCATGTCATCAAAATTTGTGTTATAAATTCGTTGTCCTTTTAAAAAACCTTTTTTCATAAATCTTTGTCTGACTCGTTTTAAACTTTCCAAACTTTGGCTTTCTAGAGATCTCTGCAACGCAAATGAAGCGTTCGCGGACAAAATTATTTTCAGAACTTTAGTGCCACAAACCACCGCTAGTTTCATACGATCCAGAGAAGCGATAGGCAAGCAAATATTTTTAATATTTTGTTAAACTGTTACTCACACTCTTCATTTGCTACAATACCGTTATACCTTCATTAAGAAAAATAGTTTTCTACCCGGAATGAACTGACCTAAGACAAATTCTAGTAAGACCCTCAATGGTCAACCTTATACTTTCTAATTTAAAACTACGAAAATTCTTTCAAAAAGAAGGTCCTAATAACCCTTGACTTCGAAAGTACGACTTAAAAAAGTTTGGACAAGTGAAGACGATTAGACTGAAGCCACACATATTGCTCAAAGCTTTAGGAACCTATTCTATTCTTCGATTTAATACTCGATTATCGATACACTTGACCTAGTGAAGCTACAACTTCATTAACCCGTTTGAAAGTAAGCCTCATTGGCATCGATAGACCACCCCCCCCCCCCTCGCCTCTTTCCCCAGAAACTTCTATTAAAGTTTGACGTTTTCCACTACCAGAACATCCTACAAATCCTAAAAATTCTATTCTGTCTATACTTAACCTCAAAAAGTTTTGCCTCCAAATATACAAAATTATTTATAAAATAATCTCCATTTAGGGTTTTAATTTGCTTACCATTAAATTTAAGTAATTCCTGGAACAAATACTGATCAAAATAAGTATATCAGAAGTCTTAAAAGCAAATACGAAATTATCATCGTTAACACAACAGAAATTGGGTTAAAATTTTAATTTTACAAAATTCGATTTCGGAAATTATTTAAAAACAACATTATAAAAGTATTGTAATAAATATTTTCGAAAGTTCTTGAACCTCTTTTAATTTTATTAAAATAAATATATTTAGTATGTATATTAAATAAGAGTATCCTTCCTAAGTAAAAAATAAAGAAATATGTCATATTTAGAATGCAAAAAAAAAAACAATAATAATAAATATACTTGTATTACGTTATGTTTGGGTGTAAAATGTACCTACATGCAGTAAGGGTATTCAAGCAACGACTTAAAAAATATTAATATCGAAACTTTCGTTAAGTATGAAAAATTTTGGTTGAACATTTTGTAATAAATATTTAAAACTTCAAATTACAATATCACAAGAGGCTTTCTATACTTTCTGACTCAATGAAAATAATAGCTGAATAAAGTGCTGAATAGATCAAGGATCATTAAATCTGCATTCGGAGCTTTACTCAATCTTTTCAGAATGGATTTAATAGTTTTTGGCCTTCCGCACTTATTCAGCTAATGAAAATAATTGCTAAATACGAGTATAGAACCAATAGCCGAACTATGTAAAATTTAATTTGGAATTACAGCCAACCACCATAAATAATTGTCTATATCTTTGGAAATTTAAAATTTTTTAGAAACAATTTCGATTACATGACAAAATTCGTTGCACGAACGCCCCTAATGTTTAAATTATATTGTTTTTGAAAATATCAAAAGTAGCTATGTAGCATATTTCACTCACTACAATTCAGCGATCTCTTAAACATTAAGTCAATTGTTCTTTCATATTAAAACACAATGTGTATGTGTTTCACTGTACAGTATTCCCTCAATAAGTACATTCCAACCCAGCATACAATTTGACGAAAACATACACGTAACCCACTAACCAAATATAAAAGAAGCATAAATATTTATAAAAACATGAAGTATTTCGAAATGTGTGCCCAATTCAGTTAAATGAAATTGTTTATGAAGAATAATATTATTATTTACATATTTATACAAAAAAAAATGTACAAAATTAATACAAAATTTGGAGAAACGAAATTCTTAAAAGTGAATTATGCTTTAAATTGAATATGTTTTTGGTAACAAAAAAGTCAAAGAAACGGAAGTAAAAATTAAATTAAATGTTTAGGACCTTTTAATGAAAAACGAAAAAAACTATAATTATAGCGAACAAAATTGCAACAAATGCCTTTCGGAATGAAATTCAAAAGTATAAAAGTGAAAAAAGCGTAAAAATTAAAAGCAAATAATGTAAATTAATTATTATTGTATTATTAAAAAAGATGACAAAGCGCGTATGACAAAAATTTAGTATTTATACACTTGTGGAATTTTAGAAAAATTTAGGAACAACAAAAGAAACAAAAACAAACAAAATTAACAAAATTAAAGACGACAAAATTTATATTGAAATGCAAAATTTTAGACTGATCTTTATGCAAGCTGTGCGAATTCGTGAAATGTGGCAAATTGGTATAAGGTTATGAAATTAGTTAAATGTTTTTAAAAAATGTAGTTTTTATTTATTTATACATTTATTCATTTTTTATTTATTAATTTTTTTATGAAATTTTTTTGATAATTTTAGTTAAACAAAATATGAAACTATAATTCAATTAATATTTTTCCTTTTCTATAGCCAAAATATAACTATATTTACACAAATCATACACAACATATCATATTATATTTGCTTAATTATAACTTAAATTTGAATTTGTATACCCTGAACAGGGTACTTTAAGAAACGTCGGAGACTCTACAAAACACATTTATGTATGTATGTATATAAACGATCAGCATGATGAGCTGAGCCGATTTATGCTATAAGAAATGCCCCTGTGAAGGGTATTGTAATTTCTTGAGTATATTTTTTACTTTATGTTTTTTTTCATTGGGGGTGTTTTTTACGTGGCGGGTCCCAAACCCAGCGCACAACCCTATGCAGGGGATGTTCCGCCTTCTCACTTTAGCTCGCCTTAAAACGGATCTTCTTAGGCTACCTAGAGGATACTTGGTCAAAGACCGGAAGTCGTGAGCTGCTTGAGTCAGATGTAAAAGAATTGTTTCTGGCCACTCCCAGGTGAATGGCGATCAGAGAGCTTTCCTCACTTGCGTGAACTTCTACACATGACTCCATCCTCCGACTGGCGCGCGGTTGTACGACTGGCGCGCGGTTGTTAACTCGGCTATAATTGCGTAAGCGGTGTCTTCGCCGATTAAGAAGAAGAATTTTTTACATATTATTATTTTTCATCTTTCACTTTAACATTTAAAAAAAAAAATTACAAAAAATATTTATTATTTGACTAGAATATAAAAGTTTGTTAATAATATATAATGTTATTTAATAATTTTACATTTATTTAATTTATTAAAAAAAAACCATGGAAATCATTTTGAAATTATTTATTTCCAAAATTTGTATAAAGTGCCTTCTTCCAATTAATATTTGTTTAGTTTTTCCTACAAGCACTTATTAAATTTTTCAATATTTCCTAACCAAAAATTTGCCAATTTCATGCACAGATACAAAACGTATTGCATATAAGGAAAATTGTGAAAATAATACATTTTTATATGTTTATATAAAAAATTTCGGATAGATGAACTTAAAAAGTATAAACAGTTAACAAATTGATTTAGTACCTAATATTTTGATGAGGAAAATATTTCGGCCCAAGCAAAATCGAATTTTAGGCAAATACATACGTAATTCTTTCTGCAATTTTTTTTTTTTTTTTTTTTGTAAAAGCACACAAAGAGCATATGTAAACTATCAATGTCAAAAAGAGGGAGAAAAACTTCATAAACATCAAATTAAATCAAAATATAAACTTTATATAAAAAATAATAAAGCTCACATAAGTTTAATGCTTTTCAAGGAAATAGAAACAGTTGAAAGTCCTTTAGCTTAATTATGTACTAAAAACAACAGTTGATTTCAGCTTTGTACTTGTCGGTCACTAACTGGAATCATAAATACATTAGAAACGAACATAGTGTACTCAGAGAACCAGCTACGAAAAACTATTAAAGTATGTAAATATGCTTACTTGACAAATTATTTGTTTGCATGTGTTGATATTTCATTCATAGTTGTCACATGTGTTAACCCAAAATACAAATTTTTCTAGTTTTTGCTTTGAAGTTGTGAAATTATTTTTTAAAAAATTAATAAAAACCAATTCTTGGTGAGTTTTATTTTAAATCTTAGAATAATTTTAAAAGCCAAATACAAGCACATAGAAAAATGTTTTTGTTTTTTAAACAAACTGCGTTGTATCGGTTAATGAGAGAAAACTATCACACCCGTTCATGTATGTATACATAAGTACATTGTCAAATAAGCATACTGCAAACGGCTAGTTTACTGTGTACTGTGGAAAAAACAATGAGAAAAAAGAAAAGAAATAGAACAAACGAAACTTTAAATAAATTTTATTACCGAAAGTAAGCAAAAAACACAAAACAAAAGCATAATCAACAATAGACACATTTGAAAAATAACTTAAAACAGCATAAGGCATAAGTCTTCAGCAATCAACACAGCGATATTATAAAATAATTTATTGGTATCCCACTTTGGTCCAAACTAATAATATATTTCATTGCTGACCCAAAAAAAATTAAAGCAAATATGTTTCCGCACACACTCAACTCCCCTATGTAATTACGAACTTCGACAACAAAAGTTGCAAAAACAATTCAAAGTCACAACACCCGTCAAATGGAAGCCGAAGTACTGCAAAATATAATGTAAAATCTGTAATATGTTCAATGAATTTAAACGGTATTGAAACGCACACACACACAATATGTTTTCTTGCCGTATATAAAATATTAGCTGTACTTATATGTATGTATGTATGTGTAAGCAAAACTCAAACCAAAAATATAGTGTTTACTCCAGAAAAAACAAATCAGCAAAGTGCATTTTTTTTTTATTTTTCCCGAATACCCACTAAACACAGCTGTGCAGCAAAGGAAAATTCTTAAATGTATGATGCGGCTTTTATGTAAATGGGCAACAGAAGTGCTATGCAAAGGAAACAATTAGTTTAATAACATAAGGATAAACTCTCAAGTTAATTATGTGCGAACGATGAACGATTAAATGATGGTATTATAATTATAACTGTAATTGCAGCTAAGTAACGTAATAACTTTATTTTATTCAGTAAAATATATAAAGAGATGGAAAATGAAAATTGTGTTTTAATTACCGGGTTGCGAAAACAGTAAGTTCTTATTGTTGTTGTTGTAGAGGTAAAAACGAAAGTACGTGGACGAAAATTACTATTTTGGAAAATAACAGTAAAGCACACGCAAAACGATGAAATTCAGACCATGGTTTTTGTTACAATTTTTGGCTTAATAAGTGTGCGTTTATTTAATTTCTTTGAATGTTCTAGTACCTAAATTTTTATGATTATATAACTATCGTTTAATGCAATATATTGCAATGTGGTATATATGTCTTATTTGTATATTATATATAGCTGTATTAACGCTTAATGATAACGTAAATTTATAAACATTTAAAATGGAAAAGAGCTGATTATACAAAATACAGCTTTAGTGTATGTATGTATGTATCGACAATCATGTTAACAATAATAATATTATTATTGCTCGCTTAGTAAACACCTGCAGATTCCATGCTAGTGCTGTGAGTCTCTTCATGTCGTTGCAATAGGCTCAAACACTGATGCAAACATTGTGTGCTGGCCGTCGAAATGGCTTTCAGCAAAAGTAAATCCGGGTCTGTCGGCGAAAACGTCGCACATTCAATATTCTCGATTGAACGCGCTAATGCGGCATTGCTAGAAAATTGCACAAAAAACAAATGTGTATATAACGAAGTATACATTACTTGCACATATTTGCTCACCATTGTTCGGTTAGGTAGAGCGCTTGTCTCGCTGATACCATTGCATCCGAAGCGGCCAACAGCTCTCGTGGTGGCAGTGTTGATGAATTACTTATATCCATAGCTTTCGTATGACTCTCCACAACTGCTCGCAATCCATCAACCCATTCTTGTCGTGAACGTGCGTCAGCTGCACGTAGTTTCAATGTATCGCCAGAGGCACAGCCGATGGAGAAGGTGCGCGAATCTTCATCACTAGGACAAACTACGGCGCCTGCCAAATGTACTTGTCCGCGTGGAGCGCCAGCTAGCACCTGTGCCGATGGTGCTGATTCATCACCAGTCGAAGAAGAGTCACACAAATAATAGCTCAGTGTGCCGGTCTGTGAATCCACCGTGAACCAGCGGTATTGCCAACCTATAAATGTTTGCGTATGCAATTTTAAGCACTTTTATGGTTTGTTAATCAAGGACAAACCTTTCATTACATTGGTGTATTTGAAAAGCAGTCCATGCAATGGATGACGCAAAGTTTGATTTAGCACACGATTTATATTGGTATCCATGTTTGGAGGATGAATATTCTCGTTTGATAATTCGTTTGTGGTCGTAATCACCTCACTTTTGTTGAACGTTGTTAGTGTTGATGTACTCCCAGCTAATGTTAGTTGTTTGTGTTTTGATTTCCTTTTGCGGTGTTCTAGGGTTAATTTGATTTTACGTAGAATTTTTGCAAATTTTGATGGAAAATAAATAAAGAAAAAGTTTTAAAAATATCTGAGCAAACGCGACAAAATACAATTGTCAAATGAAAATGTCAATTTGACAATCCATATAAAAAGCATTCTCTTCTAAAGCAGATATGTTGTAAAAACGTGAATGGTTCTCCAATCAGAAAAGCAATATCACTTCTTAAAAAAAAAATTAGGAATAGGTTGCTTTATGGAAAGGGATATTGAATTACAAATTGGGTATGTATTTAAATATTTTTAGAGATATTTTGAATTTTATATTATTCTCTCACATTATTTAAATTAGCAAAGGAACGTTTTTGATTTTCTTGACTGAACAGTACAATTACTCCGAATGAACTTTCTTTCGTTCGGCACCTAAGCATGCGAGAGATTTCTCCAAAATGCAGAGTTGCATTATTTAAACAAAAATATGTAATATTCTCATACGTTTATGCGTACAGATAGATCTTACACCATTTTTTAAATTAATAACACCATATTTATCAATTAAATACTTTATTTTTATATTTTGAAAATTTCTATTAAATATTTCTAACCTTAGCAAATTATCGAAATATATTTCAAATAATGACCATATTAAATAGGATATTTGTTATTGTTTGGTCTCTATTTACATTCTTCTTTTACGTACTTGTTTACTTTGGCATCATTCGTGTTTTCGTTGTCATCGACAACAGTGGAGAGTTTGGAGAGAGCTCAAGTGAAAAAAATTTGTTTCGTTTCGTTCTCACATTGGGCAGTAAATCCTCCAGCAAAATTTGTAATTTTTAACCAGAAATAGATAAAATTTAAAACTTATGAAACTGTAAAATGAATATTCTAACTACGTGATATTGAAATTTAATATAAATTGTGCGAATTTGTTGTGAAATAGTGTTTTTCCGGCAATTTACAATTTCTCAAAAAATCAATGACAGCAAAAAACAGCGGAGCACCACCATCATCAGCAACATCAGGAGGAGCAAAAGAATAGCGAGAGGAAACTAAAATCGTTGGAGTGTAATAGGAGGATGAAGAAGAAGCAACCATAGGCAAGTAGTTAAGCAGCAATCAGCGAAATCAGACAGTGTACCAGTCCGCTGGCCGCAACCAGCGCCGACTACAAAAATGTTCTTTCAATTCGCGTTTGTGTGATTTTGTTTTATTTTGGAAGCTACTGCTCCAATGAATGATGAGTTGTAGTTAAAGATGAAGAGTAACACAAAGAATATCCGAAAAGAGATAAATACAATAATAATGAAAAGTTTAAAATACAAGAAAATGAACCAAAATTTGGAATGGTGCTGTTGACGTTGTTTTATTAATGCTGCTGAAGTCGACGTCGACATCGACGACCATTGTGACGGCAACGTTGGGTAGCACATAAGGCAATGGTAGCAATGGACGACGCATTGTAAACGGAAATGTCTTCGACAAGTAATAATTGCTCAATGCAAATTAACAAATGATTAGTTCAGAGAAACAATATATTATTAAGCACAGAGTTGGAAAGTGTAATGAAAAATGTCAAATTTAGTTAATTTATTAAACATTAAAGTGAATTGAGAAAAAAAATTTGAGGAGGATTTAGGGGCGTTAGAACTTTAAATCTGAGTAAACGACATAATTGCCCACCATGTGCGAAGTGTAACAATCTGATATATTGTGATTTTTTTTTTTTTTTTGTTATTGCATGAGTCAACTTTGTTATTTCGCTTTCGGAGTTAGGTGACAAATAAAAATATGAATTAAAAAGTGGTTGCAAGTGAACACATATGTTTTGAAATAAAATACCAACGAAAAATCCGAAGTTATGGCGGTAAAAAAGAAAACATTTGCTGAACGTAAAAACCGTGAAAAGGTCGATAGAAAAATCGATTAACACCTGTAAACGTTGCCAACAAAAGAACTTTTACCTTAAAAAAAGAAAATAACATAGCCTTTATTGTGTACCATAAATATAAACAAATATGGACGGTCAAAGGGCTCGGGATATTTTAACACTGCTTCAGGAGCGTGTTGTATGCCTCACTGGTGGTCGTGATAGACGAGGTGGTCCCTTGTTATGCTTTCCAGCAACACCGAAACGAGATCGCCTTAAACCGGAGGATTTACGTCGTTTGCTTAGCTATTTAATTATGATACCAAGGTTAGTATTTACTCAATAATTTAAAAATTCTTATATCCATACAAGATTCCATATCAATATAAAACTAACTATTAACATTATAAATGTTTTCGCCTTTGCCATTTATTCTTTAGCATTTTATTGTACGCCAGTTCTGAATCTTTGATATAAAAATATCCCTAAAATCAAACCAAACATTTTTTAAGTTCCTGTTTCTATTTAGTCAGACACACAATTATCGAGGGCAAAGTTATATGAATTACCAATCGTTTATTTCCGTCCATCATTCTCTTGTTTTTACACTCAAATTTTGCAAGCATTTTCTCCGCTTGGGTTTTGCATTTCTTATCTTCCACTATCCGCTTTTTGAACAAAAGATTGGTGAGGGAAATTTCACTTCATACACGGTGCTTGTATAAACATGATTGCATATTGCAGCATGATTCATCTAAGTGTTATGCGTTATGGACTCCAAAGCGTCAGGCTTCAGGCTTAATGCAACCTGCGCACATATGGTGTGTCAGCAGGTATATAATATTCGCTATATTTAAGCTTAAACAATTGTTTATGTGTGTGTGTGTAGTAAATTGTACATATGTGTGAACTCCTGTACAAATTGTGTTTTCGGAAAAAACACTAAAAAAATAAAAAGTTATTGCTTGCATAATAATACAAATTTTGAAACAGGCACTCGGAAACAAAAGCGAATTATTGTTTTTGTCTAAAAGCATTATGAAATGCAGAAAATAAAAAATGAAGAGGAATATAAATAAAACAAACAAAAATTACATGAGCATGTTGTCACTTCAAAACCTCCTAAAGGGGCTTCGCCACTGTCGAATACATTAATTTACGTATAAGGAAACTACACAAATTAAAAACTACAAAAAATAAACTAAAACTATATACATAAAGTGGCAGTGAGGAACCTCACAATTGCACGCAACGCCCCAACAAAACGCACAATTAAAAATAAAAACGAAAGCAAAAGAACAATAAAAAGAATAAGGCAGCTCCAATGTACAAGGCGAATGAAAAATTACGCAAAATGAACGAAAGAACAAAAACCAAAACAACAAGAACAAATAAATCTAAAAGACAAAGAGCAGCAATGGAGAAGCGCACTACAAAGATATGTCGAGACTTTAGGCAACTTTGGAGAAGGTGACGGCGACAGTTACAAAAATGAGGAAAACAACGCCGGTGGCGGCTACGTCGACGACTTTTGACTATATAAACGGCATTGGCGCGACTTTGGCGACGTTATGGCCTGCCTGCCTGCTTGCCTGTCTGCCGAAGCAATGGCAGTGCCACGAACAACGCCTCCTACTACGCCGGCATCATAAACATCATTGTCAGCGAACGTCGACCACAGTGCCAAAACACACAGTGGCATAAATTTCTAAGGAAATCCATAAGCGTTGAAAATACGTCTTTGAATAAATACATTCGTAATAATACAAAAATACAAATGATATATGTCTTCGCATAAGTGTACATATGTACATATGTATATACATAACTATGTATGCAGCTAAATATATAAAATACCCTGCAATAAATCGAAGTTGTTCAAGGCCAGGCAACACCAAATATTTTTTCATAAATAGTTGGTGAGCCACATGCTATATTATTGGAAAAAAATTAAAAGAAGACTTAAGTTCGGGTATAACCGAACATTTTATACTCTTACAACTTGCAAGGATTTAAGTCTAGGGTGAGATTTCAGCCGATTTTATTGATTCTGAGCACCAATGTGCACCGTTATAAGAAAAATACACTATCTCAATTTTATTAATATATGTAACTCGCATGCTGCCCAATATATGCGGTATAAAGTCACCCGAAAGATCGAAATTCTTTATATTAAGTATATGGGGCTAAAAGAAGTGTTATCCCGAACCAACTCATTTGTAGCACACAAAATTACTACTATCTGAAGTTTAATCAATAAATCTAACACAATGACCAATATTTTCGGTAAAAAATCAATCACTGCGGTCAACATATTAGTACCTAGGAACTTTAATAGTTTTGGCATTGCACTATTCGTGCAAAGCTTTATCCTTATCCATTCTTAATTCAGAACTGTGATATATGGGAAGTAGGCGTGGCTGTAGACCGAACTTTGTTGAAATCGGGAAGATTTCGAGATATGTGATTTCAGCTAAAAATAGGCGCTGTCACGTTCGTCGCTCAATATATATATAGGTTTTCGGTTAATATTGTTTTGTGGGCGTGGTAGATGTCCGATTACGCCCATCTACTAACTCGTAATTTTTTTGCAAAAGAACGCACCTAATAATTTTTATCAAGGTATTCCCATTTTAACTCAACTTATAGCTTGCACAAATGGACAGACAGACAGTCAACTCGACTCGTTTAACCCTATGTTCTTTTTCTTCAAAAAGGAAAAGTTGTCTAACCATATGATTTTCACCCCGAGTAACTTTTGTATATTTACATTCTATAAATGTCTTTTAACAAAACGACTACCGGCATAACACTGTCCACCTCTTTGCATAATCCCACAACTCTTCGCTAACATGCTCTCAAACATTTCGGGTTTTGTTGTTGTATGGCGAGGGAAAGAAACCTAAAGTAATTTGTATGAATGTTGTCCGTCAACTTGACTTCTCGTATAAAAATTCGGGTAGATTCTGGTTACGTAGACCCGACTGTCGGCTTACTTTAACAATGTTTCGTAGTCTCTCCACATATCTATTCGATTACGATTTAGTTTTCTAGTATGGCGCTATTGTACTTTTAATGATAAGACTTCACTGTTATGTTGTTTGTTCTTGCATTACAATACAATCTGGTTCGACGACGTTCGGAACGACCGATAAGTATTAAGCTTAATGCCTTATTTGATGTATCCATTCCTCAACATACATAATTGATTATTATTATTTTGATTATGATTATTTCTGTATAACCAAGCGTGACTTCCTTGATAGGAAACTGTCGCATCAAAAATGCATACCTTTTGGAAGCATATTTCTCTTATCAAAGAAAAATATTAAGAGCAATCAGGGCAAACGCGTTTATCACTCAACTGTCGAGGCTTAATGATGCATTTTACTGTGGCTGCTTTTGTTCTAAAAATACACAAACCACAAGCGAACTGTCTAATTATCTCGTCACAGACAGCTGTGTGCTGCTCACAATTCTTATCAGCATTTTCTCATAACATCGTCATAGCGGGTACGAATTCCAAGTAGTTCTATTCAGCAGCCAGCATGGCCACCTTGTTCGGTCGGTTATCAGCGCGCCAACAGCAATTGTAGAATCAACACAGGCACATACATGTGTACATACAATACATCTATTTACTTAAATATATTTCGGCACTTCTATTTCGAATATTGTTGATGCATTCGACTTACTAACGTACATTTATATCTACAAATCTTCGTGTGATTTGCCTTTCCTTGTACACGGCTATGGTGTCAAATTTCATGAATTTGTTTTGAGCTGTTTATGTTTACATATACATACATTGATTGTGGTTCAATGTATGTATGTATATGCCTGTGCCTGTTTATATTGTATATTAAGTGTGCTTGGTACCGGAAACTAACAGGCGTTGTGTGAGTAATATGAACCTACGTATGCTTTTGCAAATGAGTTATAATAATATTTTAAATTAAAAAATACTTTTATAAAGTTCTGCACAGGTATGTATTTACTAGAATTGTTTATAGAATTACTATAACAGCTGCTATAATCTATACTAAATATATTGTTAACCCCAATATTGGCGGCAGGAAACTACCTTGCTAAGGTTCTTAAGGAAGAATGGACGCACAACTAAAAATTGCAATAGATAGAAAACATATACATATGTATTATTAATTCACTACCCGATCCTATTCAATTCTTTACATTACTTGTGGGAAGTGATCAATATCCCCACAGAATAAAGGTAGAATGTTACTAGCTTCAGTCAACCTATTGAAAACTTTTGAGCTCTGACAGACGAGCAAAATTAATTACGCTAATGCGCATTGAAATTTTATGGTGACAGACAGCAGACTTTTGCATTTAGACAGTTGAAAGTGAAATTTGTTTATTTATTAAAAAAAAAAGTGAAATAAAAATGAATAAGATAAATTACTAATAGAAATTTTGGCATTTTTCGTTTATTATTAACTACGTTCAAAGATAATAGAGTGAAATTAAAAGCAATAATTGATTGTAATGCGGAAAAAGTGTGCGAAAAAGTTAAGAACACTAAAAAACAAGAAAAAACGTTAACTTCGGTTGCACCGAAGCTAAATACCCTTCACAGGTGCATTTCTGTTAGTAACTATGTGTCCAGTTTGTATGGAAGCTATATGCTATAGTAACCCGTTCTAAATAAGTTTTTTAGAGATTATATTGTTGCCTTAAAAAATAATATATACCAAATTTCGTGAATATATCTTGTCAAATATGAAAGTTGTCCATACAAGAACTTAATTCCGATCGTTCAGTTTGTATGGCAGCTATATGCTATAGTTAACCCATCTGAACAATTTTCTCGGAGATTACATTTTTGCCCTAGAAAATAATCTGTACCAAATTTGGTGAAGATACATTGTCAAATGTGAAAGTTGTCCATACAAGAACTTGATTCCGATCGTTCAGTTTGTATGACAGCTATATGTTATAGTTAACCGATCTGAACAATTTTTTCGGAGATTACATTGTTGCCTTAGAAAATAATATATACCAAATTTCGTGGATATATCTTGCCAAATGTGAAAGTTGTCCATACAAGAACTTGATTCCGATCGTTCAGTTTGTATGGCAGCTATATGTTATAGTTAACCGATCTGAACAATTTCTTCGCAGATTACATTGTTGCCTTAGAAAATAATATATACCAAATTTCGTGAATATATCTTGTCAAATGTGAAAGTTGTCCATACAAGAACTTAATTCCGATCGTTCAGTTCGTATGGCAGCTATATGCTATAGTTAACCGATCTGAACAATTTTCTCGGAGATTACATTTTTGCCCTAGAAAATAATCTATACCAAATTTGGTGAAGATACATTGTCAAATGTGAAAGTTTTCCATATATGAACTTGATTCCGATCGTTCAGTTTATATGGCAGCTATATGTTATAGTGGTCCGATATCGGCCGTTCCGACAAATGAACAGCTTCTTGAAGAGAAAATGACGTTTTCAAAATTTCAAAACGATATCTTAAAAGCTGAGGGACTACAGACGGACAGACAGACGGACATGGCTAAATCGACTCAGCTCGACATACTGATCCTTTATATATATACTTTATAGGGTCTCCGACGATTCCTTCTGGGTGTTACAAACATCGTGACAACTTAATATACCCTGTTCAGGGTATTAAAAGGAGAGCAAACTGTGCGTTGTTTATTTTCTGCCATCTAAAAATTTAAAATTTGTTTTTGTTAATATACTTGCACATAATTTAATTAGCAATATAAAACTACTTACCTCTGATGCTGTAAATGCAAAGGAGGCAGCAGACTTCAAGCGGCATCTGTCAGCAGTGTTGCCTATTCAATTTTGTTAAATTCAGCAAAATGCACGAAATTCTTGTGCATTACATACTTGCATTAACATGGGTCAAATGCGCAAGTAAATGTAAATTAAGCCCGCTAATACATATTAGCGCTGTCGTCTGTTTATAGCCCTATTCGAAGACATAGTTGAAAGGGAATCCTCAAGATATTTCGGAGGGAGAAGCC
Source organism: Bactrocera zonata (assembly GCA_037783105.1). Taxonomy (NCBI): domain Eukaryota; kingdom Metazoa; phylum Arthropoda; class Insecta; order Diptera; family Tephritidae; genus Bactrocera; species Bactrocera zonata. Next base: position 385,464 of record JBAWJQ010004179.1, on the reverse strand, counting down.
CCTCGAACCTACACCGTTTCTATAAGATCAACTAGTCCCTCAGTTTTAAGATATATATCTGAAATTTCGAACAAGTCTTTTTATCGGTAAGAAGCTACTCCTTTGCCGAAAAAGAAATCAGACCAATAGAGGATGTACATATGTACATACATACATAGTTGTCATACAAAGTGATAGGTCAAAAATAAGTCATTGTGTGGAAAACTTTTTTATTTGGCAAATTATCTTCACTTAATTTAACATAGATGTTGTATAGATCGGACAATTGTATCATATACGCACCTGCACCTGTGAACGGTATACTAGTTTCGTTGCAGCCGGAAATAATGATTTTTTTTTTTCAAAAAATGGTATTGTAAATTTTGGAATTTTAAAATCTAATAAATGTGGAACGTAGTCACACACCCTGTACTCACGTAATTATTCTACTTTTACTTTATATAACCCTTATAAGGTACCGACGGGTTTTCTAAGCCCATAAAAAAACGTATTTATGAGTACATTACCGACGTCATTTATTTTTTGCCTCCTACTCCCAAAGACTCAAATGTGCGACAGACGCAATAGTTGCATGGCTCCTATTTCAAAATTTATATACTATACATTCTTATTTAATTATGCATTCAAAACAACACTTAGGAAAGAGTTAAGATACGCATACAAATCTGTATACATCCATATGTACATATACGGCCGTGTATATCCATTTGCAAGATTGTATGTATATTGATACAAATCACTGTGGTTTGTGGTTAACTAATATAATTAAAATTAAGCGGAAAATTAGTTTACAAGACAATATTATCAGTGTTTTATAACGTGATCGCATATTTTGATATCTAAAATATTTTACAAACATTAATGTGTCGAGTAGCATAGTTCGTAAATTTTGCTTAGATATACTCTTCACTATTTATTAATTTTGGTTTTTCCTTCAAATGAAAATCTAACTTGTTTATTTTTTATAAAGTGTAATTTAATAGTCTTCGTAAATCGGACTATTGTTATTTAACTTTTAATGTAAATAAAAAATGCTTGCTTCTTTTGTGTCAAAATTTATTGCGTGATCTTGCGTGATCTCTTTGATCACTGGATTACCCTTTGCTTGCAAAAAGCTTGTTTATCCAAATATTTTTGATTACAGTAAAGAAATTAATGAAAAGAAATTGTGTCAGCATAGTAATTCATTGTAAAAAATCTTAATTTATGCAAACTTTAAACAATCGCTTTACCAATGTGTGTTGTGTGTATGTCTGTCGTAGTTCATTGCCTTATTGGGCATGTGTAGTCACATATGTATGCCGGTGCGCGGTCTGCTGTTTTCGCTCCTATTTTTACGGCTTGTTCACGTCGAGCCATTCGCACGTTCACACTGCCCCCTTCTCTCTCTCTTTCGTTCTCTTTTGGTCGCCCGTTTCACCCAGTCTACCGCCTTTCACCCTTTTATTAAAACTTTATGTTGGCTCCAACTAATTTCACTAATTTGCTATTCTTTCATTTCTTCATAGTGATTCAGCGAAGAACCTCGGCTTCACGGTCATCATTGATATGCGGGGCAATGGCAATTGTTCCACCAACCTAAAGACAATACTCAAAGTACTACAGGAGCACTTCAGCGCTAACATACACAACGTGGTGCTAATTAAACCGGATAATTTTTGGCAGAAGCAACGCGCTTCGATATCGACAAATAAATACAAATTTGAAACATCGAATATATCGATCGAGGCCCTACACAAAATAGCCGAGGCGCATCAATTGACTTCTGATTTTGACGGCACGCAGCCGTACGATCACCAACAGTGGACCGAATCGCGTTTGGCAATCGAAGATTTCTTTTGGCAAGCGAGCGATATGGCCGATCGCATCGACGATCTGCAGGAAGACTTACAGCGCAATGATTTCGCCGAAGATGTTAACGGCGCGAAGCATTCACTCGATCATCACAACGAAATGAAGAAGAAAATACAAAATCTGCCGATAGAAGATTTGGAATTGCAGAGCAAGAAATTGCTAGCTAAGATCAATAAGAATGCCGGTGGCGCTGGTGTGCCTGGCAGACAGGTGAGTGCATATAGTTGAAATATGTAATTTTAATGAAAATATAAAATTTTTATTTCGATCATAGCCCTGTGTTGGCTCCGGCGCCGACTGTGGTGGCAGCGATTCCGGCACTTCAACGCAGACGCAAAACTCTTCCCCAGCTTTTCGGGCTGCCACTAATAATCCCGACATGGCCGCGGCTATCAATAAAGCACTGCGTCAAGTTGACCTCATACGTAATGGTCAACAACGTTTGCTCACCTTGTGGCAACACAAGAAGTCCAAATTAGACCAGTGTTTTCAATGGCGTCTCTTCGAGCAAGATTGCGAGAAAATGTTCGACTGGATATTGCACAATCGTGATGTCTTTCAGATGTCTTATGTCGAAATTGGGCATAATTATTCTGTGGCGAAATCACTGCAGGACGAGCATCAAAAATTCGCAGTCGCCTCCATGAATGTGTCAGTCAATATTGATCGCATACTTGCCGTTGCCTCACGCCTCATTGAGAGTCAACATTACGCTGCGCAACACATTAAAACACTAGCCACGCGCCTCGATCGCACTTGGAAAGACTTCGCTGCTGGTCTGGATGAACGCACGGCGGTGCTACAACTGAGCGTACTCTTCCACCACAAAGCGGAACAGTATTGCAATAGCGTGGCCTCTTGGGCAGCCGCCTGTCAGGCCTCGCAGCCGCTTCCATCGGATATACAAAGCCTGGAAACAGCAATACGTACGCATCAGTCACTGTACGAAGCCATGTGTCAGGCTTACACCGAGGTGCACTCGACCAGCAAGAAACTACTCTACCAATTGGATCATCTGGTGCAGGTGTGCAATCAACCTCCGCCACCTGGTGTGCCCGATCACCGCAAGAATAGTAGCTTTAATAAATACGAGCGCCAGAACCCGGCAGCTGACTACAGTGAGGGTGCTTCGCATGTGCTTGCCGTTATTCACCAAATATTGGGACATCACCGCTCGCTGGAGGCGAAATGGCATCAAGAGAAGATCAGATTGCATCAAACTTTGGCGTTGCGCCTCTTCCAGGAGGATGTGAAACAAGTGTTGGATTGGCTGAAGAATCATGGTGAGGTATTTTTGCGCAAGAATACCGGCATTGGACGCAACCTGCAGAAGGCACGCGTCTATCAAAAGTCACATGAGCACTTTGAGAATGTGGCACAGAACACTTATAGCAACGCGGAGAAATTGCTCTCAGCCGCAGACGAACTGGCAAGGAGTGGCGAGGCAGATCCCAATGAGATATACTCAGTTGCGCGTGAACTAGAGTTGCAGGTTGCCAGTTTTGCCGAGCGCGTTGAGCAAAGGCGCCGCCGCTTGGAAATGGCTGTTATATTTTACACACACGAGAAAGAAGTCACCGCTTGGATTGACCAATTGCGCACCGACGTGTCCACCGATCAAACTATGCTCTCTCAGGAGAATCTCGAAGGTATTGAGCGACATTTACAACAATTCCGTGAGCAGCAGGAGAGTACCCTCAAGGGTTGCATGCAGACCATCGCACAAGGCGAGGCGTTGTTACAGGAAATGCGCTCACTCGAATACGATGAGAATAGCTTGTCCATATCGGGACTCGAAACGACTTTAGAGAAATTAACCAAACAAAAAGTGGAATTAGAGGAACTTTGGTCAGCGCGTCAATATCGCGCCGATCTTATACTTCGTTTACGCTATTTCGAACGTGACGCAATGGAGCTCTCATCACAGTTGGAAATTTGGTCGGAGGAGTTGCAGCATGCCGACTTGTCACGTGACTACCAAAAGGCCGAACAATTGATACGAATGCACAACGACTCCGTAACTGACATTCAGAACACTACCTACGAGGTGTTACAACAGGGACAGGACCTACTGCAAATGTTCGAAACGGCTGGCATCATTTCGATGGCGGATGCCACGCACACAGCGCAGGCGCGCATACAGTACCTCTTGGACTTTTTGGGCGAGCGTGAAATTGACCTTGAGGAACTGTCTGAAGCGAAGCGCGCGAAGTTGGAGCAAGCCGTGCAGCTGTGCCAGTTTCAAAATGATGCCAATCAAGTAATATCATGGATACGCAACGGTGAAGCCATGCTGGTGGCCAGCTTTGTAACGCCCAATAGCTTGCAGGAGGCCGAACAGCTACGCAAGGAACACGAACAATTCCAGGTGCGATTGACTTATTTCTTTTTTCAAATTTCAATTTTCATTACGTTCACAGGTTGCCATTGAGAAAACACACACCTCCGCCGTACAGGTGAAATATCGCGCCGACGCGCTCATCAATGCCAACCATTACGATCCACAATCGATACGTGAAATCTCAGATGATGTCACAAAGAAGTGGCAACAACTGGTCACCTACGCCGAAGAACGCCACAAACTGGTGACCGCCTCAATGAATTTCTACAAAACCGCGGAGCAAGTGTGCTCCGTTCTCGACAGCCTAGAGCGTGAGTATCGCCGCGAGGACGATTGGTGTGGCGGCGGTGGCTCTAGTGATAAAGCTCAAACTATTGTGCAACTAATTTCCAAGCATCAGGAACAGAAGGAGGCATTCCTCAAAGCTTGTACACTGGCACGTCGCACCGCCGAAACATTCCTTAAATATGCAAACCGTTCGCAACAGTACTATAAGTACCAGTCGCAGGGCAACTGCGAGACGCATGTACGCACCATCCTCGATAAGCTGTTGACGCAGGAGAATCAGGTGCTCGAATTTTGGACACAACGCAAGAAATCGTTGGATCAGTGCCAGCAATTTGTGTTGTTCGAACGCAGCGCTAAGCAAGCCATCGAATGGATACACAACACCGGCGAGGCCTACCTCTCCTCACGCACCAATCTGGTGGGTAAGACACGCGAAGAGACCGAAGGTCTGCTCAAAGAGCACAACGAATTCCGTGGCACGGCGAAGGAAACTCGTGAGCGCGTTAAGTTGCTCATACAACTGGCCGATAGCTTGGTGGAGAAAGGACATGCACACGCCAGCGCCATCAAGCAGTGGGTTGCGTCTGTCGATCAAAGGTGTGTTGTGCTAAATTTTTCTTATAATATTTGATTTCAAGTTTTATCCCATATTTGTTGTAACAGATATAAGGACTTCAGCAATCGCATGGACACTTATAGAGAGCAGTTGGAGAAGTCTTTGGGCATGTCTATGGTGGTGCCGCTGGAGTCGGACGCAAATTCTTCGATTAGTTCTGCTTCTGGTGAGTAACCGTAAATCAACAGTTAGCGAGAGCAAAGTGCTTGGATATTAAATTTTTACACAAAATTGATTTCTCTTAAAGCTCTTGTGTTCTTAAACTGTTCTTTTGTATTTATTCTTCAGACATAAATAATAAAATCAACAAATATGCATTAATTTCAGGCTCCACCACCGATCGCCACTCAGATCCTTCGCTGGAGGCCAAACTCACTACATCCTCCACGGCCGCATCGAAGGAGATTAACGAAGAGAAACGTAAATCCGCACGCAGAAAAGAGTTCATTATGGCCGAGTTAATGCAGACTGAACGTACCTATGTAAAAGACTTGGAGACTTGCATCAAATGCTTCCTTGAAGAATTTCGCACTGGGCAGGGTGTGCCAGCTGCATTGGCCGGCAAGGAGGACACACTCTTCGGCAATATACGTGAAATTTATAATTTCCATCAGAAAATATTTTTACGCGAATTGGAGAAATACGAAACAATGCCCGAAGATGTTGGACATTGTTTCGTCACTTGGGCCACAAAGTTCGATATGTATGTATATTATTGCAAAAATAAACCGAACTCGAATAATTTGATGGTACAACATTCGGGCACATATTTCGATGAGTTGCAACATCGACACAAGGTCGAACATCCCCTACCAGCTTTTCTCATTAAGCCCGTACAACGCATTACAAAATACCAATTATTACTCAAGGATCTACTCTCCTGCTGTGAGGAGAGTCATGGTGAAATCAAAGAAGGTTTAGAGGTTATGTTGAATGTGCCGAAGAAGGCGAACGACGCAATGCACTTGTCATTGTTGGAGAACTGTGATGTGCCCATAGATAATTTGGGTGAGGTGGTGTTGCAGGATGCATTCCAAGCTTGGGATACAAAGCAATTGATACGTAAAGGTCGTGAACGGCGTGTATTCTTATTCGAATTGTATTTACTCTTTGCCAAAGAGGTGAAGGACTCAAACGGTTCCGTTAAATATCAATTCAAAAGTAAACTCATGACAACCGGTTAGTTAGATATTGAATAATAATAATTTGTAGTCAGTATTAACTCGTTATCAATGATTTTTACAGATATGGGCATCACCGAACACATCGAGGGTGATGAAACCAAGTTCGCTGTGTGGACGGGCCGTTCGCCAATGCTCTCCGATTGCCGTATTGTGCTGAAGGCAAATAGCTTGGAGACCAAACAAGTGGGTACAGAACAATTTGAGGCATTTAAGACATATATTTTTGGCTCATTTTTATATAAAATAGAAACTTGCCACCTATTTGAAAACGTTCCGTCAAAAAACTTGGAAATATTCAATACGATATGAGCTAATGTTGATTGAACCCTATTTTTAAAGTAGGGTTCCAAATTGTTTAAAATCTTTTATTCAATGTTAGTCTAAACGAATTTTAAATATATGTACATATATCAATGCATAAAAGTTTAAAAAAACCTAATTATTACCAAATAAGCTATTCAGATCGGACCACTGTAGCATATAGCGATCATACAAACTAACCGATAAAAACAAAGGCTTTGTATGGGAAACTTTTTTATTTGACAGGATGTCATCACGAAATTTGGCATGAATTATTTTCCAAGGTAACGGTACAACTTTCGAATAAATTGTTTAGATCGAGCCACTATAGCATATAGCTGCCAAACAAACTGATCGATCAAAATCAAGTCCCTGTATAGTAAGCTTTATTATTTGTGAAGGTCGATCAAACCGAAGTGAACGTTTTTTCTTATTCGAACAAAATTTAAGTTTTCTTTATTAAAGAAAGTTTCTTTTATGAAATGACTTAATATCGTATTATAACCTTATACAAAAGCTGATTTCTATTATGTGTAACAATATTTTATAAGTTAAAAACGTCTCGTCGTTCTCTAACTTCGTTTACCATTTCTCCAGGTGTGGGTGAAGAAAATGCGCGAAGTCATGCAAGAAACCTGCTTTTCGGGCACCTCGCTGACACTACCGAAATCGCCGGCTAAGAACTCCGGCTCATCGCAACGTTCATCGCGTGATTTAGACGAACCACTGACGGAGAATGATCACGATCGCTGCTCATTAGCCAGCTTTGGTTCCGGCAATACCACAGATAGTGACAATAAGGTAAGTCATTTCAATACCATCCCCGTAACGAAATTCGATTTAAAAGTGAAAATAATGAGAGAAGAACGCGCTTCATGCAACCGGTTATGAGTAATCAGCTTTTCCAATGTATTTGAATTGCGCAGTAATGCTAATGCATATTAGCATATTTTGCACATTTCATAGAATAATAAGGCAACAATTAGAATAAAAAGACTTGAAAACTCACACCCTCATTTTTCTGTTTCTCGCCGACACCTTAATTGTATCACATTTCCTTTGAATATCTTTTTTTGTTTCGGTTTTGTCTTTGTTGTATTTTTATTTGTGTTGCCCTTAGTGCCTCTACGGCTTGGACTAATTTTTTCTGCTCATTTTTGGAGCGCCATTCGCCAGTTTGTTGAGCAATTTCAGAGTCCTATTCGTAATCCCACATCATAGGAGATGTTGAGATCCTTTGCTATCTCTCTGATGTCCGTTATTTTAAGTCCTTAGATTTTATCATCATTAACAGAGCTGGATAAGCGACTCGCATGCGGCTAGTGTTCGATAACTTCACGACCTTCACAAAATACGAGTCAAATTTTAACACTTGGTACATATATTTTACATACTACTCGAGAAATTATCGTATTTAAGTGGCTTCTTCTTCGACTTTCTGCCCAAAAATACTTATAATAGAACATCAAATTCCTTTTCCGTTCAAAACTTGTGTAATAATTTACACTTCCTCGCGCAGCTCTTGTTGCAGATTTCGGCATATCAATCTTTATATTATAATAAAGCTCCAAATGCGTAGCTTACAAAGCGCCCAAGCATACTGGACTATAATATGGTATAAATTAAGTTCTGAAATTAAGTAAATATATGCATGCAGGCTACAAAGAAAGCTCCCTGGTACGGTCCACAATTGTTTACAACAGCAGCTTTTATGTCTCGCATCTGCAAAAACGCGCACCGCACCTGCTCTAACTGCTGCTCCCCCACCACCACGCGAGGATGAGCACATAATTTGGCCTACCTCACGTTGGAATTTGGTATACATTTATGCACAAAAATTCGTAGCCTCTGGTGGTATATATTATATGTGTCGTATATTCTACGATTTAACTATTTTCCAGCCACGCGTTTCTCCCCCACAATCAGGTGCGCTCACGCAGAGCATCTAACAACATCGCTTTCGCGAGTGTGAATCGAGGTGGAGAGAGAGACAGCGAGCGTGAGCGAATTTGTAGTGCGAGCGCATTTCTCAACCCCAGCAAAAGCTCCGTGCTACAAACTAATACACTTTATTTATGTGTTGTCTTCTGAGTAGCTACTTATAAGCATACACTTAAATACATACATATGTTTATTTTGATACGCAAAGCTTCGACGCACATACATATATGCTGAGAACTTTGTTTGCTTAATATTAATTGAATTGAGATAAATAAATAATTGTTACAGAACATATGAAATTTTACAAGTTCTTGACAATTTTCACATGTATGCATCAGTCCTTATTCAGTTCTGTTAGTAGTTTAACTTACCACCATCTTCTTTGGCAAAGTTCACTAAAATAAAAAAATCTGACTTCCTCTTGAAAATGGATTAAAAAAAGGTTTTTTTTTATTATTTCGAATACTCTTAAAATTTTTATCATTTCTTACTGTCCAAATCCTAATAACTACGTTTGAATTATGAGAAGAAATATGCGATAAATAGAATATATAATATTAGCTATGCTCGCGAAAAACTCACGAACGCGAAATATCAAATAATGAGATCCACTCCATAATTTTGTTCCTTTTGTCACGTTTATTTAATATCGTACATACATTTAGTCCCATTTTTTATTGTTGCCTTGCCAATCAAAGAAATACAATAAAACGTTGCCTACTATTAGGCGCATTGCAAATGTCCATATAGATACATATGTAAAAATTTGATGGAGACAGCCACCTACAACTCGGTGATAATTTGATAATACATTTTTTGTGGTGGGTTAGGTGTCAAGAGTAAAATTGTGATATTAGCTTTTTATGATAATTAAAAATATTTAATACTAGAAGTTATGAAGAAAAAACGTGTACAAAATTCAAGATCTGTTTCTCAAAAATTTGAGGACTAATATCAGCCGAACTTGCCTAAATCGATTTAGCTTCCCTCACTGCGTTTAGTTGTTTTTAATGGTTTGACAATAACTGACAATCAATTTGGCGTAATGACAACAGCACATTCGCGAGTAATCACTGCATAACTATTTGGCAGTGCAACCAATATTATGTATAATCAATAATTTTTTTCATATCAAGTTTTTGGTAGTTAAATTGTTTTCGATCGGTAATCATTTTTTGAATATACTCTTCTGTTTAAATTTTTTTCTGATAAGCAAAATGATTAGCTTAGGCAGATATGTGTTTTTAATTTTTTTGGTTGCTTTTGTATTGCTACCCACATTTGTGGATATGCAAGCAATAAAATTATACTCATCAAAAGATGCATCAGCAAACCTTTACGACAAGCCCCGAATGCTTTATGGCATCTCATTGCATTAACTCGAAAATACCGTTAATCCAATCTAACGCAGATTTCCTTAGGGCCCTTATGAGCTCCAAAATTTGGCACGTCAATTCCGAGTGCTAAAATTATTCGGCTACTTTAACGGAAAGCGCATATTGTTATTAGCATTTTATTATCAGCACCGCATTGTTTTCGTGCGCTTCGTTATACGCCACTTGAGTTGTACAGACGTACGTACGATTTTCTTTATCGTTTTTTGATATTCTTTAGTTGTTGTATTTTTTACCTACTCATAAGCACAATGTGGCGCATTGTTAGAATATTAATAAAGTATAAAAAAAATAGCACAACAACGCGGCTAGCAAAGATTGAGCTTTTTCACCAATGCAGAACATTTTCGACAAGAGCGAGCGAGCGAGTCGATAAAAAGCGCCCTTTTTACAAACGCACGGAGAGAGCGAGAGTATATGTAAGAATGGACGAGAACTACGTTTTCTTCGACGTTACGCTCCGTTTTCTCTTAATATGGCAACGCATAGCAATTGGCATAGTTATTGGCTGGTGCTTATTACCAACGAAACTGCTCGTTTGTCAACAATCGGTCGCCAACTTAAAGCCGATTTGGCTATACAGTGCTTGTTAAAAGTGTGTGTACCATGTATTGCCTACTACGGTCATAGCTAAGAGTACGGGCAGCATGGTGCGGCGTGTTGTTTGTGCATGTACCACCGTCACTTTTAATTGTGTTATCTCGTTCGTCGTGTGCGCTAGGAGCAGGAGTTAGTTGAGTTCGCCCGCAATCGTTTATGCGCTCTTCATTGTTGTTGTTGGACTTCCCGTTGCTAGTGGCTTCCAGTTGCGTTATTATGCGGTGTGCAAAAAACGCGCTCACAGTCTAACGCGGTGCAGAAAGTGTGTCGGTTGGTCGTGTTGAAAATAGTCGCACGGTCGGTCGCACGCCCGTTTGATCCAACGCTCCACAAACGCGTTACGCGCGTTCTACTATGTGAGCTGTCTGCTGCAATAGTTTTCGTGGATCTTTTTCTCCTTCTACTTGCTAATACATCAACTTACTTACTACTTAACTACTTGTGCTTCACCAGGCACCCGCTTCAAACTTTCTCAAACTACAAGCAGCTGATTAGAGAAGCATACAAAATAAGAAAAATTGCTCCTTAAGGGAAGCTGATTCCTTGACTACCGTCTTTACTATCTGCAAATTGCTCATGACTTCTGCAGCAGTAACGTTTTTCCACGGCTAAAAAAATGTTAATCGTGCGTTGATAATTTGACTGCGTCGGAATATTGAAAAAATATCGGATAATTCAAAAAAATATTGAAAATAAAAATTTTTGAAAGTGGAAAGTACCAAATTTTAAGTGAAAATTATCAAAGAAAAAAAATTAAATTTTTGAATTTAATACAATTTTTTAATTTGTGCACGAAATGTGCAGGCCTCCTTATTTAAAAGAGTAAATGTTGGTAAATTGTTGTTGTTTTTTTTTTAATTTAATTTGGCAAAACTTCTTTTCTATCAGTCTCTGGAAGCTTTTAATTTCCAGATCAAACGTTAAACGCTCTAGTTGCTGTTGTTGTAGCCAAAGTGTGTACTACTTTATCTTTTTAGTGCCAACTAAGTGTAAAAAATGTTGCCGTTGTGTGTGTCGCCTATCTAATCTTGAAGTTTTTAATGCAGCTGAAGTGCAAACAGTTATATATGAAAACACCAACCCGAAAATCTTTGGGAAAACAAATTGTAAATGGTAAATTGAGTAAACGCTCTGGTTTTAGCAACATAAATATGCCGCAAATATCAAAGTAGGCTGCAAATTAATGTATAAGCTGTGTGTAAAGCTTGAAAAGCAGCAAGAACAACAAACACAGGGAAAACTACCAACACGGTGGAAAGCATTTCAGGAATGCTATTGACTTGATGATAGAGCAAAAAAGGGCCGACTTTAAATAAAGTACAGAAGCACACAGCCCAAACAAACATATTTACATCCCTATCTAAATCCATGTAGTTGCATCAAATGTGTCCATGTGTGTGTGCAGGAATTTTTATGAAACGCGTTTAGTATATTAAAGCTTTTGGGTTTTATCAAATCTATTATCCGCTTACGGCACAGCATCACTAAAAGCCATTGCCAAAATTCCGTATGTGCGCAGGTTTACATTTGTATATATTGTAACTGTATGTGTCTGTGTGTGTATTTGTGCAAATATTAAGCGTTAAATCTATGCCAGATATCATCTGCGGGATGCTTGGATAACCGAAATATACTCAAAGCTGTCGTTGTCACCAACATCGTGCCACACACACACACACACACATACTTACATTGTATTCCCCATAGCATTTGTGTATGCCACAAAACGAAGCAACCACAAAACAGAGATGCCAGAAAAGAGACATAGACAGCCAAACAAACAAAAGGGCCACACAATCGGCCAGCGAAAAGTTGGCACAAAAAAGGCAAACGAGTTGCGGCAAATCGTGTATAAGAACCACAAAAATTCGTAAGCAATCGCAAAATCGCAATGTAACGCATTCCTTGTAAATTGCGCCGGTAGCGGTAGCTGGCAGTGGCTGATGCCTGGGTGCTGGCAGCTGACAGTTTGCTTAAGATGCTACTTTTTTGCCATGTTTGTTGTTGTTTTTGGTTTGGAGGTCGCAAAAGAAATGAATACACATAACATGCCAGCTAGTTCTCCTCTGCAGACTTACCACAAATCCGCATATCTTCACATAGTGTATAGAAACACAGCGAAATCAAATGTCCCTGTGATGAAAACGAAAGTAGATACCTTTAGCTGCTACTAATGGCAGCTAAAGTCGGCTTCAGCCACGGCTCAGCTGTAGCTCAGGGCTTAAATGTAAACTGTTTTTTTACCTTTTTCTAACTGTCTCTTCAACGGATCCAAATTTTACTTGTCATGTTCCAAAATGGAAGCTTGAGCGTGCGCCTCGAAATATGTCAGTATCCAGTCAAGCTTTTACTACTTGCAGCTACAATGATAAGTAAGCAAGGTTCTTTATATTGTATATAGTCCTGAGATAATAGAATTAGTTTTGTGTTAGTTTTGAACTGGTTAATAAAAATGTAAACCTAAATTAACGCCTTCAGTAGGCTGCTGAGGCAATACAGGCATGCCGACGCTTAATTAATTTTTCCTTGAGCTTCCATTAGCCTTATCATCTAGCCTTTAGTGCCTTCACCGAGTTTTGGTTTTTTTAGTTTTGGCTCATTTTAGGAGCGCCATCCACTCAATTTTTGGGCAGTTTGGACGTCAAATTCACAAACCCATATATCGATCTCGTCTCCGGTAATGATGGCGTTGAATGTAGATTCATCATCTACGTTGTCAAGCATTTTTTTTTCACCCTTACTCGACGTCGTTTTTGTAAAAGACTTTGGTGTTTTGGTACGAGTCTAGCAATGGCATGCTTCATACCTAAAACATTGACAAAAATATGTTGGGTCTATCCCTAAGAGATGTTGACATCCTCTGCTATCTCTCTGATGTCAGCACGATGAATTTCGCATGTAACATTCACAGTTGTATGTAAGACTGGCATGTAGCAAGTTTTTGATGACTTCACGACTGTCAATGAAATATTGTACTTGTGTCCATAATAAAGTAGATTCTCCGAAACACTTGAAACACTTTCAACAAATCCGTAGCCGTCATTCCATTGGAAATAAAAAGTTTTTTTTCGATAAAACCAACGGTTGGCAAAGATACACTAATTGACATATGGAAATCAATCTTCACACGAACATTAAAAAGGTTGTACCAATCCAGGAATTTGTTTTATCGGTAACTGTGTAACTGTGTGCGAAAGTTTAAATAGATCAGTCAAAGTTAAATTTGATCAGATGGTATAAATATCACAGTAAAAATTTCTTGCCATAATTTTAAGGCTTTATGTTATCGGAGTAAATGTCAAAAAATATATAACACGCTTTAAATCAACAAAGTTAAGCTTTAAAGTGCTCTATTCAAAAGTTTCTAAAAATAGAGTTCAGCTCTTTTATCCTTTCGGCACACAAATCTTTTGATCGCTGAAAGCAAAACTTAAGTAAAGTTAGTTGTTAGTTTCGAAAAGATTCAGCAGAAGACCGTCAAAAGTCCGCAGACAGTTTCCCTGCGGAGAATACTGCAAACTAAAACTATGCGGTTCATTTTAGATATGTATTTGTACAGGGTGATCCATTTCGAGGTTCCATACTTTTTTAAAGAAAAAACACAGAAACTTCAAATTCCAATGGAAATGTTTACTATCATTCGAAAGAACATTCTTTGGCATTTATTTTTTAAAATGTTGGCCACGGCTACGTCTCAGATGGTCAATCCATTGAGGTAAATTGTCGTTGACTCTTTCGAGCATTTCGACTGATAATTGGCGAATGACACGGATTAAGGCAGGACTATCCGCACAGACTTTAGACTTTAGCCCCACAGGAAAAAGTCTAACGGCGTCCTTGGTGGTCAATCGACCAACCTGACTAAAGTGTTCTCTCAATAAAGTCATTCAGCAAGTCTTTCGGTAAGTCAGTCCGAGTTGCTGCGAACGGCACCGAATCGACTCCCCATAGTTTTCGTGTACATTCTTAGCTGAACGTGGTCTACTCGGTCGAATATTATCCAGTAATGAATGCTTGGTCTCAAGATGGGTGATGGTGTTGCGAATAGTACGTTCAGTAGGCCGATTATTTTGGCCATAATTTTGAGCGAAGCGCACGAAACACATTCTTTAAAGTTGAACGATTTATAACCGTTGTTCAAGCGTAATCTGTCCATGACGAAATGCCCAACAATAATGAACGAAAATAGCACGACTTACGCGTGAATGAAAAAGGACTATTGAAAAAAAGTACATCTACTTGGATCACCCGTTATGTTTGTACGTATGGATCCAATTGTAAACTATTAGCAAGTAACTATTTTCCATATGAGAAAGGCAAAGCCCGTAAAGCGCCTTTTCGGCATTAGCAGCATTTCAAATACACTTTTATGTAATCAAATTCGCCGTAAGCTCATAATAAACACACTCACAAATGCACTTGAACAGACTCATAATAGCGAAAGTGCTGTGAGAACATTTTGCTGGCAACGATTGTGGAAGAGGTTTCTTTTTTTATAAGTTTTCTGTTTCTCGCCACACACACAAGAGACAAAATCACATATTGGGTTATCAATAAAGTTTGGCAGCAAATCTGAGCAGATTTCAAAGAATTTTATAAACTTTATTAAATAAAAAATTTGTCAATTTGATCGATTGATCGATGAAAGGCAGTTTATGTTTTGAAGAAAGAAGTTAGTAGCAGTTTTGTTGTTGTTCTGTATAGAAATATGCTTAATTTGCGTCGTTTTAATATGGAAGGTGCCTGAAAAGGGCTTAGGAAAGGTTATGGTAGTAAAAATTCCTGGTTACACTTCTTTTTTCAATTCGGGCACAAAAAGTCTTACATTAGCGCTTAGGAAGGATTCAGAAAACAATAATTGTTGTTAGTATTAATATTTTTTTAAAGTAATTTCAAAGTTAAAGGGGTATTCTGGTGTAGTTTAAGCATTTATCAAACTAAGATAAAAGGAATTCAAAACATTTTTACTATTAATTTTTTATGTGATTTTTATTGACATAATGAAATAAAAAAAGCTCAAAAATTCGTTGAATTACTAGCCGGTGGACTGGGGGCTGCAAAAAAAACAGTGCTTCCTAGTTGACATGATTCCAAGTCCTTGTCGTGATCTATAGTAAAACAAACATGTTGAAAAAAATTCTTCATTCGTTAAGATGTAGCTATGGGATTGATCATTCCCATAAAAAAAATCATAAAATGGCGTCGAATTGAAACAAATTTCCTTGAGTTTATCTCTCATTCAAACTATTCCAAATTTTAATTACAGAATATTCTTGCTTTTACCTTTAATTATATATCTTATCAGAAAGTTTGCCGATAATAGTTAGTGGTTGCGCTGCTTTAAGTAGTAAACAAATTTCTATCCAATTGAGCAGTCGAAAGCACAGAAAATAATAAAGTTCACTATTCGATGGCTTATTAATCAATACAAAAAAAAAACATGAAAGTATATATTAAAAGGTAGAGCTCTGCTAGACCTCATTGGGTTCATGGTCTCCGTCTTGGTTGCGATAATATCTTCTAATTATAGGTATTTACTTTCTTCTACCAGTCCTAGCTTTTTTTTTTATTTATCAATAAAGTCTGCTATTAGAAATATTCTACCTAATAGCAAATGGGAATATTGAACTGGATAATTTAATTTGATACTCGAATAATAATCAATAGTACATTTGTTCCAAAGCAAAGACTAAGAGTTGCAAATACATTCAGCCTTATCAATTTAATTAAAGTGTGATCCTTATATGCGGATATTTTTCTTGAGACAAAGGATTGTGATTTTTCTTGTGAAAATAGATAAATAAATTTTTCGGTATTTCCAAAACATGAATTTTATTTTTTTATCATTCAAAATTTTTATGTCGACTTTAGCGTTCAGACAGCTGACTAAAGAGTACACTTTTGATCAGTATCTTAGTAATTTCAATTTCACGTCTCGTTTAGTAACCGGTTCTATCACAAGTTATCAATATTTCAAACATTTAATTACTATAACTTTTTTCGAAAGTGCATGCAGCAGGAAAGGGAGAAGGGCAAGCTCTTAATTTGTAAGTGAGTGCAGTTCGGGAACTTTTCAAACACAAGCACACCGGTATGCACGCTTCCAGCTGAGTGAAGCTGCTTTCAGCAATTTAGTTATTCTCATTTTTGATTCATTACAAATGTTTTGTGAGATTTCGCATCTTACTATTTTAATCAGCATTTCAATGCGCTCTGCCTGCCCGAAGTGCGCGTGTGTGTGTGCAAAAACCAGAGAAATTTGTGATAAACAGCAAAAAATAGCGAATCATAATGAAATGTGGATATAATACATATAGTATGTACAACGTCTTATAAGCAAGCTTTCCAACGAAAAAATAGCTCATATATGTAAAGTAATAAATTTGTAACAAAAACCAGTATTTTTCACACGAATACTAAGCTGCAGCGCAGGGTTGCTTTGACACGTCACGTGCTATCATATTCCTGTACTTTGCTTCATTTGATGTACCATAATGCGTATTCTAATTTTATTTCAAATTTTCGTTGGAACACCGCAATAACAGGTCCGCTATGCTCCATCTTGCTGAAACCAAACGCTATTGACGTTCTGGCTAAAATAACTCATTCAACATCTTTAAATAACGGTGCCCATTGACAGTTACTGCGACACCACCAATACACCTTGATGAAGGTGCAAACCACACAGTGACTCGTTCTGGATGAAGTTCCATCTCGTGGATTATTTCTCGATTTGATTCACCCCATATACGATAATTTTGCTTGTTTACATTTTCGTTTCGATCAAAATGAGCCTCATCAATTTGTTGTCTTCTTCGGAAATTTAAATAATTTTTTTGGCAAAATTTCAGGCGAAAAGGCAAATCTAGTGGGTTTGACCTGCTTGTTATTTAAACTTTGTACTGAAACAGGTTTAAGATATCATGAATTATCCGTTGTAATGATCGTCTGATAACTTAAAATTGCGCCGATAAGTTGAGAGTCAAAACTCTGGAGTTTGCCTGAATTAACGATGCCACAGTCTCGATGGTACCATCTTCTTGCGCTAATTTCAAATTCGGCAAACTTGTTTACCAATCTCATAATTGTCCATCTACTTTTGGAAGCCTTTTTGAGCAAAAATAAAGGACTGAATAAACAACATAAGTGGATTACTCACACGGAAAAAAAGTGATTATGGTTTGTTTTTCTTTTCAATTCTTTAATAGAAAGCGCTAAAGTCATCTTTATACTAAGTTTTTAATATGCTAATGACCATAGACTGTAAAGTTCTTCGATTAATCGATATCAAAAAGAAATAAATATATAATATAGTAACTGGGTAGGAGTATTTTGAACATCTGTAGCAGAGCCCGTTTTACACAGAGTGATTTTTTATACTCTTGCCACCTGTTGCTACATAGTATTATAGTTCTGTTCATCTTACGGTTCTACGTATCACCTAAAACTAAGCAAGATAAATGATCAGGATGACGAGACGGGTTGAAATCCGGGTGCTTGTCTGCCTGTTCGTCCGTCCAAGCTGTAATGTATAAAACTCTAATTAGACAAAAAGGGATCGTTGAAGCAAAGGGCACCTGTAAGTAATGGGGTGACAGATCGACAAAATTTAGTTCGTGGCATTCTAATCATATTCATATTTAATAGTGTAAAAATAGACGAAATCGGACTTAAAACGCTTATACTACTTTGCATATACATATGTAAAACAATTTTAAATTCCATTTGATTCTTTATCTTTCCAGTATACAAATCAAGTAGTAATTAATATAACGGGATACAATTTTGCTCTAATAATACCTTTAAAGTACTCCACCTTATGACCAAAAATTGTCCAAAGCTGTTCAAGCCCCTTGGTATCGAATATTTGGACACCTGTATCTATAGTTGACTTTTGACCAAAAATATCATTCAGTGTGTGGGATATGCAATTGAAATTCAGACAGAATCCTTTCCTGATAATAACAATGCTGTGTATCAAAAATGGGTTAAATCGAGTCAATACTTCCCTGACCCACCATATACCTAATATAAAGTTTTTCGAACTGCCAGCTGACTTTATACTGAATATTTCGGCTAATATTTGAGTTATCTCAATGAAAATTACAGAACTTGTTTCATTCATAACAGTTTCTTTGTGCCTAAAATAAATACAAATTCCCTGTCTTTGATTCCTGCGAATTGCAAAAGTATAAAAATCCGAACACCCTTATTTACTTGTTAAATATTTTTTATTTTTTCGAAGTAAGATAAAATGCAGTATTCAACTCAAGAGAAACTTTTCTAATAATATATATATATTTTTTTATTTTTATTAAAAAATGTATATAAAAAAGAAAAGTATTGTGACAAAAAAATACCAGGAAGTTGTAAATAAAACGCAAAATATTTACTTACTTATTCATTTATTATGTCGCCTTCAAAGTGATCCCCCCACCAGATATTATACACGCCAACGAATTTTTCAGTCCGAAAAACTTTTTAGGATGGCCTTTAGCTCCTTCAGCAAATTTTCTTCGATCAGATGAAAACGGCTCGATACGATGATGCATTATAATCGTGTAAAAAAAAAAAAAAATAATAATAATAATAATAATTCCAAATAGAACTCCGTATTGACCGTCTGCCCTTCGGAACAAGTTCTTGATGCACCAAACCACGAATATCGAAAAAAATTAATGAGAACTACCTTGATTTTTGAGCGGCTTTTGCGTGGCTTTTTTGGCTTTCCCTTCCATTCCGATGATTATTGACTTGTTTGCATGTCAAACTCTCGGCCGTCTTTGAAGGTTTTGTACCTCTCGTAGGCTTTTGTTTTTGATAAAACTGAATTACCGTAAACCTTTTCAACATTTGCAACACAACATTTGGTTAAAAATACAAAATTTTAGTCAAATTTTTTGCTCGATATTTTTATCCATGGTAAAAATCGCAACGCACCACTAAGGTGTACCGACTTAAGCAGCTATAAACAAACTGGTTGACAGATCGCTCTCTTTTTTGGCGTATTAATTAAGGATAGTCCTACCAACTTAGGAAAATACATTTCTTTGAAATATCATTTATCCGGGAAATTAAATTACAATTTTCAGCTATTTTGTCACAATGCATTTTCTTCTGATTTTGACAAATCTGAGAGCATATTAAAATAACCAGTAGATAAAAAGAAAACTGCACACCTATTATGACAAATCTGAGAGCATATTAAAATAACCAGTAGATGAAAAGAAAACTGCACATGCCGAATTTTACAAAAATAGCTAACAATATTCATTTAAAGCATTCCTTTAATTATCATAATTATAAAAATTGCAAATTCACACAAAATACATATATAGTACTTTCTGACATCAAAGAAACCACTGCAAAATGTAAACAAACGTTAAATTTCAAGAAGTGACGTCATTCATTTTTTGTTTCCTTAATAAGATAATAATTTTATACCATTTTCCTTATGTCGTAATATGTAAAAAGAACTGAATCATTAAATGTACGAAAAGCCACCTCAACGATTAGATTTCTGGTTTTCGAACTGTTCTATGTTACGGTAGGGATGGTCCATTATTCAGGTACCTCTCGATACTGACTTAGAATCATCATTTCATCAGCATCATTTCTTATTGCTAAAACTTGCCGTGCCTGTTTTTATTTAGTTTTTTTAGTATTTTTTTTATAGCTTCGCTCAAGCAAATGTCATGCGATTATTGTGGTAAAATAAAAAATCCCCCACGCTTGCATTGAAAATTGAAAAAGGGAGTGTACTAGAAATAGAAGTCTTGTGATAATGAGTTCGCGATAAATATAATTAATTTCAATGCACGTTCTTATAAAAGTATGCAATTTAAATTGAAATACAAGTACTATGGTACAGCACATTTCAATAGTAATTAATTAGAAAGTTTCGAATTCTCGACAGATTGAAGCAAAAACTCATATATTGTATCACAAACAATCTTGGAAAACCTCTTCGTTAACTGGGCTTATGCGTTTATAATCATATACATACACATATTATGTATAATTTCTAAATCGCAGGTATTCACAGCACAGTATAGAATTGCTAGGCGGGAGAACAGGTTACCGCTGCTTCGTTACTCTTTGCATGGAACGGTTAACGGTGATTTTTTATGACTGGAAATTGATTTTTGAAAATTTAATTTCAGCGTTATTTATTATTAACTCCATGTTACATCTTTATGTACATATGTATGCCAACAACAGCCTTGTTCAAATCGTTTACATCAATTTGAGTGCCCCTAATCAGTTAACAACATCAAATTCCGTAAATAAACACATTTTATATATGACAGTGTATGCATTTATGTATGTGCATGTACTTTTATAAAAAAATTAGATTTATGTGTATACCCAACAAGCAATTTTGATCGAATTATTCAAAGTTTGTATTTTTAGGTTTATAAATAAAAAATTTTGTGGAGGAAAAATATTTTTGAAAATAGCGTCGAAATTTTTTGCCATTTTCCAAAGATCGTTTACTTTCTCTTATGCACACCTTATGTCAACCCATTTTAATTATTTGCTATGAGTTTTCCTATACCTTTGATTTCAAATGTTGGACATTAAAATATCAAAAAAAAAAAAAAAAGAAA
This sequence comes from Bactrocera zonata, assembly GCA_037783105.1. NCBI lineage: Eukaryota > Metazoa > Arthropoda > Insecta > Diptera > Tephritidae > Bactrocera > Bactrocera zonata. The sequence goes on along the minus strand of JBAWJQ010004179.1, from coordinate 364,336 downwards.
CATTAAAAATTTTCACAAAATAGGCTGCCAATAAAGTCGGGATCTCAAAAAATTGGCACGTGACCATACCCACGATATCAATTGTATTAGCAATCTGAAACCAAAAAAAAATATTTGTTAATCTAAAATAATTTGCAATGTTGGAACTACGGAATAGTTGGCAAAAAGATTCTTCACGAAACGGATTTATTCAAAATAGTAAAGTTGGATAGTTTCTGTTCCTTACGCTAAGTTAAGACAAAGGTGTTCATAGCATTAAGACGAGCATAGCGATAGCATATCTAAAGTTATTAGAGATGGAATTTGGATTTGAAAAAAGTGTATATGTCTGCAAATTTTGCTCAGCAACATTGCAAGCTACTTATGAGTTGCTAAGACCTTCACTCGTTAACAGTGTTCCAAAAACTTTGTTTACTGGGTTTTTAATGATGCCAAGGGAATATTAAATAAATATGCTTATACATCTATATAGTACATAACTATGTATGTATGTGTATGTACTCCGAAGCTTTTAAAGTCACTAAAGTAATCAGTAGCGAAATTTTGCGATGCTCTTTTTTCGTTGTTTTTTGCTTTCTAGTCAGGTATACGCATGTGATGTCTTTGCTGTCAACTAACTGTACATGTCAGCGATACTGATTGCTGAAGAGTCAAGGCAACATCTTTCGGATGCCCGACCAACAGCTTGTCAGTTGACACACATCCAAGGCAGACTGGTTGGTTTGGTGAGCTGGATGGTTGGTTGTATGCACAGCGCACATATTTACATAGATAAAAGCAAATTTAAGTTAGTTTAGAGAAAATGCGCGTGTTCTACAAATTCCTGCAACAAACTCGTAAACTTGTCTGTGTATATGTTAGCATATATTAAGTGTGTGTGCATAACTGCGACAAAGGATGCCAGGAACTTGGGTTATGGCACACACAAACATATACGCACAACCTAGTCAACATTTTGTGAAAAGTATCGATTTTTAACTACACACATAGACATATTTATATATATATCACATATATATATTTGTGGGTAACTGCTGGCTGCTTTTCGTGCGACTCCACTTCGCTTTGACCAACAACTGGCAATTATTTTTAACCGTTGTAAAGCGAGATGCGAAAGGGGTAATATGTACAACAACAGCGGCAACGACATTTAAGCCATTTTATGTAGTATTTGTAACTTATATGCTCATACACTTAACTGTATAAACGTTTTTTTATTTCTATTGGCAACAACAACAACAACAAAAGAACAGCAATTTTAATGGTGTATTAATTTTTAAATAGAATTTAAAATCGAGCCAAGTGTGGTGTGTTGGTTCGCATGGCGTGAGCCGCACTTTAGTGAAACAGTCGTCGTCCAGAGAGCAAAGCATTGCGAACATTACTTTATTATTGAATTTAACTTATACACAACAAAAGAATAAAATATAGAAAAATATTAGCAAAAAAAGTCAGCAGAAGGTCCAAAAAAGTTATACATACATACATATACATATATTATATTTATGTGTAATTTCGGCGTTAGAAGCGACAGCGTTTGAGGTGTCCGTGAGCGATATTATTTTTTTTTATAAATTAAGTGTACGGGTACATATCTGTGATTTATTTCAATATTAACGGTATATTTTTGCTAAAGTAAAGCAAAAAGTGTCCATTAAGTGAAAATTGTGAAATGCAACAAAAAAAAAGTCCAGTACAAAATCAAATTAATACAAACTTAAAGAAAAGCAAATCAAGAGACCACGAAAATACTCAGAGAATTTGCAACAAGTCACAAATTCATTAAGAAATCAAGCCAAAGAAAGCAACAACTACAAAATAAGTATAAAATACAAACAAAACTCTCAACGGTAGCTTTATTTTTTCGATTTTATATATAGAAAATATTTAATATTAATATTTTATAAAAAAAAGAGGCGTAAAACACAGAGAGTCTGCTAAAATAATAATAAAAACAAAAACACAAATGAAGACGGTCAAAAAATTAATAATCGAGCGCATCAGCAGTGTCGATCACTCAGATGGCAGCGCGTCGCTCGGTGGCAGCAAGAAACCAACGGCTAGCAAACAGAAATCTGCTGGCGCTGGCGGTGGCAATAGCAGCAATTCGTCCACCACGCCCATTGATGTACAACTAATGCCTGATACTGGTGGCGGCGGCGTTGTTGATATTCTTGGCGAGCCAATGGCCCCTTATGCCGTTGCTGATCCCTCGCCTAGTCCATCCATATGCCCTGAGACGCCCAGCGCTGAGCTGCAGCCCATGACCGGTGGCAGCCGTTCGCCCTCCTCGGCCGCTACTGGCTATAACAGTGGTTCGCCCACATCTAATTCACCGTTCAATTTTACACCCGCCACCAATATGCCGGCAGGCGGCGCAACTGGCGTTTCGAATTCGCTCTCGGCTCCGGCTATTAAACCGCAAAAGAGTCGTCGGAAAATCTCATTGCCCTGGTTCCGGCAAACGAGCGTCGTCAATAGCGGCTTAACACGTCAGTATACTATCGACTCGCCGGGCTCATTTCGCCTCTTTCGCCAGTCGAGTAATATATTTAAGGTTTGTGCTAAAATTTCATTGTTTTAAGGTTGGAAGAGTGAGTGAAAGAAATTGTGTTGATTTTATTTTGTATCCAATGATACACAACCGATTTGTTAGTGCGATCATCTTGAAAAACTTTGTTTGTGATTTCTAGTTTGTATAAATAGTTTTCTCTGTAAAAAAAATCATGCATTTTGAAGATACCAAAATAAGACTCTCTATTTACTATAAAGAAAGGTGTTACCGTGGGCCCCAGTATCTATAGTTGACTTTTGGCCAATGTATAGGATAAACAATTGAAATTTATAGATAATCTTTTTCTAATAATAATATATTCGTGTATCAAAAATGGGTTAAATCGGGTCAATATTTCCCTGAGCTCCCACATACCTAATATAAAGTTTTTCGAACTTCCGGATGACTTTTCTCCATATGATTGATTATTGTATCATGGAACCCAGCAAACATCGTTTTTGGTATGTGGCATGTAATAGTACTACAATTTTGTATGTCTGAATATATTTTTTGAATACTGTGTGCAGAAGTTCATTCGAGTTCCTTGTTGTGCGCCTTTGCATTGTCAGCTGCCGGCCACTTATTAAAAATGTTCATTCTTTAAAGCAATCCCGTACATACATAGCTATGCACATGTACATACATACATACCAACAAATGCAACTGTTGAAGAGATTCTTGAAATTAGCCACAGTTTCTCACTCTGTTGGGAATTTTATGCGGCCCATCTCTTGCCGTCAAATACAAAAATAAATTGCGTTAATTTGCACGCCCCCTCTCCTCGCTTAGGAAACATTAGATAATCAAAAGCCCATACGTCTGGCTCATATACACTGCTGGTCATTAGGTTAGACACACGTTTACTTGCATTACAATTGTTTTAATATTTATTATTTTAATGACGATTGAAGAAAGTTGATATGCCAAAACATTGGGTACTTAACGATACTTTACTTACACTTAGGCTTTTAAATTTTTAATAAGAAAGGTATTTTTTTTTTAACTTAAATTCTTAGTTCCTGTTAATTTTGATTTACTAAAAATAAAAAAAAAAACAAGAAGAAACGTAAACTCCGGCTGCACCGAAGCTAATATACCCTTCAAAAGTGCATTTCTTTTAGTAACTATGTGTTCAGTTTGTATGGAAGCTATATGCTATCCTAATCCGATCTGAACAATTTTTTCGGAGATTATATTATTACCTTAAGTAGTCAAATTTCGGGAAGATTCGGAAGTTTTCCATACAAGCCCTTATTTCCGATCGTTCGGTTTGTATGGCAGCTATATGCTATAGTGAGCCGATCAGAACAATTTCTTCCGATATTACATTATTTATATGAACAATAATATATATCGCCAAATGCAAAAGTTTTCCATACCAGCACTAGATTCCGATCCTTCAGTTTGCATACTATAATAAGCCGATCTGAAGCGGGTAACTGCAACAAGCTGATGAGCTAGCAAGAAAGGGCACCCTAGAGTCACTATCGGTAGAATGGGAACGGGTCGGTGCTCCTGTGTCCTCTTGTGTCCTACTACTGGACAGGTGGGCCTCGCGGATGCTTGGTCAACGCTAGGTCAGAATTGGTACTTGCACGGTCGCAAAAGTATTCTGGCCCAAGGTAGATCTCAGAAGATCTAACGATCCCTTTACCCTCAGTAAGGCTAGCCTCTCTTTAGTAGTGGGGCTCTTGACGGGCCATTGCCCTATTGGCACACCTGCTGTAAGACTGGGAATCTTACCGGATGCCGTATGCGGAAGCTGCTTAAAAGAAGATGCGGCAGAAACTAGCCAGCACATCCTTCTTGACTGTCCGCATTTGGGAGGTTAAGACTTAGACACTTGGGGGCACACACCTTCAGACATCCTACCTAACTGGTGGCTGTAGATATTAAGCGCCTTTGCAAATTTGTATTGTCTACTAAGCGTTTTGCCGATCTGTAAGTCCGAACACGGGAGTTCTATTTTCTATGGCATCACAAAGGACTACGTATAGTCCACGTGCGATCTTTGATCAGCCATCTAACCTAACCTAAGCCGATCTGAACAATTTCTTCGTATATGACATTATTCTCTTAGAAAATAACCTGTGCCAAATGATATCTTAAAAACTGAGGGACTAGTTCGTATATATACAGACAGACAGACGAACATGACTAAATCGACTCAGTTTAACATACTGATAATTTATATACATATAAGTATACTTTATAGGTTCTCCGGCGCTTCCTTCAGGGTGTTACAAACTTCGTGACAAACTTAATGTACCCTGTTCAGGGTATAATAATTTGAATAATGAGTACAAAATGATACAGGGTATTTATGTAGGTCAAGGAAATCTTGCTCCAAGCACGTTTAATAGCTGCAATTAATGTTTCCTTATCTTCATATTGCTTTACTCCTTCGTATACCTTTGGTGTTAGCCAGCCACAAACATTTTCAATTACGTTAAGATCTGGAGAATATAGTGGTCAGGTCATGACATTAATGGTTTGACTCAAAATAAACGACTTTACTACTCGAGCGTTGTGTATAGGAGTATTGTTTTATTAAAAAATCCAAAGGGTTGGTCCAAAGAGCCAAATAGATCATTTAATTTTGGAAATACGGACTCCAACAATGTTTTGAGGGGATCTCCGTTCATCTTCTGATCGATAAAAATCAAGCCACTTGTTCCATAAAATGTGATGGTACCGCAAATCGTGTCAATAGTGTGGAAGGTCATAAGGCCCATCTAAATTAAAACGTTTTTCATCAGTAAAAACAACTGAACGCCAAACATTAAGTTTAGTCTGAACATGTATTCTTTCGCAAATAGAAACCGATTTTTCCTTGCGTAGTTCATTCAGAGGAGTTTTTTTTTTATTATTTTTAGACGCTTTAGGTATTTTGCATTTCTCATTGTACGCTGAATATTTGAAAGGCTTGGTTTTACTCCGTCTAATTCCTTAACCTCTGCTGCAAGCTTAGTCGAATTTGAAGCAATTCTAACAGTTTTGCGTACTGATTTTTCCGTTAAAGTGTGAATTGAAAAAGTCTATTTTTTCACGTTCAAATAAGCTCAGAGCTTCTATAGCTTTTCCCATTTTTACTTTGAATGTAGTGGGAAAACAATTTTTATGTTTATCTTTAGTACTTTTTCAATAGAAGAAACTGCACTTGTTTACGCAAGACAAAGAATTGTAAAGTGCGTCTATTTCAATGATCAATCGAAAACGTACGTGATTACCATAAACATTTCTGGAATCTTCGAATGTACAGTTATTTTCTTTGGACAATACATTATTATAAATATAAAAAATTATTAAAAATAACCTAAGACCAACAATGTATTTACTTTTGAGCCAAAAGTACCGCATTCAATAGAAATACTGAGTTGTGCGGGATTTCCCTTTTCACCCCTCACGCAGCCTCACCCGCCTCCCCATTCAGTTTTAGCATCATTTTCCTCGCGCAAAATTCCTGAATGTGCGTACCACCTGCCACACTTAAACATAATCTAATACATAAATATTGTGATTTCTACGAAAGTAAGTCGTAACATTCAGCCAATTCTCTCGCAATGTATTCGCAATCAAAAAGCCGAAGCCAAAATTCTTTACTCAGCATTAAGGTATTTCATTTGTTTGAATTATTTTGCATTTGTTTATGTTTGTTTTCACCAGCAGCAATGGTGCTTCAGTGATTGGACTAAGAATATCAAATTGTTCATGATTTCCTCAAAGTAATTAAAGATAAACAAATTGTTTGTTGAAATTTTATTTTTAGCCTGCTCAAAGCAATTAAGGAAGTATTCAGTAAATTTTTTTTTTTGACCATTGCAGTCATCTTAATTCTATAAGATGTCATATTTGACACAGTTTTTCGTCTTTTGGAAAACTAGTCACCTGGTTTCCCAACGGGCATAAAATGTATCATACTATACAGCCTTAAAATTAAATTAATAAAATTTTAGTTAGCCTATTATACGGTCTGACTACAAAGGTTCTCAAGCCAATACAAGCTTGCTAATTTTCCATACCCCTGTTATTATCTTTGGCTGAGGTGGTCTGAAGCGTTGTCCAGCGAATTTAAAATATTCGGTTTCAGCTCATTTTTAGAACGTCATTTCCAAATTGTCGATTTCATATTCAGGAACCCACATTTCGTCCCCAGTGATAATACGTTTAATGCATTTAAGGTCCTCTGATATGTTGTCAAGCATTTCTTTTGCCGCCTTATATAAAAAAATTCAGGTTTCTAACAACGACACACTTCCTACCCAAAACATTAACTAAAATTTGTTGAATTGATTTTATATCCCTGATGCCACAACCACGATTTTCAACCACTTCCTTTAACTTTTACATATAATCGTCATTGGATGGACAACTCACACTACTTGTGTTCGTGATAAAGAAAACTCCCCAATTCTTTTTGGAACATTTTCAACGATTCCGCAGCTGTGGTTTCCTTAAAACACATAAGATTTCAAGAACTCTTTGTTAAATTTTTTCATGTGTAAAAATCACCGGACAAATATACATTAATTGGCATATTTTTTTTTCTTACGAACATAAAAATGGTTGTACCAATGCGCAAAATAAAATTCGAGCCAGTCCGAGTCAAATTTGATCAGATGTAGATACATGTATAAATGTTTCAAATATTTTTTCCCCTAAAAATAATCCTAATTTTTTAACTGAAACCCTTTCCCAAAACATATGCCTTAAAAAAAATAATATTAAACCTTTTTGTTTCTGTGAAATACTTTCTGCACATACCGTATATTTATATCCACTATGTACGAATACAAGTATTTGTTATCTTTTTCTTAAAGCATAGGAAATGTTTTGAATGTTTACAAGCCAAATGATTAAAGTACTTGGCAGCCTCCGCGTCTGGCTGCCACATTGTGTCTGTCTCTGCAATGTACGTGTATGTGTGTGAGGTTGCTTATATATTCAATTTATTGTAAATCCTTGATGAATATTAATAATAAATAAGAGTAAAAGAGCCTTATTTCAATGATACCTCACCTCATTTTTGAAAATTACGTTCTTAGCTAAAAGCTTTATGCGATCTTACAGAAATCAAGCGACACATGTACAAACATACATACAGTGTCGGACAAAACTCATTGGACTAACTCGAGTCTCAAACATATTCCATCATAACTTTTTCCGTAGATGCATTAGAAAACTAATTTTTTTTGCAAACGAAAGATTACATATTCTATATTAAGAAACAATGCAATTATATTATCCAATTTTTATGTAAGACTTACAAATTATAACGGAAGGGAAAAAAGTAAAAAATTTGTGCGACATAACTCATTGGACTAACACTTTGGATATCGAAATAACCATTTCCAATGAATTAATTTACAGTTATCTGGCGAGAAAAGAATTTGCAGGTACTTATAATGATTAATCGTAGATCACACTTATTCGAATTGTTTATTTTAATGGGAACGGGTGTGTTGGGAAAATTATAACCTTTTCCCAAATAATGCTACTAAAAAATTATTTTAGATACAAATTTTAGGCAAAATATGTTCAACTGAACTTAAGTTATTAATTGCAAGGGAATTCACAAAATATGTGAGGCAAAGGAGCTTTGCACAAATTGTTCTCTAGGAAACTCAGCTGCTTCTGCTATTTTACGCAAGAACAAAGCTGAAGAAATCGTTAAAAATCTTAATATTGGAGGACGCCATAGAGTCAATTCGGTAAAAGATGACTTGCGAATAATGCGGGAGTTAAAAAAATATCCAAAGATATCAGCCAAAAAAAAATGTAAATAGCTCACAACTAAGAGTGAGTACGCGTACAGTACAACGACGCGCCATAAATGCTGGTCTCTTTAGGTTCCATGCTGCAAAAGCACCATATATTTTCAAAAAAAAAAAAAAAAAAAAAATAGGGTAGCACGTTTGGAACTTGCGAAACTGTATATTGATTTTAGTCCAAATTTAATTTTCAGAACTCAGATGAATGACGGGTGTACGAAGGCCAACAGAAAAGCGTTTAGATCGTCGATATTTGCAGGGTGCAGTAAGGCATGGTGGGGTAACATAATGGTGTGGGGATGCTTTTCTGGTCAGGGAGTAGGACCTATTTACAGAATAGAAGGGAACATGGATGGGTTCCAATATAAAAATATATTGCAAACCCAAATGTTACCTCACGCTATCCAAAAAAATGCAGCCTGATTGGCAGTTTCAACATGACAATGACCCCAAACACACCCTTAAAGTTGTGAAGGATTGGTTTTTGGAACAATAAGTTTATATTATGAGATGGTCCGACCAGTCTCCTGACATGAACCCGATTGAAAACTTATGGAAAATTGTCAACAGGCAAATTAACAGGGAACAGGTCCACGGTTATAAAAACAAGCTATTATTGCCTTAAAACAACCCTGGAATGGAATAATTACACACATATTAGTAATTTAATTTCATCTATGCGTAAAGGATATGTTGCAAGCAAAAATAATGATGGCTACTTAGTAAAATATTAATTTAAAACTAATTTGTTTTCATATTTTGCTAAAGTCCAATGAGTTATGTCGCACGAATTTTTTACTTTTTCCCCTTCTGTTATAATTTATAAATCTTACATAAAAGTTGGATAATAAAATTGCATTTTTTCTGAATATAGAATATGTGATTTTTCTTTTGCAAAAAAAAAATTATTCTTCTAATGCATCTATGTAAAAAGTTATGACAGAATATGTGTGAGACTCTAGTTAGTCCAATGAGTTTTGTCCGACACTGTATGTATAATAAATATATAAACTTTTTTTGCTCCGTCATACATTCATTCATTGGAAACCTAATGCGAATTGCGAATTCTGTGAAATGAAATTGTGCTCATGTTATTTCCCATTTGGAAAGCGTCCAAGACATAAAGCTTTTTATTTTTATACGAGACATACATATGTTTACATGTGCTTACCAGCATATCTCCATTGACGAATGCATATCAAGAGACATAAACACATCTGTATGTAGACAATAACGTAGAAACTTTTTAAGTAGGCGATTTCAGCAGAAAATTAGCGCCTCAAGCGAACACAGCAACAAAGATTTGCATTCATATACCTACAGATGGGTATGCTAATTTGCCCACATCTCTGCTAAAGCTACTTGAATATGGACGAATAAGTAGTTATACCTATACTGCTTTTACTTGAATACCCTCGGTATGATATAAGCTACTTTTTCGGAAAACAGTGCTCAAGGCTATCACAGTCTTTATCAACTGTAGGCAGTGTACCACAATAACAAATAGAAGGGAGACAGTAAAAAAATACATAAAAAAAATAAATGTAATTTCACATATATTCGATGGAACTAAAGTTATGTTTAAAATCAAATTTAATACTTATAAATGAGGGCTTTAGATCAAGTTTTTGTTGTAAAATATAAGCTTAATTGTAAAGTTTTAGGCGCATTTAAGCCGAAATATTTGTATTAATCATCAAAGACTTACAATTACGGACAATAAAATAGAATCAGAGGTTTTTCTTTGAAACAATGTTACAATTTTTTGAAATTTTTCATTTATATAGTAACTTTTCTGCATAATAACAAAGGCAATAATATGTACTTTTACAAAAGAGGAAAGATAGCATTGTCAAGTTTTACAGTTAACTGTAATTTAAAAAGTGTAAATAGCATGCCTCGTGCATAGTGACAAAATAATAGAATCAATAGCGAAATGGTTTCATAAATGAAAAATAATGAATTTAAAAAGCGTAAAATGTAGTTATACTAACTTACTTAGATCTGTGGAATGAATAATTGTATCAATTATGCAATTATTTAAAAAAAATGGGGCGAGCAAAGCATTGTTCAGAGGAGGAAAGCTTTTGCGTCTTAAATTTGTAAGGAATGGGTCACGCGTAAAAGCAAATTGCAAACATATGGAATATGTCTCAAAAATCTGTGTTTTTTGCTTTAAAATTTCCGAAAAATGGTTGAAAAATAGGCCATCACAAAAAAAATTCTGCGGAAGTCGATCGAAATGTTACAAGGTTGCCGATGTGCGATCCGTTTACGGCCTCTGCAGCCAATCAATAAGATTGATGTGCAAAAATTTCATCAAAAACAGTAAGAAGACAATTTGTGGAGAAAAATTGCTTTGGCACATAGTTCCGAAATGTGCCATTACTGAGAAAACGGCATAGATGCAATCATATTAAGTTTGCAAAACGACACTTTAATTAGGGCGGAGCTGAAAATTAAAAAAAAGGGTTCGACAATTTATGGTCTGAATGCAAAATTAATATGATAAGATATGATAGTTGGATGTGAGTCTGCTACCAAAATCACAAAGAAATGTGCGTCCGTTCATAGTGTTAGCGTTATGGCTTGGCCAGAGCATTCAGCAGATCTGAATCCAATAAAAAAAAACTTACGGAAAATTGTTAAGGAAAATATTGCACCCGTTAAACCGAAAAATAAGGCAGGATTCTGAGAGAACGTACAAAGGTCTGGTATTCTCTTCCACAGAACACTTTCGGTAGTCTAATTAGGTCTATGTCTAGAAGATGTGCATCTATATTAAACGATAAAGAATACACTACAATGTACAACAATTTTTTCTACTAGTTCCCTTAAAAATAAAATATTTTTTTAATATAAAAAATTTTGATTCTAATTTTTTGTCCTTCGAATTTTTGAAATATATTTTTTAACTTTGTTTTTGTAATATTTATGAATTGTCTTCTTCCAATATTTTTACTGCTATCAATAGCACTTGATTTGAAGTAAATAATAAAAATATAACTTAGTTGAATTTAAATCAAATTCATAATTTTTTAGACCGGAAAATTAGTACCATGGATGATTCCATTTTATTTTCCGTAACTGTATATTATATTTTCAAGTAAAGTCTTAGGCGTAAAACTACTGAAGAGCTGACAAGTTGAACATTAAGAAAAATTAAAAGTTTTTTTTTAAATAAAACCAAAACGGTTTGTGTCATTAATGTAATTCCTGTGAAAGTACATTCATTCATGGAACTAGAACGCTGTACCCAAGTTTCGACAGTTTTCAAGCATAAATAGGCCGATACTGCTACAATTTCGCGTTCGATATTCGTACGAAGTTCATCAATCGTCGCTGGGTTGTTGGCTTAAACCATAGACTTGACGTAGCCCCACAGGAAATAGTTTAATCAAATCGCACGAGCTAGGCGGCCAATTGACTGGGCCATTTCGTGAGGTAACACATTCACCAAACTTGCTTTTCAATAAATCTACTGTGACATTCGATGTGTGGCTTGTGAAGCCGTTCTATTTTTTTGGGATGCAATGGGAGACTCATGGAGTACGTGGGTATTTTACTACTATACTTACTATTTAATATTTTCAAACTCGACACACCCTGTACACCACAATTGTATGCCACATTTCTTAACCAAAAGCATCAAAAGCCACAGCGATTTTCATTTATCCTCCACATGACTACCCCTATTGAGCACCTTGCACTTTCGAATTCTTTGTCGTTGCAATGCTTGCAAGGACGAATTGTTGGGTGTTTTCCAACATACACCCATTCAAGCAAACATTGCCATACAGCATATGCTACACACATACATGGAAACATGGTTCACCTGAGAATATTAATGCAGCACATGGACTGCAGCTGCGGATCCTCCCACGCATTTACATACAATATATGTATATATATCGTCAACTAAAATGCAAAACAACGTATCATCAAAAAAATCGATATTGAGTTTTTTATTGGTTACGATTCACTACATCATACATATACTTATATAAAATTTTCGGCTTCCGCTGTCAGATATAACCAATATATAACCATTTTATAATCAAACCCCGAAATTTGTTTTAATATAAGTGGTTTTTCCTTCGACTGTAAACTTATGAAAAGTGATGTTAAGTTATTTTGCATTTTAGGTGACAACATACAGATGTGCATATGCACAGGCACCTTCGCAGGCCTGTAGATTTTTTATACGACACATCATTACAGCCATTAACGTATCAATGCTAATATAAATGGTATACCATTACTACGCCATTACCCATACAAAACTTCTGGACGAAACTCGAGCTTTTGGCGTTGGTGCCGTTGTTGTTGTTTTGGTTGTATAAGAGTTCTATGCAAAGACCAGTTGCTCGGGCACTCCTTTTGCTCGTAACTTTGCGCTGTGTACACATGTGTATATATATTGCCTCACGGTTGACACAATCAACTGAGCAAATAGTTAGTTGAGCGTGTAAACCCCATTGGCTCCTCGCATTGACACTTGGCATTTCTATGCACATACGTATGAGTATATATATGTGTGAGGGTGTATATCGGTTTATCATGTATGTGCGCCGATACTTAGCCGCACTTGTGCGAGTAATATTTTGCTGTCAAGCAATTTGTCGGACATGCTCAAGCTAAAGCCTAGGTGCTGGGTGACCCCCAGGGCGGCAGAATCGGTGGAAGGTGTAGATGCACTGCTTGCAAGCTATAACCGCTAAACGGCGATGGCTATGTATTTGTACATATGCGTGTGTGTGTGCTCATTTACCTTTGATTGTTGGAATTCAATTGCCAGTATTTAAGTGCTAAAGTATTGGCTATAATGGTGTGCAGAATGCATTATTTTATAGCCTTCCTGGGGAATAGTTCATAGTTCAAAGAGTACTTTGTGAAGCACGTCACATTCGAAAGGGATCTTTATGGCACAGTGGTTTCCTTACAGCAATTACACACACACACGTAAAATTGCATACACAAATTGCTGATCCGTTAATTCTTGTCAAGGTAGTTCTTTGGGGTTGTGTGTGCTCCCAACTCTCATGCGTCTTAATTTCTCGCTCACGAGACAGTTTTTGTTGCTGCAGTATCGGTATCGGTTTGAATGTTGAAAACTTCAACAAAAGTATTACTTGTGTGTTTCGATGAAAGCAACTTTTAGAGGAGATAATTGCAAATATTTAATAAGTTATGTAATGATATTATACTTAGTAGAACAAATGCACTCGGGGCATCGATGCTTCGAGCACATATGCTGCTAAATGAGTCTGTGTTGTGCTTTTGGCAACTTTTTAAAGCTTTCGTAAAAAGCATTATTAACTAAATAATTGTTATTATTAGCTGAACTAATTGGTTAGAAAGTTATAGGCTTTTGACATCTGTAAGTAATTTATGCAGTACAACGCTAAAAGATGGGTATAACTTCAAGGCAGTTTTAAGAAAGCTTATAGATGACTTGCAAATTTTATTCAAACAAACTAATTATTCAAACATTATTATCGTTGTAAAGAGTCTGAGAAAACTTACAAAATATGTTTGAGCGTTGCTATTAGAAATTTTTTTTTTTAATTTATAATAAATAAATCATTACAAAATGAGCACCAAAGAAAATAAGTCAAAAAACACTGTATCGAAGATAACCCACCAAAAATTGTGGAAAAAATAGGATGTGTTGACTTGCAGTCACGAAAATTTCAAAAAAAAATTTAATTTCCGAAGTTATAGTTGTTTGTGTTGACCCTGTTCCAAAAAAAGGTACTTGCGTTGACAAGCATAAGTCCTTCGAGATTCATCTAAAAACAATCAGACAAAAAAATGAGTTTTATAAATAGGTAATCTCGGATAATCGAAGGATTATATTTTGTTTTCAAAATTAACAAAATGGTGTCCTCAGAATTTTTTTTTTAATTTTTGTGAAAAAATCAACAGTTAATTGGTTTTAAAAAATCGAAATTTTCGAAAAAATAAAAATCCTTCGATCACGCCCGAGTTTAGTATGTATTCTAAAAGCTGTATAAATTTCATAAAAATCTTCTAAACGGTTTTCGAGTTACAGTTGTCACCGATTCAAAAAATATAGTTTTGAGAAAAACGCGTTTAATGTTGCACACTAGCGTTTTGAAGTGCCTGAGCTCTCTTTCTTATTTCTCGAATAACTCAAAGACTAATTGTTGGATCAACGTGAAATTTTCAGGGAATATTTTTAAGATATTACACTTAACGAAAATGCAAAAAAAAATATTTTTTGAAAATTCTAACTACCTCTAACCCCTTAAGAGGTATTTTATTAAAAATTCCATAACTTTTTATTTGTATCCTTTCGGTTTATAATTAATTTCGATTATTTCATGCTTATGTTTAAATTAGTTTTATTTTTAAAAAAGAAGTATTATAGAAGTGAGGTATTACATACTATAGATGAATGCAGGAAATGAACGAAAGACTAGCCAAATTTTGGTTTTGGCAAAATGGCGGATATTCAAATACGCTCGTATTTCTGAAACTAATTGCGGACATGCGTATATGCATATGTAAATTCGATATTGTGCAAATAAAAAAAATATATGTTTTTTATACCCTGAACAGGGTATATTAAGTTTGTCACGATGTTTGTAACACCCAGAAGGAAGCGTCGGAGACCCTATAAAGTATATATATAAATGATCAGTATGTTGAGCTGAGTCGATTTAGCCATGTCCGTCTGTCTGTCCGTCTGTCCGTCTGTCTGTATATATACGAACTAGTCCCTCAGTTTTTAAGATATCCTTTTGAAATTTTGCAAACGTCATTTTCTCTTCAAGAAGCTGCTCATTTATCGGAACGGCCGATATCGGACCACTATAACATATAGCTGCCATATAAACTGAACGATCGGAATCAAGTTCTCATATGGAAAACTTTCGCATTTGACAAGATATATTCACGAAATTTGGTATATATTATTTTCTGAGGCAACAATGTAATCTCCGAAGAAATTGTTCAGATCGGGTAACTATAGCATATAGCTGCCATACAAACTGAACGATCGGAATCAAGTTCTTGTATGGAAAACTTTCACATTTGACAAGATATATTCACGAAATTTGGTATATATTATTTTCTAAGGCAACAATGTAATCTCCGAAGAAATTGTTCAGGTCGGGTAACTATAGCATATAGCTGCCATACAAACTGAACGATCGGAATCAAGTTCTTGTATGGACAACTTTCACATTTGACAAGATATATTCACGAAATTTGGTATATATTATTTTCTAAGGCAACAATGTAGTCTCCGAAGAAATTGTTCAGATCTGGTAACTATAGCATATAGCTGCCATACAAACTGAACGATCGGAATCAAGTTCTTGTATGGAAAACTTTCACATTTGACAAGATATATTCACGAAATTTGGTATATATTATTTTCCAAGACAACAATGTAATCTCCGAAGAAATTGTTCAGATCGGTTAACTATAGCATATAGCTGCCATACAAACTGGAAACATAGTTACTAACAGAAATGCACCTGTGAAGGGTATTTAGCTTCGGTGCAACCGAAGTTAACGTTTTTTCTTGTTTTAAATTCACGAGTAGATATAACTCCTTAAGCGCAGTGTGCCTAATTTAGCGTTTAATCATATGCCTAATTCGACTGTTATTGCACTTATGTGGAAAAGTTGCTGAATTTTACGATTTTAAAGGATGTATAAAATTTATATTCATCCAATTGCTTCACACCTTATTTCATTATTGGAAATTATGTTATAATAATTACATTTTTTTTAATTTGAATTTCAAAACATCGCAGTGCTTAACATTTCAAAGGTCACGCTTCATTTCATAATTGCGGACGCGCGCATCTTCAGCGCTCCTTCACTGGCACGCTCACATCAACGTGTTAATATCGTAAATTGATGATTTAACACCTGCTAGCAGCACAGCCAACAGCACGTCCACTCACACGCCCATGAAATAATCGAAATAAATAAATATGTTTTACATATCTTTGTATGGATGTGTATTTGATGCATACATACATATGTTTATTAAACACCAAAACATACCTGCTACCTTATGTACTAATGTGTTTATACATGTATATGTGCATGAAGGTAAATTTGCACAATGCATTACTTTTGTTTGCTATTCATTTGTGTTAATGTGTGTGTGTATGTGTGAGTGAAAGCTTGTTAGTACACCTTTTTTATTATGACACGTTATAGTTAATTTCTCGGAAACCACAACAAACATGCGATACTTCTCTGCACACATACATACACATACTCATACATGCATATATATGTATATATGTATTTGTTTATGTGCTTTTCGAAGCATATGTACACATACATATAAATTCACATTAGTTTTGTTTCCTGTGAAACACTCGTTGTTCGCTTGGCGCAAAAGCTCTAATGGTCACACATACAGCCATACAAATATATATACAAACATGTGTACATACGTTGATTGATTGCATGCTAAGCGTTGTGACTTTCGAAAGTTTAATGTTTGCCTCATGTACCTGTAACCTCAAAGGAGCCGAGCCACAAACCTCATCAACACACACAATCTTGTGTACAGGATATTCGTACAGGTGGGAGCTTCAATACAACACATTTGTTTACAAGTGCATGTATGTATTCATGGGTATGTTTTGCGAAAATTGAAATTGTTGCGATGTTGAGTTTGGAGTGTAATATAAGCAAACAAGTGTACTTATATGAAAATACATATATACTTACATGTATGTACATATATGGTAACGAATTTTGCGAATTAGGCAGAATTGAGCAGGTGAGTATTTAGTGCAGCATTGTGCAACAAAAAATTAGTTTAAAAAATTAGTGAAATGTGCAATCATGGTATAATTATTTGAGAAAATTTTAAAAGGTAGGTTTTGTTTACTATTACAGAATTAACCACTTAAGCTTCTTCGATATGTCAATAAGTTAATGTCTCTGAAATGTCACATATATTTAATATTTCCTTTTGAATATTATAATTACTTATAATATTATTTTAAACTTTAAACTCACATGTAAGAAATGGAAATAAATAATTTTATTAATCTTTAATTAGTTAACATAACCCTAATATATGTCATTATTATTCATATAGTAAAATAAAAACGGCGTTAACTTCGGCTGCTCCGAAGCTATAATTCCCTAAGCAAGTGCATTTTGATAGTATAAAAGTGTAAACAAATTTCGATCTGAACAATTTCTTCCACGGTTTTACCGTTGCCTTGAAAAATAGTTCTTAACGAATTTCGTGAAAATATATTGTCAATAAAAAATATTTTCCATTATAGAACTTGATTTTAATCTGTTAATTTGTGTGATAGCCAGATGTCATAGTGATCCGAAAGATGTTTGCAAAACTTCAGGTCTAAAAAGCTGGAACTATATCGACTCAAAACGTCACGACGTTTATTTATACATATATTTTATAATGTTAAAAAATTTCGTGGCAAACTTATTAAACACTAGTTATTCAGGGCATAAAAATGCGTAAAATATAAATAATTAATTATTTTAAATATTTTAATAAACTGAAATAATTCTTGAGAGCACCAGACGACCCGTTTTTGTGATTTTTTGCCAAAGTGATTTCAGTTTTGTTGAGAATTTGTAAAATATTTCAATTTACTTTCCCAACTTCGTTAACGCACACTCTGCTGATATTTGCATATGGATTTAATAATAAACATACATACATTTACATTTGTGCCTATGAGTAAGTATTCAATTTGTAAATCTGCGGAAAATTAATTGTTAACAGGTATGTACACAATGTCAGTTTAATTGCGCTTGAAAGGCTTATTATGCGGGCACACATATATGTATGTTTTTTGTGTGATTTTATTGAACATGAAATATTTTACTGCCAACCCGCTAAATATATAAGGGCATAAATGTGTCATTAATAAAATTTGGCAGCAGGAAAATATTTACACAAATTATTTAAGGCAAATAGGCCTTGTTTTAACAAATTCTCCCTGAATTAATGTTTTGTTAAGCAAAATGTCCATGTTTATGAAAATGTAAACCAATGTAAAGAAATTTATGGCGGATTGAAATAATTAATATTCGTATTTTCAGATAAATTACCACTGGAATTGTTTAAAAATATTTCTTTTAGTAACCGCTAAGGGTGGGTTGCGCCTAAATATATGCTATTTCATATACTTTTTTAAAATTAACAATATATATCCTTTTTTTGTTTAATTAAATTCTGTTAATGTTTTATAATTACAAAACTACACAAAGGAGCCCATTTTAAGCATTTACGCAAGCATACAAACATGTTTAATTATTTTCATTGTATTATAGAAATTTTACAAAGATAAGTCTATAAATGTGCAAGCTAAAACTTAAAACTGAGTCGTTGGAAACCTTGTCATGTACGACAGGTCGTATGAGTGATTTGTAATATCTGTACTCACTACTCAAGTGTTTACCCACTACCATACTCCCGCTTTTTTCAGTAATTCACTCATTATCACTTATGAATAATATTTTTTATTTACATATTTAAAAGCTCAAATGTGTGACTAGCTTTAAACCTTTCCAGTTTATCTGCGACAGGGCGTATGAGTGACCTTTATTTTCATAATCGCATGCGATATAATAAAAATGTCATGAAGTATAAAAGTCAATCTTGAACTATTTCATATTAGTTTATGAAAAAATAACTTTTTTTTTTGCAAAATTTCAATTATATCCTATCTGAAGTTCAGCGCGTAAACCTAATGGCGTTAATTTCATATCTTTGTTTTTACTAAATATTTTGATAATAAATATTCTACGAAGTTATAGCAATTAGCGCTAACTGACAATTATAGAACTTTTTTCTATAATTTTTATCAGGAATTTGATGCTCTAGTTCAATAGGACCAATAATCAGCTGGCAGTTTGACAAACTCTCGAATTTCCGTGAAATAATCTTCAGCTCATTCAATTACCTATTGTTCTAATTTGGGGAAAATCTTCTTGTCAGACTTTGTGTTATAAAATAAACAAACACTTGCCTTACAGTGACCGTTATTCGTGAAAGAGTATGACATTTGCGATAAAAATTTATAAGGAAAACTTTTATATTTTAAGAATATGAACGGATTATACCAGATATTAAGGTACGGTTATACCTAAATTCTGCGGTGTACAACGGTAAATCAGTGTTTTCAAACCTACCACACCATGCCTCTCTATAATTTATTCCAATCTATGCAAACCATATTTATATTGCCTTTACGGACAGCCAATTTTAATCAATAAACATCATCGTCGATTCATTCTTACCAATTATAGTCCATTTACAGCTACAAGGGTACACGGCACTACCACACAGAACTATAAGCAGCACTCGCTCACCACTCATTGATACGGATTTCTTCAGCGAAATATCTATATAGTATAGTATATGTATATTTATCTCATGAATAATTAATTCCAACAATGTATCATAATAAAGATTTAGCAACGTCTGAATAAATAGCTAAGTGGGTGGGCTTGTTAGTAGCAGCCATTGTATGTGTGTGCTCTCGTTATGACAATACAGTTTATCCCAATGGTATATCTGTATGTGTGTGCATTATGCTGGAAATAGCAAGATGAAAAGCTTGTTTGATGAAGTGAAAATGATACGCTACCTCATCACTTACACATATACACATTACATAGTTGGAATTTATAACTTATAGGACAATGCAGCGTTGAGATTATGCACTGCTTTTGTTGTTGCAAAAATATGATACGCTTGCAAAGACCGCTAAAGGTTTCACTGTTTGATATTTTTGACGAGTTTTTGAACTGTGAAATAATTAACATGAAATATTTAAGCCACTTATGGTGGCTTCATTTGATAAAAGCTTGAATGGATTGCGAATTAATTCCAAAATACTATCAGCCATCTATTGTACCAGAAATTATCCTAAAAATTATTATTTTTCGTAATTATATTAAATATAAAATTGTACATTTAGCAAGTTGTTATCAAAGTATCAAACGGAATAACTGATTTGTTTTTATTTTATTAATTGTCAAAACCAAACTCTAAACAAAGAACGAATCATTTATGATTTTTTAAATATATTTGATTATTCTACAATAGTATAATGAAATAATTTACCGTATATTCAGAATTGATTCATGCACCAAAATAGTTTAAAAAGAAATTGAATATTTAAATAGATATATTTTTTCGCCGTTTTTAAGCGCTAACATAATTTCTTACTATTAAATTTTTAATGAAAAATTATTTATAAAATGTTTAAGGGTTTAATAACAACACCTAAACTATTTCCCCGATCATTTTGAAATTTTCGGATCATATTTTTCAATACCCATACAAAAAAAGTTCGAATTTTTGAAGAACAGGAAAAATAAAAATAGCCTACATTTTGGCGTTAAGGTCAAAACGTATTATTATAGTAATGAAAATAGGTAAAAAAAACATATATTTAATCAAATATTTTTAACAAAAAGTTGTAATCGAAATTTCTAAAGCTAAGTAGTTCATAGAATTATTTGCATTCTCCATATAATCTTCATCTAAAGATAAGATCATAAGGATTTATAAAGGAATTATTATCTGAACTCTTGCAAAAATACGTGGACTTATATCCCTATCTCACACTCTTACTACCAACCCCCCTTACCAAGTTTTCGCAGTACTGGAATCCCGAACTTCTGCTCCAGCCTTTCTGCTTGACCACTACATAGAGTATATTCATTCGTTTACCTTACCAGTCCTTACCTATTCATGTCTCTGTTTATTTAATATGCTTCATTGCCGACTTGATATGCCTTTGGCTAGAATGTTTGCCACTTCCCTCATGCCTGTGGTCCGCTACAAGCCATGTAGGTACAATGTGCCAACATTTATTGATTCTTTTTTGTCAAGCTGTTGCCATTGCCGCCTTTCATTGTAGTCTGTCTTCTTCATTTTTTATATTCAATTAAGTTATCCTTTTTCATGTTTCTTATTTTTGTTTTTGTTGCTTTTTTCAGATTGGCAGCCACGAAGGTACTTGGGTGGTCGCCGATTACATAGCAACGCCCGGCTCCAACGAGTTGAGTGTGTCCAAAGGGCAACAGGTTGAGGTGGTGGAAGCACCCTCAGCCGCCGAACCAGATTTTTGTTTAGTGCGCCTAAATCCACAAAATGACGATGCAGCCGTACATGAAGGACTGGTGCCCGTTTCAATACTTAAACCATCGCCAAGCGCACAGAAGAACAGTTCAGCGCGGAAGGAAACAAACGATGTCATGCAGGAACAAAGTGAGCGTCTGACTTTTATACAATTAAAAAAATTCTATAAAATATTAATTTCTTAAATGTTTTTTCTGCTTTTCTTTAAGGTAATAATCGCGGCAAACCGGACCCCTTGACTTCATCGACCAAACGACGCGGCTTTAGCGGGTGAGTTGTCTTTTCCTTACATGTGTTATAGTGTCTCGCAAAAAGTTCAAGTTGATTTGTAATTTGAGAAGAAGAACAACGGTGAAAAGGATAAAAGTTGAAAGTGAGAAGTGTTAAAGTTGCAACTGAAATTTAATGAAAGTTTCGCAAAGAGACAAATGCGCGCACTATTTCGCCTTAAAAGAAGAAAGTTATGCTCAAGTGTTGTAAGGACTTACATAATAATGCTGAAGAAGCAGCATACAAGTTTGAAGAGGATAGAAAACCGAGAAAAGTTAAAGTCTTAAAAATAGTATGCCGTAATTTTATTTATTGCAATTTATTAATTGTTCTTATGGATTAAAATGGATTCAAAATTAGACAAGTCATATCCAAAACAAGGAAAAACGTTAACTTCGGGTGTACGGAAGCTATAATACCCTTTACGGGTGCATTTCTTATAAGAAGTATATGAAGAGAAAAAATGGATCTGAAAACGTAACCTATTGGTCGGGTTTAGTACATCCCGCGGAAAGAATTTGCTAATACGTATTAGGCACGTTGTTTGACATTTCAACCCTCAGGTTCAATTTAGGTTACTTAATAACGAAAAAAATGTTATATAGATTTTGAACAGCTTGTTTGAATTGCTACACTATGCTAGAGTGATCCGATATGTGCAAAATTTATTCGCAGATTATAGCGTCTTTAGAAGATCTATAATATGTATTTTTTATTATCGCTTGTTGTTTTACAGGCAATATCGAATCCTCAAGTTTATGAGAACACTAAAAGCAATGTCTCAGCAATGGGAAAAAGAGTTTCGTCGTCATGTTTAACTCGAGATAAAGGTATTTTTTTTTAAGAAAAACTGCCAAAAGCTATAAGCACAAAAGAATGTAAAGTTTAAGATAAACTAAAGATTTTGTTTTCAGTAAAGTGTCTGAATATTACATCGAGGATAATTCCTCTCGGGTCCGGAATACTCATAGAGCTCTGCAACAATTTTTTATGATTGCATTCATTCCCGGGCTCCGTCATCAATAAACTCGAGTTTGTGGACTCCTTAAATATTTATACAAAATTTGTAATTTTTTGTAACAAGTTGAAGCTTGCTGCAATTAAAACTTGAAAAGTTTACGTAAATGGCATAATAACTCCTAAAAACAACAAAAGTCACAAAAGTTCACCACAAACTTGTGTCTGTTTCCTACAGAGCGATTCCTTATCGCAACGAAGTTTGTTCAACGACCTTAACGTCATTAGCAATGCCGAAGGCCTTCTTGAAAAACATGCAATGAATTATCATCAGTGTAACTTGCAGGCCTTTTTACTGGGTACTTCGTAGAAAATGACAACATGGGTTTTTATCCCTGATTAGTAACTGAATAAATGTCATTCCGAACGAATAATAACCATTTACCATAGTAAAACATATTCTATGGTTATAAACATACATACAGTATTGGACAAAACTAAAGCACCCTAAAGTTAAAACAACAAAAACATTTATGGTTCAAAAATAAACTGGACAAAACTAAAGCATCCCTTACATGGGTTTAAAAATAATATGTGAAAATTAAAAAATAGGAGCAAATCCTTTATTTTGGGTAACTGAAGCGCATATTTTAGGCATAGAAGAAATTAAATTATTTACTACATATATATCATGTTGCATGTCATTCCAAGCAATTTGTTCAGGTCCTAAAGGTTGATCCCTGGTTTTACAGTTTTCCATATTTATTTTGGAATTAACAATCTCCCATAAGTTCTCGATGGATTTGACATCGAGTAATTACGCCGGCAAATCTAAAACATCAACTCTGTAACTTTACAACCAAGTTTTTCAATGCTAAGAGTTATGCTTAGGAACATTGTCCTGCTGCAAACACCATTATAGTGGCATATCCTTTTCAGCATACGGTAGCATCCCGTTTTTTAAAAATGTCGGTGCAAGCAAACCGGTGCCTTATTCCATTTATTATATGAATAGGTCCAGTCCCGTGCCCAGAGAAAAAGCTCCAGACTATAACATTATCACCGCCATATTAAATGGTCGCAGCATAATACTTAGGTTTGAGTGCTTGTCCTTTCGGCCTTCTCACACATCTTATGCTATCCCAATCTTTAATATTAGATTTCGATTCGTCTGAGAATAAAATGGTATGCAATTTCTGAATGCTCCAATCGAGATGAGCTGTCGCAAACATGAGCTTGGCCTTTCAATTTTTCGCTGAAGTAAAGGACTTTCTAGCTGGACGCCAACAGAACAACCCGGCCTCAACAGCTCTTCTTCTAATTGTTCGTATATTAACTAGTCAACAAAAATGTTAATGTATTTGATTGGAAACGACTATGGGATAAATTTGGGTAACCTTTTTGATCAATGAATAGTCGCTTTATGTAGTTTTTTGCTGTCTTCCTCAGCTGTGCCGAAAAAGTACATTGCCAGTTTGCTGAAATTTATTTATTGATCGGGGCACCACTGATCTATTCACCGAAGTCGGCTGAATAAGAATTTTCCACCAATTTGATTTTTAAACTCTAAATCGCAACTCAACAGTGATGACGTCAAAAATCTCTTTACAAAATGTCTCAATAATATTTGTAACGGTTTATTGATAACGTCTTCAAAGAATAACGCACTTTTACAGTAGCGTGCTACTATTTTTTCTAACAAATATTAGGCGGCGCTTTAGTTTTGTCCAATACTGTACGTTCATATTTCAACCTTGTTTCAGTATTCAAATTGGTTAATGCCCGGAATATGCTAATTTACAAAATTTTAATAATAAAAAAACAAAAGCATCTTAGTGCAAACGTTTGCATGTATACTTGTTTGTATGTAATCGTTTTTATATACCTTTTTCATTATATTATATACCTCACGTTTTTGAATATACCGATACGTAATGTATATGTATATATATATTTTTATCGTCTTATCAATTTCGAATTGTCGTCATAATCCACTTAAATTCTTATCGTGTTTACTATTTCGTTCTTTCATTTCATTTTTCTATGTAACACTTTTCTAGCGCAAAGTAGCTTCAAAGAAGGCACCAAATATTGGATTCATATTTTTTAGGCTACAAAAGGGCTTGATTGCAGTATTAATATTAATATTTTGTAATCACCTTCGTTCCACACGAACACATTCTCTTTTACATCAACTTTGTTTGAATAGTGTAATATAATAGAATTATGCGTTTAGTATAAGCGAGTTATTGTGAATATTATGACATTTCGTTGAAGACGTTTTCATCGCGAAAGGAAATCAAATATTACTTTCACATGCATATGTATATATTTTTGAGGTCAAGGGGAATCACCAACCCTTCAATCAATTCTTATAATGTTACGTTCTCACTGGCATCATTTTTGAAGTAATATGGACCGATGATTCCACCGGCCCACAAACCACACTAAACTGTAGTTCTTTTCTGGATTCAGGCCTTGAATATCTTTAGGTTGGTCTTCGTCCCAAATGCGGAAATTTTACTTGTTTACATAGCCATGAGTCAGAAATGGGCCTCATCGCTGATAAAAATTCGTCATAAGTCTTTCCATAATGAAATGCCAAACAATAGTGAACAAAAATAACATGACAGCTCGACACGACTCACGCGTGATCTATCAAAAAAATCTTTGAAAAAGTACCTCTAATTATATCACCCGTTATATATATGTATATATACTAAATGTATATAAACTCTTTTTTTAAGAAATCGTAAGACCTCAACGTACTTAAACTTAAATAATTTTGTCGATGAAATGATATGCTCTTTGGTTTTAAGTTCTTCTACTGAATAAGAGGTTTACATAACAATCGTACGTGCTTTAATTCAAAACCCGCCAATACAGACATTCCCCATTTCTAATATTCATATTTCAAATTTATTTCGCCAATTATCATAGAATTGGATTCATTGGAAATTCGTAATTTGCTTTAAAAATTATTATTAGTAATTTTTTTTAAAGTGGGCGTGGCCCGCTCTCTAATAGGTGCGTGTTTCATATCATGTTTTTTCTTTTAGGATTTAATTTTGATAACTCATGGTTTCTATCAATGCAGCTAATTGTGCATGGAGTTGGGCCATTTGTTGTTCCATTTTTTCTTCTTAATGGTGAATTAACTGTTCAAAGTTAATTACTATTAAATTTATTTATTGAGTATAATATACCTTCTTGGCTGATGGCATAACAAGACTAAAATACAATGGGTTTTCTTAGAACTATTTATAATGTTTGTAGAACATGGATGTTGTTCTGTTGTGTTTATTTCTTTTGCCCACAAATTTGTTTCGATGTGTTCTTATCTGCTGCTGATCCCAGCGCCGTTTACGATGCATTTTTATTAGCTGCAGAGATATCTCGATCCATATTGTTTGTTTTCAGCTGGAAGTGTTAATTGATTTGGGTGCGTGAGCATGATAATGAATGTTGCGTTCCTTAACCCGCGATTCCTGCGATTCTTCGTTCAATATCCAAAGACCAGCATTGACAATCGTAATAATATTAATATAAGTTATAATAACACTAGTAATATTGTATTATGAGCATGAGTGCATGAGTGGTAACGAATTACACATTTCTTCGCTCTTAGCTCGTAAGCATTGAATTGGGTGTTCCACTCGGCTTTGTGTGCGCGTATCAGAACTTCTGCTCGAAGTGGATTGACGTAGTCTACTGCAGCGTCGTCTGTGCCTTCGCCGTCGTCGTCATCGCCGCCTAAGTGTGCTTGCTGTCGTTTTCTTCACCATATATTTTTGTGGCGTTGTACTCGGAAACTTCTATCGCCGGAAAATCAGTTGGTCGCTCTCATTTCGTGCGGTCGAACGTTCCGATAGAAAACACCGTTTAAATCTTATATTCCGTTTGTTTCGATTTTTGCGCTTATCGGTGCTGGAATACGAATATTTATTACTCATACGCGCTCTTAAGTGTATATCTTAAGTATATATATATAACATAATTATAATAACATACATGTATGTATGTGTGTGGAGCTACG
Source organism: Bactrocera zonata (assembly GCA_037783105.1). Classification (NCBI taxonomy): domain Eukaryota; kingdom Metazoa; phylum Arthropoda; class Insecta; order Diptera; family Tephritidae; genus Bactrocera; species Bactrocera zonata. The sequence goes on along the minus strand of JBAWJQ010004179.1, from coordinate 337,610 downwards.
AAAGAAAAGAAGACAATCTTAGCGCTGTAGTGCAAATAAAGATTCTAAAGTGTATTCGCATTTATTAAGTTTAATCCAAGAAGACATCATTGTAAAGCTTCAATAGCACAATTTTACTGCATCTTAACGCTCGAGTGAAAGAGTGTGTCACGCGTATTGTTGCGGGCAACGCCGATTACCTTGCCGCAACGCGTTCTCGCAACGCTAATGAATAATATTTTACGTGCCTTTAAATCGGAGGATCCAATCATGTCGAAATCATTGAGTTGCGACCATTCCGAGCATTTTTTATGTTTTTGTTGTGCCGACGCCGCTGCAGCAGATACGGAACCGCTGAGCCGCAAGGAGAAGTACAAATCCTGGTACGGCGCCCATAAATTGTGTTTTATATATAACTGTTGGACATATATCTGAAATTTATTTAATTGTGCCCCCGATTTTATTGAAAGACTAATTATCGATAAATTTAAAAGTAAGAACAAAAACATTTAAAGGAATTGCAAATAAAAACATAAAAATTACATGAAATAAGCAAAAGCGTGATTCACTAATTGCTGAGTACTACATGTGCCCCTTGGGCTTATCGTGGTGCGTTCAGTGCCCAACTTGTGTGGATATTGTTTATATTTCATTGAAATGAATTTAAATTTCGCTTTGTGATAAGCAAAAGCAACGAAGTATGAGGTGAAATGTATCGACATATAGGTTGAATATTCATACATACATATACATATGTGTGTATATAGGCGTATGAATAACTTATGATTTGGTGCTTGTTCCACAAGGCGACAATATGTGTTTATTATTATATTTTGTGGTTTTTTTGGTATTTGCTATCTATTAGTCCAAATGTCCAAATAAATTGCGATTATAAAGCATACTTACTTAATGCAATATCATGACGGAATAACTCGAACGTTTTAAAACGAAAAAGTGTGTCATAATGTCCAATCCAGATTGCTTTTATAGCATATTTAAGTGGGATATCCTGTATACAGAAGTAATTGAGTAAAATTCCATCAAACAGTGAAATTATTACGACAAAACTTATTATGTGAAATACAGTTTATTATAGTTTTTGAACAATTCACTTTTAAAGCTTGTTTGCTTAAAAAAAAAAGCTCTTCGAGGTGCTACGCAAGTTTTTCGTTATTTTTTATGCATTTTCATAAAATTAAAAATTGTTTTTTTTACAGTGTTAAAGGCTGCGTAATAAATTTTTAAGCCTTTTTCATTAGAATAGTGTTGCTAATTGCTGATATAAATATCATTTTATTAATTTTTTTGTTAAAAATATAGCGTCATGGGGATCCTGGTCTTATCAAAGTTGTTTTTGCATGTACATATCTCATTAAAATTTATTCTCTTTATTTGCCTTTGTGGTGCTTTCAGTTCGTAATTACTATAATTTTTATAAGCCCCTATAGTATATTTTTCAGCAATTTGCTGTTTCTCTAGGAAAGTGGCCTGGTGAATGCAATTTTTGTAAAAAGCTAAAATTTTGTCGATGATGGAAAGATATTTGAATAATTTGTGAAAAAATATATATTTATTTACATATTCCGAAAGAGCCGTTTAACCGCTCAAAAATGGCTCATACAAGCATTGAAACCAATTGAACTTTTAATTTTTATCCTAAACAAATATTTTCGCTCAGAAAAGTAGACAATGAAATTTCAAAAAAATTCTTTGTTATATCAAGAATATATAATTTGAAAAAAATAAATTGCAGAATATACGCAGTTATTCTGAGAGATATAGACTAGTCTAAATTATGCAGCATTTTCTCCACAATGAAAGTAAAAATGAGAAAAGAACGTTAGCTTCGGTTGCACCTGCTAGCCTTGCTATTCATTTGTATATATACATACATATATAAATATATATCTACAGTTATGGACAATAAAATAGAATCATCCATGGCACTAATTTTCCGTTCTCAAAAAAATTATGAATTTGATTTAAATTGAACTAAGTTATATTTTTATTATGTACTTCGCATCAAGTGCTACTGGTAGCAATAAAAAATATAGGAAAAAAAATTCATAAATGTTACAAAAACTAAGGTAAGGAATATATTTCAAAAATTCGATGGACAAAAAAATAGAATAAAAATCTTTTACATTAAAAAAAATATTTTTTTAGGGGAACTAATAGAAAAATTGGTGGTACATTGTAGTGTATTCTTAATCGCCTAATACCGATGCACATCTTGTAGACATAGACTTAATTAGGCTACCGAAAGTAATCTATGGAACAGAATACCAGACCTTTGTACCTTCTCTCAGAATTCTGCCTTATTTTTCGGTTTAACGGGTGCAATATTTTCCTTAACAATTTTCCGTAAGTTTTTTTTATTGGATTCAGATCTGCTGAATGCTCTGGCCAAGCCATAACGCTAACACTATGAACGGACGCACATTTCTTTGTGATTTTGGTAGCCGACTCACATCCAACTATCATATCTTATCATATTAATTTTGCATTCAGACCATAAATTGTCGAACCCTTTTTTTTAATTTTCAGCTCCGCCCTAATTAATGTGTCGTTTTGCAAACTGAATATGATTGCATCTGTGCCGTTTTCTCAGCATTGGCATCTTTCGGGACCATGTGCCAAAGCAATTTTTCTCTACAAGTAGTCTTCTTACTGTTCTTGAAGAAATTTTTACGTTTAATTCTTATTGAATGGCTGCAGAGGCCTTAAACGGTACGCGCATCGGCAATCATGCAATATTTCGAACGACTTCTGCAGTCATTTTTTTGTGGTCGGCCTATTTTTTCAACGTTTTTCGGGAATGTTAAGGCATCAAACAAAAATGTTTGAGACATGTTTCATATGTTTACAATTTTCCTTTACGCGTGACCCATTCCCTGCAAATTTTGGACGCACAATCTTTCCTCCTCTAAACAATGTTTTGCTCGACCCATTTTTTTTAATAAATTCATAATTGATACAATTATTCATTCCACAGATCTAATTAAGTTAACATAACTACTTTTAACGCCTTTTAAATTCAACATTTTTCATTTTTGAAACTATTTCGCTATTGATTCTATTATTTTGTCACTAAGCACGAGGCATGCTATTTACACTTTTTAAATTACAGTTAACTATAAAACTCGACAATCCTATCTTTTCCTCTTTTTTAAAAGTACATTGTCTTTGTTATTATGCAGAAAAGTTACAAGATAGATGAAAAATTTCAAAAAAATTATGCCATTGTTTCAAAGCGTCTCTGACAATTCCTTCTGGGTGTTATAACATGGTGGCAAACTTAATATATCCAGTCCAGGGTATAAATAGATAGCTACCAAAGTTTTTATTACTCTTTCTCTCTTTTAAATAGTTTGGTGAAGTTTTCTACAAAAAAACGTAATCACCTTTAGATTAGAACTTGTAGAACTAGGAATCTAAAACTCTTTGGTTGCTGAATCATAAAGATATCACATTAAGACGTCCAATAATTTTTGTTCTTTTTTCACAATCTATGACTACTGGTCTTCTCCGGTAAAAATAGAATAGGTCTGCAGCTCATTTTAACAAAGCAATTACCAAGTCTTTTTTCTCCAAAACGTCAAGCATTACAATAACAATGTCAAATTTGACACACGAGTGCATATTAGTGTTGTCATACATATATCGACATTTAAGTAGCAACCCTCACATATAGTAATTATCCTAAAAACCACTCACCTAAAAAGTAATTTATCTACAATTATTTATTTAGTTGCAAACAATAAATTTCCAGCTACTAAAAATGCTATTAATTTATTTTTCACCATACCTAGTCATAATAAAAGTATTCCACAATAAGAACTTTCTAAGCAAAAACGAATTTCATCATCATCTACCACGCCTAGGCTGGCGCGCATATCAATGAAAATGCCTCAAATAAATAAATTTATTGACATTTAGTAAATATGGTCATTTGCATGTTTCTCTTTTTGCATATTGCCTACTGCTTTTTTACTATGGCCTTCCACCACCCCCACTGTAGTTGTGCCTCTCGCTCCGCGCTACGCAAATTAACATGTGAACTGTCGGCGCTTAGTCAAACAAAACACATCCTTATTTACTTAACTTTCAAGACGAAGAACGCACCACAATAGACGCGTTCGACACGCTACTAATGAGTCGCCAAATATATGACCAAGGCGACGACCTCACACTACCCCCACAAAATACACACATGCATACATAGGCACATTTGTATTTACAAACCGCACACGTGTAGCAAATGCACACGGGCCTTGTGCCACAACACTCCTCCACATTATCCTGATATAGGAGTATCATGTTGTACTGACAGTGGATCCATGTCCAGAATACTCGTATGTAAACGGAGGTGGAAATGGCATCGCTTCTATGTGTGTGTTGTTGACGTTGGTGTTAGAGGCTAAACGGTATATCAGCTACCAGCATTTTAGCTGACCAAACATAAATACATAAATAAGGAATAATTGCTCTTCTATAACTGCCCTGCAAGAAATTTGACCATAAAAAAGTTTTGTTAATGTTACTGCCGGTATTGTAAAGTTGTAAATGAATTTCCCAGTCTTCTTAGCATCTTTCGTTTCATACAAAGGAACACGACTTGTAGCTTTTTTATCACTTATCAGTTTGAACCTTAAGGCAGATTGGTAATTACAATAAATATGCTGATATCAGGTGGCTGAAAGCCGAGCAGGCGATCATCTAAAAGCCATTAATACTCAAATAGTAAGATGTTGGTATATATGTGGAATATTGTAGGGCGGCAAGATTGGTTCGTTTTATTTAGAAAATGCTGCTAAATCGTAGTTTTTGGGTAATGGAAAATCAGACTATTTTTAGTAACCATTATTGGTGTTGTAGCAGCAGAATTTATCCCTGAAGTATTTTGGAGGAACACTGCCGTGTTGACAGCCCTTGGCCGGATAAAAATCCGTGTCTGTTGCGTAGAGCCGATTGTCGTAAAAATACTTCAGTACTCAGTTTATCAGGTGCTTGGATGATTCCTTGTGATATTTTACAGCTTCGTTTTGGATTCTAGTTTTTTTCGGATGTGAAAAGTTACCTAGCTATTAAAGAGACCTAATGGGTTTCACAAGCAAGTAATAATTAAGTAATGAGACTGATTTTATTGCCACGCTTGTGGTAAACCTGTGACCTTGAAATTCCCTTTCTCTTTTTCCGGCATCCTTCCCCTCTCCATTGATATATGTACCATCGCTCTAGCTTGTTTAGTTCGCCTGCTGCGTCAAGTTGAGTAGACGTGTGTTTGTAGTGCTCGTCACGAAATCAAGAACAACGCGTTAAGATAAAATTTTGCGCCAAATTGGGAGAAACAGCTTCGGAAACGTACGCTAAAATTGTAAGAGTGTAAAAAGGAGTGTAAGTGTAGAGTGGAAACTAAACGCTAAAGCTCACAATGATTGTCTCCGCGCGCTCCCCGCCCGAAAAAAGCTCGCATGAGCAAGTCGAAGGTGAAAACGATGATTATTGCCTTTTTTGATAGCCGTGGAATCGTCCACAAAGAATTCGTTCCACCGGGGAAGACTGTAAATCAAGTCTACTATTGCCAAGTACTCGAAAGATTGCGAAAACGAGTCAACATGGTGGGTCCAGACATCGCTCGTAACTTGATCCTTCATCACGACAACGCGCCGTGCCACACCACCCTCAGCGTGTCCCAGTGGTCAAAGGAACCCATTTTGAGTCGATTACGGACATCCAGGCGGCCGTGATGAGGGCACTCGCGGACATTCCAGTCGAAGCGTTCCAGAAATGTTACGAAGCGTGGAAAACGCGCTGGAATCGCTGTATAGCTGCCCAAGGGGACTACTTTGAAGGGGATGACAGAGTTGTAGAATAATTTTCAAATATGCGATTTTTATGGAATCAGTCTCATTACTTAATTGTCATACCTCGTATTTCTTAACCGTTCTATTGATTTCATAATTGCACATATGCGGCTTTGATTTGTGCCTGTGGTACATAATTAAAGAATTCCGTCGAAGTTTTTGTAAGCCTTTTCCCATCAGTTTTACCAAACTCATCTTTGAGTTATTTATCTCGAATTTTATAGCTGTATGAACTTTATACATGATTTTGTAAATTATTTTCAACTCGCAAGCTCAGCGACTTTTTCTACAGGGTCGCATTAATCAAAATATGTTGATGTGTGTTTATTAACGCTTTTGGTGTTGTCCTATCTAGCTCCAGTAACTTTTGTAAATATTATATAAACACCTACATACACATATACATACATACATACATTTGTAGATATAGGTATGGGCGAAAATGTTGTTGACAATGGGACGGTGCGGTCAACCATCCAATTCCGGACTTAATTTCCACATTTTTAATGACTTCCTTCTTTCCTTCCGTTTAATTGTGCGTACACAATATAATGATTGAACGACTGAGTGAGCAGCATTTTGTTGTAATGTTACTACGCAAAGCTACCGCTCACAGACACACACATTATATGCCCATTTTTGTACGGTAGTATATGTGTGGCGCAGGCGCCTGAGCATGTAACCATAAGACAAAGGCCATGTGCCAACTACGGACGATGTTCATGCTCCTGAAGAAGTTGAGTTATGTTCTAAGAATTCAACAATTTATGCAAAAAAAGGATTGAAAGTTCAATCCTTTCATCAATTTTCGTGGATTTTTTTGAATTTGAATACAATTTTCTATATACAAGTTTTAGTTTAAATTTGTTTCTTTCTATATAAAAAGTTATTATCTACATTAATGTAAATTTAGTTTCTATATTAGAAAAAATGCGTAACTATGCTTTAACGGACGACTTAACATACTAGCGTAGTTCCCGAATTTTCATTCACTGAATATTGAGATACCTCATCGACCTATTGCAGTCTAAAATCATCCTTTCTTTACTTTTTACCATAAATACCACTTTCCTTATTATCTTTTAATGATACTCGGGGCAGATGCATGTGTCTGGGATTTTTTTGACAATTGACCTCTTAGCTCTAATTTCTTGAGTTTCTCTATAATTTAAACTAGAATAAATCATTAATTCAAAACAAGTAAGGAAGGGCTAAATTCGGTTACAACCGAACATTTTGTACTCTTGTAATTTGGAGGAACCAGTGTCAGGGAAATACCTTAAGATGCGAACCGTCAACTAGAAGATGACCGACAAATTTGGCATAAGATTTGTTAAAAAAACGAAAATCATTATACTTAGTATATGGGAGTAGGGGTAGTATCGACCCAATTTTATCTATTTTTCCCAATATCTCATAATAAAGAAATGTTCCCTGAGTTTCATACGGCACCTCACATCCAATCACCAATCATACATATAGAGAAAAAGTCAGCCGGATGTTCGGAAATCCTCTTATATAGTATAGTAGTTATATGGGTGCCAGGACAAGTTTTCGACCAATTTTATCTGTTGTAGGCACAAAATTACGTAGATATCAGTAAAACCTGCTTTCCTATTTTCATTTATACGAGTATAATTCACATGTTGGCCGATATATGCAGTATAAAGATACCCGAAAGTTCGAAAATATTTATATTAAGTGCATGGGGACCTGGGAAGTATTGACCCGATTCACCCTATTTTTGATACACAGAGTTACTATTGTCAGGAAAGGATTCTCTCAGAATTTCAATTGTATATCTCACACACAGACCGATATTTTCGGTCAAAAGTCAATTTTTGTGTGTTACATGAGAAGAAGGCGTGGTTGTAGTCTAATTTAATTGGATTGTTGTAGCTTTAGTGGTTTAGGATATATGTACATTAAACTTATTAGAGTGCGGTACCACGCCCACTTTTTCAATAATTATCGCCCACCCTTGCTACTGCGAACCCCTGTCCGGTGTTTTTACTTAAATTACCGCTTGAACGGACGTACGGACAGATAGACAGTCATTCGGATTTCAACTCGTCTCGACATGCTGATCATATATGTATCGTCACTATTATTAGTTTTAGGTAATACGTAACACCGTTAGGTGAACAAAACTATTATACTCTGTAACAACATGTTGCAAAAATGTAATACATAATAATTTATTGCACAAATTAACCTCTCTGACCCTTTTCTATTCGCAGGCCAAAATGGTTCCCTCTACGCAAACACTCACAGAACAAGAACGAGAAGTCACCAGTAGAAAAAACACTCACAAAGAAATCCTCAGAGAAGAGCTTAAGGGTAAGTAAACAATTATAAGTATTATACGAAACAATGAGTTTGAGGTTGTTTTTTATATAGCTCTTTAATTAAGTCAATTAGCAAGTTATCTTCATTTAATTCACTATTTATTGCAGTCACTTTGACTTTCTATCGCTTTTTTTGAATATAAATATTGGTATTAACACATATAGCAAATTTTCAAGCAATTCAATTCAATTAACTAAATTAGTATTCACTTTCTTGTAGAATTTTTGAAAACCGAACTGAACCCCGTAGAATTTATAAAATAAATTATAGAAAGAGATTAATATTGTTACAGATGGAAGCTTAATTTAGTCAATTAGTAAATGAAGTACTAAGTATTAATTGACTAAATTTCTTTATTTAACTTTTGTCGATTTTTGCACCATCTCTACACAAAATTGAGTAAGTTAGTCTTTATTATGGAATATTAATCGTACCCGTAAAATATCAAACAATTTTTTAGATAATACCTTAATTGAGCCAATTAGCAAATTGTGTACTAATAACCAAATTATAAGACAGTCTTAAATAACTAGAAGAAGATTCAGACAAATACTTTTTTACGCTAACGATAAAATTACCATATTTTCATCTTGAATTGAGAATTTTAATTTATTACTTAATCCTCCGAGAAAGAAATGTATATGTAGTCATATATAAAATATGTTTTCCTTGATAATTCATTTTACGAAGGTCACTTAATGCAACACAGCAAAGACACAACTAATAAACGCAATGTCATTGCCTCTATAGTGTATCTGTTTACGTCCACTGTCCAGTAAACTTAATCTAATTCATTTCTCTGTTTTCTAAATACTTTCTCTCTTACTTAGTTGACACAAAAACAAAGCGAACAGGATGAAAAGAACCTTTCAAGTTCAGCCACAGCAAGCAGTCGAAGTCATTATGGCACATCGGCGGCGACATCACAGGCCAATGCCGCACAAGTAGCCGAGTACGAGGCTGAGGAAGAAGCTGGCCTTGAGCTGCCGCCGCCCATGAAACCGCTGCAGGAGCCGCACTTAATGGCCAACGGCCCGCCTGTGTTTGCCAAGGATCTCAAAGAGAACTCGAAAAACTTGGTAAGTCAACATACCAATAAACTTTAGTGTGAACTCTCAGAAAGAATATGATTTGACATCAATGATAGTAGAAACGAAGTTGTACTCCACCATTTTTGATTAGCCGTAAACTCTTAATGTGTTATCCTGACGTATCGCATTACTCATGGCGCCTCGACGGCACATTTGATGCTTGAGGTTTGAGTTTTAACGAGGCAATTGCTGTCAACAAACATCACGTGCTCTCTTTGTAGTTCAAATTTTTTTTTTCATGTACATATATGTATTTATTTTGAAAGACATGATTTGTCATTTATGATGCGAAAATGTAGCCTAATTTTTGCACATTCTTTAATATTTCGTCGGAGCTCTATTGAAATACCATTTCTCAATTTGAAGTAGTTCATATCTTTTGATGATATTTGATACGTATATGATGTTACTCATACGCCCTATTGTACTCGCTTTTTTTATTGTTTTTTGTAATTTCCCTAAAGGCAAGAGGGAGCTTTTTTCGTTTATTTATAGGTTTTTAGAAATTTTTGCGACTCTTTATGGATAAGATAAGTTAAAGGAATATGCGCCAAATATTCCCTTCCTTTTTTTCCTTTTAATAGCAACGTATAACTTTTAGCTCTGTCTACTCATTTTTTATGCGAGAATAGCTTCTCTAACATTGAAATTGAACTTACAGGGTGCTCATAGCCTTGCTCTTTGTTTTGTCTCGGTAATGTTTTTACCCAAAAATGTTTATTGAGCAGCTTGGAAATATTTCTCAGTGTTTTATTCCTCACAATCATATTCGTTTCACCAAAACCATCAATGGTTTGCTTTGCATATTGTCTTTAATGTTTATTTTATATTGTTTTCTGAGCTTCAGTGATTTTATTATTACTGTTATTATTACTATGCGCTAGCAGTTGTTTCTCTTCATACACGATCCGCAAGTTGTTGCGTGTTTAATGCTAATAAAGCATCCCCGATTGTTCCATAATGGTGTGAGCATTTCGCACTCGTAAACTAAAAGTTCCATAGACTCATAAAATTGGCACTCAAGCCGTCATGTAAATTTTAGTATTTGTAGTAAACAAAGAAATTGCTCCCACTTAAAAACTAATAAAAGAAGGCATTAAATAAATTAAGCCTTACACAATTTTATATTTGCATAGGGTGACCCAATTGACTAGCGCTTTTGATGCCAATATTTATTTTCTTTTTTTACGATCCATTTTATTGCAGAAAATGTAAATAACGTTTGGAAAAATTATAAAATTATAACTTGAGTAATATGTTAAATATTGTATGATCGGTGATTACACTGTGGATTTATTAATCATTAGTAATATGACATAGTTAGAACCGTTTATCAGCCTCTGATTTTGCAAGAAATTTATTTAGTCGATACATTTTTATCTATATTTGCCAATTCAAGTGGTTTTAGTAGCATATTTTATAATTTTTTTAAGCATATTTAATGGAAAATTTTAATATAGCCAAAATTCTAAATAATGATGAAATCCGTTTTTTTTTATTAAAATGGTGTTGTTTTTATTTTTTGAAGTTATTTGTTTTTATGTTATTATAAATTCTCAGTATCAAAACTATTGTCTCTGCATTATATTCAATTCTCTTTGGTAGCCACAAATGGAAGTTCGAACCATTGTGGTTTTTATTATGACTTCATAATATCAAAGCTATTGAAGCATATATTGTCCATAACTAATATTCAATCTTCATTGGTGTTCTGAATTCGTAGTTCGAATAATGTTCGAAAAATGAAAGCTCTAATGAATTTTGATTGAAAAAGATATATTGAATACCTTAAAAGAAGCATACATTCGTTTGATAGTAGAATGCTTAGAAATAACTCAATAAATTTCGTTGAATGATCGTCCCTTAAATCTTCAATTATTTATTTGTAATTACGTCTATGTTGTCTGCATAACATATAGCAACTGTTAGTGCAAATATTTTTAGCGTCACTGTAGTACAACTTATTTCCGCTAAAATTTTTTTTCATTCAGAATTATCTTATGGTTCACCGCCTTTCTGCTAGGTGCCCTACTTTAAGTGGCTACAACAAGTGTCAGTCGTTCATCGTATACATATTTAACGCCAATTAAGCGTCTAATTAACTAGTCAAACCTATGTATGTTCAAGACTTTTTGTTTGTTTACTTTTTAATTTAAGTGTGTATGTTTTTATATTTTTATTTTTTATTATTTTTTCAAAGAAATAATGCTATACGCTAGCGTGTCGTAGGCGTTTTGGCACATACCACTCCCAGCGACAAATGCGTTGGCACACACGCAACTTCATGCACATATATAAATATAAATATATGTATGTATATGTATACACATATATTTACAGTTATATTGCCTTGTTTGTGTAAATTTAGAGCTCGCGGCCGAATAAACCACTAATATTTGCTCTTGAATTTATGCATAATTTTTTACAGAAATACTCACTCATACATATAAAAATATATATATATATTAACAGGAATTTTTTGAAAAAAGGTCATCGAATATTAGTGTCTAAATATTTATCGCATTTTTCGCACGGCCGCATGTCATTATGCAAACAAACCTTCACTTTTAGATCTGAATCAGCTTTGAAACTTGCACCTAATAACAAAAACAACAAGTAGGGAAGGGCTATGTTTGGTTGTAATCGCACACTTCATACTCTTGCGCCTAACCAAGACCAAAGCCGGGGAAATACCTTAAGGTGCAAACCGTCATCCAGAGGATCGGAATCCAAGCAATTATATATATATATATATCATACACTGACCGCCACATTTGACATAAGCTTTATTAGAGTAACAAAAATAATTATTCTTACTTTATACGAAGGAACTTACGTACCAAGTTTCATTACGATATCTCAAGTTTTACTCAAGTTATTGCAAGGACGGACGACCAGACAGTCACTCGGATTTCCATTCTGCTCATCATCCTGATCATTTATATATATCTTAGTTTTAGGTGTTACATACAACCGTTAGGTGAACAAAACTATTATACTTTAGAGCAGCATGTTGCAAAAGTATAAAAAGAAATTTGTTGAGAAACACCAAATTTCATATTCAAAATATTAAAGTCTGCGGATTTAATTTGAAAATAAACACTCTTAGACGCATTAGGACAGATCAGATATATTAATGTGCTACACTTATAAACTCTTTGGCTAAGCACCAGGAAGAGAGGCAGCAGTCAACACGTTGTTTATACCCAATAATAACAACAAAGAAGCAGCGGGAACACCCGCAGCTACTAAATCTTATTGAGCTCTTGATTAGTGAAAAGCATTAAGCCTATACAAACGGGCAGGTAGAAACGTACACAAATACAATTACGGGCAATGAAATAGAAACAACCATAGAACTAATTTTCCGTTCTAAAAAAGTAAGAATTATTTTTTCGGTTTAACAGGTCAAAACATTGTTTTTGTAAGACCCGAATGTTTCGGGTCACTACCTTGATGGAATTGCCAAATCAAAAGCAAATTCCGCATATGAGAATATGACTTCATCTAAGATTTTAACGTACATACTCGTATATGTGCGGGTTCATCTTTTTTTCATCCAAAAAATAACTGCGACACCACACAATTAGAAACAGCCTTAAAGCATGATCACGGGTTTTGAAGAACTTAATCGTGTAGCGGACGCACATTCCCGAATCATTTTTTATAATAGTTTAGTTCACCTAACGGTTATATGTATGTATCAACCAAATACCAAAAATGTATTTGCAATTTCGTTTTGCGTGTGAACCCTTTCCTTGCAAATTCTTCTTCTGAGCAATGTTTGGCTCGACCCATTTTTCAACATAAATACATAATTTATACAAATATTCATTCCACAGATCTAATTAAACTAATACAACTACTTAACACGCTTTTTAATTTCATTATTTTCTGTTTACGAAGCTAAATTCTATTATTTTGTCATTTATGATTTTATTTGATTCTATTTTATTGTCCGCAACTGCATATATTTATATATACATTTGTGCGTACATGTTTGTCGTTGGGTCAGTCAGTCAGTTAGTCATTCCGCACAATTATTATTTATTTAATGAGATGTTTGCCTTTTGCCTTTGCTTGAGCGTATACGTGCACATACTTTCGTACTTACAAGCTTACGAGTATTTATATGCAACTGACTTTTTATTTGCCTAATATTTAGTTTTTCAGTGGCCGCACTCATCTCACGCTTCTTCATAAACGCTGCTGAGCTGAAGCGATCGGCTCGGGTGTGAGAACCACAACGCATATATTTCGCAAGCGATTCATTTCGCATTTGCCCTGCTGCCAGAATGCTTTCTGTGGCATTTAGTATTTATATATATTTTACACGAATGGCATTGTTTGGCAATTTCACGCGTGCTTGGGATAAGCGAATTTAAATTAATGTAGAAAAAATAATTTGAAATAAAATCAAAAAAAAAAATTATTTAAACAATTTTAAAAAATATTTTATCTTAAGTGTACTGCTAAAAATTCTTTAAAAATTGTGCAATCAGTCTGTGTACTTTATTGTGTGCTTTCGAAAAATAATTCGCAAAAAATTGTTTATTAATTTAGTAGTTTAGTGAACAATACAAGTGGCTTGATCACTTGCGCGCAGATAAAAAGAAGCTGGCATACGCAAATCGCGGTGGTTGGCGAAAATTTCGTCGCAAAGTGCACAGTGTATTTGGCGCAGTTATTGTAAGTCTGAAGCGAACTAAGAAAGCTAAAATTTGTGCATATGTAAAAAAAAATAAAAGAGAAGTTCTTGGTGAACCCAAAAGTATTACTTTCTTCATTAAAATGTCATTGAAAGATGCGGAGTTAGTCCTAAATAGGGATACTGAGAAACGGTAACCACTGAATTTAAGTGAAAAGTTGAGCTCGCCTGTCATTAATAACAGAACCCTGAATGCCTTTTAAAATGACATCTATACTCAAAAATAAAAAACTTGTGTGGTACACCCCATAGAGTTCTACGAAAACGCCAAATTTGTTAACTTAACTGTTTATTTGCCATTTGTAAATTATAATTGTAAAGCCTTTCAATTCAGTTCCATGAATATGTATTACTAACTGATGCTTGAGGTTTGCAGCGATTCCTGCTAATCATTTTTAGAGGTTTTTAAGTAATCAATTGCTGTGATGACGTCACGATAGCGCATGTTTACAAAATAGTCCTACATTTTCTTTATTTAATTGCAAAGTAATAACTTTTATTACAAAATTATACTTGGAGAGTGTTTTCATATGACTCTCATAAGAATCGAAGCAGGAACATTTTCGTTCGGTTTGGTTAACCTCTTTTGAAAATCGTTTTCGGATTTTACATAAGATACTAAAATTGCACGACTGAGCCGGAGATGTAGATAAAAATTGATAACTGGAAAAATTATGTGTAAACCTTTTCGTCGGAAACTTTGTACGAACATCGATTAGAGATCATAAAAAAAGAAAGCACAAATTCGAAAACACAAATCATCGCTTAAACACCTTCTCCACCGAATTAATATTTTATGTCTTGTTTGCTTTAATAAAGGTAAAAAATCTGCGCCGAAATCGTAATGAGACTATTGAGGCTTTCTCCCTAACCGAACGTACTGCGAGCGAAGACAAAAAAGTATACAGAAAACTAATTCTTATTGAAACTGTTGAATTGACTCCAAGGATCGCAATTCAAATATTTGTATCAGCAAATCTGAAAGAAAATCCACCAGTCAGTGGCAAATTTGATCAGCTAAGCGGTCAAGATTGTGCGCAGAGAATTCTATTTGTGCCTTAATGATAAATTGTTTCTTCGCTCTTTTTACCAAATATCCGTTAAACATTCATAATTAAATGTAATTTAAGTTAGCATTATTCAAATAAGTATGAGTTTGGACTAAAATTCCGGATTTCAGGACCTGTAGAGTCAATATACATATGTATTCACAAAATATGTACATACTATACATATACTTATTTTACATATGTATGCCCAAGCATCTTGCCTGACACCGAGCTGCATTTCGTAAGAGGGTGTACTCAGAACGCACTTAATTAAGAACCGACAAATCACATCGGCAACACGCTGTCATTACCGACGCGACTACAATAAATACGTGCGTATATATGTATATTTAGTGGCGCATTGTGGAGAAATAACAATATTTTTTGTATTTATTTGCATACTTATGTATGTAAGTATGTGTGTAAACATGCACCTGGGTAAGTATTTTTGTGGGTGTACATGAAGAAAGAATGGAAAACAGGAAGCGGGCGCTTTCAGATGCTTTTCATTTCATTTCATTACTTCGTGCAGCCAATTAAATACTTTTTAATTCTTACATACACAAATGTAGGCACATACTATTCGAAGGAATGAGCGAAATTTTCGGACTATGCGGACTGTTTATTTATTTGCTTTCAATGCAAAGGCTACCATTTTAACCTCTTGACTTAATATTTGCTAATTTATTGCAAACATAACACAACATGTTCAGCTTTCAAGGGCCGAGGACGCTTTTTTATCAGCTTTCGTACTATAAACAAATATAAGACCTAAGGAAACTGTATACTATATACTGTATATTACATATCGTCACCTGAAATGCAAAATAACGTAACAACATTTTCGGAAATTTACGGTGGCATGAATGAAACACGAAATAAAATGGAACATGAGTGAAACAAAATTTTAATATTGGTTAAAACTGGTTTATATATATACCGCAGAACCTGAAAATGTTGAACATATGTAATATTATGTATGTAATTTGAAGTAGTGAAGATACTCAATTTCGAATTTTTTGATGATACGTTATTTTGCATTTCAGGTGACGATATAAAGTATGTGCACTAAAAAAAACTGGTCACATAGAAATCCACACAGCTTACAAATTTCTAACGGTAAAATCAAAATTCAAATTTACACGCAAAGTTTATTACATTATCAACATAATTGCATTAAATTTTTTACAAAAATATGGTTAGTGTAAAATTTGTCAGTAATGAATATACACGTTCGCGAATTGGTTTTACGCAAAGAGCTGGAAAATCCAGGCATGTCTCACAGCGACATCGCCATAAAATTAAAAATTGCAAAATCTTCGTACTTAAGCGATACAGTGACTCCTTATCATTAAATAGAAAGGCCGGTAGTGGTAGGAAACAAGAATTTGAATCTCTACTTCTAGAAAAAAAGTGTTGACCTATTTGATTAGGTCTTTTCGTATTTCTAATCAAACTTTAACTTATTTTTGTTTTTTATTTATACTAACAAATAAATAAACAGATATGTATGTACCATTTTTGTCGACCACTTTTTGCCTAGAGACATTTTTCCGCTAGAGACATTTTTCCATCAGTGTAAATCGAAATTTTGAAATTTCCAGAACGGAAGCGAGCGAGTGTTACACGAACTGATATGGCATCGTCTCCATAAACTTCACAAATTTCATTGGTGGCTTCCGTGGCAACTTCCCTTTTTTATACAAAAATTTCAAAATACAGCGAATTTCTTCATTATTTTCACTCCTTTTTGAACTGCTGTAACTGTTTTTTAGTAAGTGAAAAAAAATATATATATACATATGTATATGTACAATAAATCTGGTATTTGAGAGAAAGGGGTTAAGTACGTTCAGACTTTAATACTCAATGTTTCTCATATGATATCTCTCCATAGTTTACTTAGTAACACACATTGTTCTCACTTTTACACACGCTTACCCCAACTTATCGTGTAATATTTTTTGCCTGAGATTCAATTCATAATTTCTGTAATTTTTCAGGAGAGATGTATCGCAACATAACCTTCAAATATTTTTTTTTTTTTGTAAAGTCAGTCATCTGAACAGACATTCTAAGATGATTCTTGGACTTTTAAATTTTATGTTTATTATTATTGTATTTTTTATTAAGTCACCTAAAATGAAAAACATCTTTTTTTAAAAAAACTTTTTCTAGTATATATGTGTTTATTTTTATAAAACTTAACTTTCACTATTCCAAAAACTTTAACAAAAATAAATATTATTCTCTAAAAAAATGTGTAAAATTTAAAAACGAAAACCCGTTCTTCTCAACAAAAAAAGCTTATTTTTTGAATTTTTACTATTCACTAGCTAGCTAGAACTTAACATCTTCGGGACATTTACTAAACTGAACTTTACCAAGTGGCTTATGGAATGACACTCTCGCTCTTATTTTTACATTTTTCAGCATCTTTTTTATTATTTGAAATCCACAGCTTTAACACTGTTCTTTTTTTTTTGAAAACTTCAAATTATGCCAATTTTCCATACACTTCTTATAAGCATCACTGGGATGGTCTTCAGTGCCTTCAGCGAATATTGTTTTTTTCCGAGTTCGGCTCATTATTGGAGCGCTTTCGCTAAATTTTTGGAATGTTTCGAAATCATATTCTTAACGCCGCGTTTCGTTACCAGTAAACTTGAGTTTGATGAATTTAGGGTCCTAAACTACGTTGTCAAACATCTCTTTAGCGATCACTTATTGATGTCAAGCCTATCATACCAAGCCTATTGTACAAATTGAGTTGAGTCGATCCATAAGAGATTTTTATAGTCATTAACAGAAGTGGATAAAGAATTTACATGAGGCAATTTTTTTTATGACTTCACGACATTCACTGAGTGCTTGTGCCACTCAAATGATTGTGTGACAAATAGTAGACGGTATATTCCATAGCCGTGATTTCATTTGAAGCACAAAATTCCAAACAATCGTTCTGTCTGTTTTGTGAGACCACAAAGGCATTTTTATTGCGGTATTGGATAGCAGTGAAACTCCTGCGATTTCAGAGTTGGACTGTTTGCATGTGATTTGAGGACAATTTTTTGCAAGTACAAACTTCATCGTGGCATGAAACTCCAACTAGTATAATCGTTCCCAAAAAACACCTGTGTATAATCCCAATTGTTTTAAAACACTCACTGAATTAATATGTTTTCTTTTCATTTATTTGCAGGCAAGCGCTGGAAAAATGGAAGGCAATCCCGCCGTAGATTTGTCAGAAATTGAGCAAATTGTCAAAGAGAAAACGGTATGCTTTTTAGATCCCAACAGGGATTTATATAACAATAATAATTTACTTCTTTCCTGCCACGCTACAGGAACAACACGAGGAGAAATCGAAAATATTAAAACCAAACGTAAACAACTGCGGCAATAGCATTAATGCTGATGTGTGCGCCAGCAATGGTTGCAACACAGTTGGTGAGAAAACAGATGCTACAGACAATTACGATAACAGTAACACGTACAACCATGAGGAGGTAAGTCGAAGTCAAACATATTTATCTTCGAAAGTACTGAATTATAAGTCACACAGAGTCGTATTTTCACTTTCTTCTAATAATTAAAATCATACTCCCTTATCAATTTGAAAGCTAAGAGTGATTATTATATATTTCATTATTTATTTAAAATGTTTTTTTCACACTTTCAGCGCAACACCGAGAACAGTGATATTGAGAGTGCGCTTCGATTGCGTCAATATGCAATCGATGAGCTAATAACTACCGAAAAGTCATATATTGAGGACTTGAAGAGTATAGTTGATGAGTAAGTTAACGCTTTTTGAGCGCCGAAATCGTGAGCTTTGTATAAATCATTGTTTTCTTTTCAATTGCAGTTACCTAGCCGAGGTGCTGGATCCCAAAAGTGATATCCCCAAACCCGACGATTTGAAGGGAGGCAAAGAGCGCATGGTTTTTGGCAATATTGAAGCTATATATGAGTGGCATAAGAAGTAAGTAAACTGCAACAGCGCAAAACATGCGCGAAATTGTAAAAAAAAAAAATGTTTGCATTTTATTTCGACAGATCCTTTTTGGAAGCGTTAGTGCGCTGCCGCAATTCCCCCGCCGATCTGGGCCCCCTAATCAAACGTTATCTACACAAATTCGATATGTATAATAAATATTTTCAAAACAAGCCGGTATCGGATCACATTGTGACCACGCACCTGCTATATTTTGACAAAATCAGACAGAATCTAGGTAGCCGCTTGGATGTAAGTGCTTAATCACAGCTTTAAAGCTAAATATTTATACTGGAAATTTAATTTTCTGCACAGCTCAACGATTTGCTCATAAAACCAGTGCAGCGATTGCCGAAATATGTGCTGTTATTTAAAGAGATTGCCAAATATGCCCGAGCTGCTGGGCGCGATGCCGAAGTGATTGGCGTCGAAGAAGCTATGCGAGTTATGGGTGTAAGTTTTCTACCATTTTTCTTGTTTAATCGTATAAATAACCACAATTAATTGTTTTTCGCTGCATTATTAATATTAATCAACTTTTCGTGACACTTTTAGATGATTTGTAAGGCTGCTAATGAGGCGATGGAATTACGTCGTTTACAAAAATTCGAGGGTAAAATCACTGCGCAAGGAAAGCTTCTATTGCATGACAAACTGTACTGCATTGATGATGAAAAGTCTGATCGCAATGCTTATATGTTGCAGAAACCGCGTGAACTTTATGTTTTCCTTTTCGAGCAGAGCATCATTTTCGCAGATATCGATGGCAAAAAACTACAATATAGTAGTCCAACATACACCTATCGCTCGCATATACAGGTGGGTTGAAATTTAAATCAATTGGGGTGTAAAAAGTAATAAATATTTCCTTTAAAGGTGTTAGCTTAAAGTTAGTTTGATTGTTTGCACTGTCATTTCCAAAAATAGTTTTTCAAAAGTTTTTGGTATCTTCATTAAAATAATTTTTTACTTTAAGAGTAGTTTTTTGTTGAAATACCGTTACACATCTCCTTTAGTCATACATTTTTTCGAATATTCGATTATTACTCTAATCGAACTGACTTAATATCGTTTATTTTGATACTAACTTAATGTGTTTTTATACCCTGAACAAGGTATATTAAGTTTACCACGAAGTTTGTAACACCCATCAGGAAACGTCGGAGATCCTATAAAATATCTATGTACGAGTAAATGAACAGCATATCGAGCTGAGTCGATGTTCCTTCTGTCTGCCTGTATAGTTCTTTTATAGCCTTTGGTATTCATGAAAAGTATTATAGCAACCGAAGTAACCGTTTTTTTCTTGTTTTTATACTAGTGAAAAGGCTAAGAAAGGTATATATTTTACTTTCCAAAACGAATTGAAATACAGATCAACTGTGAAGTGGAATCAACTTTTTTCCGATTCCCAAATATTTTAAAATAGATGTTTTATTGGCAGTGGCGTAGCTAGGGGGGCGGTCGCCCCGGGCGCAACGTCTTGGGGCAGCAAAATGATCTTCGCTGTTTTTTAATATTCAGAAATTCGTGTACAAGATATAGGGCGAAAATGGGTTTTTTATATGGCTTTTAATAAGATGTCTTATAAATTTACTATCAATTTCCTGAAAAACCGTATTGTGAGAATTTTGGAACTTCAGAATTTGCGTGGCTTCTAGTTCCTAAATTTTATATACTTAATATCGATGATATTTTGCAAAAATTCACTTTTGTTCGAACCATCTCATGAAACTTGTAGGTAGGTAGATAAAAGGGGGCGGCAAAACATCCTTGGCTCCAGACGCCCGAAGTTGTAGCTACGCCACTGTTTATTGGAAATCTCAAAAGGTCCCACTTTTCAAAATGACAATAATTTTTATTAAATTCACGTAAAAATCGGTGAGGCACTCCAACCTAGTTCTTTGGTTCAGTAAAGTATGTGATTGCATGCAGTTGAACTGGAGCAAATTAGTCTTTCAAAAAATTTTGGATTGCTGCAGATAAAATATAAGCAAATTTGCGTTAAATTGAAATTTTGTAATACAATAACCACAAAATACAAAGATTTAAATTTTTGCAACTTTTTATGTCAATTTTATCATTATTTTTTTATTACATTAATTTTTTTTTAACTAAAGTGATGAGAATAGTTGGGTCGGTTTATGAATCAATTGCATAGAAATAATAATAACATTAAAAAAATTTAATTTGAATTTGATAAATAAATTCCATTGTTTAATAAAAAAAATTCTTACGCAGGTCAACAAAATGCAGTTAGAAGAGTTAGAAAACAATCGTTTTCAGCTCAAATCTACCGATCCAAATAAACCGGGCTTGAAAATAATTTGCTACGCGTCCAGCGTGGAGTTGACCAACGAGTGGCTGCGCATCATACGCAATATATTGCAGTCACAACATGATTTCCTGCGGGCTATAACCAGTCCAATCGAATATCAACAACAACAGCAGCAACAGAATTAAAATTTGACAAAGAAACAAAACAAACTTAAAAAAAAAAACCAACAAAAACAAAAATCACAACAAAACAGCAATCATGTACAATTATTTGCAAAAATCAATTCATGGTAATTTCAACAAAGATAAAAACTATTTATAGCGCACTATTTGAAATCTGTATAGAAATATGTGCATAAACATGACAAAAGCGAAATTTTAAATCAGTAAAAGAGTAAAAGTGCGTGCTGAGATGAAATGCAAAGTTAAAAGTGGCACAAAAGTGGTTACAAAGAAAAGCGCCAAGCGGATTTATTGAAGTACTAAGACACATGCACACGCTTTTATATTCCAACAATTATTATTTTTGTGCTAAATGTCTTCATGTTGTACCCCATTTGTATTAGTTGAGAGAAAGACTATATAAAAAACGCTCGCCAATTTCAAATTAGATTTTAGTGCTGCGGGTGCATTTTATGTATGTCTATATATGATTTTTGCAATAAGTATTAGTCGTTAGTCTGGCTGTATTTATATATTTACATAAGTCGGGCATGCAGCAAAATGCGTTTGTTATTATGTAATTCTGTACATATTTACAACAAAATACGTATATGTGTTACCCATTGTATCGACCGAAATTTGGTTGTCAAAGGTATAAGCGATTTTTTAAATTTTAATTTTTCAACAAATTCGCCTAGTTCTAGTGTGGAATTTTCCCAAATGTGAAAGCGCATCTTAAATGCGTTAGATATTATATGTAATTTAATTTGAAAATAATTTTAATTATTTTTTCTATAGCGAAGAAAACTATGTCTAAATATATTTTACGAATAAGCACTGGAATAAGTACGGAGCAGAGTTATAAGTGTAATGAATTATAATTAAATGGAAAGTTGAAACAGCTTGCATACTTAAGCTGCATACTGTATAATTTAAGTGATCCTAACGAGTGATTTATGCTGTTAAGAGATATGTATTTAATTTAATTTAACTCATTTTCTTTTATAAATTTACAAATTTCTTTAATTAAGTAAAAAAAATACAAAAAGTTAAAATGACAATTTTATGTTTCATTTCATTGATTTTGTTACACCAACACGCATTGGTCGCACGATCACACTTAATAACAGTCTGAACAGGGTTTGTAACACCCAAAACGAAAAAACGTAGACTCTAATATATGTTTATATGTATATTAGGGTGTTTTTTTTAACTATTAATTTCTTTCAATCCCGTCATGAAATTTCTTTAAAAATACCCTAAAACAAATTCCCTGAAAATTTTAGCCCTTAATATTAACATTAAGAACTGGACCAAAGCATGTAAAAATTTTCCATTGGAATAAACTACTAAACTTTTTTATCTTTAAATTCCTACAGCTCAGAGCTATTTTATGGCATCGCTTTGACTTTAGACGCATATTTCTCAGAATCGTTCACTCTACAAAAGTGCTCAGTGCAACGAAGTCGTAACTCACACCGGCGAGGTAGTACGGGGCTCCAAACCCGATTTTTCCACGAATTTCGCATTTTTTTTGTATATATCTCGAAAATGACAAGAGCTATAGAAAAAATGTGCATGACAAATTTGTAGGAATCAAAAAAAAAAACACCCTAATATATGTATATGTATATATAATGCATACATATATAAAAGATCTGTCAGACGGGCTGTGTCAATTTAGACATCTCTATGCGTTTGTCTGTCTGTTTATACGCAAACTAGGCTTTCAGTTTTTGAGATGTCGATCTGAAATTTTTCGATCTTCTTTTCTCTCCAATAAGCTGCGCATTTGTCAGAACTACCGACACCTGACAACTATAGCATAAAGCTGTCATATAATCTGATGGATCAAACTCAAGGCCTTATATGGAAAACTTTTATTTGAAAAGGTATCTCCACGAAATTTGGCAGGGATGTTATTCAAGGTAACAGTATAATAACCGAAAATATTGTTTTAATCTATAGCAGTCAAACTAATAATTTAAATTAAGTTCTTTTTCTTATAATTTTTATTTGTGAAGTGTAATATATCTTCGGTGTAACCGACGTTGGCGTTTTTCTTGTTTCGAAAGTAAACGAAGAATCTTTAGAAATCAAACCTCCTTCATTACTTGACGCACAAGCTTTGGTTAGCTGAAATAACTTCAAAATCACATAATTAAGTGCAAATTAAATATGCAAAATATTTGAATTTAATTAAATGATAAAACCACAAAATACTAACTGACAATTACAATAGTCCATGATTCATAAAATAATATGGAATAGTGAAGTATGTGTGAAAATGCACATGTATGTATGTAAATCAAGGTGAAGTGTACTTTAAGTCAAGCATCTCTAAATGTCATAAGTGTGATTCAAGTTTAGAAATATTAAAATTAGTAACGGTTAGGGCGCAATGTACAGCATAGCATTTAAGCAAAAGGTTAAACATCAAATGTAATATCAAAAGATAGGTAAGTGATTAAGAAAGTAATGGCGGTTGATTACAAACAAATTGATTTTCATGAAAGTTTTTTTTCCTTTGTAGGCTAAAAATGGAAATCGGTAAGGGTTTAAGCTAGATTTTGTGTTACAATTTAAAGATTTTTAAAAAATTTTGTGTATGTACGCGGTTCAAACACTTGAGGGAATTTGTTTATGTTAAAGTTAAAGCCAAAGTTAGGATTTCTTATGTTCAAAAAATTTTGATTAAAAATTAGACATCTTTTTTTCAATTAATAATTTATTTTTAATTAAGATTTTCTGGATTACAATACAAAAACTAGTCAAAATGTTAATTCAATTGTCTTTTAATACATAATTTGCAACCCTGGTTAAATTGAATCTGATTTGAAAAAAAATAAAAATAAAATAAAAATTAGTTGGTGCGTATATTAAAGCTTGATCAATACCAGATACAAAAATATTAGCCTTACAATGTAACAGCACGCATCAGAATTGGTAAGTGGTGAAAACTGTCAGTTCTTTTTAATATATGTTTTTACGAATATACATTTGAAAACAATATTTTATATTTTCTGGAAAACTAGTGTTTATATCTCAGTGTTTTTTTTTATTTCTTTAAGTTTAGAAGCAATAAATATTTAGTTTATTGAGTAAGCTTTCAATACTTTTAAAACTGTAATGACAAATTAAAAGATTTCAACGCACATAAAACAGCGAAGTCGAATAATTATCTGAGCCAAATTTATTAAACGCGCAATCAGAAAAGGCATAATTGTATACACACATAGTTATACAAGATAAGTACATAAATACATATAACTAATGAATAAAGTTTTTTCCGATAAGTCTTGAAATGTGTTTGTGTGTGTAAAACTATGAAACTGAAGAATATTAGAAAGTAATAATAAACGATGGATATTGATATGTATTTTTTTACTCAATTACAAAAAGGGTTTAAAAAATAAAAATAAATTAAAAAAATAGTGAATGCAATTATGAAATTGTGTTTGCAAAATTCATAAAAAATCTCACAACAATAATGAAAAACATGACATAAAGAAAACTGTGCATGGCCAGTGCGGTAGTTAGCACTGAAAAGCGTTAGAACCAAATTACAAACGCATAATAATTGTTTAATTCAAAATGCAAAAGGAAAAACTAACAGACATACTAAACACTAAAACTTAATGATTTGATCTCAGCCTAATGAATTTGCAAAATTTGGTTTGATGTAATGAGAGTCATTATATACACAGACAAAAAATTTTGCTGACTTGTGTGTACACATGTATGTATGTATGTGGTCAATGCTTTCATACATGCATATGTAGTTACTTAAGTTTTATGTAAGTGTTATCAATTATATTTAATTGTTACCCTTTTAGTATATAACGTATTTAAAAATATTTTCTGTATTCTTCTTAGTTCTGTCGGCCACTTTCAGCAAATACCGACTTCGATGTCCGCCCTGATTACACCATGTAGTTTATTAAGGCATGGATCTCAAAAGCGAATATATTTTGTTGTGCTGCATATGTTTATAGTTTCAAAGACTTTCGAAATTTTACATTTTTCCACTATATAAGGTTGTATCAACAGATCAAAAACAAAAATTTTTCAAAAGTAATTGAATCCATAATGTCAAGATCTGCCGTTTTTTGCACTGTTTTGTTTTTATGATTCTAAAAGAAAACTTTCAAAAATTTCAACACATAAAAATGGAATTTTTTAGTGATAAGGACGCTCCACATTGACACAACCTTCTATAATTAAATCATGATAAATATGCATTTCAAATAGTGTTTTCTTTCTCCTTATTGCCTTACATCCTCACCAATTAGATTTTTGGACTTCAACAAACTAAATTTCATAAACAAACATTGTAGATAAATTGAATTACTACTTTAACTATAATCTGATATATAGTATTATCCAGAAACAACTAAGAATTTCCGGGGAAACTTAGCTTTCATAAAAATGGGTTCCCCACATACATACTATATATGAAGTTATTAATATTATGTATAATCACGGTTATAACACATAAACACATAAAACCACACGAATTTGCTGGATTTAAATTGTAAGAAAAGAGCTTAGATAATATGTTTCAGAATTAGTGGGTTAATGTGTGTTTTAAGGTTTGAAACCAACATTCGTGCATACACACGTATGTATGTATGTATAAAGGATGACAGTTTGTTTGTGTTTATAAAGATAATGCTGAACTTCGTATAAAATGGAAATACTTTCATGAAAAAGTATTCGTCAACGTTTAATATATTATTTTTGCATGCTAAAGCAGAAAAGCAAAAATCTTTTAAGGTGTCTATCGCAAACAACATAATCATGTGTTTCAATTTCTAATTAAATTAAAATTGTAGTATTTATGGTAGTCAAAATAAAAGATCGATAATAAATAATTAATTAATTGCATATATATGCATATATATGTATGTATACATACACTTATATATCAAAGCGAGCAAAAAACAAAAAATAATATTAAATATTCTCAGTAAGCAGAACAGTGAAATAAAGGCATGATACTTTACTTCGAAAAAAAAATAAACAAAAATGTAGTTTTATTAGAATTAGTAAATAATTTCTATCTAATAGCCCTGACAGACGACTGCGCTAATTCACATTAGCGGGCTTAATTTACATTTACTTGCGCATTTGACCCATGTTAGTGCAAATTTGTAATGCATAAGAATTGCGTGCATTTAGCTGAATTTACCAAAATTGAGTAGGCAACACTGCTCAAAAATGGCCGATTTTTGCTATTTTTTGACAGATGTCGCTTGAAGTCTGCCGCCTCCTTTTGGTTTACAGCATCAAAGGTAAGCAGTCTTATATTGCTAATTAAATTATGTGCAAGTATATTAACAAAAACAAATATTAAAATTTTTAGATGTCAGAAAATAAACAACACACAGTTTTCTATCCATTTTTTCAATATTTTTAACATTTTCGCACACTTTTTTCGCATTATAATCAATTATTGCTTTTAATTTCACTCTATTATCTTTGAACGTAGTTAGCAATAAACGAATTTTTTCGTTAAATTTATATTGATTTTCAAAAAATACCAAAATTTCTATTAGTAATTTATTTTATTAATTTTTATTTCACTTTTTTTGTAATAAAAAAACAAATTTCACAATCAGCTGTCTAAATGCATAAGTCTGTCATCTGTCACTATAAAATTTCAATGCCCATTAGCGTTGCTTAATGCGTATTAATTTTGCTCGTCTGTCAGGGCTATAAAGATGGCAGAGCCTTACCGTAAATTACTGTATTATGTATTTTCGCTGGCATTTGCTTCTGATGACTTTACAAATATAAAGAGTAACAAGATTTTGGAAAGACTTAGTGCAAATAACCAAATCAGAATTGGAGCCCATACAGTAATGCACTTGTTGAGATCTATGATTTAAGTATGTACGTCATGAACCAAAGGCTTCAAAAAAATGATATTCCTATCCATGAGAATTTGTGCTGACTAGTTGTCTGCCACATTTTAAGAAAATTCTGTCAACCCCGAAAATTCGCTATCTTATCCCTTGTTCCACAGTGCGTCATGAAAGGGACCCAAACACACACAATTTAAATAGAACTATTTTGATATATGTTAAAAAGGAGTAAATCCACATCCCAAGGGGTAATTGATAATTTTTGCACCACTTTGTGGTAGAATGCCGCTTGGAATCTTCGGACCGGTGGTATATTAGTCCTATTTATTTGTGTAACTTCACTAACCTCAAATGAAATACATATTTTCTTTATCCGCCATATAAGATTAAAAACTCTTGGCATTGTTGCTACAATAATTCTTACATTAATTTCTCTATTTCTTGATAAAATTTCAACATCATCATTTGTCCAAAATTTCGAAGTACAACCCTAGTATAATCTTATTCTAACGCAGAGGACAGTCAAGTGCTAAACACGTGAATATTTCTACATAAACATTTGTAAGAAGACAGCGACATATACGCTGAACACAATGGTTGCGACAGACGACAAACGACATCTGTCAAATATTAAAATACACAAGTTCTTATGGACACTGCTATTTTGACAGCTG
This sequence comes from Bactrocera zonata, assembly GCA_037783105.1. Classification (NCBI taxonomy): domain Eukaryota; kingdom Metazoa; phylum Arthropoda; class Insecta; order Diptera; family Tephritidae; genus Bactrocera; species Bactrocera zonata. The sequence continues at coordinate 309,590 of JBAWJQ010004179.1, read as the reverse complement.
CACGACTACACGACGGTAGACCGACAGTTGTCGTTCTCGCTAACTTCAATATTCTTCTATAAATGCCACTAATATGTAAAATGTAAAATTACTCACAGCTCTTACAAACTTGACGTTATTTTACAAATAAAAGCATAAAATAGCTCTATTATATCATTTGTAATAACAATTGATAATTTAAAACAAAAATATATACCTATTTATTTATTTTTTGCATAAAAAATTTCACTTTGAACAAAATATTAAAATTTCATTGAAGTGCAAGGTATTAGTATGGCCACAACGAAATTGTGTACATGCAAAATGGAGAGCTGTGTTGTCTTGTGTACATGCGTTCATGTAGTAGGATGCACAACGCCGTTTTCAGTTCACTGTCGTGATGCCATGTTGTGTCGCAAGCATTGTATTCAGCATATGATGCTTAGAAGATTTGAGCCAAGCAACTCACAAAAAAGATGCACCTAAAAGCATGCAACGTTTACATAAAAGTTTGAACTAATGTTGGTGACATTTGTGTAGCATACATTCGGTGTATACTCACCAAAAAGATGCATTTAAAAGTATGTAACGTTGATTTATAAGTTTCGATAAAATATGTCAAGTTTTTGAAAACACGTCAACTTCGCATATTTCATGATTTGGTAAATCTTATAAAAAATAATTAAATTCTTTCAATATAAAATAAGAATTCGTAAATATTTAAAATACACAGAAAAAATATTCTGCCTACTTAATATCTCCATTTCTCTACCGGCAATCATGGCAATGCGCTGTCTACGCATGCGTTCCACTTACCTACTCTGGGATCTCGACTGATAAAATGATTCGATTAAGAAGTAAGAAATCATAAAGTCGTCAATAGAACTTGATCGCAAACAATATAACAAATAGTCACTGAAAAGTTTAGAGTAAAGATTAAATACTGCTTAATTATAAATTTACTTTCACAATACAACATGTCATACATATTTAATATTTATATATTTTTTCATTGAGAATATTTCTCACTTTTTAGTTTGATGTGCTTTAAAAGCGTATTTTTAGTTTTTAAACTACGTTTATTCCTTTTGTTATTATAATTTGAAATGCGGATGTTAAAGGACATTAACACATACATTTTCTATTGACTAAATTCAGTTATTAGGTTGTAAAAATTGTAGGTGTGTGTTTTGTATATGGGTAATTCATATAAGAACAGTCTTAGTGTTTATTTATAGTTTTTTTTTTCTATTTCCAACAGTGACAATCCTACTCAAAAATGTTTATGATAGAATTCTTTAATCCTGTAATGTTTGAATGATACCTTTTGAAAAGTTATACTTTTGCTTTCCCCACTGCTGTTACAAAGAAGTTAGAATTCATAAGTCTATATTATATTAACTTTAATTAGACATGGTCAAGTTAAAAGAAAAATCATATTTACATATTTGCTTAGCATTAGTTAAGTGAATTAAGCAGTCATTAATCAATTTGCCCTTTGTGAGTAATGTATGTTTCATACAAAGATGCATCTTTGCTGCGTCTCTTTAGCCGAGAGCATGTTACTACTAGAGTGCCCGAGAGTACACACATAGCTACAGAGAGAATTATTGTTAATGCTGATAATGTAGTCGTTTTCATACATGTTTGATTTCCTTGAGGCTCCAACCGACGAGAAAGTGGGTAAAATCCATTCCCATCGGACTCTCCCTCCTGGAGTACACGTAACGATTGAAACAAATTTAAATTCTCCGATAACGAAGCAGGTTGTTTATCTGAGTTCGATATAGCCATTTCCATTATATCAACTTCTAAGCTATTTCCGGAATTTTGTGATGAATTTCTTTTCTCCACTTCAGACGCAGTTGAGTCTAATGGAGATTGTAAATTCAGTGTTGTTGAATTTGATATATCTCGTTTAGATACAGTTTTCGAATTGCGCCAGTGACATGGCTGACTCTAGAAAATTTTAATTATATGTCGTCCGATATCATAGAAAATATATTAAAAAAAAAACAGTTTTCTGTTCAGGTCTTACCGGACACCGGCCGTGACACATTCGTACATCACATTCTATATATAGTGCGGGCGAGCCTGTAAAGCGAAAAGTTTTCATATAGGCATATACTTGGGTTTCGAAAATTCCCGAATCAGACCAAGAGCCTCGAAATCTGGAAATTAGTTTATCATCCACAGGACAACCGTATTCATCAATAAGCTGAATCTTTTTGTTAGCACCGTTATGTGCATAACAATCGTTGACGACAATATCGAAACCATCTATAAATATTTGTTATTATTATTCTGTTATTGTGTGTTTGAATACATGCTCTAATAAAGTATGTAAATATTAATCATTCAAACCGTATTTGCTGCGCATGTAAATTATCAATGTGAGTGGGTCACCAACTCGCACAGGTCCAGTGACACGTGGTCCTCCAATCCCGTATCCATTTTGTATTTCCATATAACACTCTGGTGGACTTAAAGTAAATACAACGGGGTTGCCGGTCGCTACTCTATTTGAGATAAAAGTAAAATGTCTCTTTACCCTATATGTATGAAAACCTATTTGTTTTAAAACTTACTCGACGTCTAAAAATGGAAAGGTCACTGTTTTCCAAAAGTCGTAGCCATATTCGCAGGTGACTTTAAAGTGTTCATCATATTCTTCTTCTATGAGTGGATTGTATTGTACTGTCACAGTATTCCACATAAAGTTCTGTGACAAAACCAAATTTGAGAATAAAAATATACATATGTATGTTTATTTTTTAATATCATTACAGTTGGATTTTTCCTTTTTTCCTCATGAAGCGCATTTTTTCCTAAAGTTCCACAGCGATTCAACTGAATGAAAAACTCGTAATAATCCCGACCTGAACCATTTATATACATGCAGTCGGGATCATATGCATAACCAGCTGAATATATCAATCCATTAAAGGTAGCATTAAATCCAATCCGAATTTTCATGTAATCATCCTGACACTCCGCTTCAATGTCTGTCTCAAATAACTTAAGATAGACCATGCCCATGAACATAAACATTTTTGGGAAAAACTTACGGTGTACTCGAGTATTGTTATAAAGGAAATTCTTGTTGTAATCACGTTCCCAGTAATCGCTTGGCCACTTATCTGACTCATAGGACAAATTATGGTAGTCGTCTCCGCCATCATTTGAACTCGAGCTCACTCCAGCAGATTCGTATCCTGACAGTCCTAGATGTGGGCGGTTTATCCGATAAGGAATATGTCCTGATGAGTCTGGAATGTGGTCCTACATTAAAAAGAATGATTATAAAAATATACATATGTAACAGTACAGTCACAAATTTACTGACTACTTCTTGACGGAGTTTTCCTCGTGTTGCAATATCTCCCGTTCGATTTAAATTCTCTTTGGTTATTTTCTAAATTTACAACAAATAATTAAATTAGAAATTGTGAAACTCTTTTGTACATAATTTAAAATACTTTATGTTTTATCTCCGCAGCGGAGCCAGCACGCTTTGTAAGTTTAACTGGTGTGGGGGCTGTTGCATTTGGCTTACTAATGTATGATTTGGAAGACAATGCCACAAGTAACTGCTTCGAACGATCTCCATTTTTTTCGCCGTCTCTGTTGCTATGATTATCAACTCTGATTGTAGGTTTCGGAATGGTTGGATTTCTTATTATTTTATTGCTTCGATTTATAACGGAAGTGGATATACTTGTGCCGTCAGCTGTATTCTCCGTAGATGACTCAATTGTTACTGCTGTCAAGAGTGATGACTAAGTAAATACAATAAACACATTACATTTACTGATATAATGAATGTTAGTTCATACTCGTATTGCACTCTTAACAACTGCCAGTTATTATTCTATTTGATATTAGGGTTACATGATGTCAACAAAATTAAGAAACCTCTATTTTATCACCATATGCGTGTAACGTATAAATTATGTACATACATACATACATATGTAAGATTTTTCATTATTCATTCCACATACATAAATTCTGATATGTTATTTACACGCACACACCACAGCGTAATGTTTTGCATTGAATACATAAGCAGATGCTTATTACATAGTATGTGTAGTACCTACATGGACTGCAAAAGTTACAGAACGACAATACGCATTATAGTAGTAAAAGCTATAAACTATTCCACTCCATTGTTAGCGGTAGCAGTAGCAGCCGCTACTCATCGAATGAAACTAGTTTTAAGAAACTTAAAGATGCTACTACAGTAGGTGGTACTTGCTTATATTTTTATTATACATCTGACTAAATGAATGAAATCTGCACAGTGGTATATGTATTGAAGTTATTAGTTAAAATTGCATAATATCATATTAAGGGTTAAACTAGCAGTCTTATTGATATGCTCCTATATCACATAAATATACAGCTTTTCACTAAAATTCTCAAACTTAATTGCTAATATTTTAAATGTCAATCAAAACATAAGTAGTACAAATGGATGATACATGAAAACTAGTTAGGAAAAGTACCAGTCTATTAAGATAGAGAGTTTAGTTACTTTGTACATTGTTTTGAATTAATATGAAGTAGTTGATTTCACACCATAGTATACTTGTGGTATATGCAGATTTTTTATGATGAATTAAGTACGTACAGTTTAGCTTGGTTAAATTTAACTCTGCAACGAATATTTTTATTGCGGTTTATTAGTATGTTTGTAGTTGTTTTTGGTGGCACTAAAACTGAATAGCACTGACAGGGCAAGAAAAAACAAAAAACTATGCATCTGAAAGCATCAAATGACGCCATTTGATTAACAAATTTACTCTAACTCCTCTTTGAAGAAAGTGAAAACAAAACATGTGGGTAGATAACAAATATGACTTAAAAAACTAAAAAAATTTTAAGCACTTTAAACGAAAAAATTAAAAATAATTCTTAATACATACTATGTATAAACTGATAGTAATATCCCACACTTTTTTCACATAATAAAGTATTTTTAGTCAATATTACTGTCAGTTTATGTGCATTAAGAATTATTTTTCACTATTTAAGGTTGGTATCCAGCTCTCAAGTAATTGCTCAAGAAAAAAATACATTATTACTTCAAGTTAATCTGACAGCAAGTTACGCATTGTGAATGATCCACATTAGAAGAGCAAGAAAGAATAAACAAAGAAAATAAACTTTGTGCGTAATATGTATGTATGTACATATGTGAGTTGTAACATAAGTATTTTCCTTGCGATTTGAGGAATGTTGTTGATGATTGGTAAGTTTTATACAACATTTCAAAATGAAATATACTTCATAATAATGATTTTAACTAATTTAGGATGAATTTAACGATTACTTTGAACTTCCTTCAAGAAACAATTGTTGATTTGATGTTTCTTCGCAAAGCCAGGTTTGCCATATTCGCATTTTATTGAAAAAAAGTATTAAAAATTAGTACTAGATTACTTTAGAGCTGCATACTAGCACAATAAATTTTATCACAGGAAAGTTTCTTGTCCGTTTTTTATATGAAGTTTTTATATTTCTTGAGAGCTGGATACTAAGCTTTAGTTTGCAGTTAGTTTTAGTTTTTTTAATTGTACTATATGTATTTATTTGTTTGATTTTTAAGGACCATCCTTTCTCAATTCACTTCACAACTTGTCTTTACTTAAATTGGTTTAAAATTACAATGTTGCTTCGTTATGAAGTAGTCACCGAACTTCCAGCTTCTTTGTCAAACTGTGATACATACTTAACTGGGTTTGACTGTGTATAACAAATACTTTATCTACGCGTACATGTACGCAGATACATGCTCCATGCTTTCCGTCCACGATTCAACATGTGAACAGAAGATGCTATTCTTGATAAGTGAAGAAGTGCAATCGATATGGTATGCGCAATACTACTTCCGTTAATTGAAGATTGGCTAACCTCCGATACAGTTGGAGAAAATGAGTTGCTAAACTACCGTAGCCACTCTCGTAGTTGTACTGGCGCATGTACATACATACACACATACATACGTATCTAACACTTTTTAACCTACAGAAATCGAAGCAGGAATGTATGAATTCAATTTCAAGACAAATAGAAAGTTGGATAAGGAAGTATAGCTTGCTACTGCGGAAGAATTCATAACCACCGTTAAACTAAGAAAATCAGAGTATAAACAGTAATAAAACATTACTAATTACCACATACCATAGAACATCAAAATAAGCACGCATATGTACTTATATACATACATATAGTAATTTAAATGGAAACGTAAATGTAAAATGGTCTTTTAATACTCTAAATTATTATTAAAAATAATCTTACGTTCATTATGGGTAGTAGAAGAGAGACCACATAAATGCATTTTAATCTTTGACATATTGACAAACATAACATTCTGTTTCAAGTATCTCGTAACTTCGTTGTTGGAACTGCAATGAAATTTTAATGTATTAATTTAAAAATTTTGCAAATCAAATAACCAATTCTGTGTGCACTTACTTATGTATATACGAGTATGATAAACGATATATTACATTATTTTATAAACTATATTTAATTAATATTTCGTAACCCAGTAAGGAAACATCGATGATTTAAAATTGGCAAAAAACTTTAGCATACATATGTATGTACTCTAAAATAAATCGGTTTGAAAAAACATCGATACATCGAATCATCGATTTTTATACCCTGAAGGAAGCACCCAGTATGTCGAGCTATGTCGATTTAGCCATGTCCGTCTGTCTGTCTGTATACATATATACGAGCTAGTCCCTCAGTTTTTAAGATATCGTTTTGAAATTTTGCAAACATCATTTTCTTTTCAAGAAGCTGCTCATTTGTTGGAACGGCCGATATCGGACCACTATAACATATAGCTGCCATATAAACTGAACGATCGGAATCAAGTTCTTGGATGGAAAAGTTTTACATTTCACAATGTATTTTCACAAAAGTTGGCACAGGTTATTTTCTAAAGCAACAATGTAATCTCCGAAGAAATTGTTCAGATCAGTTAATTATAGCATATAGCTGCCATACAAACTGAATGATCGGAATCAAATTCTTGTATGGAAAACTTTTACATTTGACAAGATATATTCACGAAATTTGGTATAGATTATTTTCTAAGGCAACAATGTAATCTCCGAAGAAATTGTTCAGATCGGTTAACTATAGCATATAGCTACCATACAACCTGAACGGTCGGAATCAAGTTCTTGTATAGAAAACTTCCACATTTCACAATGTATTTTCACAAAAGTTGGCACGGGTTAGTTTCTAATCGGAATCAAATGCTTGCTTGGGAAACTTCCTCATTTGACGATATACATATCTTAACGAAATTTGGTATGAGTTATTGTTTATAGAAATAATGTAATATCAGAAGAAATTGTTCAGATCGGATCACTATAGCATATAGCTGCCCTACAAACCGAACGATCGGAGTCAAGGGCTTGAATGGAAAACTTTCGCATTTGATGTGGTATCTTCACGAAATTTGACATATTTACAGCTTAAGGTAACGATATGATCTCAAAAACAAAAAATTGTTCAGAACGAATTACTATAGCACATAGCTTCCATACGAACTGAACACATAGTTACTAACAGAATTGCACCTGTGAAGGGTATATAGCTTCGGTGCAACCGAAGTTAACGTTTTTTCTTGTTTTAATTAATTTTATTTTGATATACAAATGTATGTATATTTCTTATTTAATTTTGGTCAAATATTTCACATAATGGACAAAATGATTTTACATTTTTACTTGGGGCTCACCAGGGAAGCAGGGCTGTCATTATAAAAACGAATATCCAGAACAAAATAAGTACCTAATCAAAAGGCTGCATATTGAATGTTTGGATAAAATAACCATAAAGCAAGGCTGCGACTTTTTATCTTACTTGACATAAAAGATCAACTGACTCCAGCACCTTAACCAGAGTATTACTTTGGAAAAGTTAACAATAATTACTGTGAAGCTCAATTTTTATACTCTTGCAACATTATCTTATCACTGTAAGATCAAATCGAAAATCACCCCGTCCACTCCCCATACAATGTGGAATTCCATTTGATTCTTTCCCTTTCCAGTACACAAATCAAGAAGAAATTAATATAACGGGATAAAGTAGGTTTAATCACTTCTTCAGCTGGTTTTAAATATGAGTAAAAACTACAAACGTTTATTTCTACAAATATCGCGAAAATTCATATTTAACGTCTTCCAAACCAGTAAACTATTTGTAAGCTTTTTTGCAAAACTTTGGCTAGAAGTAATCGAAATAATCCTTGCACATACGAAACTGATCATCAATACAGTGATGGAAATATCGTCCAGATTTATATATATATTTATATATTATATACCTTACTTTTTCGTCTAATTGCGATGATTTAATCAAAAGTACAATAAAAAGTGAAATATAAATTAGCTACGAACTAGATTGACTATTGACTTAACTTATAATTGGATGGAACATTTAAAATATAGAATGGCAAAACTAACTTAATCGCGTTGGAAAAACTCTCTTTGAGTCAGAGTTTAGTTAAAAACTTAATCAAAATACTAATATGAGATCACTTGCGATGTGTCGAAACTCCTTGCCTTGGGTAAGTGAAGGAAAAATATTTGTTGTAAATTAAAATTGATTAACATCTTTGTAGTATAATTATTACTATTAGGGTAAATATACTTCTATTATTATATTAATTAATTTAATTTCATACTCAATTAATGATTATTATTTTACTTTTTACAGGATATATTAAAAACTGTTCAAATTCGATCTGTATTAGTATGGTCTTAAAATAACCGATTCTGAAGGAAAAAATTTGAAAACATATTTTCACGTTCCTTTAAGATCTACAATTTGTCAGTATTAACTGGCTACATATATAATACATACATCTATATATAAAAGTAAGTCGTGTTAGTTACACCATTTATAACTCAAGAACGCCTGAACCGATTTGGCTGAAAATTGTTGGAGAGGTAGTTCAGAACCAGGGTAAGGACATAGGATACTTTTCATCTCTTTATGTTAGAATCCAATACAATTCATAAATACAAAAATTATATTTCAAATCATAGGCATTTGTTAAAAATTCATGTTTGTAGGAATCATTTGAATATATGCGTACAATTTTAAACAGATTCTTCCTCAAAAATAATACAATTGCTACAATTTGGAATAGTAGAAAAGACTGGCAAACAAATACGCAGTGAAATAGATTACAACTGGCTCAGTAATCAGTCGTTGAGTATGTATTATATCACGTGCATCCCAAAAGACTGATCTCATAACTTTATCAGCCGACTTTTTCGTCTTTCCACGCCTGAGAACCGGTTCATCATGTGCAGTCCACTAAAATGACAGTCGATTGGACTTTAGTGGGAAATGATGGAGCTACATATGTTTCTATTGTTAAACACCGACGCAAAAATTCGGTTTTATTACGATTAAAGAACACTCAAACACTTCTCAGAATCAGTTATTCGTTGTTTTTGTTGGATTATGAACTTCCGAGGCACCCACTTTGCACAGAACTTTCTCCTCTTTAAGCTTAGCCCAAATTCAACAGTATTTTCTCCCAAAAAGATGGGTCCTCTAGTATGGTTATAAAGCATATCTTGTAATGCCACATTTCACAGTAAATTTTTACAGAAAGCTCAAAATATTTCACATCCAATCTTTAAAGATACGTTTATTAAATTTAATAGAGGTGGACGATTGGGAATCAAATTATACCTTGACACCCTGGCTAAGTAATTTCATTATTCATTTATTTTGATAAGTCTTATTTGAACTCTAGAAAAATATACAGACTTATTAACGGTATACTACATCTATTACGTATGTATATCTATCTCATATACTTAGCGTGAATGGCAAAGAAACTTGCTATTAAAACTAACTAGCTTTCAAGTTTCCTGACCTTGAGTTAAGTAACATTTCTTCATGGTCTAATGATCATGGTTTGTAGTGCCTCACAACCGCAGAACATGAACCGTTAATATCACTGTTGCGTGTTTCAACAATAATTTTGCTGATGAGCTATTTACAGTTTAAAAATGTTTTAAATTTACCAGTATTACATTTTGTAGTTCTAAGAAGGAACTTTTGAAATTTTTTAAAGATTTGCAAGGCATAAACAGCATTACGCTCAATAGGATAAATACAAGTATATGTATATTTAAATGCAAATAAATTTGGTGTTTAATAAGTTATTTTGAGTAATCTTAAATGATTCTATAAGAATGCGGATAAAACTTATTTATAATAGCAAATGAATTTACAAAAAAATATTTATTATTTACAACTAAAGGCGAAAACGTTATTCCCGCTTTAAAAATTCAAGGGATTTTTCTTGAGGTCTAATTTTTAAAATGATTGGTATAAATATTTGTCAATGTTCAGTTGTTAATACATGCTTACATTAGAAATATATATTCTTATATATAATTTGTTTTGATTTTTAATATAATTGAGATATAAGCTATTCTATATTTTAACTTCGATCAAACTGAACACAGCTTGCTAAAACGGACTCAGTAGTTTGTTTACCGCGGACCAAGACGTGACAGGTAACATATACAATATATACAACATTTATATATATAGTATATAAAGATAATATTAAAAAACTTCATTTTAATTTTGATTAGAGAATTCTTTCCGATCACTAGGTACAAAAGAAATACTTTAACCAAAATAAAATTACTGTTTTGAGGCCAACTCTCACTTTAATACACAATCTTTGAAATTTATTTCTAAATCAATTCAAATTGACATACTGGTATACAGCATACCCTGGAATTTTATTTATCAATTTGACAAGATTTCGTTAAGTTTAACACTAATGCACTGCTCAAATTATGTTTTATACATAAATCAAATATGTTTGAGATTTTTTTGGATATTTTAAAAGTTATTTATTTTTAGTTTCAATGCACTCTCAGTGTGAAGTTACGCTTTGCTGCTTTTTCATTCCTTTGCCTAAAGACGTTAATATTCACACTATTTCACTCTGAACACTCGAGCATAATAACTTTTATATTATGACGTTTAAGCAGAAAATCACTCAATTGGAATAAGCAACAATTGAACACAAAATTATAACAAAAACCTTCGTTTTTATTGCATATAAAATTTATGTTACATAATACACTGCCTTATACATATGTATATGCACATTTACTACTCTCAAAGAACTGTGTACCTTTTGCCTGCCGGTTTGTATTAAAGAGCGAATACAAAAATGTTTTGTTTCCGTTTAAGTACTGCAAAGGTGTGAAGCGAAGCGAAAAACACGCAGATTTTTATAAGATCATGTACCGGGAGCTACAAAGGTAATGGAAGTATTGGAAGGGGCAAATTGGAAGCTACAATAAGAGTATTATCTAAAAGACAACGAATGTAATAAAAAACACGAGGGGAAGATACTAACAAATTAAAAAGAAGCTGGAAGAGAATAAATCAATACTCATGCTGGAAATATAACACCAGTAATGCTGGTTAATAGTTTTCAACTTCTGGATTCCAGCTTTAAACACATATGCATAGAATAGATGCAAGGAGGAAAGGGGAGTTATGAAGACGATACCTTAATCTCATGTTGCAACAGAGAATATAATAGTTTTGTTCAACTAACGGTTGTTTGTAACACTAAAAATTTACCAAGATAGATATAAATAGATCAGGTTGACAAGACGAGTTGAATTCCGAGTTACTGTCGGTATATGCAAACAATAACATGAGTAACAAGTAAGGAAAGTCACTCCGAAGTTCGATTATTTTTATATTAAGTATATGGGGACTCGTCAACAACTCGGTATAAGGGAACTGTGGGACGGCATTTCAAACTCCTTACGTACAGCTGCAACCGAAACCATTGGTTTTCGGAAAGTGCAAAAGAACAGCTGGTACGACGAGGAGTGCCGTGTCGCAGCGGAGAGAAAACAGGCTGCCTACCTCGCAACGTTACGATCGACCACAACACGTGCGGGATGGGATAGATACCGAGAGTTGAAGAGGGAAGTGAGACGCATTTGCAGACAGAAGAAGAAAGAGGCCGAAATGCGTGAGTACGAACAGCTTGATAAGCTGACGGACAGGGGTAATACTCGAAAATTCTACGAAAAAATGCGGCGGCTTACAGAAGGTTTCAAGACCGGAGCATACTCCTGTAGAACCCCCAAAGGTGATCTAGCCACCGATGCCCAGAGCATACTTAGATTATGGAGGGAACACTTCTCCAGCCTGCTGAATGGCAGTGAACACATAACACCAGGAGAAGGCGAACCCGATTCCCCAATCGATGACGATGGAGCAGACGTTCCATTACCCGGCCATGAAGAAGTTCGAATAGCAGTTGCCCGCCTGAAGAACAACAAAGCGGCAGGGGCCGACGGATTGCCGGCCTAGCTATTCAAACACGGCGACGAAGAACTGATAAGGAGCATGCATCAGCTTCTTTGCAAAATATGGTCGGATGAAAGCATGCCCAACGATTGGAATCTAAGTGTGCTATGCCCAATCCATAAAAAAGGAGACCCCACAATCTGCGCCAACTACCGTGGGATAAGCCTCCTCAACATCGCGTACAAGGTTCTATCAAGCGTACCGTAAAGCCCACCGTCAACAAACTGATTGGACCTTATCAGTGTGGCTTCAGACCTGGTAAATCAACAACCGACCAGATATTCACCATGCGCCAAATCTTGGAAAAGACCCGTGAAAGGAGAATCGACACTCACCACCTATTCGTCGATTTCAAAGCTGCTTTCGACAGCACGAAAAGGAGCTGCCTTTATGCCGCGATGTCTGAATTTGGTATCCCCGCAAAACTAATACGGCTGTGTAAACTGACGTTGAGCAACACGAAAAGCTCCGTCAGGATCGGGAAGGACCTCTCCGAGCCGTTCGATACCAAACGAGGTTTCAGACAAGGCGACTCCCTATCGTGCGACTTTTTCAATCTGCTGCTGGAGAAAATTTTTCGAGCTGCAGAACTGAATCGAGCAGGTACAATCTTTTATAAGAGTGTACAGCTGCTGGCGTATGCCAAGCAGGGCGGGGTCTCAACACCCGCGCCGTATTCGTCGATTTCAAAGCTGCTTTCGACAGCACGAAAAGGAGCTGCCTTTATGCCGCGATGTCTGAATTTGGTATCCCCGCAAAACTAATACGGCTGTGTAAACTGACGTTGAGCAACACGAAAAGCTCCGTCAGGATCGGGAAGGACCTCTCCGAGCCGTTCGATACCAAACGAGGTTTCAGACAAGGCGACTCCCTATCGTGCAACTTTTTCAATCTGCTGCTGGAGAAAATTTTTCGAGCTGCAGAACTGAATCAAGCAGGTACAATCTTTTATAAGAGTGTACAGCTGCTGGCGTATGCCAAGCAGGGCGGGGTCTCAACACCTTTCTCCAGACTGAACAAGGAAGCAACGCAAATGGGTCCGCAGTGAACTAGGGCAAGACGAAATATCTCCTGTCATCAAACAAACAGTCGTCGCACTCGCGACTTGGTTCTCACGTCACTGTTGACAGTCATAACTTTGAAGTTGTAGATAATTTCGTCTATCTTGCAACCAGCGTAAACACCACCAACAATGTCAGTCTGGAAATCCAAAGCAGGATTACTCTTACCAACAGGTGCTACTTCGGACTGAGTAGGCAATTGAAAAGTAAAGTCCTCTCTCGACGAACAAAAACCAAACTCTATAAGTCGCTCATAATTCCCGTCCTGCTATATGGTGCAGAGGCTTGGACGATGACAACAACCAATGAGTCGACGTTGCGAGTTTTCGAGAGAAAAGTTCTGCGAAAGATTTATGGTCCTTTGCGCGTTGGCCACGGCGAATATCGCATTCGATGGAACGATGAGCTGTACGAGATATATGACGACATTTACATAGTTCAGCGAATTAAAAGACAGCGGCTACGCTGGCTAGGTCATGTTGTCCGGATGGATGAAAACACTCCAGCTCTGAAAGTATTCGACGCAGTACCCGCCGCGGGAAGCAGAGGAAGAGGAAGACCTCCACTCCGGTGGAAGGACCAAGTGGAGAAGGATCTGGCCTCGCTTGGAATATCCAATTGGCGCCACGTAGCGAAGAGAAGAAACGACTGGCGCGCTGTTGTTGACTCGGCTATAATCGCGTAAGCGGTGTCTACGCCAGTAAAGAAGAAGATATGGGACTAAAAGAAATATTGGTCCAATTCAACCCATTTTTGACATACAAACATAAAAACATTATAAGAGAAGGGTTATCCCTTAATTTCAGTTTTATGTACCGGTATTTTCGACCAAAAGTCAACTAAATATACTGAGGTCCAAATATTCAGTACCTAAGGACTTGAACAGTTTTAATTGGATTTGAACAATTTTCGGTCGTAAAGTGGCAAACACTAAATTCATTATTCGTGCAAAGTTTAATCCCATTATATTAATTGCTTAATGATTTATGTACTGCAAAGTAAAAGAATCTAGTGGAATTTATAATTTTGCTATATGCAAAGTAAGCGTGATTTTTGTCGGATTTTGCTCATTTTCATAGTGTGACTTAGGAATATAAAAGGAAGGCAACGTACCAAACTTTGTGAAAATCGGTTAGTCGAGTCCCGAGACATAGTATTTCACCAAATAGTGGGTGGTGTCACGCCCATTGTCCAATTTTTACACCGGACCGGACAAATTTTTGCGTCTCTGACGCATTTGGTTATTGATTTATCGCACTTTTAGTTTTTTTTAGTAGTTTTGAACAGTACCGTTATATGGGCATCGAACGGGGGCTAATTTTTCACTATTTTCACACTATAGGTAGCAGTGCTTGTAATTCGTGTTGAGCGAATTTGGTTGTTGTGGCTTTAGTGGTTTAGGAGATATGTACTTTAAACTTATTAGAGGGCGGGGCGACGCCCACTTTTTCATAATTTTTCTCTCACAAGTGCCGCTGTCTATTGCAATCCCCTTTGCCAAATATGAGTAATTTAGTGCTTAGTTATGGCACTTTATGGGTTTTCGGCTAATGGCGATTTGTGGGCGAGGCAGTGGTCCGATTACGCCCATATACGAACTCGAACTTTTTCTCAAACCTGCATACCAATTTTCATCAAGATATCTCAATTTTTATTTAAGTTACAGCTTTTTCAATTTTTTCTCGCCGCTGATCCTTTCAAATAACGAAAGTGAACTTAGCCCTTTCATACTTGTTTAATATATGTAAAGTTTTGATAACAACTGAAAATATTCCCCGCTTTGATGTTTGACGTTTGTTGTTTTTTTTGACGGATTTACTCTACAAGTTTGTATATGCCTACCTAATAAATGAGTATTATTTTATACTAGATGCTAATTGAAACATTGGACAATAATTTTCAATGTAGAAACTTTATTGATTGATGTAATCGGCTTCTTAGGGCTGTACAGGGAAAAAATATAGAAGGAAATCTCTTCATTAACAAAAAATATATGTTATAGTTGACTAATACTAGATAGAGTCTCTTTAGCTATTCGCGTCGATTTTGCTTAGGAAGTGAAAGGTGGCTGTGGATCATTAGGATAAGTGTATCCTTTCGGTCCAGAGGATGGTGGAAGATATTCTTTAGGTGGTGATGGTGGTGGTGGAGGACGCGCTGGTGGTGCTGGTTTATTTGTTGGTGGTGGAGGGAGATACTCTTTTGGTGGTGAGGGAGGTGGACGTTTTGGAGCTGGTGGAGGTGGTGGTGGAGGGCGCGCGGGGGGAGCTGGTTTATTGGTTGGTGCGGGTGGCAGATATTCTTTTGGTGGAGATGGTGGTGGTGGTGGTGGAGGTGGTGGTGGACGTTTAGGTGCTGGCGGAGGTGGTGGTGGACGTTTGGGTGCTGGCGGCGGTGGTGGTGGAGGCCTTTTTGGTGCTGGTGGTGGTAAATATTCTTTTACAGGTTCCGGTCGACTTTCAAATGGGGTTTTGGGAGTCTCATAATGGTATCCACTTTCATCTTTTGCGCCAGCACCGAAACGGGACGAAACTGAAGCAGAAGAAGACGAGCTGGCGAAAGAGCCAGCACTACCAATATTTAATGAAACTCGGTTAGATGAACTGCCGGAATAGGATGCAACTGGAGCTGACGCGGCTTGATGACTCGAGCTATGTGAATAGGAATCGGTGGGAGCAGAAGCAGATTGATAAGATGACCCATACGAGGCGACGGGAGCAGAAGCGGCATGATATGAAGATGTAGCATGGTGAGACCCGCCTTGTGCGGGTGCTGAAACTGCTTGATAAGACGATGCAGAGGGAGCTGCATGGTGGGTAGAAGCAGTAGAATAAGATGAAGCAGGTGCTGAAGCGGATTGATAATTCGAACTATGTGAATAAGAAGGTGCTGGAGCTGAGGCAGCTTGGTACTTAGAACCATGTGTTGTGCCTGAAGATGTTTGATAGGAGGGGCCGCTTGAGTAAGAAGATGCCGGAGCTGATGCTGCTCCTGCATAGTAAGTTGAACTACCCGAATATGATCCAGAGGCAGCAGGAGCGGAGGCCGATTGGTGAGATGAGCCACTTGAGTAAACAGCAGCAGGAGCTGAAGACGCCGGAGCTGATGCTGCTCCTGCATAGTGAGTTGAACTACCCGAATATGATCCAGATGCAGCAGGAGCTGAGGCCGATTGGTAAGATGAACCACTTGAGTAAACAGCAGCAGGAGCTGAAGCTGCTTGATAAGAAGAGCCACTAGACCCAACCGATCCATATGAGGCTGCAGGAGCTCCTCCAGCGCTAAAAGATGAGCTAGAGTGATAAGATGCAGCACCTTGATAGCCTGAGGCTCCTGAATATGACTGAGATGGAGCTGAAGCAGAGTGTCTATGGGAAGCCGGGATATCTACAATTGCTCCACCGCTTGGTTTATTGTAGTGATATCCATCATCCTGAAGGTTATCGCTATGCGAGAAAAGGTGGGACACATCAGCTGTGACAGCCACCACCAAAGTAAAGGCTAATAGTAATCGCTGAAAAGATAACACATACATTTAGTTTAGTTTAATTTACACAAGTAAAAAAGTCTGACTTCATTATTATCGTACATATAAGTATGTGACCTAATGCTTACCATTCTTTCTTGTCTAATTCTAATCCACACGATGAATGTAGACGACTGACTGTGTTTAACATTCAGATGTGGAAATTATTTATATCAGAGCAAACTCACTACTATGGTAAGGATTGGGATGGTTTGATGGCTGGCGGGAATTCTTCACCGTCACCAAATACACTAATGTTAATTTTTGTTATGGCAATTTTATCGATGAACAACATGTTAAGCCAGTTAATAGGAGAGAGGTTTTGAAAAGAAGCAATCTAACCGGCTTCGCGGCCGATACCCAAAATAAAATTCTTAAATGATATATTTTGGCATGATTAAATTAACCAACAACGTTTGTGTTTTGTTTTCCTTTTTTTGTTCCATCTTCGTTCTGGTTTTAATTAGAACTGAATGCGACCGCTGATGATGCTTTGTTATAGTTGTGTGACGTTCTTTCATTACCATACTGCTGAAATAAAAACATATTATTTAATATGTAAATATATACATATATATTTTAGTATATTTTTCAATATTATATACATAAGAATGATGGGGATTTCTCAATGACGGTCAGAAGAGTAACATATTCAGATAATACGCAAATTTTAAAATGAACCTGCACAAAGCTCTGAAAATAAAATAGTTATCAGAAAGTGAGTAAAGGAAAAATGTATGTTATAGCGTAATTTTTAATACTACAGCTATTTCTATTTTTATTGAAGATATTTTTAAAATGTATTCCTTCTTTAGAAGATATCCATGCAATCTTCTCTTTTAAGAATTAAGATGATATGTATGATAATTCACCATACTTTGATTTGCTTTTGGTGACAAGATGGGGACAGGTTTTCTTATGGAATTTCTAGTATTAAGCATAATTTAAGATTCAGTAGTGAGACGTGAAATTCCTGCTTGCATCAGAGCAGTTGTGGTTAAATTTACGAAAATCAGATGGAATCATATACTAAAATTGGTTTAACCCTTATGTGAACGCAAACATGTTACCTAATGCTGTCTAACGAGTTTATAAAAAGTTATGAGAAGCGCATACTATAACAAATCTATATGTTGTTGTAAGCTAATTAGAATAAAACTATTAGATTTATTAATAAACATGTTTGACAACTGTTCATAATTTACCGAACCTCTCTCTATTTTAATGGTGCTTTGATATAGTTCTTTCGCAGTGACTAAGTGGACAAGTCAACCGCAGAAATTATAAAATGGTTCACTTGTAGTGACAAAATATGCAACGTATGCCTATAAGCAACAATATATATTAAAGATTTATTTTATTAAACTTATGCAAACAAATATTAAAAGGTTTAAGCTTTTCAAACGGCAATCACATCAGTATTATTGATATAATTTTTGTTGATCACAAATTAGGCTTAAGTATTACTAGTTTTGTTTTCCATATATAACGCGTGATCCAAGTAGAGGTCCATTTTTCAATAGCCTTATTTTGACATGTAACGTCTGAGTCGTGTCAAGCTGTCATGTTATTTTTGTTCAGTATGGTTTGACGCTTCATCATGGAAAGACTTACACCTTAGCAACGGTTACAAATCGTTCAACTTAAAGATGCATTTCGCGTGCTCTCAACTTATGGTCAACATAAACGGTCTACTGAGCGTACTATTCGCAATACCATCATCTATCTTGAGATCCAGCATTCTTTAGTGGATTCAACCGAATAGGACACGTTCAGCACACAGGGAAGAAAATATACCAGCCCCAGCTAAGAGTGTACACGAAGACCGTAAGGAGTCGATTCGATACCGACTTGGTGCATTTTACGTAGTGATCTTAAATTGAAAGCGTACAAAATACTGTTTGTGCAAGAACTGAAGCTGCTCGATCTTCCAAAGTTCCAAGAAGATCGAGCCAAGTTCAGCAATCAAGCCCATTTCTGGCTCAATGGGAATGTAAACAAGCAAAATTTCCGCACTTGTGACGAAGAGCGACCTGAAGAGATTCAAGCGCAGCCATTTCATTCAAAAACGACCTTTTGGTGTGGTTTGTGAGCCGGTGGAATCATTGGTGCACATTTCTTCAAAAATGATGCCGGTGAGAACGTAACTGTCAGTCGCGACCGTTATCGTGCCATGATAACCGACTATGTATTCTCTGAAATTTAAGCTGAGATAATTTTCAGAAAATAAATACACAGAATATTCTTTCGAATGATAACAAACATTCAAAATTAAATTCAAGTTTCTGTGCTTGTTTGTTTTTAAAAAAGTACGGAAACTCCAAATGGATCACCCTTTATGAAAACAAAACATAAAATATGGTCCCACAGCTTACATTATCTAAATTTGCCGATTCAAAACATACTAATTTCGAAACTATTTAAAACAGAGTGTAATTCTGGTTTCATCAAAAAACGACACAATCTGTGTAATATATAATATTTATATACATATATGAAAGTCCAAGCTGTTCATTTGTCGGAAGCGCCGATATCGGTCCACGATAGCATTTAGCTTACAAACAAAATTAACTATTAAAAAAGCTTGGAAGATGAACCTTCACGAAATTTTGCATGTATGTATCATTGTCCGCAGTAACGCTATAATTTCTAAAACAGAGCTTCAATAGAATATAGCTGCCCTGTAAAATTTGTTTAGTTGGCAATATATTTTCCCCGAATTTCGCACGAATTATTGTCCGCAGAAACGATAAAATTTTTAGATTGAACCATATAACTGCCAAACCGCCAAAATCATGTTTTTGGTGCCCTGGTTTATAACTTATATCCCTAATATAACGATTTTCAAACTTTTGGTTGGCTTTTCCCTCATATACTCAATTTATCAAATGTCAGATGATATGAGGATATCATCTATTTCTCTTTAAGCAGAATTTTTTTGTTTTTGATTCTTGCAAATTACGGCAGTATGAAATAGAGGGCATTTATTTTGTTCAATTCGCTAAAAACAATTTTATTAATATAATGAAATAAATATTGCAAATTTTGGTGCATTGGATACACCCGCATTAAGCCCTTCACCAGCAGTAATTTATATTCTAGTAGATTTTGCTTTTTCAAGAAAACCATAATATGTAAGTTTTTGTGTTAATTCTTAGGCCATTTATTTAGCTCAATTCGCTAAACATAATATTAATATGATGAAATAAATATTGCCAATTTTGGTGCATTATAAAAAAATAAAACCAAAACTTAAATTTCATTTCTATTAATCAAAAACTGCGACTCCGTGTATACTAGTACGAATACAAATATTATTTTATGGTTTTCAAATAATACAATTGTATAAAAGCAGTTGCGATACATTTGTATTTATCAATATCAATATATGAAAATAAGTAATATCTGACGTTTTGTAGATAAATAAACATGTAATAATTTCAATGCAAATTATTTGAAATTTATAAATTTGTACCTGTATATGATTTTATACTGCTACTACAAATACATAAATTTCTAATCAATTTTCAACTGGAATGCTTTTGAATTTTGGTAAATACATACTTTGAATGCAACTAATTACGACGCGGGTTGATAAGAGTTATTGCTAGCATCTTAGCGGTTTTTGAAACAATTTTAACTCCGGATATATTTTATTTATTGGTACGGTTTTTTGCAGCATTGTTTTAAGAGAAAACAATGCACAATCATTAATCGAAATTGGATGATAAAATTAAGTATTTTCAATTTGACAGTTCGTTTCTTAGTTTAATTTGATTATTTTTATATTGCTTTATATAAAATGTATAAACTCAGACGAAGACTACTAGACCGCTAAATTCATTCATACAAAGTGTATTGGACAACATGGTGCGTATTGAACAAAATACTCTTTTAAACATGTATTATATTATATCAAGCGTTTTTCTATTTAGGAAATTTTTATTCTTCAAATGATGTTATGTTGTATATTCGTTTATGGTGATGTGGTGCCTCTAGAAGAATCCGTCAGTGAGCATATTTATTTGATTCCAATTGAAATTAAAAAGGAAAAAAGTCAGATAAAGGATGACAGTTCAAATTATCTTAGCATTCCATCAGATTTCAACAAGCAGAATCTATATAATGGATATTATGATGAACGTAAAAACAGCTTTGAAAAAGATGACAACGAATCAGTGGAATACTTACGAAATTATGCCAATATGTTTAATTACATTAATTATATGTATGATCACAACATTTATAGCAACAATACATATAGTGGAAGTCGTAATGCGGTTCAATTCAATTCTCCAAGAAATCCGGAAATGTATTATATTACTTTAAAGCCTTTGGATATTATTGATTCTCAACTTCGTAATTACAAACATGAAACAATGATTAAATTGAAAGACGAGAATATCGAATCAGCATTTATTTCACCTACTATCGTCGTTGAATATAAATCATATATAAAAAATAAATCAGATAAACGATTCAAAAGTTATTCAAATGCACCAGAATCTATTTTTCACACACAAGTTAATGTAAATTCTCCGGGGTCTAAATTAAATGTGGTTAACAGTTTTCCTCTTTTAAATGATATAAGCACTGAAGTCAGTGACGTCGACGAAATATTGGAGGACCAACCAATACCGGAGACTGATAAAGCTATATACTCGGTTGAAGTTGTATGCACTCCTGATATGACCAAAGCAAACCTCTGTTTGGATTTACGAGGCGACGGTTATCATTATGATCGGCCCAGGGATAATTTCTTTGATTGATCTTTTTGTTTTGACTAACTAGCATTAGTAAAAGAATATTCGGCATGCTCTTATATACATACAAGTATATTATTTTCACCATACAAAAAAGTAGATATGCTAATAAACATACTTTTAGGCTGAAAAAAGTTACAATTGTTTTGAATTCACTTCTGTTTCCGATTGTTTGAACTCGTTTAAGTTTAATATAAGTCATACACACATACGACATCTGTCAAATATTAAAATACACACGTTCTTAGGGACACAGTTATTGAGGCAGCTGCACAACTACATAACTGTGTTCATAAGAACGTGTGTATTTTAATATTTGAGACAGAACAGTCTGTCGCGTTCAATGTGTTCAGCACTTGACTCTTCGACAAAACGCCAGTTTCGGCCATTGGTTGATCGTGACAACGGAGATGCGAAAAATGCGTGCGACACTTGTTATAATGAATGTATGTACATATGTATGTGGCTCGCATTTGCTTTCGTAAACATACAGACAAATGTGCCAAAGAAATAATATATGCACATATGTATATGCCATAGAAATTCTATTGGTGCAAATATGGAAATGATAACAAAATAATGCGAATATGCATATTTCATGAAGGTCATCAATTTTCTTTGAAGAAATGAAGATCATTTGACACATTTTCACTTTGTAATAGTTGAAATAATTATTTTTTACCTAATTTATCACGATTTTGTAAAAAAATTAAAATTTTTACAAAATTTCTGAAAAAATGGTTCATATGATACAAGATAATCACGCATATGTGATACAGAGAATGCTTCTTTACATTCTTTGTGTGGCTTTGTATATTTTTCTTCAAAGCATTTCTCTTTATTCATTCTCGCATGAATTCAGTCGTTTGAGTCAAAGAACGTGCTCAATTCTGCTAAATAGCAGCGAGAATGGTGAAATTCCGTGTCACAATCTTATAAGTTCTGTTAGCCGTCCAATCGAACATCATACAGAATTCAATTTGCACCTTCTCTATGTTTTAAGTTCTCTGATTCAACCTTCAACAGCATTAGCTTTTAATACTATCTAAACTCTTATACAGACATATTCCTCTCCAATTGCCGAAAGCTAAAAATTTTCTGTGCTTAACAAACTATTCAGGTCTTTTATTACACTCTGTTTCATATTGCTACAGAATATAATAGTTCTGTTCACTGAACGGTTGTACGTATCACTTAAAACTACGCGAGATATATAAGCGTATGAATATATAAATAAATGGGAACGACGAGACAAGTTGAAATTCGTGTGACTGTCGGTGCGTCCGTCCGTGCAAGTTGTAACCTTAGTAAAAATTAAATATCTTGATGTAACTTGGTAGCCCGTTCCTTGGTAAAAATGTAAGGAGGAGTTCGTAGATGGGCCCTATTACGCCCATCTACGAACTTACACACCCACCCACACCCACAAAACGCAATTAACCGAAAACGTATAAAGTACCATAACTAAGCACTTAATTAAAATACAAGTGGCACCTGTGAGCAAACATTTTTTTTGAAAGTAGCCATGGACCCGCCCTCTCATAAGTTTAATATACTTACATGTCTCCCACATCAATCAAGCTGCAACAACAAAATTCGCCAAGCGCAAATATTATAAGAACTCCTTTCCACAGTGTAAAAATATTCGAAACCGAATGATAACCCCGTTCACTCTCGATATAACGATACTGTTAAGGGGGTAGTAGATATGAGCTAAATTCGGGTATAACAGAACATTTCATACTCTTGCAACTTACAAGTATTAAAATCAAGGAAATACCTTCAGGTACATAAAGGTTGTTAGTTATATGGGCTCTAGGGCGAGTTTTTACCCGATTTCATGCATCTAAGAACAAATATGCACCGTTATAAGAAAAACACGCTCTCTCAGTTTTATTAAGATAACTTACATATTGGCCGCCGTATGCGGTATAAAGTCAACAGGTGGTACATCTCAAATGCAATATTAGTGCAAAGTTTAAGCATTATATTTTAATTCATTCTTGATTTGTTTGCTGGAAAGTGAAAGCTTCAAATGGAATTTAAAATTTTATTACATGAGAAGTAGGTGTGGCTGTAGTCCAATTTCACCGAAAATCAGCAGAAATCAACATAAAACAGGGAGAATCCTTTCCTAACAGTAGCATGTCTGTGTATTACAAATGGGTTGAATAAACAGTACTTAGGGAAGCGCCCATATACCTAATATAAAGATTTTTCAACTTCCGGGCGACTTTGTACCATATACATATATCGGCCAATATGTGAATTATTGTAATAAAATTGAGATAGCGTGTATTTCTTATAACGGTGCACCTTTGAGCTTAAAATGAATGAACTAATAAGCCTTATGGACGGTACTTCCCTGGCTTTAATCCTTGTAAGATGCGAGAGTATGAAATATTCGGTTATTTTCGAACCTAGTTCTTACATGTTTTTACTAAAATTTGTTACATGTTTAATAAGGTAATGTGATTTCATTCATATTTACAAGGAGCGTTCTTAAATAGACAGGACTTAAAAAAAACCAGAACGAATGATTTTCAAATCAATTTATTTTATCGCACGGTGCCATATCAGGTGAATACTTGGAATGGTTAATGGTTAAAATGTGATTTTTGGTCAAATAATCCCTCACAAGCTTCGATCGAATGTTGGATTCTGAGCAATTTTTGGTCGTCAGTCAATTTGTGCGGAACAAACCGTGACTTTCGTGACCAAATGTTCGGTCAAAATGCGATAAATCGATGTTTTGGAGATGTTTGGAGCTCATTGTCGCTCCGATAACACAAACATACTTACACTTAAAACGCAATAACTTCACTTCCAATCTATGAAATGTCATGAAATTCTCACTGGACAATCGATAAAGATAGCAGATTCTAACGCACCAGTCGACATACTCGTATAGAGGGCGCTAGATTCAAAAAGTGTTCCTGTTTACTTTGGAACCCACCTTGTATATCCAAGGAAATTTAGTCACAAGTTTCTGAGACTGACGGAAGCCTCGGAGTTTGTGGTTAATTTAAATCAACAAACCATCTTTTACTTAAATTGTAATCTACCCTTCAAAGAACGTTCAACAGGTATATTGCAATCAAACGCGTAGAACTTTTCATACTTTATGTTAGAGCATGGTCATGAATCATTCAGTAGGATTCTTATTCCGACTAACTTATTTAAAAGCAAGCGCGCGTTCTATCCTCATAAATCTTTATATAGCGCGTGCACAAGTCATCTTCAAAGATGCTTTTTTTAAATATTATTTCAATCTTGAAAAGTCATTGATTGCTGCGAAGACTAGTTATCAGTACTTAAATGGACCATTCCCCTTAGTTTAGTTTAGTAAAAGTCTGAGAACCTGTTTGTCTTAATTTATAACTCTTTGATACATATAAAATCTAAAGTTGGCACTCATCGATTGTATGAACGGGCGATCGGTGCTTCGTAAAAAGACACACAAAAAGAAAGGAAGGGCTAAGTTCAGGTGCAATCGAACATTTTATTTTCTGACAACTTGCAAGAATCAAAGCCAAGGAAATGCCTTAAGATATCAAACATCAACCAAAAGATCGGAATATAAGCAATTTTATGTACATATACATATACTATACACTGTCCGACATATTCGGCATAAGGTTTGTTAAAAAAACAGAAATCATGATACGTATTATATGGGAGTTGGGATAGTATCGACCCGATTTTATCTATTACCACATACTAAAACAATGTTCCCTTGGTTTCATTGAGGTACATCACATCCGATCACTAAACATATGAAGTAAATTCAGCCGGATGTTCGGAAACCCTGATAATAGCTCCCATAGGTCAAGTTCTCGCCTAATTTTATCTATTTCAGGTACAAAAATACACTGTTATGAGTAAAACAAGCTGTTCCTTTTTCACTGATATAACTCACAGATTGGCCAATATATGCAGGAAAAGTCACCCGGAAGATCGAAAATCTTTATACTAGTTATATGCGGGCGCAGGAAGTATTGACCCGATTCCAGATTTTTGATACACAGAGTAACTATCGTCAGAAAAATATTCTCTCTGAATTTCAATTGCATATGCCACACATTGATCGATATTTTCGATCAAAAGTCAACTATTGATACTGTGGTCCACATATTCGATAGCTAGGGGGGTGGCATACTTTAAAGAAATTATTAGTGGAAAATTTCATCCCGTTATATTAATTAGTTCTTGATTTGTGTACTGGAAGTACAAAGAAAAATGTGCGGTACCGCGCCCACACTCCAATTTTTAAAGTGCCTCCCTTAAAGGCCTCTCATACCATATCAGAGATAAAATTTAATGTCTCTGACATAACTAGCCATAGATTTATTGCGATTTTTGTAGTTTTGAACAGTAAAGTTATATGGGGAGTGAGCGGCGTTATCTCCTCATGCCAACCATTTTTAGACTATCGATAGGTGTTCTTATAATATTCGTGCTAATTAAATTTGGTTGTTGTAGCTTTAGTTGCTTAGGAGATATATACTTATTAAAAGGCGGGGCCATGCCCACTTTTTTTTAAGTTTGCAACTCCCTGTGCCAAATTACAGTTTAATATCTACGAACTCGTAATTTTTTTTTACTAAGGAACGCGCATACCAAGTTTCATCAAGATATTTGAATTTTTACTTAAGTTACAGCTTGCACGTATTGATAGACAGACAGACATTCAACTGGATATAACCTTACATCTATCTTGACTACTTTTAGGTGATACATACACCCGTTAGATGAACAAAACTAGTATACTCTGTAGCAACATGTTGCAGGAGTATAAAAATGTATTTCTGTGTTTTTGTGTATACTTATGTATACATTTGTATATGAAGAAGAGGTGATAGTCTAACAGCTGCAAAAAAGTAAAGCAAATTAGAATTTCATTTACATAAATTTTAACAAAACAAAAGACAATAACAATTATAGAGGGGGAAGAGGGTTATTAAGTAAAAAAAATTAAATATTATGCAGACATAGAGACGCGTTTCTGGGATTATGCAAACGATAAAAACTAATGAACTCCTCAATTCTGAAGAATTTGAGTATTAAAACTATATGTAGATAAATATGAAAAATAATATGAGAGTATTCTATAATATTATTGTATATGGTATGTCTATCGGTTAGTGGCTTTTATAGCCGATGGCCAACCAAGTGGCAAACGATTACCTTAATTAGCTATTTCGATAGTAACTATAGTGCTTTATTTATTGAGAATTCGTGTGGATTTGTTAATATTTATGACCAGCGCTGCTCTTAAAAGACATTCACTAATTTGCATAAGCGTTTCTAGCACATACGTATGTAGGCACATGTGAATATATGCCCGCTTTGAGGTCTAACAAGTTTACAAAGAAAAGAAGAAATATTTCTCGATGTTTTCAACCAAACTGCTTAAAATATTTATGTAATCCCGCGATCGTTTTTGAAAGTGAGAGACTTTATTAAAAAAATAAAACTAAATAAAAGTGTGCCGCCACGAACTAACAAAACTAGGTAGATATATGTGTAATCGTATACACATATATAATAATAACAATAGTGCTTATTCCTATCTAACTTTAAGAAGGAACTACATTAGATATGTTAAACTAACGTGGTCCCCTGTTAACTTTTAAACATTTCACTCAAGGTTAAAGAAAAGCTATAGGACGCTCTTTTAACCTCTTTTGATCAACTAATTCTTATAAAGGGTAATATATTAATTTCTTGAACAATTCACGTTTATAATGGTTTGTCAAAAAAGTCTTGCGGTATTTTCGCTAGTTGGCGCTGAAAGCGCGTAGTTCTAGTTTTATTCGTCGCATCGGGTCATGCTATACCTTTTTGGAAAGCTCATTTCACGCGCTAACACGTGTTTGATTGAATGTTGTTTATTTTAAGTCGTTCGTGAGTTATAGCGTCGCAAACATGGAGAAAAACAAAGAGAAAATACGGCATATTTTACAGTACTACTACGATGAAGCCAAAAATGCATCTCAAGCCGCCAATAAAATTTGTGCAGTTTATGGACCCGATACAGTTTCCATTTCCACCGCACAACGATGGTTTCAACGTTTTCGTTCTGGTGTAGAGGTGGTCGAAGATGCGCCACGCTCCGGAAGACCTGTCGTCGAAAATTGCGATAAAATCGCTAAATTGGTCGAAAGAGACTGACATAGTAGTCATTAAACCGTTATAAACCATTTGAAGAAGCTTGGAGTCACTAAGAAGCTCGATGTATGGGTGCCACACGAATTTATTCAATAAAAATACCGCAAGACTTTTTTGACAACCAACAAATTGGAATAATTTTCTAATAATAATATTTATTATGTTATTTTTAATAATTATATTGATATACTATTCCCCCACGTGTTCCCTTTTGCGTCCAAAAAATTTTGTTTGCGAGTTTTATAAAAATACTTACTTGATGTTTGTTAAGCGGTACCTATAAAAGATGGTTTAATTGCGTCACCTTATCCTGATGAAGTTGAATACCACATAATTTGATGAGTTTAAACACAATTGATGCCCTATTTTACCTTTTTATAAAATTTTAGTAACCTCTATTTTAGATATAAAAGACCTAGAAAACTCTTTCAAATGACCATCATATATACTTTCTTAAGTCATTGTGAATTTGCTTTAAATAGGAATACCAGCAACTTGACAACGATTTTGCGTAGTGCTAATATTTGCTTAACTTTTATATGCTCTTTTCGTAGTCACATTATTTACATAAATAAACGAGAATGGCAATATTAGGACTTGATATTACGTATAAGTATGTATGATTGTTTGTATTGTAAAAGGTTTTGTTGCTACATGTCACTTGTGCGTAAAATGTTGAGTGTGTTTGTAAAGATAACGAAAATAGAAAAAAATGCTAAAAGATAAATAATTTGGCGAAAAAGAATGTGAAGAGAAACGATAAAATTGCTTATGGCCAGTGCCAATTAATATTACAGGGACCAACATCATGTAACACAATCGCTTTATATATAAATAACTTAAAATCTTATTTGTTCTTCATTAGAGTTGTGGCTTCACTACTGCTCAGTTGCTAACTTTCTAAGAAGATGGTAAGATTGTTGTTCTTTTGATATTGGGTTCTTTGTAAAGCTGTTTGAAATACAAAAACTATTTGGTTCGAAACTTTTTCTACTGTCTAGAGACTTTTAATCGTTGTTTTCGCATTCATCGCAGTTGTGACTGCTGATATCAGTCATTCGCCTTCAAATGAGTATTTGCCACCCATTCAAGACGTTGCACCAGTTGAAGCTCCTGTCTCCAATTCGATCCCAGATGTTGCTTTACCTGCTTCTGATTACGTTACACTTCCAGCTGAAGCTACCCCAGCTCATGTTTTGGCCGATGACGGTTACCGTTATAAGACACACCGTCGTGTTGTATACCGCCGCAATCGTCGTGATGTGAGCCATTTGCCCTCCAACGAATACTTGCCACCAGTTCAGGAAGCACTAGTTGCTGCACCATCAAATGAATACTTGCCACCTGTACAACAGGCGGTTCCAGCTCCTGCTCCAGTCCCAGTTCCAGTGGAAGTTGTTCCATCTCATGTTTTGGCCGATGATGGTTACCGTTATAAGACACACCGTCGTGTTGTATACCGCCGCAACCGTCGCGATGTGAGCCATTTGCCATCTAATGAATACTTGCCACCAGTTCAGGAAGCACCAGTTGCTGCACCATCAAATGAATACTTGCCACCAGTTCAACAGGCGGCCCCAACGCCAGTATCAGTGGAAGCTGTTCCATCTCATGTTTTGGCCGATGATGGTTACCGTTATAAGACACACCGTCGTGTTGTATACCGCCGCAACCGTCGCGATGTGAGCCATTTACCACCTAATGAATACTTGCCACCAGTTCAGGAAGCACCAGTTGCTGCACCATCAAATGATTACTTACCACCTGTTCAACAGGCAGCACCAGCTCCAGCCCCAGCCCCAGTACCAGTGGAAGTTGTTCCATCTCATGTTTTGGCCGATGATGGTTACCGTTATAAGACACACCGTCGTGTTGTATACCGCCGCAACCGTCGCGATGTGAGCCATTTGCCATCTAATGAATACTTGCCACCAGTTCAGGAAGCACCAGTTGCTGCACCATCAAATGATTACTTGCCACCAGTTCAACAGGCGGCCCCAGCGCCAGTATCAGTGGAAGCTGTTCCATCTCATGTTTTGGCCGATGATGGTTACCGTTATAAGACACACCGTCGTGTTGTATACCGCCGCAACCGTCGCGATGTGAGCCATTTGCCATCTAATGAATACTTGCCACCAGTTCAGGAAGCACCAGTTGCTGCACCATCAAATGATTACTTGCCACCAGTTCAACAGGCGGCCCCAGCGCCAGTATCAGTGGAAGCTGTTCCATCTCATGTTTTGGCCGATGATGGTTACCGTTATAAGACACACCGTCGTGTTGTATACCGCCGCAACCGTCGCGATGTGAGCCATTTGCCATCTAATGAATACTTGCCACCAGTTCAGGAAGCACCAGTTGCTGCACCATCAAATGATTACTTACCACCTGTTCAACAGGCGGCACCAGCTCCAGCCCTTGTTGAAGTTACCCCAGCTCATGTTTTGTCTGATGATGGATATCGTTACAAAACCCATCGTCGCGTTATTTACCGTCGTCACTAATGATTTTATTTAAGAAGACAGAATTATTCTTTAAGTAAGAGAATAGGTCAATGAGACCTTTATGGTGTATTAGATATGTATCTGAATTTGTATTATTTGTGTGCCCAATTGTATACAGAATTACAAGGCAATAACATCATTATAAGAATATAAAGCATTTTATTTTCATGTTTGAAATTTAGTGCACTATGAAACCCAATTAGCAAAGTCTTACAAGGGTATACATATGTAATTTATTCCTCTGTGTGGCTTTGTTAACTTTCTTTACTTCCATTAATTGAATTTATGAATTTATATACTAGGAATTTTATTCCGCCATTTTGTCTTTTGAATTGCGCGGTTATGTATAAAGCGCTACAGAGCTCGTATCTGGCAATACTATACATCTTTGAAAGGTCTTGACATAAGCTACAAAACGACACTATGCATGATTAGTTTGGATATTGCGTTCAACAGACGTGTAGACATGGAGTTCGCTAACGCCGAAATTCGCGATATTTTAAAGTTTTCCTTCGTTAAAGGCAAATGCGCTAGATGAGGGAATTCGGAAGTTGCCGTCTAGATGGAAACAAATTATCGAACGAAGCGGCGCATATTTGAACTAAATCTGATCACTGTAACATTTTTTATAAATTTGACAACCTAAAATCATCACCAATTTATTGATGCTTTATGTATAGCCGCGAAATTCAAAAGACAAAAAGGCAGAAGGGAGATATTTTCCAACCTAATATGTGTGTACATATGTAAATGCATATGTATGTATAGAGAGATGCTGATTTTTATACTCTTGCAACCAGTTGCTACAGAGTATTATAGTTTTGTTCACCAAACGGTTTTACGTATCACCTAAAACTAATTGAGATAGATATAGGGTTATGTACTTACTATATAAATGATTAGAATGACGAGAATAGTTGAAATCCGGCTGACTGTCTGCCTGTCCGTCGATCCGTGCAAGCTGTAACTTGAGTGAAAATAAAATAGTACAAAAGAAAATCGAGTTCGTAGATGGGCATAATCGGATCACTGCTACATCCACAAATCGCCACTAACCGAAAACATATAAAATGCCAAAACTTTGCACTGAATTAATATATAAAACTCTAATTTGGCACAAGGCATCTTAGTAATCAGGGGTACATGTGGGCAAAAAAATTTAAAAAAGTAGGTGTGGCCCCACCCTCTAATAAGTTTAATGTATGCACATATCTCCTAAGCCAATAAAGCGACAATAACCAAATTTGTCCGGCTCAAATATTATAATATGTAACTTCTACCGACAGTGTGAAAATGGATGAAATCGGAACACAATCCCGCTCACTTCCCATATAACGGTACTGTTAAAAACTACTTAAAGCGCGATAAATCTATAGATTTATTAGAGATATTAAATTTTCCTACGCGATGGTATGACAAGGCTTTATAGGAGTAAAAATTGGACAATGGGCAAGGCACCGTCTACATTTTTGTGAAATTTCATATCTCAGGAACTGACTGACTGAATTTGCCCAAATTTAGTACATGGAATTCTTTTTACAATCGGACACCAATACGCCTACTTCCCATATAGCACAATTTGAAGTACCTCATGATTCGTTCAGTTTCCAGTACACAAATCAAAAAGCAATTAATATAACGGGATTAAACTTTGCACGAATAATGTCTTTAGTGTGTGCCACCAAATGACCGAAAGTTGTTTAAATCCAATTAAAACTGTTCAAGCCTAGGTACCGAATATTTAGACCCCCGGACCCCGGAAAATGTCTGTCAATATGTGAGATATATAACTGAAATTAAAGGATAATACTTCTCTTATAATGGTATGTCTGTATGTCAAAGATGGGTTGAAGCGAAAAAATACTTCCCAGCCCCCATATACTTAATATAAAGTTTTTCGAACTTTCGGGTGACGATATGTTAGTTATCCCAATGAAAGTAAGAAAGCGTGTTTTACTCATAACAGTGTATCTTTGTGCCTAATATAGATTAATTTGTGCTAAAACTTGACCTAGCCCCTATATAACTAACATCAGGATTTTTGAACATCCGGCTGACTTTATTCTTTATGATTGGTTTTACATCTTAAAGTATTTCCCGGGCTTTGATTCCTGCAAGTTGCAAGAGTTTAAAATGTTCGGTTGCACCCGAACTTAGCCCGTCCTTACTTGTTGATTATTCATATTTAAATGCATTTTTAGTTCTAACAGAACTGGTCTACTGGTCTGGTAAGCAGATATAAAAGAAGCTGAATTTCCGAAAAGATTTCATTTTCAATAAGTTTCTTTATTGATTGCGAGATAAACTATTCAGAATGGTAAAATAAAGAAGATAAGGACAAAGTCCTACTTAATTCGAATATTATCCTGCTTTACCCGTTATTGCTTTTAGGTATTTGTAGAAGTCCGACATTATAATTATTCTATTTCTTCCAGAAAATTTACATTTTGGTTTGTGTCTTGGTGGGATCTGTGACCGCTGATGTTAGCCACATAAGCAATGAATACCTTCCACCAACTTATGCTGCTGCTGCTTCCGCTCCAGTACAGACTTATAGTGCTCCAGTATCGGCTCCTTCTTACACCGTTCCAGAACAAAGCTTTGATGTTGCTGCTCCCAGTGTCTTAGCAGAACCAGAATATGCAGCCTCGGAACCAGTTGCTTCGCATAGTTTCTCCTCATCGGACGGTTACCGGTATAAAACTCAAAGACGTGTAGTATACCGTCATCGTCAACGTCGTGGTGCTCCTTCAAGCGAATATTTGCCTCCAGCAGCATCATCACCTTCCGTTGAATACCTGTCTCCAGATGCATTTCCTGCAGTTTCTTCTTATTCTGCTGCCCCATCTTATCAATCGGAAACATATGCGCCAGCTGCATCCTATCAGTCTGAGTCATACGCTGAACCTTCATATGCAGAATCTGCTCCCGCCCATAGCTTTTCTTCTAATGATGGTTATCGTTACAAAACTGCTCGTCGTCGCGTATACCGTCGTCGCCGATACTAAATCAGAAACATATGAAAATCATTGGCGAATATGAAAATAACGAATAATAATTATTACAATGAAACATTTTATTATTTTATTTATGTTAAGGAATTCGGGAAAGAAACCGACATGAAATGATATTTTCTGTCAAATTATTATTATGTTTTCGTTAAGGAATTCGGCAAAGAAATTGACATAAAATTATTTGTCTCACACATTGACCTATATTTTCTGTCAAAAGTCAACTATAGGTACTGGTGTCCGCTTATTCGATACCTAGGGTCTTGAGTTCTGGTGCGATTTCAACAACTTTTGGTCCTAATGTGGCATACTTCAAAGGCACTGTTCGTGCAAAGTTTTATCTTGTTTTATAAATTATTTCTTTATTCGTATACTAGAAACTGCAGGAATCAAAAGGAATTTAAAATTTTGATATAGGCGAAGTAGTCGTGGTTGTAGTCCGATTTAGTCCATTTTCCCACTGTGATATAGGAATGTCAAAATAATGTCAGGAACTGATTTTGGTTGAAATCGGAAGAGCAGATCTCGAAATATGACATTTCACCTAAAAAATAGAGCGGGGTTATGATCAGATTTAATTAATTTTAACTCTGTAGGAAGGCGCTCTTATACGATTTTTCTTGAGGGAATTTGATTATTTTAGTTTAGGAGATATGTACATTAAACTTGTTGAAGGGCGGGGCCACACCTACTTTTTCGAAATATTTAGCCAACAGATACCACTTGTACTAGAGGTTTATATAACTAGTGGTTCGTGATATTTATTTTTAATTTAATCTTTAGTCCACAAATGTTCTTTCCACTGCCCATCCCTCCATCTGCATTACCAGCCTTTTCATGATGCCAAGAAACTTTTGTACCATGTAATGTCGTATGTGTGTGACACTTTAAGTTAGTTGTAATTTTTTTTCACAATGTGGTGAATATAATGTTGAAATCGATTCAGGTTTTGGTCTAGTATAATAATTTCCGTGCCTCTGATAGTTTTTCCCTCATATATTCCAAATGATTTTATATATATGTATATGGAAGATGGTCGGATTTTATTATTTTCTCCTATCTAATATTAAATCGGATATACAATATAATTAATAAGATAGAATAAAATTGCAATAGCGTAAACTGGTACTGAAATATATTCATTTGGTTTTGAATACGTCAACAAGTATACACCTTACAATACTTCACAGTCCACATATTTGTAAAGTCTACGACTGTTTTAAATAATCGGTTTTAATTACTTTGAGTAGCCCAAAATTCTACTATGGCTTATCTCGATTTCTGGCGAAACTATGAGTCCTATAGAAATAACTTTTTTCACAAAAGCTCCAAGCCAAATTTTAGTGTTTTTTAATTTTTCTTTGTACAAAAAAAATTTTTCACGAAATTTGGTGGCAACTTGCCTTCTTATTTCTCAAACATCCTGTATTTTTTTGTTTAAAATATTTATAAGTTCTCTTTCTATTGACCTAATATCAAAAAAAAACCCTTAATTTTACATATATATTATATAAATATATATTATAAGGGGGTTGGGATGGAATCGATCCGTTTTTATCTATTAACTATTATTATGCCACATTAGGGTGTTTCTGTTTTTTTGAACCGAAGCCGAGTATTAATCATAGCGATTTCGACTTTCTAACTTTTTTATAGCAAATAAAATTTCATATAAGTTTGTCATGTACATTTTTTTCTATTGCTCTTGTCAGTCACGAGATATATTCAAAAAATGCGAATTTCGCGGAAAAGACAGGTTTAGAGCCCCGCACTACTCCGCCGGTATGACTTTCGACTTTGTCACAATGGACACTTTTGTAGAGTGTTCAATTCTGAGGAATATATGTCTAAAGTCAAAGCGATGCCATAAAATGCATCTGAGCTATACAAAATTAAGATTAAGATAAAAAATCACGATTGTCCTGTATTTTCTATGGAAAATTTTTACATGCCTTGGTCCAGTCCTTAATGTTAATATTAAGGGCTCAAATTTTCAGGGAATTTTTTAAGGATATTTCCAAGGAAATTTTATGATGGGATTGAAAAAAATTAATAATTCAAAACAAAAAAAAACACCCTAATGGCACATACTAACAAAATGTTCCCTATCTTCATTAATGTAACTCATATACAATCACCAAGCATCTGGAGTAAAGTCAGCTTGATGTGCGAAAATTATAGGTATATGGGGCCAAGTTTTCGCTCACATTTATTTATTTTAGGCATGCACTGTTATGAGTAAAACACGTTCTGTAATTTTCATTGAGATAACTCTAATACTGGCCGATATTTTCGGTATAAAGTCACGCTCATGGAAGCATTGACCCAATTTAACATATTTAGATACACAGAGTTACTATTTTCAGTAAAGTATTTTCTCTGAATTTCAATTGTATACCCCATATATCAACACATCAATAAAATAAAAGAATTGGTGCTTGAGAATCTTCGATTAATGGAGAGACATCTTAACGGCTTAGTTGGAAACTAAATTTGATCGAAAACCAGCACCGCGTTGACGTATGTGAAACAATGCTTACCAGGAAAAAACCACGTGAAAGCAGGTCAAATATCAAGGTTATGTTGATAGTATTCTTCGATCATCCAGGTGCGGTGCACTCCGAATTCCTTCCGATCGGCCAAACTGTCAACAATGAATACTTGAGTGCTTTGCGTCGTTTGCGCGAAGCTGTTCGTAAAAGAGGCCGGAATTATGGGCCGACAAATCTTGGTTTTTGCATCACGATAATACACCGTTGCATACTGCATTGTGAGTTTTTCGCCAAATTTTCAACCAATATCGTGCCGCAAGCACCGTATATGCCTGATTCGCCGTATGGTTATTCAACAAACTCCAACGAACGCTTCGGGGAAACCGTTTTGAGTCAATTGAAACTATTAAACGTTAATCATTACGCATTGAAGACTATTCTGGAAATTGACTTTAACAACTGTTTCGAGGATTGGAAAAAAAGTTGGTAGAAGTGTGTTGAGTCAAGGGTGATTACTTAGACATGGTACATACGGTCAAATGGACTGGTGTTAAATGTGTTATTATGAAAAATGAGTATTTTCTTTCTGTCATGGCGATTTCAAATCTTTCAATGTAAGACATATTTGGCATTTTAATAGCATTATAACCCTAAATAGTAGAGTACGTGCAAAAGCAGTATGCTTGTTGAGTGCTTTTGATAATTTAGTATGAAAGGGGGATTGAAAGTTTTTTGCAATTTTGTCAAGAGGCAAATTTAATTTTAATCACAATAGAACTGGTTTATAAACTTAAATTATTTATTTATTGCTTGCATAATCTGCAGCTGTGCGCTTGTGTCACCTTTATTTACTTATTTGAAGAAATGCTGTTTCGACAGCTTTGCGCATCATTCCAAGCAGACTATAAAACAAGCCAATTTTTGAACAAAGTATCACTTTCATTTGGTTTCTGTACCGATTAAGAGATAAACTATTTAAAATGGTAAGATAAAGAAGATAAGGACAAAGGCATATTGAATTGAATATTGCCTGTTTTTCAATCTTTTCGTGAAAGTACCACATATTAATGGTTTTAATTTTTTCTTCCAGAAAATTTATTTCTTGGTTTGTGTTTTGGTGGCATCTGTGACCGCTGATGTTAGCCACATAAGCAATGAATACCTTCCACCAACTTATGCTGCTGCTGCTTCCGCTCCAGTACAGACTTATAGTGCTCCAGTATCGGCTCCTTCTTACACCGCTCCAGAACAAAGCTTTGATTTTGCTGCTCCCAGTGTCTTAGCAGAACCAGAATATGCAGCCTCGGAACCAGTTGCTTCGCATAGTTTCTCCTCATCGGACGGTTACCGGTATAAAACTCAAAGACGTGTAGTATACCGTCATCGTCAACGTCGTGGTGCTCCTTCAAGTGAATATTTGCCTCCAGCAGCATCATCACCTTCCGTTGAATACCTGTCTCCAGATGCATTTTCTGCAGTTTCTTCTTATTCTGCTGCCCCATCTTATCAATCGGAAACGTATGCGCCAGCTGCATCCTACCAGTCTGAGTCATACGCTGAACCTTCTTATGCAGAATCTGCTCCCGCCCATAGCTTTTCTTCTAATGATGGTTATCGTTATAAAACTGCTCGTCGTCGCGTATACCGTCGTCGCCGATACTAATCGGAAATATATGAAAAACATTGACGTAAATGAAGACATCTAGTAATAAATAATCCAATCGAAATATTATAATTTTATTTATATTAGGAAATTCTGGGGCATGAAATATTGGAGTTAAGTTCTCGTGTGTTTTGAATGACATGAATGTGATATATTCTTAATTTATAGAACTTGCCCCATTAAGTCATATCTACATCATTAACACCGAATTTAGGACATGCTTTTCTAAAATGTTCTTCTTATACTCTTGCCACGTGTTGTTACAGAGTATAATAGTTTTTTCCACCTAACAAATCATCTAAAGCTAATTTAGTTAGATATAGGGTATATATATGTACATATATGCAAGTACATAATCAAAATGAATAAACGAGTTCAAATCCGGGTGATTGTCTGTCCGTCCGTCGGCCTGTGCAAGCTGTACCTTGAGTAAATTTTGAGATAATTTGATTAAACCTGGTACACATGTTTCTCGCCATCCTAAGACGACTGGTATTGCAGATGGGACAATTGGACCACTAATACGACCACAAAACCCCATTAATCTTTGAAAATTGGTCGGGACCCTTCGCTATAATTAGTTTTATTTAAATATCCCCTAAAGCATTTTAGCTACAAAAACCAAATTTGCTCAGGACAAATCCCTCAAGCACCCCTACCGGCAGTGTAAAAATACACAAAATCGGAAGCTAACCGCGTCCACTCCCCAAATAACGATACTGTTAAAAACTAATCAAATTTTACACCCGAGATGTTATAAGGAGGCTTAGTAGCAGACAGGGTAAAAATTGGACGATGTGAGTGGCACCGCCCACTTTAAGGCGAAATCACATATCGCGAGACCTGACCGATCGATTTTAACCAAATTTGGTACGTGACATTCTTCTGACATTCCTATGTAACAGTGTGAAAAGGAATACAACCGTGCCTACTTATCATATAACATAATTTTAATTTCCGTCTGATTCTTTCCTTTCCAGTGTAGAAATTAAGAAGCAATTAATACAACTTTGCACGAATGATGCGTTTAGAGTACACCATCTTATGACCAAAAGTATTCCCAATCCAACAAAAACTATATAGTTGAATTTTTACTGAAAATATCGGCAAATGTGTTAGATGTGATCTTTTCCTGACAATGTTTTTTCTGTGCCGAAAATGGGCTAAATCGGGTCGCTACTACTCCCGTACATCCATATACTATATACTTTTCGTTTTTCTAATAACCTTAAGTCGAATATGTCGGTCAGTGTATGAGTTATATATGTATATTGGGTAGCCGAAAAAGTCTTTTCGTATTTTTCAGTTCAACTTATTTCTTTTTACATTTATAATAATAAATAAATAAACTAATATTTAACATTTTGATTGACCACTTTTTGCCATTTTTCCGCTAGAGACATGATTCCATCAGTGTTACACTTTCATCAGTGTAAATCGGAATTCCGAAATTTCCAGAACGGAAGCGAGCGAACTATTGTTGTGCTACACGAACTGATATAGATAGCATCGTTTCCTTAAACTTCCCAAATTTCATTGGTGGCTTGCGTGGTATTCTTCCCTTTTTTTATTCAAAAGTTTCAAAGTATAGCGAATTTCTATATTACTTTCACTCATTTTTGAACAGCTGTAACTTTTTTTCAACTTCCCCGAATTTAATGCACAATTTGATTGGTAGCACAGGAGATATACGACTGCAACGACATCTGTTGACAAAATATAACTTTTCGACTACCCAGTATTACTTAAAACTATTTTGGATTCAAGTCGATTAAAGTAAAATTGATTATTTCGTTACAAAGAGTGCTTTATTCGACCGTCCTGAGCTAATAGATAAATTGTTGGTAAATGAAACGCACATAGCTTATTTCATATTTTCTCTTAAAAATGAATTGTGTTGACAATGCGGGCAAGAGGAATCAGTTGATATTCAATTTATTTCAAAACTAGAAGACCCGTCTAAGCTTTACTGTGGAACACACATTGATAATTCTACTACTACTACCATCTTTTTGATTTCTATTAGTTAGATTATAAATATTGGTTAATGAGATATAGAATATTTGTGAAGCAACTGATTTTAGTTAAAAAAAAAATTTATTATAAAGCATTTTGTGTGTTAATAAAGCGTTGCTATCGGTGGAAAATACTGTTCAATTAAGGCTCTGCACCAGAAAAATCAACCGTTGAAAAGAGGTTTACTAAGTTGGAAAGAACCGAAATGAGCACCGAGGACAATAACGTCTAAAGACGCGAAAGCTATGTGCAAAGTAGGTGCCTCGCAAGTTCGTATCCAACAAAAACAACGAATTGCTGATTCTGAGAAGTGTTTGAGTGCTTTTTAATCGTAAAAACCCCAATTATTGCGTCGGTGTGTGACAATAGAAACATGGCTCCATCATTTCGCACTGCAGCCCAACCGACAGTCATTCTAGTGGACTGCACATGATGAACCGGTTCTCAAGCCGAAAATGTCGGTTGGCAAGGTTTTAATATCAGCCTTTTGGGATGCACGTGGTATAATATTCATCGACTGTTTATTGAAGCAGTTATAATCCATTGCACTGCGTATTTGATTGCAGTTCTATTCCAAATATTTAGCAATTGTATTATTTTTGAGAAAGGGTCAGTTTGAAATTGTACGCATGTACTTCATCGTTTCCGTTTAAATATTCCTTGCTAAAGAGTTCCGATAATAAACGCGTGTTCAAATGTAATTTTTTACGACATATAAATAGAAACCTCAAAATAGCAGTACATACTTCTCCACTATTTAATGGACGTTATTATACATATAAACCTTCCTCTTCAATCACACACTATTATAAAAAACTGCTGAGTAGTTTTAAAGATACAAAGGGACATACATAGGCACAGAAAAGGCGACTTTGTTTTATGCTGTGTATTGATCTGATCTGTAATTTGTATACCCTGAACAGGGTATGTTAAGTTTGCCACGAAGTTTGTAACACCCAGAAGGAAGCGTCGGAGACCCTATAAAATATATATAAATGATCAGTATGTTGGTCTCTACGAACTAGTCCCTCAGTTTTTAAAATATGGTTCTGAAATTTTGCAAACGTCATTTTCTCTTCAAGAAGTTGCTCATTGGTCGGAACATAGCTGCAATACAAATAGAACGATCGGAATCAAGTTCTTGTATGTAAAACTTTCACATTTGACGATATATCTTCACGAAATTGAGTAGAGTGAGAAATATGAGTTTTTGTTCATAGAAATAATGTAATATCGGAAGAATTTGTTCAGATCGGCTTACTATAGCATATAGTTGCCATACAAACCGAACGATCGGAATCAAGGACTTGTATGGAAAACTTTCGCATTTGATGTGGTATCTTCACGTAATTTGAGATGGATTACTGCTTAAGGTAATAATATAATCTCCAAAACAATTGTTCAGATCGGATTAATATAGCATATAGCTTCCATACAAATTAAACACATAGTTACTAAAAGAAATGCACCTGTGAAGAGTATATTAGTTTCGGTGCAGCCGAATCTGTCAAAATAAGGTTTCTTCCTATTGCCAACTACTTTTTTCTGCAAAAATTTAACAATTTTGTACAATGAAATGATGAATTGGTAATACCTTTAATTCAATAAACAAGTTAAGATAGGTTTTAACAAGCCGATATATGTAAATACATTGGATAAGTCTTCGGAACAAGATAGCTTAACCCCTTGGTCAAATAAAACATGTTTATTGTTAACCAATCAGACAATAATAGTTTTTACGTAATTCGAGTTTTTCGTTAAATGCCTAGAGTTTCATTATTAAAGTTTAAAATATATTTAAAAATTATATAGTAAATGAACTCAAACGT
Source organism: Bactrocera zonata (assembly GCA_037783105.1). Taxonomy (NCBI): domain Eukaryota; kingdom Metazoa; phylum Arthropoda; class Insecta; order Diptera; family Tephritidae; genus Bactrocera; species Bactrocera zonata. Next base: position 268,158 of record JBAWJQ010004179.1, on the reverse strand, counting down.
ATACTCGAAACATGCGAAGGTATATTAAAAGCCTAAATGTATGCCAGCATAATGTATGTTTACTTCTTTTAATTATTATTAATTTGTATGTATGCATGTACAGCAAGTATGCATAAATAAATGCCTAAATATATGCAACTTTTTTAAATTTTAATAACAAATATGTATATCCTCAGAAATTGTTTGGAAAATTAATAAAGAAAATTTGTAAAAATAGGAATAGTCAGACGATTATCACGCCTTAAATATGATATTATACAGATAATCGTCAAAACTACTAAAAGTTCATTTCACAAGCAACTCTATAAATGCCACCAGTGACCCATTAAAATTTAAGATACATTTTAAATGGACATAGTATACAAGTAATGATGATAGTTTTGTTATCAAAATCTGCTGAGCATTGTATAATGAGAAACCGTTTATCTATAATCTTACTTTTTAATCATATAGGGGGAAAGACCTCTTTGTGTAATATGTTGGATAACATATATTTCGCAATAGAATTAAAATTTAACGAAAAGTTTTATTAGCTGTTATAAGTTTCTTTATTTGCTAATTTTCTGTACATTCATGTATATAGAGATAAATGCAATAGTGAAAATACATAAAACCATAGCGACGAAGGCGTTCAGAATCCAAAGGGTATGGCTGGTTTAGGGTATATGTAACCCACCTGAGGAGGTTCCAGATAATTTGAATTAACGACAGGTTTAGTTTGTTTCTGTGATTTTAATAATATGGAAGATGGTGGCGTATCAGTTTTTGACGTTTTTTTTGGTGTTGTGAAAGGAACTTTGGGCGGTTTGTACGAATATCCTAAATTCTTTGTTGGTGAATGATTAGTAGTTGGGGTACTTAAAGGAATATTAAAAGTAATATCCGGCGGTATATATAAGTATCCATTAGATTTTGGGAGTGAAGAGGAAATGGTGATTGGTGACCTTGTTGGAGTCTTGAAAGGAGTATCAGGTCGTGAGTAAACATATCCATTAGCTCGTTTAAGAGGCGATGTTTCTGGATAACTAATCAATTTAGAAGAGGAGTTCGTTTGCACTTCAGGTGTTTGAGTAATCGAATTTTTGGGTGGTAATGTAAACGGCACTTCCGGCGATGAATAGGAGTAACCCTTTGATGATGTTGGTGATATTGTACTAGTCGAACGATCAATAGATACCTCAGTATACGCTTTGCTGATTGGCAACCTTGTTGGAGTCTTGAAAGGAGTATCAGGTCGTGAGTAAACATATCCATTAGCTCGTTTAAGGGGCGATGTTTCAGGATAACTAGTTAATTTAGAAGAGGAGTTCGTTGAATGCGTTATTTGCACTTCAGATGGTCGAGTAATCGAATTTTTGGGTGGTAATATAAACGGCACTTTCGGCACTGAATAGGAGTAACCCTTCGATGATGTTGGTGATATTGTACTAGTCGAACGATCAGTAGATACCTCAGTATACGCTTTGGTTTCAGTTTTATGGATAATTCCTTGCTTGGTCTTAAGAATGTCTTTTGACTTCGGAAATATGTTTGGTAGTGTTAAAGGCTCTTTAGGTTTAGGATAGAAATATCCCTTAAGTTTTGGCAGTTGTGTTGGTTTATCTTTTATAATTCTTGCTGGAATTTTAAATGAAACAGAAGGTCGCGTGTAGGTGTATCCTCTTATTTTTGGAGAATACGTCGTATTTGTTGATCTTATTGGTGATATGGTTGGATCCGAAGTAAAATCTATCGAAGGGGTAGAAGTGTCGTAAGAGTAATCGGTTGTTGGATGGGCGGTAGGTACTGTCGAGGGATGTGATTCTCCTTCTTTTGGAATTGTAAATGGAATAACAGGATGTGGGTACGCGTATCCCGAAGACTTTAAATGAGAGGGAGGTGGCCTTAATAATGATTCTTTTGGTTTCAAAGCTGGAATTAAAGTTGTTTTTGGTAGATGCGATGAAACCGGAGTTGGATTGCTTTTCAAATTAATTGACGGGTAGGTAAATGAGACAGCCGGATGTACGTATTCATATCCTTTCAAATTTGGAACACGTGTAGGTAATCCACTAAAGTTTGATGGAGGCTTTGGAGTAATACTGATCTTGATTGGTGTGGGTAGAGTGAATGGCACATCTGGTTTTGTATATGTATATCCCAGAACCGGAGCTGAACTTTTATCCACAAGTTTTGGTGCAGAGGTAGATACTTGTAAATCTGAAAAAGACTTGGACGGTGGTGCTTCGTTGAATGGCTCTTCTGGTGGTAAATAATTGTAACCTCCACGTTTTAATGGTGGTTCATAGTTATACTGGGCTAGCGTACTTGATGTCAACGCTGTCAACACGAAAATACTCAATTGGAAAATCTGAAACTGTAAAATATATTTGTAACATTATTACAAAGTTATATATTGATATTATATTTTTTATGAAACATACAAGAGTTTATATACGTACAACATTTATATTATATTTTAATTCATTTATATTTTTATCAGCCATTTACAAAGTTTCAAAACAAAGTTCCTTCAAAAAATAAAAATACATACTTATATTTTCAAATAAATTTTATGAAACATTTTTCATTTCTTATACATGTGAGTGGGATTCAGCCAAATGCCTAACTGGGAGAAGTTGATTGACATTCAAGTAGCTACATTCAGAAATACACGTTTTGCTAATGAAAATACTAAAAAAGGCATTGTAAGCTTAATGTAAGTAATATTTTATCGAATTTTCGAAGCAATATCTAATAAATTATATGCTAATGAAATGAGATAATAAAAATCAGATAATTAAAAAAAATGCCCAACAAGATAATTTTAATTTATGTTTTACTTAGTCGCCATAAATTGCGCTGTCATAAAATAGGTTGGAAAGGATGTTTACTTTAGGAAGTATAATAATGTTAATATATTTGAACATACATAGATTACGTTCATGGAGCGTAAAAAATGGTAGTTCAGGGTTGCTAGTCTGACCAGTCAGTCATTTGATGGTCGTAGCGTATCATTATTAACGTTCATAATGTGTTTCCGGCCAGATTACTTGGTCGTTAGACACAAATTTCATTCTACTCACAGTGTATTTGTTTTTATGCATAAACAAATTGATTTGAATGAAAGAAAAATTGTAACACATTTTCGCTTTTGTGAATTAAACTTTGTATTATCATCAAATATTCTTAAGTGATTAAATTATTAACTAATTATGTTGAATTTTCATTAAATCATTCAAAACGAAAAAGCTATTACTTTTAGTAAGTCTGTAGTATTATCTGCCCAACTCATAATTTAATTAGCGTTATGCTATCAAATTAAAAAAAAATGCAGATTTGCTTACATCTCACATGAAAAAATTTCCAGTTCCATAATTTTTAATAAATAACTACAATAAAGCATCGAAAGACTTTTATATTCACTTTGAATTTTGAATACACCACAATATTCAGCAACAACTCACCATATTCCCAATAACAATATTTAAAAAAAATTCAGATTCATATATCAACTGCTGAAAATCCTTAAATTCCTTGTTATTTCCTTAACACATGAACATATTATTATAAATTTTACAGTGTTACACTTATAACCACTTGAATTTATCTCGTTTTTAAAAATCTTACGACTGAAATAATATACTTGTGTGCATTTATATTGAATGCAGACGTAAATTAATATATTACACTGTTTCAGTTTTGTTTCTTTCCTCTTTAGTTCAAGCGAGGTGAACTCGAAGAGATTTTTAAATCAAATACGAGTATTACGACTGTGCTTGTTGTATTTATGTTTTTTGGGATGTGCTTGTCACTGATGCGTGCAGAAAACTGTCTAGAATATCAGCATCATTCATATTCATAAAACAAAAACAACTTTATGGTTACTGCCAACAAACTGTTCATTGACTCGCTGACGGTGTGAAATATGGTGTGATCTACAAAAAAACTCACAAACATAAGTTGGTTGCTCGTGAGTTTTTTTAAATAATACATAAGAAATATTTGTAATAAAAAATAAAAAACAATTCTCTCAGCACTACAAGAAATAAAAATGAGTAATACATATAACAATTAAATTACTTTTTGAATTTCAATTAGCAACTGACAATCATCTAATAAAAAATATATTATAACATCTCGAACCTTAACTTCTCATTCTATTTCATTCAAAATTTTTTTTTAAGAAGCAGAATATATATTTTCATTCAGTATGTATTTATTTTTATACACAGTCCCGTTAACCTGCCCAACTTTTAAGTACTCTCAATGATTAATGTAAAATATTGAAAAGACTAAAAAATTCCTTACTGCATAGTAATATAAAGTTTATTAAAATATAATTTTACTTTTCTCTAACATGAACGCTTGAATTGAAGTATAAAATAGATTATAGCTGCTATATAATACTTCTTCTTTACTGGCGTAGACACCGCTTACGCGATTATATAATTATCATTAATTGAAATTGTCCAGTTTACAAAGACGAGGTGTTAAAAATACTTTGCTAGAAGGGAATGAACGTTTAAAACGAAAGAATGCTTATGACGATTGACTAGAAGTTATATGAGAATAGTTACGTTTCCATTTGCCCATAGTTATAAATCTAGTTATTAGCTAATGTTTTTTGACACGCAGATTACTTATGATAAACCTCAAAGTTATGGAATCTCCCATAGTATTGGACAGTTTGGAGAGCAATTTAATGTTGTAGGCGTTCTTTATTTTTTATTAACGACACGTAAAGCGGCATCTCATTTACTAGAATAAATTAAACCTGATGGAAAATGAATCATCAGCCCACTCAATTTAGAAAACGCATAAGAAAATAAAAAAGTTACTTATGAAGAGTAAACAACAATCTAAATTTGGAATCGAAACTGAATCTGCCTTTCACAATAATAACGACTAGCTTGATAGTGTTTGTATACTTTTTTTATATTTTTTATTAGATCACATTTAAATATCTCATTGTTAAACTAATTTCATAGCGCGTTTCTGTAAGCAGTCTCTAGTCACTATTTGAGATATTTTGAGGCAAAGTCTCAATTTGTGACTAGTTACTATTCACTAAACAGTCTCTAGGGTTAGTTTAAAAATATTGTCTCAAATTTGTCATCTGATAGTTAGCAGGTCACAAAATTAAAAGAACTCTTCTTTGCCATTTTGATAATACTGAATAGAGATCATCATAAATATTAATGGATTGTCGTTTTTTATTTGAAACAAAGTCAACATATTTTTATTAGTAATTGTGGTTTTTGACAACACTGAAAATTTAATATTTGTTATCGACATATTTATTTTCATTCAAGCGCAAAACATCTCCAAATATTGAAATGTAATAGATTTTATGACTGTCACTTACAGAATAACAAAATTGTCTCTAAATTAAAATCTCAAATTTAGATACTTGAAACTGTATCACAGTACAGAATCGCACGGTTATTCACATATCATGTAGATGGCTCGCTAATATTAACAAGCCATTGATTGTACATATTAAAATTTATTATTTTATTTTAACATTAATAAATTCATGTACATAATTCAGTAAAGCAATATATAAATTTGAATATTGCATTGAGAAATATAAAATATAACAAATATTTAGCCATACCCCTTTCAAGCTAGATTTGGTTTCTTAGTAAAAGTTACGAAATACATTATTTGGAGTTCCCATATTGGAAAGGGTTTAAAATATTCTGACACGATGTCTATAGCGGTAATAAATTTAGTGATCAAAATAGAGTCAACAACTTTTCTTATTCATTGTTTTTCATCATTCTAAGATCTGTACTTCGTTATGTTTTCCTGCTTATTTTTCTGCTACTTGTTTTGTTGAATTTGTGATAGTAAAAAAAAATAGTTACATTCGCATATTTGAACATTTCTGTAGAAAATAGAACTATCTATTTTGTTATATTTTTCACGCAAAACACTAATACACTAACAATGATCTTTTTATACTATCACATCCTATTGTACCGGGTATAATAATTTTATTTACTTAAAACTATACGCTATTGATACTGATTTATGTATCAAAATGATAAGCATGATGAGAGGAATAGACTTTTGGATGTGTATGTATTCGTTCGTATGTTCCTGCAAGCGATGATTGAAGATATCTTAATGAAACTTAGAACATGGATTGGTTCGTATGAGACAGAAGCATACTATTGCGACAGTAAGGACTTTTTGGGTCAACTGGTGAGGCAAAATTTCCCAGCCCTGGTTTTCAAAAAGCTTTTAACCGGCAATCTCTCGCTTCAATTTGAGAAATTGTTGTCGAGATCCACCCGTTAATGGCTTCACCCCTTCTCGAAGTGAAGTATTTTCTTTTCAGGTTAACCACGTTTCACATACAATTTTTTTTATTTAAAGTTGACATAGTGGGTCCTTTTTTATTATCAGTTACAATCCGATGGAAAGGAACTTCTTTTTGTAGCGTTCAATCATCATTTCCGACATGCAAGTTTGTTGCTATTATCTTTCAGTCTCTTCTGGCTTTGATAAGTTTGGAGTGTATGTAAATATAAACGAATTTTCAAAATGATGAGACGAATCCATTTTTAATGTCAATATGTGCTTTGGAATTGCACAATTCCTAGCCATTTTGTACCCAGAGTTTCAAGAAATTCTTTATATGCCGCATTCGAAATCAAAACAAAAAGCGAAAAAAAGTTTACACATTTACGTATCCCATTTATTTGTTTCGTCAAACGAGTTTACAAGGTCAGTGCCTTCGATCATGTAAGACGACATTTCCTTGCTTCTTAACAGTTAAAAAAAATTTACTTGCACATCGATGTATTTCATACATTTATAGTTTATACAACATGTATGTATACGGAACGATTATTTCAAAAGACTTAAGCAGCAAACTCGTTTAAGCAGTTGAACGTATCTGTATATTATGATTTTACACACGCATTATATATGTATAAAATTCCTTGTTCCTGTACAAATTGACACTAAATTGGAATTCAAGGCGAGTGCACTTTAAGAAGATTAACAAGTGAAAGTAAGTCGATTAACACTTTTTACGTGGAGCATCTATTGTTGGTATAATAGCTAAATATTGAATAGTGAAAATAATGCGTTTGTTATGACTTACCAAGGCATAAATATATTACGAAATCAAAGGATTGAAGATAGAGACTTAAGTTGTGAGTTATTATTTTTTTTCAGTCAAATAACCGCGTTTAACGATTTCATTTATTTTGTGCGTCAACTAGGGGCACACATCTTTGTAGTTCTTTCCCTACCGTTGTTTGCATTATATCAAGGTTTCAAGGTATAAGAAGTACACAAGTCTTTTAATTGAAAATTTAAGATTTACTTAAAATTTGAAAACTTAAATTAATATTATGTAATAAATTTATTGTGTTGTTTTTGTTATATAATAATATTAATTTTGCAATTACTTTTCATTTCGTCATTCTTTCATTACTACACTATATTTATTTCTGTTTCAAATAACTTGCGACCACTGTAATACTTTTATCAAATAACGCAAAATGAACATTCAACAAAAAATTACTCAAAAGTTAAAAAAAACAAATCATGAAAAAGCAGTAACTTCGGTTGCAGCGAAGCAATAATACTCTTCACAAACAAAAATCTTTCGTACAAGAACTTTATTTCGATCGGCGTTTAGATAGAGTGATCCTAATTTTAAATTTAAAAATTTCTTTGTCGCGGCTGTAAATCGATTTCACCTATTTCAAGAGGACATAATGAAATGTATGAACCAATCCTGATGCAAATTGGTTACGTACCTCGTGTGATATTTAATTTTAACTAAAAGTAGACGGTGATACTACCATTTTCCAACTTTTGAACAGATTTTCTAGAAAATCTACAATATCAATCTTTTCACTAGAGAGTTTTCATACCTTTTTTTATTTAAACTGAGGAAAAAGTTTCACGTTTTTATTGGAGAGTATTATTTCTATATAGTTAAAGATATAACTTTTTAATAACAATAGGTTTTTTACATTGAAACACATTTATTTAAATCTTAATGTTAACAATTAATTTGTGAAGAAAAAATTACCTCGATATCTTCTGTAGTTCTGTAGTCTTTGAATATTTTTTGACTTGGTATTCACTAAATAACTAAACACTTTTTAAAAGCAAATTCGGCGAATTTTTGTTTTGATTACAATGTATTAGTTTTCATTTCTTTATTGAACTTAAGAAACATACATTTTATTTTTTATATATTTTTACTTTTTTGTATGATAATCCTGAAAAATTATTTCCACTAGCGGTTGTGCCAAATAGATTTAATTTAATTTTTTAGATAGGCATAATAATTTAGTCATCACTACTAATATTTTAGTTTTATTATTTTCTGAGCAATAAAATACAGAATTTTTACTTTTATATACCCGCTACACACACATATATTCCAGTATATAGCTTTACCAGTAATGGCCATGAAAGCCGTGATGACCGCCATAATAGCCACCGTAATAAGGATAACCTGTATAACACAAAATACATTAATTATTTTAATTATAATGTGTAATAAAAGTAAAATTATGCGCAAACTAGATAGGAAATATTTATAGACTTAGATTATTAAGCTGCAATTCTCAGATTAATCTTTATAGAATTGATATTATAAATTTGTGATTAATATGCAATAAAAATTGTGTTGTCTTTTAAATCGTTACAGGTAGTAAAACTCACCTAAACCATATATGCCGCCATAATATGGATAGTATCCCCCATAAAAACCACCATTCAAGTAAGGGTACGAGTAGTACCCATAACCAATGGAGGAAGAGGATAGCAAATCGTCTTTTTCGCTATCAACACCACTATCTAAGTCATGTGAGTGACTGGATGTTATAACTTGCTTGGAACTAGGCACCGCATGAATTGCATTTTCTGCTATTATCACTGTGCATAACAAAGCTACAGACAGCACCTGGCTACACTTTAATAAAGCCATACTATTTTATTGTTTTATATTTTCCAATAATATATTTTAATCATTCAAATAAATTAAATAATATTGATAGAATTTCCTCCGTTTATTATGTTAGTGTATAGCAATGACAACTGATAACTACAAAATGACTGTTTGCGCTTTTATAAGCATTTACCTCCAGAAATTCAACTTGTTGATTATTCCTACACTAAAAACAAAAAAATTGTCCTACAACAATGGTGTGTATTTTCTTAAACAATGGAACTGTTAAGAAAATTTATAAATAGCGAAGATTTTTTAGTTTTAATTACAAGCTCCATCAAGGTTTCGTCGGATAACGTTCTTCTTCACCGCTCTTTGACAATAGCTCAAGCAATCTAACATTTACTTGTTTTCTCTATTAGGCTAAAGTGAGGGCCGGACAGAAAATTTCAGTGATTTTCCACGACTGAAGTTGGTACTTGCCTGCCTATAAAACCTTGTGAGGCTTGGTAATTACCTTGTATGTATGACTACATGTTTATCCATTAATGTCGCGCGTTCTTGAAAAAATTTTGTGCGTGCCCGGTGCGACCGCTTACTTCGATTTACACCCATACGTACTATGTATGTAGTATGTAGCAATTTTTGCTTCTAACTAGTCAAAATATATTTACTTCTTGCATGAATGATCATTAATTATACTTAGTTTAATATCCAAAACATAGTAGTTGGGAATATTATTCCAAAACTCCAAACTGAATTTATTTAAATGAAAATAGCTTCTGACTTCTTTGGGAATTACGAATATACATATGTTTTAAATTATCTATAGTTCTTTTGAAACAATTTATTGGTTGTTGCAAATTACAATAGAAGCTCCTATGGAAAAACGGAAGACCGCAATAAAAATTTTACTCGAAAATAGTCAAAACAGAGTGACTTGCTTAGGCTATTATGTTCATGTGCAACCACTTGTCTTTAGTAAATTTCTAAATTTCTTTTTTTTAATACAGTGGTTATGATTGCAATAAAAGGTAAATAAATACATTCGATCTTTGAAGCAGCTTCTCATATTGATTTACTCCTACTTAACTACCAGCCAACCACAACTCCACATCCTTTTCAATAAAACTAATTGAGGGGCATATGAATACAAAATTAAGTATTGATTTAAAAATTCACTCAAAAGTTATTGGAAATTATTTATATTAATAAACATAATATATAATATAAGATCTTTTTATAATTAGATGTTTAGATTTCAGTAAAAAGTGTTATACGGATACTCCTAACTTTATTCTCTTATTTCTGCTCCTTTTTCTTTTAATGGATAATTTGTGTACGTTGCATATTTCTGATGTTTGCTATGACATCTTCATAGAGAAGCCTATCATCCGCTTTCCGATCAGGCTGTTTCGTACAATTGACCCTTAAAATATAACAATCTCTTTTTCTTTCATTTTCTTCTTCTTCTTGAGTTTTGTAGTGTAAATTTTTTAACTCATTCTGCGGGAACTTTTGCAATTTTAAGCTTTTCATATTGCAATTTGAATTCCAGTTTATCATGTCTTCTTCATTACGTAAAAATAAATTGGCATCCTTCAATAGATTATCCAAGTGCAATAACAACAAAGTCCCTTTTCGAATAATCAAATTTGCATTATCGACTAATTCCGAGGTAGATGGTTGTTTTTTAATTCTTGGTTCCCCTTTGAAGTTGGACGCTTCCTGTAATTCACGACGTACACGATTTCTTCGCAATTTTTGCGACAAGTTTTTATGATCACTGCCTCGTTGAAACTTGTTTTGTTTGTTAGCCGTCTTCATAACCACAGTATGGGTTGTCAAATTTTTGTGCCTGTGTCTTGCCCGTTGCTTTCGCTGATCAAGTAGCGTCTTGTTTTTACGAACTGACGCTAAGATTTCGAGCGGCAGTGTAGTGGATGCCATCAACATTGGCATATATTGGAGCTGAGTCTTTAGTAATAATAAACCCGTTGTGTTTGAATCACTTACAAGTTTATTACGAAGACGTGTTTGCATTTGTACTTTCTGGTTTAGTGCAGCGCCTGCCAGCTGTTTTTTTACTTCGTTCACTTTCTTTGGCCACTTGATACTTGTTGTACCATTTGTTAGAGTGGAAACTTTCATTAACTCTGGTATTGATACGGGGTTCATTGACTGTTTCCGAATGGGCGGTGCTTGTTGAACGCCTGCTCGATAAATAATTTTTATTATCAATTGAAAATATTTGGAAACGCAGAATTATATGCATCACACCATTTGCAATATGTACCAATTTAATACCTTGCAGATGAAATGGTACATTGTCAGATAGCATTCCAAGTGACAACTCTTTCAATTTCAAAGCAATACACACTTTGAAAAACCAAATGCTTAGCGCGAATATTCCAATTGTATATTTCATGGCTATATACATCTTTATTCACTTTCACGATACATTGTCAACCGCACTGTACATTGGTTACACTTCAACTGTGAAAGGTTTTACCTATACAGGTATTTTATAAACAAAATTCCTTATACATATCTTTTCTATGTACCAACTGGAAATAGACAACCGGGTAGTTAAATGGGTAACGAACGGAGTTTGGGAGGTTGAGAAAAAAGAAGATAGATTATTTATCTAAACACCGTCCAACTTTATGAAAGCGGAAGACCTTTCCCACCGCAAATCAATTTTTATTAACCATTCATATTAAACCAGCGGTGTGCCAAGAAATTCAGATGCAACAATGCCATTAACGGGTAAGGAAGTTTTGTTGACATAATAATTAATTGTAACACAAAATCATTTGAAATACTTAAATAAAAAGATGTACAAGCAAAATGATTAGCATAACAAGACATCTAAATTCCTGATGTCTGTCTCTCCGTGCATTTGTCCTTCCTAACGGTAACTGTAGTGAGATAACTTAGTCAACCTTAAATACTCAAATTTGCTACAGAGTACCACAGTAGGGGAAACTATGGTGTAAAAATCTTTGAAAAATTAACGTGGACCAGCCCTCTAAAAGGGGGAAAGTGGTCGGCGCCTAAATAATAACCAATCCCTTTACAAGGGAAAATGTTATGCTCAAAAATATTTTAAGTGAGATAACTGTCTGGACAAAAATTCAAATGCATTAAATTTTACCGTAGAGATAATACAATAGAATTGCATTAAAATCATAGGCGTGGCTTGGTCACAGTTTGGGTATTTTAACGAAATTAAGGGGACATACATATCTTCTTAGCCACTGCCATTGTGAACTGGCGTGGAAAATGAAACAAATCGACTTTGGATCTAGTCCGTTGTACCAAAGGTATAATATTATTTGAGATATTTTAAAAAATGTATGAAATCAGACCATATTTTCCCCGAACCCTGGTACGTCCTAATAACAATTTCCCTTCTTCTAATTAGTGTACTTTATTTCTGTGGAAATTAACAATAGTCAAAAATAATTATTGTAATAATTTTGCATATATTAATCAATGCATATGAAACAAGCTTTGAGCAACCATTAATGTCTTCGTATTGTTTATATATACTCACAAATATTATTCCTAATTTTATTTCATCTTCTTTTCCACTAATTGTAGGTTTACATAATTAAGAAAAACTCTCCATAAGTTTCTTTCAAATATGAGTTTACTTAAATTACAACATATGCTTATTTCTATTGATCATTATTGCTCTTAAAAATCCAAATATTTACATATATGGATATTTGCTATGCATTCCTACGAGAGAACTCGCTTTCGATAAATTTAATTAATAGTTTAATAAATACACGGATTAAATTAATGAAATTATATAAATGGAATAAATAAATTATATTATATAACCAATACTCACATATCGTGAAAATTCTATAAATACGAAATACTTTTCTAATACGAATGACCTTTCATTTTTATTAGAACCGGATGCCAGGTATTGTCATCCATATGAAGTCTGTTGATACTCGTATCTGCAGTACTTCCGGTTCTGTCACGCAAACTCAGTCCACTCCCTACATTTCTTGAGTTAGCGCCTAAGTTTTCCGATACAAGTGGTGTTCGTTGTTTCATTATCTTATGAGGATATATTTGTTCTTCACTACCTTCACCTATTGTTTTTACTGTTGCCGCGACGGTGGAGTACTTTTGGTTTTCGAAAAAGTCAATAATAGGATGATAGCTATAGTTTATTCTTTTTACACCGGGCTCAGATGATACTTGAGAAGTGTCTGCTGAATTACTAAATTTGGTTGAATTAGATTCAGTATTATGAATAGAGTTTACATGGAATGAAGTAACGTGTGGAGACTGCGTGGAAGTCGGTTGTTCATGTTGCGAAAAGCTCCACTGATTTGGGTGGCCCGCTGTTGATGGCTTTGATCTCTTTCTTGTTCTAGCGGTTGATGTAATAATGGGGCGTGCTTCTGAGCGAAATCTTGGTATGGAGTTCTGCTCGGCATTGCCAAGAAATTGGTAATGTCTGTTAACCTTGCTGTTGGAGATGTAATTACTTTGTTTTTGCTGAGTACCGTTATAGAACGAGTTCGACCCTGACGTTTGATGGGCATTGGTGGCAATACTGTTGCTACTTTCAACGACTCGGTGTTGAATGGTCGTTGTTGAAGAAGTTGGGTCTTCCCCTGCATTGGGAGAGTTAACGATGTCAGTAGGTGTGGATGTACCAGCGACTGCAGTAGAAATGGGCGAGATGCTAGTTGGAGCTGTATAGAGCACAGAATGAATACGTTGCCGTTTTTGTGGAGTTCGCTTATTAAAATTGGCCAAAGAGCTGGCAGAAAAGTTTACCTCTTGCTTCTGATGCAGCTCACTTGGTGCAATATCCAAATCTGCACGCTCTTGATTGAAAGTATTAGATGGATCCAGTCTTTTATGTGGCCGCCTACGTTGCGAATTTCTTATAAAATTTTTCGTAGTGGCCGAAGTACTCAAAGTATGGCCAAAATTCTGATGTTTGTGTTGAAGATCTTGCTTATAATCAATGAAATCATATTCTTCTTCGCCACCAGGGGGGATTAGATATGATCCCAATGTTGGATTCGGTGATTGAAGTTTAGATCGACTATCTAACATTAACTCATTGTTATCATACTTTTTATGATTTCCTTTAAGACCATTATTAAGTTGGTAGTTTAAATCATCCTCATCCTGTTCGTCATTATAGTCGAGTTCTTCATTAATAGTCGAATATATATCTGAATTGAAAGCGGGTGTAAACTGTCTTGTTTTGGTATCTGCTTTGAATGGAAAATGATGCCGCAATCCATCTATCTGACAAGAGCAGCAAGTAGGTACTTTGAATATATCCACATGTAAGCCACGTGTTCTATCCCAACTAAGCAGGCGATGGTAATTATAGACCTGAGTGCAATGAGAACGATAGCTACTAGCCAAATAGGAGCAACTCTCTTGGGATGCACTGCTTGAAAAAATCCATAAAAAAATTGTATGCCTTTTTAAACAAAAAAGAGATATTTTAAATACTTACATGCATTTCTCCAATCTGAGCGTTTGAGTATGCTGGCCTGTATTAACTATATATTTCCACTCCCCAGATGCAGATCGAGCCTTTTGAGGGCGCGCATACCGAACAATACTCTGACACATTCCACCTCCAGAAGCTTCGTTTTCTTTACTGAAGTTAATTTCAATTATAAAGAAACTTTAGAATTTTATTAATTATACTAACCGACGGATAGAAATGTCGTCAATGTCATCAGTTGCATCCAACTGGGCATGCTTGTCATGATAATCGGCCCACAAAGCGACCATAGCGTTTTTATGTCGTCGAATGCTACCCATTATTAGATCTCTGATATTGTATTCGACCATGTTATATAATTATGAACAAATAGTAATTTAAAATTTGAAGACTAAATTTTAAACTATAAAATGAAAATCCAATTGAACCAGAAACCTTATAACAGTGTTGAATCTTAAGATATTTGTAAGAATGGTTGAAATTTACAGCCACGCTACAAACTAGTTATATGTATTAGTATATGTGAATTAGCAAAATTTTTGTCACAACTTTTAATAAGTGTTAAACGTGAAATTGAAGCAAAAAGATTTAGTTTAATTTTTTAGAATTTCGGGCGCTTACAGTGGATAGTCCTCAGTTCGAATACACATAGAAGAAGTGAACCTCTCACATTTCTGGGGTGGCAAAACACCGTTATTACTTCCACCTCCATTATGTTGTCCTTCTATATTGGAACGAATGGGCGAAATTTGACCTCGTTTTCGTTTCGTAGTTGTTGGTTTAGACCGACTGAGGTGCTTTTTATTGCCTGCAATGCGGTATCGTGGACCTGCAATTAGCTCTTCAGGAATGGGTAAAATTTCGTCCAACCCATTTACCATAGATTCATTGTTGTTTTGGAGATTTATTTCTATTTCTTTTAAACTAGCAAAAGCAAGATTCTCAACTTCTTGATGCGATTTTGAATGTTGAAGTTGATTTTCAGTAGATGTTCTATTTCCGATATCTAGATATTCAATACTATTCGACCGATTCTTGCTGGACAAAGAATCATTATTTATGTCTTTTGCATTAATAAAAGCTGTGGTGTTCAGTTGTATAATATTCCCTGTAATTCGTCGACCAATATCGTCATCATCGATTGAAGGTAAATCAGAGCGAATTAATTTATGTGCAAATTCTGATGTTGTAGCCGTTCGTTTAGTTCGCTTCGGTGAGTTCTCAATCGAATTAAAAGTACTAAATTGTTCGATTGGGAGTGAAGTTGTATTCATTACTTCTTGCAATTCCTCATTTATACTTTTCGGATCTAACATTTCTTCACCAGTTTCACTGAAAAATTCTTCTAATGACACTCCATTTTTATTTTGCCCACTAACGATAGATAAACCCTCCGTTTTCTTAATGTGTTCTTCATCCAGTAACTCTGTTGATGATACATCTACCATGCGACGTTCTATATCCGGTGGCTGGTTATTTTGGCTCGACAAATCGAGATCCAAACTCAAATATTTTCGAGCTGAATTACGTACAAGATTTGCAATATCATACACAATTGGAAGTAACAGTTTCTTGTCATTTCCAAACATCGCACGTACCTGTCATAGTAATCAAAATAATAAAATTATTAACCACAAGAAACTTAGCAGATAAAATATACTTGTTCTAATTTTAGGCCTTGGTCACTCTTCAAATTAATTTGTGCTGATATTAGCGCAGACAATGTTAATCGCTGTTGAGGAGTTAAGGCACGTAATATTGGCATAACTTCCACAAACTTTTGGCGCAACTGCTCATTAGTTAAGGCTTTCGAAAGTGCACTTCTCAAAACATGTTCTCTCAAATTAAAAGGGCGAATTCGGTTTTCTTCATCCAAGTCGGCCATTGTTACAAAAGTTTGAATAAAGTTATCGTCAGCAGCATTATGCAATTGATCTCTGATTCGCTCGCTGTTGTAATTCCACTCAATTTCCTTTAGGTCTGCGAAATCGAAATCGACCAAATCATCATCCGATGTCATAACTAAACATAACAAACAAAAAAGGATGGCCCAAAATAATGTCTGGGGTTTTTCACCTGTCTGCATATTCGTGAAACTAAAAATACAATTTAGAATATTATAAAATAATATAAAATTACACTATACTTATGCACAAAATTTGAAGCTTACGTATATATTATCAGATTCAACCAAGTTATAATCAAAATTAAAATTTTGTTTCAATATGAGTAACTTCTATTTTTAATCATTTTCTCCTTCTCATGTGAGCTTAAAGTGATGATACTTTATTTTATATTTTACTGAACGATTAGACTTAAAAGCTAGGGTGCGGGAGTAGGAGTGGAGGATGCAGTACTCATTGAAAATGTTCATTCGTTTGGTAAAAAGCAGCCGGGATTTATATAAACCAATGGATTTGTTTATTCACAGAGAGATAAGCATCTTTTAATAAAATTAGAAGATACTCAATATACATGTTTTGTCATATTCTTTACATGTTCTAAGTGCTATATACCCTTTTTAAATTTCAGTCAGTTCTTCGTAGTACTAGAAGCTAAACTAAATACATATTTAACGAACAGCTCTGATAGTGCAACAATAAATTTTCCGCGAACCGACAGAAAATTAGTAGAAGACATGTTTTACAGTACCCTTGGCAAGATTGAAAGTGAAAATTAATACAAATACAATGTGGACAACAATGAAGCCCACACTTATCCCACAAGTGGTAACCATTATTTCCAATAGATCAGAGATGAAAAACAATTTGTTTCATCTTCACGTCGTACAAAGCTCGTTTGACTGTTTCGGCTACTTGTACTCTTGGTTAATGACTTTAACGTGTGAAGAAAAGAAAAATCGTTTATGTAAATATGTACTATAATAAAAAAATATATTATTTCTCTGAGATTTATGCTAAGTTTTATTCTATAACTCGAATCTCTTTATACGCTTTTTGAATTTATTTTCAACTTTTCCGATTTTTACCTAATTAAGATACAGACTTGGTGCATTAGCAAACTATTTTTTTACTTCGAAGTTGGGGCAAAACATCTAAAAAGTATGTAAAGCTTTGTATATCAAACGCTGGGATATGTTTTTAAATATAGAAGTTCTTGCTATTCAATTTTGAATTTCGAAGCAATTCGTTGGACAAGCTTAGCAAAAAGTTTCCAATTGTTGCTACAGATGGAATAAAATATATGCGTATTCATCCGGGACTGAACTCTAAATAAATTGCAAAGATTTCAAAAATATTCCTTTATAATAGGAAAATAAAAAGCTGAATACAACTACCACCAAAAAACGTTCTACAATGCCAACATACACGCCAACTCTAATAGTCTGTACAAAAAAGAGTTACAGCCGAAGAAGAAAAAGTTGACACAATTTTCTATTTGTCAGGTATCTCTTTATACATACGTGTGTAGGCATAAGTAAAAATACATTCATATACAACCCAATTTATACTGTTATGAAGGTGCACTGCGGCTGTAGCAAAGTGGAACATAATACATTTAAACACAACAGTTTCAAACTTATGTGCATACATTAAGTTTTTACAAAAGAATCCAAGAAAGTTAAATTTAGACTTTCCCTTCTGAAATTTCTACCAATTTTCATAACACATATTATTTCATAGGTACAAAGCTATATTGCCTTCTTTTACCCACAATGAACTTTTTTAAGTGCTGATATACATATAGTTTGATAGAGAAACTATCAATGAGCTTTCTACGACCTTAAACAATTTTTATTTGCAAATTATAGAAACACTTTTATTTAGAACTAGTTATAAAATTTCAGATTATATGATGTCTTCATTTATTAAACATATTTATTTACACTGTGCACTTATTATTCCAGAAAACCGGTTTAATATTTATCGTAGAGTTGGTTAATGCGCTTTCCAAATGCCGGTCGTATCACGCTAAACTCATGCTAACAACTGACTCTATTGATGTACACTAACTATTAACATGGCTTCCAACTCTCAAATGTCAACGTTTGTGCATATTGCTGCTGCTTCTGTTAAATACGTTCCGTAAACTAACATATAGTATATACACACTTATTGTAAAATTGTTAATAAAGTAGTATATTTAAGTTTTATTTTTATGTGCTGTATATTTTTAAAAATGAGGTTTGCGTTGGATATATGTATGTACTATAGTTTATTGCCGAAAATGTGGGATATGCTCCCATGTGCAAAATATAATGATTTTCATCAGTTCAGAATGAAATTGGGTTTTCCTATAATTTGTTTGATATTTTCCTCATATACCCCTTGTATTAAATTTAGCTTTGATTGAGTTCATATCACTTACATATATCTTAATATTTGAGGTAATTATATATAATTGTTCCGAATATAAAATGCTCGGTTACACTCTTTTGATCATCGTACTGAGCCCATCTTAATTCTTTTAATTAAAATTCTGCATCTTGTGCAGATCAACAGTTCCCCCAGAATATACCGTAAATGACATTTCTCAGCTAACTGTTTCATATTCATTCGCTTTATAGATGCATACACATCTAAGAAGTCATACATAACTGGTGAATAACTAACAGTCATAAAATCATGCATTATATACGAAAGAGTACATATCAAGAACATGTTGGCAATGGGTATACCATATGACATATTTGAAAAATTACTACTTTTATTCATTAAAATTATCAGTAAACTGCGTGCTTTTTTAAATCTTTTTTAGGTAGATACGTTGCTACGGCACATAGTAATCTATTGGATCACCGTGGGTGGTAATTTTAAACAAAAAGCGTTATTTCTAGAATATAAATTAATAACAGCGGTTGCAACATATTTTCTTTTGCCCATCTGATTTACGAATATTTCTGTTATTTAATCATTTCTCCTATTCTTGTTTTACACTGTGGTTTTACAATGATAGCTAAAATATTTTTATACATATATATAATATAAACATTGTATGTCTATATACTTGCATGTAACACAAAGTTGTGTTAGTTAGACTATTTAATTTTAAGATTCAAAAATTCACATACAAAAATTATATTTCAAAATGTAAGCATTTATGTTTGTAAGAATTATTTAAATATTTTTTTTTACTTAAAAAAAATAATGGTTATAATTATAACAACACATAGCAACTGTAAAAGTACAACAATTTGCGTACACATGGATTATATTGATTGTTGCTACTGAACAAGGCGGGTTTTTAGGATGCACCACGTGGTACCGGTCAGACATTGTCAATATCACAACAGAATATCGAAAATTGACAATTGCGGCTACTTTGCTAGATTATAAAATGAGAACAAGTTCAATAATAGTTTTAGATGACTGCAGAGCAATGCAAGATTTAAACGGAAACGAACGATGAAGTCTTCGGTGGTGCTGTCTTAACACTGTCTGGGGTTGCCATTATTCACATCATACAAATACGTATAAATATGTGCGAACAATTGCAAACTGATCCAGTCTCAGATATAAAAGTAGAAAATCAAACGCGATATTGCAGCAGAATCGGTCAATTTATGCTTGAAAACTGTCGAAAATATTGGGTTCAGCGTCTGGGCTTCTGCAAGCGTGCTCGTGGTGGCCATGGAAAAGGAATAAAGAATTTCATTGATATCATTGATATTGTTTTATTTAAAAAAAATAAATTCTACAGCTCTTATTGACCCAAAATAAAATTACAACCGAATACGCAGAGCATCATGAAAAAAATTTCATTAAGTGAGAGACCATTCCCGAAAGTAAAAATTAACTGGATCAATAATCGGGCTATATTATGTAGAAGTTGAAGAAATTAATTAACAATTAACAGTTGTAGTAAGTAAATAAGTGTATTTTAAATCATTCGATAGATAGATACATATATCCCGGAATGACATCATACACTATATAATCATCAGTTGAGAATTATTCAATTATTATTATTCAGTGTAATTTTAATCCAACTCAATTATGCAATGGCCCACATTTGGTAATCAAAAAGATTGCTGGAAATATTATTATAGCAACCATTTTGACTAGAAATTTTAATGGAGAAATGGTCTCTTGCCGATTTAATATGAATTTGAAAATGTTTATAATTAAAAAACTATTAACATTATTGTTAAAAGTTAAAAATGATTTACCCTCTTTTATTATCACAGGTATTATCTATTAAAAACTTTGAAAATTAATAACTTCTTACAATATAAAATAAATAAAATAAAAGAATCAATATGTGGTAATACACAAGTATTTTATGTTTATTTGTGCTCAATAACAAATCGAAGAAAATTAGTATAAACTATTTTGAAATTTGGAAGTAATCCACGGGGTTAATCTCACACCGGGAATAACGTTTTCGTTTTTATTCATAAATACAATTTTACTATATTCAATAATTATTGATTAATGTATACCACATCCACAGCGAAGCGTGAACGGCGTCGTCTATAACATAATGAATCCGATTTAAAACTTTCATACAAATTTGGTCATTATTATGGAGCTTTGCTTGTGTTCAAAAAGGTGTTATATTTTAATCAGTATTGGTCATTTGTTTTAACAAAATTTTGTATAAAAAAACTACGGATTTTTCTGTTTATTTTTTTATTAATATTACATTTCAATTTATTAGAAAGGTTAATATTCTTGGACCTTAAGTTATTCTGTTTAGTATGATATATTTCATTCGTGGGATAGAAGGTATTGAAGATACCTCTGCAGCGTATTATCTTTATTATTAGTTATAATATTCTAAACAAATCATAATTTTCTAGAGACTAGAAGAAAATCTAATTCAATGATCTTAGCTTATGCATGTGTGCTTATATACAATTAAATGTTTTTGAGATTACGACTATCGTTTATTTGTAAATAACAATTTAAAATCTTAATACATATGTACATTGTGTGGGGTTTTTTTAAGTTTTTAAGTATACATTTTTACATTGATAAAATTAAACTATACAATATATATACTATGTTCCTATATACAAATGTATGTATCATTTCCACTTGTAAATTCCTGTAAATGGATATAATGTAAATAATACTGCTGCTAGCACTTGTTGATATCAGGAGATAATTTGGATTAAGTTTACTGTAAAGTTATTAACATAATATTGTAAGCCACAGACACTCTTGGAATTATTGGAAGATATTATATGTTAAAAGTGGTAGGTTTCAGTCATGGTCATATTTCGCATTCAAACTCGGATATTCGTTGATTGAAATAAACCATGCCATGTTCCAGATCTTCACTAAATCCGCTAACATCCATATAGTCCGATTCTGCCGAGTCATCCTCATCCCATTTGTGGAGAGAACGAGATATTTCCTGTCTCGCATATGAAAACGAAGGTCGTAAATGGGAATCTTTATGCCAACATCGAGTCATTAAATTGTAAAATTCTAAACGCGATTCCTTTGGCAGCTCTGGCCTAAGACCATTTGGAACTCGTCGGATAACTTCGCGTCCTGTTAGATTGGCATATGGCGTAGATCCTGAAAGAATATATAAATGTTTTCATTATATATGTGTATTATAGTAACTAATAATCTTTTCTATGAATCTCTTACCCAATGTAGATATTTCCCACAATACTATGCCAAAAGCCCATACATCGGTCTCATGCGTAAAAATATGATATTGTAACGCTTCTGGTGCCATCCATCGTATTGGTAATGCAGGCCTACGACTCATCGAATCATGAGCATGTCCATGATTGTGATCATGAGTATGGGTTTTTTTTTCAATAGCATCTTTTGTTGGGATTTGGTTTGTATGGAAGTTATTGTTCCAATGGTTTATTATGAAACGGCTGCCGAAATCTAATTTCCTCTTCGTATTGCTACTTATTACTTTGTTAGTACTCTTTAGGTCAACTTCTTGCTGCTTACATTCATCTTCTAAATCAATTGACATTCCAAAATCACAAATTTTACAAACACCATTATGATCCAGAAGGACGTTGCGTGCCGCAAGATCACGATGTACAATCTTTAATGAAGGTTAAAGGATAAATTCAGTATATGTAGGATAATATCTTCTGTTAAAAATACAAGTCTGTATCGTCACTTTATTTACCCTCTTTTCAGCAATGTACTCCATTCCACAAGCAATGTCCAATGCAAATCCACCTAGCGTCCGTGGCGACAGAGGTGTAGAACTGCGACCACCAGGCACAGAGGCTGGTAAAATATTTACAGCACTACGCGCAGCGCGTAGTAATGACAGCAATCGTCCGCGCATTGCATACTCCATTATTAGCATGTGTGGTTCTAAAATAAATATTTAATTAGTAAAAAGTAGTCATTGTATCTTTCATATACCACTAGTTCATGTCAATTCGTAGCCGAACATTTACAAATATATTGGTATATAAAAGGGAAACCTTTAACGACACTAACCCATTTCTAAGCAGACGCCAAGCAGAGTCACAACGTTTTGATGTGAACCCAGTTTTCGCATAATGTCTGCTTCTTCTTTCAAACTGGATTGAGGACTGAATTTCCGGATCGTTTTAACGGCAACAATACGTGTAGCTCCAAAATGGCCGCTAAGATTATCTGCTTCAGCTTTCCACACTTGACCAAAGTTACCCTCACCTAGTAGACTCTTCAGGCGAATATTGCTACGATCAAATTCTTGCTCACTAGTCACTGAGCAATGTTCATCATATCGCATGTCCTCATTTGTTTTCCGAGAGGTAACTTTGTTAATTGCCTTCGGATGATCGGATCGGTGATGGTCGATTTCATAGTTTTCCTTTTCGCCTTTGTTTTGAAAGTTCGAATCAAGTTTCTTTACAGGACTAATAGGCTGTTGGTCACCAATGCATATATCGAAATCTTCCTCAATTTTAACGGTGCGACGAAATATGTAAGATCGCACAAAATAAAGGGTAAGTGCACAAAGAGGTATTATTCCGATTCCAGCCAGCACCATGGTGGCAATATTAACGCGCCGCATATCTAAAGATACTTCTCTATCATTTGCCACGAAAGTATACTTAATATCTCCTCTTTTTACATTCGTTTGCTCAAGCTGAGTCTGTTTTTTTATTGGGGCTGTTTCTATAACACCTACAAGAGAGGGTTCAATATCTTCATTTGAATTGGGAGAAGATGATTCTGACGGCATAGATGGTGTTTCAGTGATTGGATTCTCATAGGAGTGTCTCGATTTCAAAGTCGGGTATAATATTGCACCTGGTTTGTCGATGATTTCAACTTCCGCATTTGATCGGTCTCGAGAAGACTGATTAAGAAATATAACTATATTTTCATCATTTTTTATTTCTTGAGTGAGACTTGGGCCAAGAGCTCGAAGTTTCTCAATGTCCTCTTTAACAATGGCCCTTGAATTTGTATTATTTGTAGTTGGTTTTACTGTTTCGTGACTACTAATTTCTTGTGTTACTTTCTGGTTCAGAAAATCAGGGTTTCTTATCCCTTCTTCATTAACTGTTCTGGGTCGAACAGTAGGTGAAACTGGTGGTAATTTTCTAAATGCAGGAGAGGTGATTTTTATGATTGATTCATTTGGTACAGTTGTATTTCTGACAAATGTCTTCATTGTAGCGTTGGTTGAATGAACGCGAAGCGTTGTAGGGTACAAAATAATGGGTGAATCAGACACAAAATTTTTAGTGAATTCTGTGGTGGTCTGAATAGGCCCAGAAGTTTCACTACTCTCGTCGGAAACTGTTATAAATAATGGTGTAGAAGAAACAACTGTAGATGTAACAGATGGTAGTTTTGTTAATTGTAAAACAACTCTTTGGTCCATATTCTTTTCTTTATTTTCTTTGATGAAAGATGCTATACTTTCGTTGTTAAAAAATCTCTTAGTTTCCATGGAGGTTATTGCACTCGCATGAGTAGGCGAACGTCTAGAATAGTTGTATCCTCGATCTCTATACTTATATCTTGATCGGCTACGCTCAACAGCGGTTAAAGTTGATGAAGAGACGCGTGAGGTAGGAGTAGTAGGACCTAATTTATTTGCAGAAATCTCCAATAGCCTGGGAAGTCCCTCGCTAACGGAAGTAATTGTCAATGTACCGGGCTTAATAGGTGGAAGTTTTTCACCGAAGTACAAGTACGGTTGGATATCATCTTCCTCAATTGAACTGGAAGTTATGGTTACTGATGGTAAATCCTTATTTTTAGGCCGCACTTTCACATTTTTCATAACATCTTGTATATGATTTGATGTATCATTTTGTCCCTTTGCAACAATAAATAGTCCATGGGAAGATTCGTCCGTAAACAGTATCTCGTTGTTGTCTCGATCGGAGGTCAGCGTAGTTGAACCGGTTAGAGATGATTCGTGAATGATGATCGTACCATTCTTCGTACGTGTTAAATTGGAGCACTTTCGCATACAACTAGCAGTCGTACGACGCGTAAAGTTCTTTGTACAGTTTTTTAAACAATCTGATCCTACATCACTTGGTGCTTTAGACGTGGTCTCTAAGGATGAGGATCGTCCGGTGGTGCCAAGGCGTGTTCGGACACTTACACGAGGTAATGCATTACGACGGGCAGCCAGAACCATCATCAGCCTCCGCTCCCTCTCCTGTGAAGATATATTTGATGAAGCGGAAAGTCGTACTGGTCGATGCGTTGTTGGAGTGATACTCGACGTTTCCGAGAGAGCTGCCGAATAGAATAAAAGTAAAGAAAAATGTTTATAAAATTAATAAGCACATTATCTTATATATATATAAATAATTTGGGTTTTTGTCTATTCGCTATAACTGACTAAACCGTTGCATAAAATGAAAAATGGCCTGAACCACTTTGAAGAGAATCCAATGAAGTTGGTTTGTAAAAAAATTCACTAAATCTTCATTTTTGACCGACTTACGAGCATAAATTCAAACAAAATTTCATTATTACAGAGAATGTTAATTAACATTTAGCTAAGGTGCAACACACTGATAAGGTCGAGTGAATTCTGAAAACAGTGAAACTCTCTTTGTTTATATTTTTTGACATCCAATTCGTACAGATTTGACACCTCATATGGATTTTTCATTACATTTGCGATAAACACGCGGATAATGAGATAATTTACGTAAGTTTCAATATAACGCGCACTGGAAATAATACGAATTAGATGTGGCGATTTCATAAAGATTAAGCTCAACAGAACCCTAAAATCTAGTAAAATGAGTTTGAGGTTCCTGTGAAACAAAACATTTTGTTACCAAATTATACAAACAGAAAAATGGAGTAAAAAAATAAATTTCAAAAATAATTTTCATGGGTCAACATATAATTTTAAAGTTTCGAATTTTGTTAGAAGATAATTGAAAAATGGTTTATACCTGCAATGCAGTCTCGCTACCAGGCAAAAACCCCTTGTTCAGAATAACAAATAAAACTTCACATCTTTCTATTATAAAAATCTATCTGTACTGAAATATTATATTATATCGTAATTAGTGCAAATTTAATGTGTAATTGAAATAATATTGTTTTAAATTGTCTATACAATGCTTACATGTGTTGATTAAATCGCGATAATAGTCTTTTCGCACAGGAGTTATTTGATGAATTACCGGTTATCTTTAATCAAGTAGCTAGCTGTGTGGAAGGCGAAAACTGGTTTCTCAATTATAATCTTAATATACTAAATTAATTTTGTTATGCGAAAAGACCTTAATATTTCACATAATTGTTTTTGATTTATAATAAGCACGTGTGAACAAGCTATTTTAGCTTCAAATATCGATATTCACACTTTCAAATACAACGGTAATTTTCCGGCAATGAGAAATTGTTCAAATCGAACGACATTGTTACCGATACTGACGAGACAATCAAATATTCTATTTACATACATTTTTGAATTCGCTGAATTAACTTACGAATGCCACCACATACTTGCGATTAAATATTGGCTCACCTATCATTTTGCTTCTAAAAATATTGTTCATCAACTCACATTGAGATGAAATTAAAAAAACATTATTGATTATAACGAATTGATTAAAAAAAATTAAGTTATTTCACATTAAAAAATAAGGAAATTATTTTATTATTTGTGATTACATACTTTGTTTAATATTCTAATAACTTAAATTATCAAGCAGGGCAACGTCTGTCAGCTCCGCTAGTACATGTATATAAAATTGAAACGCTATTTTGTTATGTGCCCGCATAGCGTACGAACCACAGTAGTTTAGTGTTGTAGAAGGTCCTCACGGAGGCCGTTTTAGCTAAATCACCGTCGATTTTGCAATATGCATAATATGTGTACATTATAGCTCTCGAACGACTAAACCGATTTGGCTGAAAATTACTGAGGAGGTAGCCTAGAACTAAGCGAGGGACATAAGCTACTTTTTTTTTTATCGTTTTATGTTAAAATCGAAACAATTCATATATAAAAAAAAATACTGTTTCAAATCATAAGAATCTGTTCAATATTCATGTAAGAATCATTTTGATATGTTTTTGCTTCAAAACACAAAATAACATCACATAGCTACTGCCAGGGTATAGAAATATTTGTTTACATATATATTTATATACATATGTACGTATCGTATATGGATTACACGGATTGTTGTTAATGATCAACGATGACACACACCATGTGGAGCCAGCAAGGCATTTATAATATCACAACAGAAACTCGCATTGGCAGATGCATCGCCAGGCATTGCGGTTACTTTGTTAGATGATAGGCGAACCAAACCAAACAGAACATGCAACATAAAAAAATAGCAGAATAGCTACAGTGTTAAGAAAAATTTCAATTGTAACGCAATAAAGTTATGATGCCAGTCCGAAACTCTACGTGTGTGAATCAAGGTGCGCTCAATACCGATTTCAAACTGTATCAAATAAAGTGGTGAGAATTTTAGAGTAAAATTTGTTATAATATAATAGCTGTCTTCGATTCCCCAATCGTTGGAGAATAACGAATCGAACAACCTAACCATGTGGTCAGCCAAATGGACGGTACTTGTAGTTTGACATGTTTACTAATGCATAAGCAATGGTGGAAAAAAACTTTGTATTTTCATTTCTTATTTGATCTATCCAAAACATTAAAACTTTTAAAATTCGCAAACAAAGATTAATAGCATTGGGGATACCATTTTACAAGGTGCGTCCCAAACTAAACAGGACTTTTTGAATCTAGCGACCCCTGGTGGCAACATCTATATGTCGACTGATGCGTTAGAATCTGCTATCTTTATTTCATTGACATTTCATCGAATGAAAGTGAAGTTATTGCATTTTAAGTGTCAGTATGTTTGTGTAATCGGTGTGAAAACGAGCTTCGAACAAAGAGCCAACATTAAATTTTGTTTTAAAATTGGTAAAACTTTTACCGAAACGTTTCAATTGATGAAACAAGTTTATAGCGATGATTACCTATCCCGTAGCAAAGCTAACGAGTGTTTTCAACGCCGAAGTCATCATTGAAATTCATGGAAATGGTATTGAACATCTCCAAACATCGATTTATCGCATTTTGACCGAACATTTGGGCTTACGAAAGGTGTGTGCATGGTTTTTTCCGCACAAATTGACTGACGACCAAAAATTGCTCAGAATTCAACATTCGAAGGACGATTATTTAACCAAAAATCACATTTTAACCATTAACCACTCCCCGTATTCACCTGATATGGCACCGTGCGATCTCTTCCTTTTCGGAAAAATGCATTTGGCCTTTCATGGGCGTTATGTAGCCGTAGAGGCTATTCAAAATTCTAGCGCATACTGGCGGCCATACCGGCCAACGAGCTAAAATACACGTTCGACATGCTTTTAGACCGTGCAAAAAGTTGTATTGAAGCAGAAGGAGACTATTTTGAATAAAGTAAATTGATTTTGTCGAAACAACCATTTTTTCTGGTTTTTTCTTAAGTTCTGTTTACTTTGGAACGCACCTTGTAATAAGATATAGAGACTCTCTTACATGAAATCAAGTCTATTATTATTATTATTTTTTTTTTTTGTTGCTTTTACGTTTAATTTTTATGATTAGAAAAGCGCGCAAAGATAAAGAGCTAGGAAATGGCGAATCGAAGGCAGCTATTATAATAAATGTAACTCAGAAGAAGACTTATCGCTAAATATGACTTTATACTTTAAACAGTTATTGCACTTTTTGCTTATTTGAACTATTCGAGTTATAGAACAGATAAATTGGTTGTCAAGATATGTCATCTAATTGTTTTGAAAACAATTTTTAAATTAAATGCAATTTTTTTTATTAAATCAATTCAATCAACTATATATTTATATGTACATGATGATGATATGATGGGTAAGGACTAACCATACATTTATACATATTTTACTGACTTTTCATCGACATGAATATCATTCCATCTACCCTTGCTTAAATTTTGTATGGCTATCGTCGTATAATGTCACTGAAAATTAAGCCGAAAGACAACTAATAAATTTTGATTACATATCAGCACTAACCTTCAACCATACTTAGCGTATCTCCTGAAGTTTTCCCGTCGGTCTCCAGTTCAGTAGAATTTTGAAGTGGTACTATTGTTGACGATATCGATACATCTGTCCCGCTTTCCAAGGCAAAATATTTATATTTAACGCTGCGGGGTTGCAACCGCTGATTAATTTTTTTACCGCCTTCAGCTTCAGAAGCATTAACAAATTCCATTGGCATTGATTTTTGTTGCACGCGTTCATATTCACTATTAAATATATCGCTTTTACCTCGCTGAGGGGTAACTAAGTTTTTGCCATTGCTACTGCTAAAAACTGTGAATAAAAGCACTACTACTATCAGCTCTATTGCACGTGCGCATTTTTGATTGTACATCATCACAGTTTATCAACGACGTTCATTTATTATAATTTTGCTTTTTGTTCTAGAAATGTTTATTCCTATCTATTTTTAATGTAAAAATAAGATGGATCAAGCACCTGCAACGTTGAACCTTTCACATTTCGGCGATAAATTCGAGTGAGAATGAATCTTTCAAAATTAATTATTGATGGTGATAGCCGAGAGTTTATCATACATCGAAATCTGAAAAGAAATGAATAAATTTGAGGAAATAGTATTATTCACTTAAGAACGCGAAAACTATTTTTCTTTTTTTTAATATCACACATTTTTACCAATCCAAACAGTTTAAAGACCAGAGAGACCTAACTTCTGACATTGCTGACGTGTATTCAAGAAAATATTTTACAATTTGGTTGTAAGTAATTTTTGTTACAATTGATCGATATATGCATGGCGATGTACGTATGTATATGGTATAAAGCCAACCGGAAGTTTGAAAATCCAATAGTAGTTACACTATATAAGAGATAAGGGAGTATTGAACCGCTTTTATCTATGTATTTACATTGTGACAAAAAACACATGGTAATTGTAAATAAATTCCCCAGGTAAACGACATTTCAAAAAAATGTATTTTGCTAAGTTGATAAAACTGCCCTTAATTGATTAGCAAATGATGATAATCCGAGATTTGAGACAAGTTATCTACTGCCCTTAATTAGTCTACCAAATATGAGCGCGTTCTGTCAACTAGTTTGTTTACAACGGCTGTTTATGTCGGTATACCTCAGTAGCGCGTTGCGATTTTTACAATATATAAAAATATCGAACAAAGAATGTGTCTTAAATTATGTAATTTTTCCCAAATTTCATGTGCGGAATCATTGCGAATGTTGGAAAAGTCTTATTAAAAAAGTGATGGATATGGTTTTTGAGTGTTAGAGAGATAGCAAGAGAGCTCGACATCTGTCGGGAGTCCGTTCAAAAAGAGTACGATTGTGACCAAATTCAAAGCCAAAAACGCAATGAATACCATCGATCACCAACCGTATTCACAAAATTTGGCTCCGTGTGATTTTTTCTTGTTTCCCAAACTGAAGTTGTCGTTCGTGGAACGCGCTTTCAGTCGATCGATGAAATAAAGCAAAATTCGCAGAAGGAGCTGAGGCCATCCCAAAAAGTGCTTACGAAAAGTGTTTCAAAAGTTTTGGTCCGACTTGAATAATTTTTGGTGGCATACTAGATGGAATTTAAAATTGTGTATATGTCGATTACTTTTAGGTGATACAAACAACCGCTAGGTAAACAAAACTATTATACTCTGCTGCAACGTGTTGCAATACATACTATAAAAATAGATATCTGCGATTTGTATACGTTTTTCTGGTGCACGTATGTATATACATACATATGTATAATAGAGTAAATGGTGGCAAATTTAGTTTACTCACTATATTGAAAATATCAAGATTGGATTTATTTACAATGTTTTACTGTCATGTGACTGCGATGTCAGAGACTGTTTCTTGCTAATTTCGGGTTGCTAAAACCGAATGGAAGGATGGAGTCATGTGTAGAAGTTCACGCAAGTGAGGAAAGTTCTCTGATCGCCATTCACTTGGGAGTGGCCAGAAACGATTCTTTTACATATGACTCAAGCAGCTCACGACTTCCGGTCTTTGACCAAGTATCCTCTGGGTAGCCTAAGAACATCCGTTTGAAGGCGAGCTAAAGTGAGAAGGCGAAACATCCCCTGCATAGGGTTGTGCGCTGGGTTTGGGACCCGCCACGTAAAAAAACACCCCCAATGAAAAAGCGTAAACAGCCTCGGATGGGAGACCCCCCTTTTGATGACGACCACGGCAAACGAAATAAGGACTATGATTTGAGGGCATGCACCTGGAATGTCCGGTCCCTTAATTGGGAAGGTGCCGCTGCCCAGCTGGTAGATGTCCTCGTAAAGATAAAGGCTGACATCACCGCCGTCCAAGAAATGCGATGGACGGGACAAGGACAGAGACGAGTAGGTCCTTGTGACATTTACTACAGTGGCCATATAAAGGAGCGCAAGTTTGGTGTTGGATTCGTGGTGGGAGAGAGACTCCGTCGCCGAGTACTTTCATTCACTCCGGAGAATGAACGTCTAGCCACAATCCGCATCAAAGCGAGGTTCTTCAACATATCGCTGATTTGCGCCCACGCCCCGACGGAAGAGAAGGACGATGTGACCAAAGATGCCTTTTATGAGTGCTTGGAGCGCACTTATGAGAGATGCCCCCGCCACGATGTCAAAATCGCGCTTGGCGACTTCAACGCCAGGGTGGGCAAAGAAGGTATCTTTGGCACTACGGTCGGTAAATTCAGCCTCCACGAGGAAACATCCCCAAATGGATTGAGGCTGATCGACTTCGCCGGGGCCCGAAATATGGTTATCTGTAGTACTAGATTCCAACATAAGAAGATACATCAAGCTACCTGGCTGTCTCCGGATCGAAAAACCACCAATCAGATCGATCATGTTGTGATAGACGGAAGACACGTCTCCAGTGTTTTAGATGTGCGTGCGCTCCGA
Organism: Bactrocera zonata; assembly: GCA_037783105.1. Taxonomy (NCBI): domain Eukaryota; kingdom Metazoa; phylum Arthropoda; class Insecta; order Diptera; family Tephritidae; genus Bactrocera; species Bactrocera zonata. Next base: position 236,388 of record JBAWJQ010004179.1, on the reverse strand, counting down.
GGTCCTAACATCGACTCGGACCACTATATTGTTGCAGTCAAAATTCGCACCCGCCTCTGTGCAGCAAAAAACGCACGCCAACAAACACAAGGAAGATTCGACGTCGAGAAGCTGCAATCACAACAGACAGCCGAACGATTTTCTACTCGGCTTGCACTCCTGCTCTCTGAGAGCACTAGTCAATAACTCGGTATAAGGGAACTGTGGAACGGCATTTCAAACTCCTTACGTACAGCTGCAACCGAAACCATTGGTTTTCGGAAAGTGCAAAGGAACAGCTGGTACGACGAGGAGTGCCGTGTCGCAGCGGAGAGAAACCAGGCTGCTTACCTCGCCACGTTACGATCGACCACAACACGTGCGGGATGGGATAGATACCGAGAGTTGAAGAGGGAAGCGAGACGCATTTGTAGACAGAAAAAGAAAGAGGCCGAAATGCGTGAGTACGAAGAGCTTGATAAGCTGGCCGACAGGGGTAATGCTCGAAAATTCTACGAAAAGATGCGGCGGCTTACAGAAGGTTTCAAGACCGGAGCATACTCTTGTAGAACCCCCCAAGGTGATCTAGCCATCGATGCCCAGAGCATACTTAAATTATGGAGGGAACACTTCTCCAGCTTGCTGAATGGCAGTGAACACACAACACCAGGAGAAAACGAACCCGATACCCCAATCGATGACGATGGAGCAGATGTTCCATTGCCCGACCATGAAGAAGTTCGAATAGCAATTGCCCGCCTGAAAAACAACAAAGCGGCAGGGGCCGACGGATTGCCGGCCGAGCTATTCAAACACGGCGGCGAAGAGCTGATAAGGTGCATGCATCAGCTTCTTTGTAAAATATGGTCGGACGAAAGTATGCCCAACGATTGGAATTTAAGTATGCTATGCCCAATCCATAAAAAAGGAGACCCCACAATCTGCGCCAACTACCGTGGGATTAGCCTCCTCAACATCGCATATAAGGTTCTGTCGAGCGTATTGTGTGAAAGATTAAAGCCCACCGTCAACAAACTGATTGGACCTTATCAGTGTGGCTTCAGACCTGGTAAATCAACAACCGACCAGATATTCACCATGCGCCAAATCTTGGAAAAGACCCGTGAAAGGAGAATCGACACTCACCACCTATTCGTCGATTTCAAAGCTGCTTTCGACAGCACGAAAAGGAGCTGCCTTTATGCCGCGATGTCTGAATTTGGTATCCCCGCAAAACTAATACGGCTGTGTAAACTGACGTTGAGCAACACGAAAAGCTCCGTCAGGATCGGGAAGGACCTCTCCGAGCCGTTCGATACCAAAAGAGGTTTCAGACAAGGCGACTCGCTATCGTGTGACTTTTTCAATCTGCTGCTGGAGAAAATTATTCGAGCTGCAGAACTTAATCGAGCAGGTACAATCTTTTACAAGAGTGTACAGCTGCTGGCGTATGCCGATGATATTGATATCATCGGCCTCAACACCCGCGCCGTTAGTTCTGCTTTCTCCAGACTGAACAAGGAAGCAACTCAAATGGGTCTGGCAGTGAACGAGGGCAAGACGAAATATCTCCTGTCATCAAACAAACAGTCGCCGCACTCGCGACTTGGTTCTCACGTCACTGTTGACAGTCATAACTTTGAAGTTGTAGATAATTTCGTCTATTTAGGAACCAGCATTAACACCACCAACAATGTCAGCCTGGAAATCCAACGCAGGATTACTCTTGCCAACAGGTGCTACTTCGGACTGAGTAGGCAATTGAAAAGTAAAGTCTTCTCTCGACGAACAAAAACCAAACTCTATAAGTCGCTCATTATTCCCGTCCTGCTATATGGTACAGAGGCTTGGACGATGACAACAACCGATGAGTCGACGTTGCGAATTTTCGAGAGAAAAGTTCTGCGAAAGATTTATGGTTCTTTGCGCGTTGGCCACGGCAAATATCGCATTCGATGGAACGATGAGCTGTACGAGATATACGACGACATTGACATAGTTCAGCGAATTAAAAGACAGCGGCTACGCTGGCTAGGTCATGTTGTCCGGATGGATGAAAACGCTCCAGCTCTGAAAGTATTCGACGCAGTACCCGCCGCGGGAAGCAGAGGAAGAAGAAGACCTCCACTCCGTTGGAAGGACCAAGTGGAGAGGGACCTGGCTTCGCTTGGAATATCCAATTGGTGCCACGTAGCGAAGAGAAGAAACGACTGGCGCGCTGTTGTTGACTAGGCTATAATCGCATAAGCGGTGTCTACGCCAGTAAAGAAGAAGAAGAAGAAAACCGAAAAATAGTAAACATTTCCCAACGCCTAAGATTTTGTATGTTGTAGTGTAGGGGTGTACCGGTTGAAACGACGCCATTTACTTAAATGACCGAAATAGCTACACATGATGAAAAAATTTTAAATTCAAGTTCGTAATTCTTCTTCTTCTTTACTGGCGTAGACACCGCTTACTCGATTATAGCCGAGTTAACAACGGCAGGCTGATTGCTAATTTTCATTGGGGGTGTTTTTTTACGTGGCGGGTCCCAAACCCAGCGCACAATCCTATGGAGGGGATGTTTCGCCTTCTCACTTTAGCTCGCCTTCAAACGGATGTTCTTAGGCTACCCAGAGGATACTTGGTTAGAGACCGGAAATCGTGAGATGCTTGAACCATATGTAAAAGAATCATTTCTGGCCACTCCCAAGTGAATGGCGATCAGAAAACTTTCCTCAATTACGTGAACTTCTACACATTACTCCATCCTCCGTACTCCATGACGAAAAGTTCGTAATTAGGACACCTCAAATACCCGACAGATCTCTTGGCACATCACTCACAAAATTTTCTTTGGATTTGTTGTGTACTGTTATTTATTTACACATCACACACATCTGATTTTTATCTTAAGATCCGTGTTTATAATCAGTTATTTAAAAAATTGTAGAATGTGAAATTGAATATAAAAATATAGCATCTTCACAAATTAATTTGTTTTAATACCGAAAAATAAATTACACAACAAGCGAATATAATTAATCATGCACATATAACTTGGAAGCTTTTAATCGTTGAATTTAATAGTCACCACCAATTATAATTATTGCTTAAACCGACGTTTTACCCCGCGATGATTGGAATGTAGTAAGAGAGCTGCAACCCTAACTTGTTTTTTGTATCTAAAAGCGAACTTGTATACTGCAAGAGAGTCGGTTGCATATGCTTACATACATATATATGTATTTATGTACTTAATTTACACATTCTACTTACACACATATGTATTTATGTACTTAGTTTATATACATAATCATTTCGCATTTTAGTTTTTTTTTCATATGTACATAATATTATTTAATTCACACACACGTGCAAAGTATTTGAAATATTTGACAAATTTTTAATGCACATACACACATTTATGGGTGTACTAGATATGTAACATGTTTTTCATATTCGCAATTCGATGCACATTTTAAATTATATGTACATACACATATCTGTATGTAGCAGTTAGTTATTTTCAATTCTTTTTGTTTGAGGTTTCGGTGATGTATTTTGTAAGCCCACATATGTAAGTGCATAATAACCAAAAGCTTAGCTTAATACACATAGTTTGAAACGAAAACTGAAATTCACAAACACTAACATACTTAAACACGTTATCTGTATATGTATATACATAGATGTAAATTAATTCATTTAAATGAAACTTGTGCTGGGTCCCACCTGTTGAATAACAAGGCAAAGTTAGCGTTGTAATTTACAATGCTTGAAATATTACAGCTTTCCAAAAACTTGCTCACTCTTTTGCTAAAGCAAATTATTTTATTTTTAAGTTTTCTTTGCTCTGCTCTAGCCAGCAAAATTGCACTTGCTACTTCCTTTTGCTGAATGTTATCATTATATTTTACATTTTATTTTCAGTGCACCAACTGGAAAATCACCATGTTTATTCATAATTTCTCCGTATTATCTGACTTTAACCTGGAGTTGCTTCGCGTTAACTGAACTAAAAGTTAAAGCTTCGTTTGGCTGAGAAACGAAAAACCTAGTTATAACAAAATGGCGTCATTAAGAGCTATTTTTTGGATAAAGCTTTCGCTTTTAATACCTTGTAAAACAAATGTTAAATGTATGAATATGCTTTGGCAAGCTATGTATATTCGAATGCTGCATAATCCGCTCTATTACAAAAATGTATAGTACTTTGGTATTTTAGTAATATGAACATTAAATAACGTTTCAGGTTCTGGTCTCTGCGTATATTATTTACATTCAAAATTTATAATTTAAAATGTAAAAGTTCAAAGTAATTAAATTATTTAAACATGTTTACACAAGATTAATATTTATGAATTCTCTATTATGCAAGGCTGAAATCGATAATACTCAATACTTTTTGAATTTTGGAGTTTGAATTGATAAAATATGTATCTTTGAATAAAATACATACATATACATAATTTATATTGCTGCTTTCCACTATTTTATTAATATTCTTTGCTCAATAAACATATCTAATATGTTGAAAATTTATCTATTAAATTGTTATTTTATAATATAAGAGCAAATTGACAATATTAAACCAAATATTATTTCTTTGGAAAAATATATTAAATTATTTTGAAAATATACTTGCTTTTTAACTAGTACTTTATTTTTACAATTTAACACAACCATCTTAATACTCGCGCCACTAATTTTAAAATAACCGAAATGTCCATCGGTATATACATATGTACAAATGTAAATGAACTGTACTGCCTCTTCTAAATTTTCATAGAAATACAAACTCATCTGTATATTGGTGAAGTGACAGTTTATTCCATACAATAGTTATGTGCTGAACACAATGACAGCGACAGACTGCTAACGTCTTCTGTCAAATATTAAAATACACACGTTCTTACGGACACAGTTATTTTCACGGCTGCACGACTACACGACTGCAGGCCGACAGTTGTCGTTCTCGCTAACTTCAATATATTCCTATATTTGCCAACGACAGTAGAGTTGACAGTAGAATGGAAGATAGAGAGATGATGGAGAGTGGCGATGCCACTAATATGTAAAATGTAAAATTATTCACAGCTCTAACAAACTTGACGTTATTTTGCAAATAAAAACAAAAAATAGCTGTATTATAGCTCTATTATACTATTTGTAATAACAATTGATAATTTAAAACAAAAATATATACCTATTTACTTATTTTTTGCATAAAAAATTTCACTTTGAACAAAATATTAAAATTTCATTGAAGTGCAAGGTATTAGTATGGCTACAACGAAATTGTGTACATGCAAAATGGAGAGCTGTGTTGTCTTGTGTACATGCGTTCAGGTAGTAGGATGCACAACGCCGTTTTCAGTTCACTGTCGTGATGCCATGTTGTGTCGCAAGCATTGTATTCAGCATATCACTGTCGTGCTGCAGCAGTCTGTCGCTGTCATTGTGTTCAGCACTTTAGCATACAAATTTGTATTCAAAAGGACACACAATATTGGAAATAACGTGTTATCTCGACTGGTAATATATTACTTCCAGATTCATATTGCTTATATTTAGTGACGTGACAGTTCTGTTGAGCAACTCTTATCTTTTTACGGTTTGCAAAGCAAAAGTAACAAATTTCATTAGAGAAAGTGTGTTTACACTGAAAGTAAATCTTCATTTTTTCATACCCTTTGTTTTCTGCGCTCCGTTATTTCAGTATGAACTATCACGCAAAGCGAGGAAAGTTTTATGTGAATAGACCTTTAGTGTCAGAACAGAAGAAAACGGAGATAAAGAGATCCCCAACTCTCCTGTCACTGGAAATGTGAGAGCCGCTCACCTACCGAACTTTGACAGTCGACTGGATTGGGTAGGTTTTGACGTTTTGCAATTGGAATGACTGGAACGGCCAGATTGAAATTATACCAAAATATATGTGAGCGGAGGAATTTGTTGCCGCCGTTGAAGATCACTAATAAAAATATAAAACAATGAAAATCAAAGAAAATGCGAAATTTAAATATATTTCATTAAACGTTTTACAATTTGATGCATAGTAGCATTAATTTTCAGTTACCAATGATTAAAAACATTTAATAATTGAGAAATAACAGGCTTAATTCACCTTATTAAATATTGAAAGATTAAAAGTCAGTTGTTTTAATATACCATAAAATCATAAAAAATGATTTAAGTAGTTTCGCCATTTATTAAAAGTCCAATATATAATAATTTGGAATCATAATAAATGTTGGGTGTTTTAATTTAAAATGCCCAAAAATTCTTATTTGGTTCGATCTGGCCATAATGGAAAATGTTATAAATAGGCGCTCTCACACTGGAATAAGTTGGGCATCCCATTATGGCACGATTCCGATTACTTTGGCGGAGGGGTAAAAAAACCGAATTTCCGTATAAATGGGGTATGTACGGATAGGGGAGCTTCTCCAGAGGAGGAATGTCCAAAAATAATGTAAAAATAACTAATATTTTTTAAAATATTTACGTTTAAAAGTTCAAAAATTTGCACTAGGAACAAATGTTATTTCTCTATGTTTCACTAATTTTTTTCACGTTTTTTACTATGTACATATATTCAAATATACACTCTAAGCATTGAAATAAGCTCACATTTCACATTTCACATTTATTTTGTAATTTTTCAACTAAATTTAGTAATTTAAAAATCACTTGTCAAATTTATGGATGAAAAGTTTAGAGAGCTTATATTTATGAGGAAAACCAGAATTGCCACACCTTAAAAACCAAAAGTGAAGGTATTTTCAGCGTTTCACAGCGTTTTCTTTGTTTGCACTTTCGAGTGATTCTTTTTTCTTTATTAACTATAAAAAAACTATAAAGAAGATTTTTCAAGCTAAACTTGAATATGTGAACACTTTTCCATATACATATTATACATACATATATGAATACATAAATAATATGTGATTTATATTTAATAAACACAGATAAGTGAAATCGTGTGATAATATTATAATATTACGAGCGAATACCCGGGGTGACTGAAGTACTTTTGCGTAGTACTCCTTTATCCGTTGGCGGCCTTCGGCCGCGCTCTAAAAAAATAACCCTGGCCGAGCGAATATCCGGGGTGACTGAAGTACTTTCGTGTAGTACTCCTTTCTGCGTTAAAAATAAAAAATATATTGACTTTTTGTTATAAAGTAGTGAAAGTGGTTATAATTTTTGGTTATCATGCACTCATATTGAAACAAAATTTGAGTTTTCGTACTGTACTGTATACTTTACACTTTATTACGTAATATTATAATATTACTAATACATGTATATAATATTACTTATTTGCTTAATAAATTTAAAAAAGAAAATATCCATATGCATGAATAGAGGAATTTTTGCGAAAAAGAGGAATTTCAGCGAATTGCCTCATCATCACATGGCAGCGCTCCATTTCGTCGCAATTTTTGGTAATGAGGTTTAAACGAGTGTAAAATGTAATTTTTATAATAAATATTTTTTTAGGTAAAAAACCTGCCAAAAGTGTAAAATGTGGATTTATTTAAAAGATTATAGTGTAATTTAATTAGTCTGAAGAAAATAATGTGAATAAAGTGTGTTTATCATGGAGAAATAGCTTCTTGAAATGTTCGAAGTTTGCGAATTTTTGAACTTTAAGGTCGAATATCTCGTAAACTAAGCGTTTGCGGACCCTATAATCCTATCAGGAGGACTTCCCCTTTCCAACGATACCTTCAAATCGCAGCGCCATTATCCCTGGCGGGACTTTTGGGACGTGTTAGCGCGTTTATTACCTTGGTATCCGAAGTCTAAAAAAAATTTAAGTTTTAAAAGAAACAATTTTTCGATTCGCCAAGGAACATTTCAATTGGTCTTCGACAAAATGGTGCAGCATTTTATAACCGGACGAATCGAAAATTGTTATTTAAACGGTAAGGAATCGCGTCAATATGTAAGACGTCCACCAAATACGTACCAGCTGATATACGATGTGACCGAAGATGTCTTCTATAAGATCTTGAAGCGCACTAACGAAAGTTGCCCCCCACGATGTCAAAATCATGTTTGGCAACTTCAACGCCAGAGTGGGCAACGATCGATAAACTCAGCCTACGTCATGAAACATCAAAACTGGGTTGAGGCTGAAATATGGTAATATGTAGTACTAGATTCCAGCATAGAAAAATGCATCAAGCACTTGGCTGTCTCCGGATCGAAAAACCAGCAACAGGATCGAACATGTTGTGATAGACGGAAGAAATGTACCTATCCACTATTTTAGACGTGTGTACGCTCCGAGATCTTAATATTGTCTTGGACCGCTATCTTCTTGCAGCGAAGATACGCACACGCCTCTGTGCAGAAAAACACGTTCGTCAATAAACAAAAAGAAGGTTCGACGTCGAGAAGCTGCAATCACAACAGACAGCCTAGCATCGGGAATGTATAATTTTCTATAATAGTGTAAAGGTGCTGGCGTACGCCGATGATATTCAGGGGTGTTGTGGAATCTGATAGTTGTCGGAATCAGAAATGAAACCGATCAAAAAAAGCAGTAGGTGTCATGAATTCAGATATTATTGGTTTGATATTCGAAACAGAATTTGTATCGGTTTTGGGTGTTACGGAAACCAATTTTATCGGTTTTGCTGTCAGAAACAAATGAAAAAGATGCGACTATCACACAGATTTGAAATGCCAGTTAAGAAATCAAATTATTTTAATGTTACGAATTAACTTATCTTTATTTCTATATGAGAAAACATAAGAATAAAACACGAAATGTCTTAATTATTGAGTTTTTGAAAAAAAGCCGATATTTAAGAGGGGAGCCTTTTTTAGAGGCTTAAAAAAATCGGTTTTTTTTTGGGAAGGAAAGAAATAATTGATTGAAGCGAAATTTCTAGGGTTTATAGTTATATATGTATTTAAACATCATCCGCAAATTTTTTTGATACGAAATCTTTTACATTTGCCTTTGAAAAGCAATTGCCAAGGGCTTATCGCATGTGCACATGCCAGACGGCGGGCAGGATGCAGGTCGCGATTTCTATCGGAAACAAAAAATTCAAAGAGATTCATATTTTTTAATAACTTATGTTCAAGTTAAAATGCGAAAATATAAAATAAAAAGCGTAAAATTTTTTTAATTAAAAAAAATAATTTTGGTCTAAAAAAATTTTACTTTAAATTTAAGTATGTTCAAACTTAACTTTTCTTAGTTTTTTTTTAGTTTAAATAGAAGATAATTTAATGCCAAAGATTAATAAACTTTGCCCCAATCCCATATGACGTTCAGTTTTTTTTCTCTCCTGCCCGCCAATTAAGAAAAATCGTAAAAATGAAAAAAAAAAACGAAATTTAACACCCAAATGCGTCTTTATTCATTCAGTAAATGTTATCTCTTAAAATCTTTTTTTAATTCGGAGCTCATTAAAAACTTTAATAGGATTGCTTGTACATACATATATATTCATTTGCAAGTTTTGTCACATTAGTAAACAGCTGGTTCGAATATTGGTTTTGCGTATGTTCGAAAAGACGAAAATCCAATCAGATTCTGTGACACCATTTAAAATCAGAATTGGTTTGCAATTCTGACAGCTAAGCAATTCTGTCTTGGATTCCACAACACCCATTTGCCTCAACATCTGTGCCATTAGTTCTGCTTTGTCTAGATTAGGTAACGAAGAGAAGCAAATGGGCAAGACCAAATATCTCCTGACAGCAAATAAATAGTTATCGCATCACTCCCACGTCACTGTTGCCAGTCCTAACTTCAAAGTCGTAGATAATTTCGTCTATATTGGAACCAGTATTAATACCAAAAACAATGTCAGCTACGAAATCCAACTCTTGCCAACATGTGCTACTTCGGACTGAGCAGGCAATTGAGAAGTAAAGTCCTCTTTTGACGAACAAAGACCCAACTCTATAAATTACTCATTATTCCCGTCCTGATATTTGGTGCAGAGGTGTGGACGATGACAATACCTGATGAGTCGACGTTACAAGTCTTCGAGAGAAAGGTTCTGTGGAAGATTTATGGTCCTTTGCGCATTGGCAACGTCGAATATCGCATTCGATTGAACGATCTGTATGAGTTATATGCACGACGATATTGACATTGACGCTGGATAAACTAGGTAGAGAACGACTTGGCTACACTTGGAATTTCCAATTGACGCCAAACAGCGAAAAGAAAGAACGACTTGCGCGCTGTTGTAAACTCAACTATAACCGCGTAACCGGTGTCCACCCAATGAGGAAGAAGAGGGGACTTTTTGGTATACAATTATTTTCTTTTATAAAGGCGATAACGCATGCTTTATTACATATTCCATTTCCGAACCCCGGTTTTCTCTCTACGGCCCTTTGAATACGTTAAATATCATTATAATTACCTATATACTTACATTTGTATTTCGTAGGATAGTCTGGTAAAATAAAAGGGAAATAATAAAGAAAGAATAGGCCACGCGTGGTCCTTAATACATGAAAATATTAGATCCAAATAAAAACGAATCCGGTATAAAAATCCAAAGGATTGTACTAGAAGTCTTACCGGTTCCACATAGTGCGTCTAAGAAAAAAGACCGCTTCTTCATTAACAACAATCAATACATCTAATCTATAGTAGATATAGAAGAATCAATCATGCGATGCTATTGCTATGATATACATTAGTCACTATTACTTATATAATAAACTATTGAGTACTGTAAATATATTATTTATTGGTCACCCAAATCCATTCGAATTTCCTAAAATCACGTAAACAAAAGTTTTATTGACAATTAAAAGGCTTAAATAATGTTTGTTGCAGAATCATAAGTTATTTTCCTTTAAATGAGAAATCATTTCATCTTTTTTGTTTTTTACAAATGAGATGAAGGAACGTTACCATAAACTCTCTATTCCCTTTTGATCAGTTATCAATAATGCATTTTAAACGATTTTAACTTAGGTCTGAAACTTTGAGCTCTCCTGCTTTTAAATATTATGAACACCATATTTGTGTGCTGAGGATAAAACACTAATGACGGAAAAGCAGCAAAACGCTTCAAAAAATTAAGTTTGCTTAAAAAGTATATTTCTAGGAGTAGTAGATTGTATCGTCTCTTTATGTTTGAAACACTTCCCACGTTTTTTAATTTCTAATTTTATTTTAATGTTTCAAAATGATATCTTCTCTCGTCCAGTTTCGGGATTTTTCTCTACGAGCTTAACAAATTCTTTACCTTTCTAGTTGAAATCCAACTCAACCATGCCTCTTCGGACCCGAATAAGTGCGCGGCCTATTTTAGCCAGCTATGTCTCTACCTAGGTGAGACAAAGTCAAACGATGTGTTACCCGACGGCTGCGCAAAATGCCAAAAGACTGTGCACCACTTACTTTCCATTGGCCTTGATAGAATTAATATGCTGATTATCATCATATAGATTCGATGCCATTAAGCTTCCTCATGGACTGACCGCCATTCACAGTGGAGCAATAAAAACCTTCACCGACGTGCTTGGAGTTAAATCACTACTCATTGCAGACGAAGGATCCTATAGCAGGTTAAACTCCTCCTGCATGGCGCTAACCAATTCTTTGCATGCCCAGCTAACCGTACATATCTCACACTCCTTTTCCTATGGTCCTGAAAATTTATCTGAACCTCACCATCAAAATATCAAAAAACCAAATTTTATTTACGGGTTGAGTTGAAAATCATACTACCGAATTTCAAAACTTCGACCAAAATGAAGTTGTGTTGAAAAGCGTAATACGGGCTTAAATAGGCATTAAGCAGTTTTCATTATTTCCATATCAGAGGCAGGTTGTGTTCTTATTGATATATTCTAGTCGTCCCATTAAATATTCCTCGTAGGATGTAGTATAAATTGGCGATTGAAATTTCTCGCGCAATTCTTCTGATGCGAACAATGGGTATATTGCAAAGAAGTTTAAATATTCTATAACTTAACGTTTGCTTATGGTGGTTGTCGAACGCAGGTGCTGTATTGAGCACTGTCGTAGCGGCGCTTGATGCTACGGCGCGTGGTTTACTCCCTATGGATCTTAAGATTTGAACAGTTCTTTGAACGAATTTGCTTTCATATCTAACTACAAGTTATAACGCTGCAGAATGCTATTATTATGAATTAAATAAGTAATTATTAATCCAAAAAGTCCACATCGTTACTCTCGATTAATTTTCCTTTTTATTTAGAGATATGCTTTAGTTTTTTACTTCATTTATTTATTTATTTGTGTCTTTGCTTTGAAAAATTTCACAGTTCACAACCTTACAAATTGAAAAATGATGGATGATATAGGACCAATAGCAAGTGGGAACAAAATTAATTATTGTGCCATTTATATGCAGACATTATTAAAATGGTTTTTAGAAGTTTTTCATTTGGGTGCAAATTAATTTTGTGATGTCCGAGTCTCATCCTTATGAGCACTTGATTGCTTACAGACGAGTCTTTAGTACTTTAAATCAATAATGTGTTATTTTATAAAGAGTTTAATTCAAATAATATATATATGCGTTTTTCATATGCTTGAAATAAGTTTAATAAGAGTAGAAATATGAAAATTATAAGAACTTAATAAAAGAAATTTAATTTACTTTCGCATACATTCTGACAATAGTGGAGTAATTGCAAAGGTAAAATTGCCCTTTCAATGTTTTTCAACCGATTAATACAGCTGTAGGGACACAATAGATATGAAGAAGTACAATATATTATAACATTTTATATAATTTGGCACATTTTACACTCTAAATTTATTATTATTCATTTTCCATATTTTTAATATGCTTGCAATCGTAATCTACTATTTTAATAAAATATTGAACAAACATTCTTAATTCAGCACATTTGTTTTTTGATCTAACATTTAAGTAATTTCCACAATTCTATACTTTAATTCATATACTCGTTCAACGTATTGTTTTAGACGATGTTCTCTTTAATAATTTTACAGCATGATTTTGCACTTTTTACTACAAAATATTTACCTTCGTGATTCGATATAATTATTATCAATTAAAATCACTTGAAATTAACATTTTTTGTATTAACTTCTAATGGTATGCCTACGTGAGTATTATATTTACTTTTATTTTCATACGATCTTCTTATAATAATTTTGAGCTTTTTTTTATTTTCATGATGTTTCACTCATAACTTCAATTTGTATTTTAAAACAGTATGTATTGCAATCAATACTTGCTTAGATACTTAAAAATTGTCTTAGATCTAGTTAGAGGTTTCAATTTGTTTAATTTTGTTTTAAAACGGTGATGTGCAACTTTTCAACAGAATTCTGAAATATTCAATTCAATTTGTTTGTTACTAATAATTCATGAGAAGAATAATTGCATAAAGATTGTATCGATTGTGATGGTGAAAAATCTTACAAATAATGACGAGAATGCTCATTGATAAATATTCCTAGCCCCGTATAACAGTTTTAAATAAAAAAATATATATAACATTCAAAGGTCCAAATGACAAAACATTAAAATTTAAGCTTTCAAGTTGCTGTGCAAAGCCTATTGACAAAATTTCCAATGTGCACGCTTAAAAAAATTGCAAAGATTTGATTTTTACGTATAATTTTTAAATTGATTGCTATTGGGACTTCTCAGATTCTCGTTTTTTCATCTTTGTTTACTTAGTGTTTTCAATTAAAAGCTATTTATTTGGCAATAAATGGATTTAATTTAACTTTTAATGTATTCATATACAAACATATGTATATGTAACATTATGCAACATAATTCTTGCGATTATATATGCATTATATTTCAATTACTATTTAAATATAGAACAAATTTGTGAATTAAAATGAGAATTTTTCGAATGCATTGCATTCGCTAATAATGTGAATTTGGAAATTCATTATTCAATTTTAAAACATTTAAAAATAAATACTAAAAACACTACAAACTAATCATATAGAAGGTTTAACTAAAATATTAGACTTTGGCTTCAAGTAAAATAATTTATAAAAATAAAATAAAATATTCATAGTAAAAATAATTTCAATGATATTTTTACGTTTATGGATCTTAGTTTTTTTAACTTGGCGTTACTCAATAAACGTTGTTGCGAACTGGTTTATCTAGATATTTGTTCAGATGACATGTGTGTGAGTAAATAGTGTTACATGTGTATCGCCATTCATAATAATCCATAAAAATCACTTAATACTAGTAATTTGCGCGAATTTTTGCGTGATTCATAAATACTTTTAGATACTTCTAAATTTTATTTTTGGTCATTTAAATTGTTCAACTCTTAAAATATACTTGTACAAATTTCTTACTAATATAATATATTGATGCATGTATTCTTTCACTTTATAATTAAAACAAAAATTGCAGAGAAGTTTTGTACGCGTATATTTTGATCCCACTTGTGCTTTTAATCTGTTTGTTTTTTCGTTCCAATTTGACCTTTTAAAACCATTTTGTATGCCAAAAACTTCGCATTTACAGCCTGATATGATGACTGCACAATGTCAAAAAAAAAGAATAAAAATAAAAAAAAAACCAAAAAAATTGTATACAATAGATTATATACTTAAATAAACGCTACTTTGACATGTTAATATCCCAAGTCAAATTTAAGGGATACAATAATATATGTTATTTATATATTTTGTATGAAAATAATTTGAGCAAATTTGATTCACTTTGAGTGTCCTTCAGCGATGTATCGGAAGAGTTCGGATATTTATTTAAATGGTGCGAAAGCAAAGCACAAACACACTTATTAAAATACATACAATGCATACAATAATTTGGTTCGATTTTTTCAGAACCCTATTTTATAAATTTAAAAACAAAAAATATAATTGATCTCTCAAAATTTGTGATATCATAGCTGCATTCGTGAACATTTAAATAACCTTATACAAATTTTTACTTAAGTCGTTATTTCTTGAGCAAATACGTTTCTAACAACTCCATCATGGGCGATTTTTAAATTGTTTCAGGAAGGTATTTGATTGCATATCGGAGTACATATTTTGAGTACAGTTGTTTGGAAAACTAAATTATAATGGAAGTGATTTTCGGATATTCACTTCTTTGTATTTTTATCACAAGTAAATACAACACTTTTTTGCAATAATATTCAAGACTTTGAATATATGTATATTTAAGAGAGAGTTTTCATTTTTTTTAATAATATTCAAATGATCTCTTTTCTAATTAGGATATGTTTAAGTGTCGATTATTTTATACAATTAAATTTGCTTCTTGACCAATTCAAATAGATATTTGAATAAAGCAATTACTGGGAAATAAGCTGCCAATGTGAATGAGTAAGCGATGAAGGAAAATGGTTTAAATGACAATGTGTCATACTTCGATTTATATGAAGTACAATCGGGTTAAAAAATTTTCATCATGGTCTTTATAATATATTTAATTATTAGTTTTAAAATGTTGCTTTTATGAATTTAGATGGTGTAGTATAAGTAAATTTGAAATAACTTCAAATTTTGTAAATTTACATTTGATATTTATCGCATGTGTACTATATGTATAAACTAATGAATATCTATGCTGCATAATTGCAAACATTTCTCATTATAATTTGAATACACTAAAGCATTGCATGCTTTTATGCACAAATTAAAGAGTGACTTTGATTTTTATGAATATTTTCTATGATGTCCACAATTCACCAACTAATCAAATAAATGATAATCGGCTAAACAATTTCAGCAATACCGGATATTCTGTTTCTGTTTGCTTTTGGATATTACTTTGTATTAATGTTTTGGCTTATGTTTTCTCACTTACTAGTATTTGTATGTATGTACGTATTTATCATATTTTTAAATATTGGTTGGACGACATTCAATTTAACAACTACGCTTTTCTTTTATTAAATTTTTAAATTGTTGGTATTTTTTTGGCTCAATACCTTTATCTTATATGCATGTATATGTGCTAATCTTCAACTCTTTTTCCTATTATATTTGCTTTGTTATACACTGAATATTTGATTTAATCTCATTGTTTTTACGCTTTGCATGAGTATTTTTGGTTGCTAATTAAAAATTGTAATATTTCTTGAGCATTTCGACGATTTCATATTCTTCTTAATGTAACATAAAACCTTTTTTCTTATATAATAATCTTTAATTTTGTTCCACATGATGTGCAAAATTGTGTGACCGGATTTGCAAAAGTTGAGTACAGCTGCGTTGACTTGCAGTCAGCAGCCAGTGGTACATTGCATTGTTCATTTCTCTCATTAGTAAGGTGCGAATCGATTGAATCCACCACGATACATAGTTGCCTATAATTGGAACAAAATATTTAAATGTATTTGGTTATCATAAAAGAATATATTGTGCAAAAGTTTAAAAAATATGTGAGAAGAACTTACACCATAGCCGGGCACTGGTCCGATTCCATGTCCTAAATAAGGGTCCGCATACTCTCTTGTTGCATATCTGGGGTTTACAGAATATAAAAGAAGCGACGAAAAGTTTACAAAAATGAATTACGAAAATTAAGGAAACAATATCTCGATGAGGTGTTAAAAATAGAGAAGTTGATTGTTGAGTTAAAATGTTAATGATTTCATGAACTGAACTTAAATTCTTTTTCCTTGCTTCATATCTTAAGATGATTATTAGCAAAAATTATTCAGTTTTGTGAGAATTTTGCACGCATTAATTAACGTAAATTCTAAATTAATCGATATTTCGGTTTTTCTTCTTTTCACTTTGCTATAAATAGAAAAATGAAGGAATGAGTGATTTTAGTCCGTTGACTAGCTTTCGGGTTAACTAATATTTTTAAAAAATGTGTCACAACAAAAAAGTGTGAAAGTACATAAGTGTTACCTTAATAATTCATAAAGAGTTTATAGAGCAACGATTGTTTTTAAGATTAAATTTGGTAAATTATTCACTTACAAACATTTTGTATATGTTTGTACATATGTATATAAATGAAACGCCTTTTTTGTATGTGCGCGCATTATGGCCGAACCACAGCACGGAAAGACGTGAAAATTGGGTACTCCTTTAGCCCTGGAGAAGGTCTTAACGGCGACCTTTTTGCAAAATCATTCTCGATTTCGCAATTTATGTATATATTTATAACTCAAGAATGGCTGAACCGATTTGGCTGAAAATTGGTGATGAGGTAGCTTGGAACCTCGGGAAGGGAATAGCTACTTTCTATCGTTTTATGTTAAAAATCAAAACAATTTATAAACAAAAAATATATTTCAAAACATAAGCATGTGTTCAATATTCATTTAAGAATCATTTGAATATTTTTTATACTTTAAAAATACAAAATAACATCACACAGCTACTGGCAGCGTACAGTGGTTTTTGTTTACATATCCACATATGTATATGGAATATAGTGATAGTTGTAACTGAACAAGAAAAAATTGAAATATAATTTGAGATGAGTGCATAATAGCTGACAAATACATATTTCTGAAGCAGACGTCCGTCCCATATATTTATATATACATATATAAGGGTGACCGCTTGTCTAAAGGGACGGACGTCTGTTTTCTGTACATATGCGAACTAGTTCCTATGTTTAAGAGATATCGATTTGAAGTTTTGAACACGTTCTTCTCTCCCCAAGAGCTGCTCATTTGTCGGATCCCCGGATATCGGACCACTATAACTTTAGCTGCCATACAAACTGGTGAAGTCGAAGATAACGATTTTCTTGTTTTTTGTTTTATTGTTATTTGTATGCAGTGTCTACTCATATATTATATAATAATCAGTTTAGTGTTTGCTTTAGCTTATTAACAACGAAGTGGGGAGCTAAAGAAATTAACTTAAAAACTTAATATTTCGATATTTCGAGGGAACTTGCTGTCCAAGCGTGGTTCGAACCAAATTCACCATAAAAAATGCATTCGAAGAAATTTCCTCAGAAAACGGGAAATTGTGTCAAGGGAAATGGATACATCCATTAGATAAATGTCAAACTTATGCGAAATGATCTCCCCATGAAAGCCTACCAACTTCAAACAAATTAGTTTCAACAGATTCTAGCGGCTTCCTCAGTTACACGCGGCCAACGGTCATGAAAATATCCTTTTTCAGATGGAAAAATGTTCACTGTTGAAGAACTTTTTTATAAGCAAAACGCCAAAAACGAGAAACCTTCAAAGACGCGAACAATTTTGTTCCATGGGTTCATTGTGGTCACTATCTAGCTGCTTTAATAGTTTGATGAGTGTTAAACCTCTTCACTTCTGTGAAAAAAACTGATTTGAAACTGGGTCAAGAGTATACCAGAGGAATGTTTTAGAAAGTGTGGTAAAGGAGTTAAGCAATAATCTCTTCGATAGGTAGCATTGAGTCCTCCAGCAAGATTCTGCTGCAGCTAAAAGGCAAAAAGCAATATTAATGGTTTCATAGCTACATCCATCTGGAAATCTATTGGATTTTAATTTGTGGTCAAAGTTGAAAAACACGAACTGTCGAATTTTAGATTAGAGCAGCGTCGTCAATACCAATAGAAACTGTGGGTTTGATGCACTAAATCTTCACAGTAGTCAAATTCCCACACACATAAATATCTTTGTATGAGGATATGCATTCTTAATACCATAACTTTGCGATCATAGTATCAACAATAATCGTATTACCGACCAATCTTCAGTAACATCACTGTAATCTTAAGATATGTACCTAATCGGGAACTTATAACGGTCGAAACTGCTAGACAGTATCAAATAGTTTGGAATATCCTTAATTCGATTTATAGAATCATAAGTATAAAAGTATACAAGTTGGATGGGTTCGGGATATGAGGTGAGTTTAAAATTATGACAGTTTTGGTACATTTTTTTTACATCCAAAGAACACTTACCCAGCAACAGTAGCGTAACCGGCTAAAGCCGGCTGTGCAGCGGCGGCTGCAGCGCCATATGCCGCCCTAGCGGCCACCGCTGTGTATGTGGTGGCGGCTGTTGCGTACGCCTGCTGTGCTTGTGACAGTGGAGTCTTTAGAAGCGGAGCTGTGGCCTGCAATGGTCAGATGCAAATAAAAATTAAAATATCTCACGTAAAAAACCCTATTCCAAAAGATGGAGAACAATGTGTGAAGGTGACAAGATATTACACACGATTCTAATGAACAACGGAATTGTAAGTAATTGGACATACTGTTAATTAAATTGAATTGTTGGAATGGTAACTACTGGCATATATGTATATGTTTACTGTTGACTAAAATATATAATATTAGGATGGAGGAATGGGGATTACATTAGTAGATAAGTGGTATTATTCAAAATTGAAATTATAAAAAATACTTAAGGATCTGTCTACAGAGATTAAGCATGGCATGCCCAACTTGTAAATATTAAATAAAAAAGTTTTAACCCAGTGTGGATTTGTTTCGTACAGCAACATCCGGAAAATGAAGCCAAGCCAACCAATAACCAATATAAAAGTGTGTTTACAATTATAAATACATTAACAGTTAAGAAAAATAACGAATTTTAGTGAAAAACTTAAATATGAGTTAAGAATTAAATTGGCATGCCTTGGAATGAATACCTAGGTAAAAAATTTTGTAATAATACACACATATACTCATATAATTAAATATTAAAGCAATTTTTGCAATGAACTTAGTATACAACAATAAAGGAGATATATAAACAAGAGACAACTTGTCGTTGTTTGAACAAATTTTGCTTATTTTGTTTACCAAAACGTTTTGTGGTACCGGAATGCGGTTGATCGTATGTGGGGAACTGTTTAGCGTTGTCACAGTGCGGCGCTGTAAGTTTGCAGATTAGATTATATGATAGAAATTTGTTTTGTTGTATTTAAATAACTCAGTATTACAGTATGTATTACATACATATGTATATTTACATCACAACAAATAGAACATATACAAAAAATACTATATATGTATAAACGAATACGTTAACTTAAAATGATTATATATAGGGAATATGGAAATACTTGCAATAAACTAGTTAAAAATGTATATATAAAGGGAGTTATAATTGTAAGAAGTTTAAGATCACTACAAACAAATTATATAAATTAATCTCACAAGGCAAAATTGAACTTTGCATCATAATATATCTCTTTTCTTTTTTTTTATTTTCCAGAAAAGTTTAATTCGTACGTACAAATAAGATTTACAAAACGTTTTTAAATATCACCTATCCAAAACTGGCTGGCCACATTGAAATTTCACTTTCAGAGAATAAATTTTAATGAGGCCTTATATAGAAATGGAAACGGTATTTAATTCTTTTTTCGTTAAGTTTTCAATTTTTGATAATCGTTTCGATTTAGAGGATGTGGAAATCGAAAAGCAAACTTAGCTCCCACTGAAAATGAAATAAAAGTGTAATGGAATAATAATAAAATACTTTAATTATAACTTTGTAATTTTTGAAGATAATCTAACGGGGTTTTCAATAGGGACACTTCCAGAGAGACGCCATATTTTTCCCGCTCTTTTGACATTTCTCTTCAATAAGGTTTGCCATATCATCATGGAAAGATATACGATCTAACAACGAGTCGAAATTATTAAAATTTACTACCGAAAGTCGGAGTTAATGGCCTCAACACTTTATGGACGTCTTAATTTATGGTGTCATAATCCTGTCAGATCAACAACTGAGCGTCTGGAAAGAAAAACTTTGAATCCACAGGCACAGTAGAAAATGTTCCTGTGACAGTGGGACAAGGAAGTGCCCGTAGTGTCTAGAATATTGGTGCCGCTAGCGCATCAATTTAGGAGTCTCTCACACGTCGTTCTCAAGTGTTGATCATCTCTGTGACGTCGTCGTGGCGAATTTTATGAAAAGATCTTGGCCTACATCTTTACAAGACGCAAGAACTGAAGCCGCTTGACTACCAGAATCGAACGTGATATTGCAGCAGTATCGGTCGATTAATGCTTGAACACCGTTGAAAACTGGGTTCAGCGTCTGGACTTCTTCAAGCGTGGCCGTGGTGGCCATGCAAAAGAAACCGACTTGCATACATAATGGCATCTAATGTACTTCTTACAGAAATAAATAATTTCATTGAAACTTAAACAGTTTTTGTTTTATTTAAAAATCATAGCGCTCTTATTGAAAAACCCGATATGAAAAATTCTAACAGAAAGATGTAAAATCATCAATTATGGGCGGCGGTAAACTCTTTTATAAGTGCTACAGTTCCTCTCTATATGCTCTATAAATTAAAATTTTGTTCAATAAGTTCTTGTTATAAATAAAATAAGTGCACTATTTCCAATTACTTGAAAATACATTGTTACAACTAATGCTTTTAACTAAATACATGAAATAATGAAAACGTGTAATTATTTAAATGATATTTGCTGGGAATACAGGGGAAGAATTTAAACTTTTAGAAACCTTAAGGGACTTTTATCGTTTTCTTTTCTCGACGAAAATGCTGCCTCATTATATGGCAAAATTATATAAATCAGAGATAAGGAGATGTTAACTCCTCTCTCACTGGAAGTGAGAGAGCAATTGCTAAACGTCAAAACCACCTAAACTTTGACAGTTGATCGAGTTCAGGAGGTTTTGACGTTTATCAATTGGAAACGGGCGATGGCCAGATTGAAATCTTACCAAAAAAATATGTAAACGGAGGGATTGGTTGCATCGTTCAAGACCACTTATAAAAAATGTAAAACAATGAAAATTAAATAAATTTGTAAAATTTAAAGGTTTTTCATGAAACGTTTTGTAATGTGAAGCATTATAGTATTATTTTCAATGGAAAATGATTAAAAACATTTAATGATTGAGAGCTAACAAGCTTAAGTCCATTTATTGGGTATTGAAAGGTCAAAAGTCAGTTGTTCTAATATACTTTAAAAAGATTTAAATAGTTTCTCCGTATAATAAATAACCCCTATTTAGTAATTTTTATTCGTACTAAATGTTGGGTGTTGAGTTGATAAATGCCCAAAAATTATTATTTTTTTAAATCTGGCCATAATGGAAAATGTTATAAAAAACGCTAATTTTCAGGTGCTCTCACACTGGAATAAGTTGAACATCCCTTTATTCCTGATATAAATTCTGCCATATACCCTTTAAAAGTGTTCCATTTTGCACATGAAAAAAAAACGAAAAAATTGTTACCCTGCGATGCATCAGCTGTTCGGCTGATTTCGTTTATTTCGAAAGAGAAAAATAGAAAAGGCGCACTGAGATTTTGCAATACATTTAAAAATAAATAATAATGTCCAATGGAAAATCCAGGCAATCAAAGGGACGAGCAAAAGCTTCAAAAGGATACAATGTAAGTATAACAGGTAAGGAAGGGCTAAATTCGGGTATACTCTTACGGCTTGAAAGAATTAAAGCCAGGGAAATACCCTAAGATGTAAAACGTCAACCAGAGGATCGTAATCTAAGAAGTTTTATATAAACATACATATACTATGTATAACTCATACACTGGCCGACTTTTTCAGCATAAGATTCGTTAGAAAAACGAAAGTCATTGTAAGTAGAATATGGGAGTTGGGTTAGTATCGACCTGATATTATTCATTAACTATTATCATTAAGGTATCTCACATACAATCACCAATCATATGGAGCAAAGTCAGCCGAAAATCCTGGTAATGGTTACAAGGGAGCTAGGTCAAGTTTTTGCTCGAATTTATCATTTTTGGCACAAAGATATACTGTCATGATTGAAACATTTTCTCCTAATTTCATTGAGATAACTCAAATATTGGCTGATATATCCAGGATAAAGTCACCTGGAAGTTCGAAAATATTTGTAGTATAGTATAGTATAGTAGTGTACCTAGGGTTTGGTTGGATTTGGACAATTTTTGGTCAAAGTGCCCTACTTTAAGGGAATTATTACTGCAAAATTGTATTCTGTTATTTTAATTACTTCTTAATTTGTTTACTGAAAAGTGAAAGAATCAAATGGAATTTTAAATTGTGTTATATGGGAAGTAGGGCAGATTTTGCCTATTTTCACACTGTAACATAGGAATGTTATAAAAATGATACGTACTAAATTTAGTTGAATTGATCGGTTATGTCAAGAGACATGGGATTTCACCAAAATGTGGGCGGTCCCACGCCCATTGTTCAATTTTCACACCAGCTCTCATAAAGCCTTCTCATACCATCTGGAAGGTAAAATTTAATGTCTCTGGCACAATTATTTATGGATTTATTGTGCTTTTAGTAGTTTTGAACAGTACCGTTATATGGTGAGTTAGCGGGGTTATCTACTGATTTCATCCATTTTCACACTGACGGTAGGAGTTCTTCTAATATTCGAGTTTAGCAAATTTGGTCGTTGTAGCTTAATGGTTTAGGAGATACATATGTACATTAAACATACATACATATTAGAGGGCGTGGCCACGAATTTTTTACACACAGGTGCTCCATGCTACAGCAGTCCCCTGTGCCAAATTAAAATTTTATATCTTAATTAAGTGCTTAGTTATGGCACTTTATTTGTTTTCGGTTAATGGTGATTTGTGCCACCGCTGTTGATGGCAGATCGGCAAAGCAGTGTGCGGAGCTCTACAAGACTCTGCTTAAGAGAAAAAAGGTAGCTGTCAATAACAACCACAATTCTGGCGCTAAGGGGCAGAGAGCGGAATTTCAATGACTGACTGTAAAGATAACTGCATCATCAAGCTCAAACCAAATAGGGCGAATAAAATCAGTGCAGGAGATGTTTATAGAATTAATGATAAGAATATATAGTACTATATGTTATTATTATATTATATACGTTTTTCTTTCATATAAATATTTTTAAATGTTAAGAAATGACAGTATGTCCTTAGTTTATTAATACATTTTACTAAATTTTTTTGTTTAGGATTAATAACTTTTAATTAAATAAATGAGTAAAACTAAAGTTCATTTTAGTTTATTTGAGTAAATAGCTGGTTTATAACTTCGTCGCCTCTTTCTGTCGAAATGATTTCAACTTCATTACATACTAGTGCATATATCGCTATACTCAAGCAAGTCACCGATATCGATGCAAAGATTGTGACTTTTGAAAACATGTTGAGAAAAGAACACGGAACTTTGACAGGCCGAGCGGGGGACAGTATAAATGCAACATATTTGTGAGAAAAGAAGACGCTATTAATAACAGTGGACGTCAAAACAAGTAGAATAAAAACCTCATGTGCTTGTAATA
Source organism: Bactrocera zonata (assembly GCA_037783105.1). Lineage (NCBI taxonomy): Eukaryota > Metazoa > Arthropoda > Insecta > Diptera > Tephritidae > Bactrocera > Bactrocera zonata. The sequence continues at coordinate 212,217 of JBAWJQ010004179.1, read as the reverse complement.
AAATTTAGTTTTATTTTTATCATCAACTAAGCCCACCCATTTTTGTAAAGTTTTTAAAATAATATCAAAAATATACATCGTCATCTAAAATACCAAATAACGTATAAACAAAAAAATTTAGTTTTTTACTGATTACTATTCACTACAGTAAAATGCATATGTGTATGTAAGTTCAAAGTGTCAAAGTGTAGTGTCCATTTTATATCGTTTTCTTCTCCTGTAAACTTATGAGAAGTGATTCGCCACTTTACATTTTAGGTGATGATGGTTTACTCCTAATCACGCTTTGCATACATATTACTTGACCATCAGATTTGTATTGAAAATTAGTGGGCCGGAACACCGAGATATGATAAATTTAAGTAGTATACAGTTATTGTCTGGGCTCACTGCATAGGATACAGGGAACTATGCTATAGAACGGTGAAGACAATACATTCTGTCAAGAAAGTATCCGGAATTTATAAATAAAACCAAAAATTTTCAATCATCATCCAAATTTATTTTATCGCTTTCAAAGTAACATCAATTTGAAGCGTTCACATGTGCCAACGCTTCTCCCAATCATCAAAACATTTTGTTATAGGCACTTTCCGGGATGGCCTTCAACTCTCGCGTCGAATTTGTTTTGATGTCTTCAATTGAGTCAAAGCGTGTTCCGCGAAGTGGATATTTCAGTGTGAAGAAAAGTAAAAGTCACATGGAGCTAAGAGGGAGATTCGGTATTTGTTGAATGATATTTGTTGAGTGTTTGGCCAAAATTTAACGCAAATACGTTAAAAAATTTTGTAAAATTCGACAAACCCTACTGAGGTCGACTCGCATAAACAGCTGATGTAAACACACTGGTTGACAGATCGCGCTAATTTTTGGCATCATAATTAAGGACAGTAATACTAACCCAAAAAAAACCATATAAGCCGAGATTAGAAGGGGAAATGAAAAATTCCCGATACTTTCTTGACAGAATGTATGCCTCTTAGGTGGATATTTATGCAAGACAATGACCCTAAAAACACGGCTAAGACATTGGTCCGCAGTCCCCGGATCTAAAATCCATTGAAAATTTGTGGAATACAGTGAGTACGTACGTACCAGTTATTTAGATGAAAAATACAGTCTGATGACTAATTACTTTTGTGCTTTACACTAAATGTGAAATAATTTATTTTTTGTTAGTAGTTAGATTTGTACATATGTTATGTGTGTATATGAAAATGATTATCTGAATCGCTTTGAAACTTGTATGTACACAGCTTATGTAATTTGTATAAGTAAATGTCTTTATATACCATTAGTAACACATAAATAATAATTAGACGTTTGAATACAGTAAAATTCTAATATGCAAATTCTAAAGGATTATTGTTAGTAAATTAAAAAAAAAAAATAAGTTTCAAAAAAAAAATGCAAACTTAATTCGTTAAAAGTATAGGATAGTCTCAAAAGTGAGGAAAATAAACAACGAGAGCAGTGAATGAGCAAAAATCGAGAAATCTAGAATTACATTTAATATGGCTGCTGGCTGTGCGGCTGGAACTTCTGCGACCGGTTTGGCTGCCTGTAAAATTCGTAGTACGATTTCAAGTTGTTACGCAAATATTAACAAATTTTGGATGTCGAATTAATTTTATAATTACACTTAAAAAATAACTATTTTATTACTTATTAACTAATCGATTTTTTTAATAGCATAATTTTGTAGAATTTTAAATTTACCTGGAATCGCAGATTCGGATCAGCGGAAGCTGCAGCAGCTGCTAGGAAGGGATCGTAGTAGACGCTGTATGAAATATATAAAAATTATTAAGTCAAAATCAAAAAGTCACATGTCATTGCTTGTAAAATTTTACTGGAATAGGTACTTAAAAGCAAAATTCAAATATTCTTGTTCGAAATGATTGTAGTTTTCTCAATTTCGATCTTGAATGTTATGCGGTAGAGTAACCTTCATGTTTTATCATGTCAAATCAAAGGCTCATACTAAAGCTATTTTTAGAGCCCTCTTTCAAAAACTCTTTCTCTTCTATGTCAATCTGTGGTATGTAAAATTATCTGCCCTAATCGCTACACCTGTTCCGCTCTTTCTGAAATAACTAAATTATAATGTCTTGATTTTAACTTGGTATGAGTGCGTAGTAGAGGGTTTCCAGGAATATGACTAAACATAAATTTTTTTTTTAAATGCGACACATTTAATACTTGCAAATTTATTAGAATGTCATGCACTTTATTCCATACGTTTACTGAAAGTAGTATATCAATACTACAGTTATTAATTCATTGTCCTTGTTCAGTAGAACGTCAAGTCATGCAGTCTTCAATAGTTTGAGAACATCAAATGTTGAAGAATATGTATATTTAAAATAATATATATATATTAATATTAAAACATTTATAAAATTAGTATTGCGGGGTTTTCACATTGCAATAAAGCTGCCTACTCTAAAAGTTCTAATCATTATAAGATATGTAAAAACATTTCTAATTACTGCATATACATATATGTATGTACACACTTCCGCCCTTAGAATTGACTAATGTTTAATATAATAACTATATTCTTTAATATACATTAGTGCATACAACACTAAGAGAACACACATACATAAATATGCATAATTCTTATATAAAGCGCATGCAATTGTATATTATTTACCGTACATACTCGTACATATACTCTCCAAATCACACATAGCATTTACAGTTTAATACTTTGATACGGTGAATGTGTGAATGTAGGCTTTTCACAATATTTTGCATAACTTTAGAGATAAAAGCAATTTTCATAACTACATTAAACTATGTATATGCATATTGTAACTAACTGAGCCATTAAGAAGTTAATAGCTGTGACTATACTACTCATACAACAAAGTGAAGTTTGTACGATATTTAGCAAAGAAATATTGATGTGAATCGATCAATTCGTCAAATGAGGTTATTTCCATAAATTTACTTGAATGCGTAATGCAACAATACATAAGTGAGAAGAACAGTATTGTTAATACTTACGGTGTGAATCCGTGTAAAGCGGTACCAGCCGCATTGACTGCAGCTGCTGCATTTGCCGCGGCGGCTATGGATGCAGCAGCTGCAGCGGATGGCGATTGAGTGGCTGCACCTGTAGCACCCAAACGTGCAGCATAAGCAGCAGCAGCGGCGTTGGCTACCTGGGGCGTGTTGGCTGCAGCGGCCGCTGAATGAGCTATTGAATGCAGTTGTTGTTGAGCAGCGCTGGTCTGAATCGCAGCAACTGCGTGAGCTTGGTTGGTCCCGCCTGCTGATTGCACTTGCAATGCCTGTTGCAATCCTAATTGGTGGTGTGCGGTTTGTTGCGCATGATGTGGATGATGGTGTGCCTGATGATGATGGTGGTGATGTTGTTGCTGCTGTGCGGCTACAGCAACAGCGGCCAAAGCGGGGTTGAATGGCCCACCTACAACTCCCATATGACCGCGATGGATTGCTACGCCTCGCATGGCGGCAGCGGCTGCTACAGTGGCTATTGATGAAGCAGGCAGCGATTGATTGAGTTCGATTATGTGAATTACGGTCCGCATCGTATTTTTTGAGTTTAGTTTGTTGATAAAGATCCCATATTCGAGGCGAGGAGCAAATAACAATTAAGTACAACGATCAAACATTTTGTTAACAATAGTTTTTAACGTTAAAATTATATATTTCGGTGAATTTGTTATAAAAGCAAAATTATTGAGAATGTGGATTGGATAATTCGCAACACATAATACAGTTTCATCGTTCGAACAGTAAACATTATTCGAATGTATTCGTGGTAGCCATTTTTTCGATATAAGTATATTTGGTTGTTTTGTGTGGCGTTTCCAAAAGAAGAAAAATTAAGAGAAAATAAAAAAAAAGTCATGCGATTAGTACGATTTATATTTTTATATATGAAGCAATATAAAATATACACAGTGAAAACTATAACTTAATACATATACTTTTTATAAACCAAGTTTATATGTACATACATATACCATACATATTGAAACCTCTATTATATATTGATATCAGCGTGAGTGCGGTATCTGACTACTGGCTACTGTACCTCGGATACTGAGTACTGAATACCATTGTCCAAATGTGTTTTTCTATTAACATTTACTTTATACTTGATCTGGTTTTTTGATTTTTTTGTTGTTATTTTTTTCAATTTATATTAATGTATTAATATGATTAAATTAATCATTTCGATTTTAATTCGTGCACACATTTGAACAATGAATGTAAGAACTTCTAAAGAAAATAAACTCAAGGAGGTTGCTTACGTTTTTCAATATGCTGCAATTAGTAGCCGCACGCAACACAAAATACGTTTATGCTAGCCCTGATGCTCTGTTTTCATCAGCTTTAAGCCAAATAAATTATTGTTTCTATAGAATTATATACATATGTTCCAATTGTTATCATGTATTAAAATTTTTTGTAAGCTTAATTTGTAGCTTTTTAAGTGTCGTTATGGATGAATGATTATGATGAAAAAATTAGTATTATATTAATCGTAAGTAAAAGTTCTAATTTTTTTTGATGTAGGTATATACATACATACATATATATAGATATACATATATAGGTATATTCAGTTATGTGAAAAATAATAAGGACGGCATTTTTTTATTACTCCTTATTTATAAAAACAGATTCCGTTAGACAAATGCAAAGTAAAAATCCATTTTGTTCTTAAAAAAGTTCGCAAGCAGTCGTGCTATTTAATAAGGACATCGTGCTATTTAAAATCAGTAGCGAAAATAGTTTTATTGAAACGTGTTTTTTTGCAGAGATAAGGCAAGAATAATATTTTTGGTTTTAATATCAATAAATTTAAATCAGTTTTTTTCTTTTAATTGTATCGATATGGGAAATCATAAGCACTGCGATCCGAAAACTCGAGAACATATTAAATATTTAGTGAAACAAGGAAATTCGTACAGAAAAGTAGCGTATTTACTTAATGTTTCCAAAACATTGGTTAAACAAGCAGTAAAATGGGTTCCCCAGATTGAAACACGTGCCAAGAAGTCAAAAACAGAGTTGTTCGACAAGAAAATATAGTTTGCTATGTTAAGAAAAACCCATTCATTTCGTCAAAAAATATAACATGTGATTTGAATATTGATGTTGATCCATCAACTAACCCCAGAGTACTTATAAAGGAAAATCTAAAGACCCGAAGCTCGAGAAAAGGGCCTATGTTGTCAAAAAAGAACGTGCAACAAAAGCTTAAGTTTGCTTAAGGATATGTTATTTGGCCTAAAGAAAAATTACGTAACATTTTCGGGTTTGACAAAAGAATGCCAACTTATTTAATTCTGATTGAGGTATTCATTATGTAAAAATACCGAATAATGCTGCCTATAACCCTAAGTATACGATAAAGACCATTAAATATGTTAGCGGAAACATTATGGTTTGGAGATCGTTTTCATACAATTATCTGGACACACTGCATAAGATACAGGGAACTATGAAGGCAACCGATTGTGTGGCAATACTACAAGAATTTATGTTATAGAGCAGTGAAGACAATATGCCACTTCGGTGGGTTTTTAATGCAAGACAACGACCCTTAAATCAAGGCTAAGTATTCAAAAGATTGGTTTAGGGCCAATAATGGAGTGGCCGCCGCAGTCCCCGGATCTAAAATCCATTGAAAATTTGTAGAATACAATGAAAGAGTCATTAAGAGAAAAGTGTCCAAGTAATAATGAAGAGCTTTTTCAACTTATTCAAATTTCATGAAATGCAATTTCAGTTTCCGTCTGCCTAAACGTAGTTGATCTATGCCGAAGCGGTGTTGATAAGTTCCAAACAACCATGGATTTTCAACAAAATATCAAACTACTTAGAAATTGATATTATCACAATTGAATGAAAAACAGTTATTATACCCTGAACAGGGTATATTAAGTTTGTCACGATGTTTGTAACACTCAGAAGGAAGCATCGGAGACCCTGTAAAGTATATGTATAAATGATCAGTTGTTGAGCTGAGTCGATTTAGCCATGTCCGTCTGTCTGTCCATCTGTCTGTATATATACGAACTAGTCCCTCAGTTTTTAAGATATCCTTTCGAAATTTTACAAACGGCATTTTCTCTTCAAGAAGCTGCTCATTTGTCGGAACGACCGATATCGGACCACTATAACATATAGCTGCCATATAAGCTGAACGATCGGAATCAAGTTCTCATATGAAAAACTTTCGCATTTGACAATGTATCTTCACCAAATTTGGTATAGATTATTTTCTAGGGCAAAACTGTAATATCCGAGAAAATTGTTCAGATCGGTTAACTATAGCATATAGCTACCATACAAACTGAGCGATCGGAATCAAGTTCTTGTATGGAAAACTTTCACATTTGACAAGATATATTCACGAAATTTGGTATATATTATTTTCTAAGGCAACAATGTAATCTCCGAAGAAATTGTTCAGATCGGTTAACTATAGCATATAGCTGCCATACAAACTGAGCGATCGGAATCAAGTTCTTGTATGGACAACTTTCACATTTGACAAGATATATTCACGAAATTTGGTATATATTATTTTCTAAGGCAACAATGTAATCTACGAAGAAATTGTTCAGATCGGTTAACTATAGCATATAGCTGCCATACAAACTGAACGATCGGAATCAAGTTCTTGTATGGACAAGTTTCACATTTGACAAGATATATTCACGAAATTTGGTATATATTATTTTCTAAGGCAACAGTGTAATCTCCGAAGAAATTGTTCAGATCGGTTAACTATAACATATAGCTACCATACAAACTGAACGATCGGAATCAAGTTCTTGTATGGACAACTTTCACATTTGACAAGATATATTCACGAAATTTGGTATATATTATTTTCTAAGGCAACAATGTAATCTCCGAAGAAATTGTTCAGATCGGTTAACTATAGCATATAGCTGCCATACAAACTGAGCGATCGGAATCAAGTTCTTGTATGGACAACTTTCACATTTGACAAGATATATTCACGAAATTTGGTATATATTATTTTCTAAGGCAACAATGTAATCTCCGAAGAAATTGTTCAGATCGGTTAACTATAGCATATAGCTGCCATACAAACTGAGCGATCGGAATCAAGTTCTTGTGTGGACAACTTTCACATTTGACAAGATATATTCATGAAATTTGGTATAGATTATTTTTTAAGGTAACAATGTAATCTCTAAAAAACTTGTTCAGAACGGGTTACTATAGCATATGGCTTCCATACAAACTGGACACATAGTTACTAACAGAAATGCACCTGTGAAGGGTATTTAGCTTCGGTGCAACCGAAGTTAACGTTTTTTCTTGTTTTTTTTTTAATATGGTATTTTTTTTAATAAACTACGAAGTGTCCTTATTTTTTGTGTTTGCAAAATATCTGTAAAATTGAAAAAAAAAAAAAAATATTTTTAGTTTGTTCTTGACTAATTTGATTAGTTAATTGCCGTTGATTAATTTCATTAACTGCATACCACTGTCATTATTATTTTTCACATAACTATGGTCAGGTGACAAGGCGAGGTGAAATCCGGGTTACTGTCCGTCCATTTGCGCAAGCGATAACTTGAGCAAAAATTGAGATATCTTAATGAAATTTTGTATAAATATTTCATGAAACCAAAAGGTTGGCGTTGCGGATGGGCGTAATCAGATCAAAGTTATGTCCACAAAAACCATAAATCGTGTCAAAATTAAGATCCACTTCAAAATACAAAACTGGAATGTGGTACAAGGAATCGCATTAGGGATTCCGTTCACTAAGAGGTTTAATGTACATATCACACAGTCACTAAAACTACATCTATCAATCAAATTTGATTATGAAAAACCTTTTTGGCCTCTCCTCCGACAGTACGAAACCGAATTATAATCCCATTTACCTTCCATATAACAGTAATGTTGAAAACTACTTAAAGTCAATAATTCACTAAATAAATACGTCAAAAACATTAAATTTTACAACAAAAATGCTAGGAAAAGACTCGTGTTAATACATCCTCCTCCAAGTCCCATACTCCTAATATAAAGATTTTAGCATTAGTTAAGTAAACGAGAACTTAAGTTAATATAATCAGTCCCACCGTTAGTCCCAATATACCTGACATAGTGATTCCGCTGAATGAATGAAATTGGTCAATATCAATTATCTATCCCTAATATACTGGAAACCGAAACTATACCGATACTGATTCCGAAATAATTAGCAACTTTGATTAAGTTGATATCACATATGTATGCATAATATACCTAATTTGAGTTTGATTTTAATATAAATATCTGGGACAGGAAGCAAAATGTAGTAATGAAACTAAATGTTTTCTAAGATCTATAGTATATGTTAATAATATACCAAATATGATTGCAATCCATTCATTATAATACAATATTTGACATAGTTCACAAATATTCTAAGATGGATTCCAGCATACTAATAATCATTTACAATACTTTGTGCACAAAAAAGTAATCAGCTTTCTCGATTGAAATAATTTGAAAATCAAGTAGGCCATGATTTTCAAATAACTTGATTTAATTTCCAATTGCTCAATGTAATAGCAGCAATAATCACTTATACGCTTTATCAAACACTTTTTATAAGAAATGAGGTCTGTACGTTTCGAAGCACTATTTCTTTGTTCTCAAGCGAAATGTCTCAAGTTGGCTTAATTGAGCGTTACAAAGTACTTGAAAAATTGAAGGGGTTTGTGAAGCTTTGGAAGGAACTTATTAATGCACAAGAATGGGTATGACTTCTCGAAGCGGGACAGTAAAATATCCAGGGAAAATTCCTGTTTGGGGATGCGTCACATGCCAAGGTTTTGGTGAACTAATAAACTGCATGACAACGACATATTGTCGTGGACTTTTGCCATCAACATATAACTATGTGGTTTGTGGCAAGAAGACGAGATTCGGTAAATTACTATAACGTAGAACCTAAATTTTATACAACTCAAATCAAATATTTTTTAAACAGTGGTTACACCTCAGGAGGCAATGACCTAGGAGGGATATTTTTTTGAATCAATTCACGACAATTTTGAACCTATATTCACGACATACATACATTTATTATATATTCGTCCATAAAATTCATACATATATGCCCATGTACTCATACGACACAAGAATGTTAAATTAAAAAATATATATTGTTGATTTACATATAAGCGTAACTTTAGAGTTTAATGATAGCTGTTATAAATTATAGAATATTATTATGAAAAAATGTAATTGTACATGATTTCCCTAGTTTTTATTACAATTGATTACACATTACTAGTTCTTTAGATAAATTTAGTTAGCATGCAAAAATATATATTTTCAATTTAATAAACGATAATGTGATAAGCGGAATTCACTTCATCAGGACCTATTGTAAGTGAATCGTTTTGAATATGTTTTCAATGACGTGCGAGCAAAATTGAACTCAAACTCAGCGTTTCTAGTACGAAAGGTTATGCGTAAAAAGTTACTTAGGATGCACCCAAAGATACGATTATATTAATGCTTGTTTTGTGAAATGCTTTTATCGACTGCAAAATTTTATGGTATGCTATAATTATTCCAAATCCCACTTTTCATTCTGGTCTCCTTGATAACCTTATAATGAACTATTTTATATATCTATAGCTTTATCAAACTACTTTTGGTTTGAGTTAAAAGGTTTAGTTTTTAGTGTTTAATGTAAGACCAGAATTGCAAAATTATTGTCGTAATGTAGGTGTGAAAACCAATTATCAGTGAATAATGAATTAATAATAGTACATCGCACAAATAAATATATCCATACATACACATAAAAAATCCTTCAAAAGCATGAAACTTATAAAATAAACTAATTTTCAAACGTTAAGCGTTATAAAGTGCCCCTTTTTGTTAACAGATAATTCACAAAACAAAATCTCTATTTTTCCACAATTTGGTAAAATTATCTACAAATCATGAATTAAAGTTCAGCGTGTAAGAAAGCTGATTAATAATCAAAACAAATAGAGCAAGAAGCCAAGAACCATGTTACGATATCAATACATATAAAACAGACATCGCAGCAATAATAGCTTTCGATCATACCTACATAACACAAATAACTTAAGGTACACAAAACCTGAAAACGTGGCTTTAATTAGTGCTTAATCATCACTACTACTCATTTTGAATAAGACCTTAACAAAAATAAATCCAAATCTTGGCAAAGGTACCATTTTTAAGCACCAATTTAAGAGTTATCAATAAAAAGTAAATAATGAAAGAATAACATATTTTGCGAGTTTTTCAACACACAAAATCCAAAACTAAATACATTTATGAAAAAATATATAAAAAAGGTTTCGAAAAAGCCTAGTTTTAAAAATTCGATATGAGGTGTAATGACACGATTACAAAGACTGTGTGTATATGATTGCAACATTGATAAGGGGAATTATATTTCAGTTATTGAATTATGCTTTTAAGTACCGAAGTCAAACTTCAGGAAACAAATTTTTGTTCTATAAACGACGGACTGTACCTTCGTCTCGGTGTAGATTCTCGAGTTGCGAGTACAATAGGTGACATTCCAGGGGTTAGGGATGTTGCTGCTGTTGCGGCTCCAGCCGGCATTGGTGCTATCGCAGACGCTCCAATTGGTGCGCCGACAAAAGGCCAAGTAACTGGCAAACGGTATCCTTGCAATACAGTTAATAAATTACGATTTTTTGTTGCGAATTTTAATTAAAATAATCAATAATTTTATTGCCCATAACTGCACAGAAAATTTTTTATAATTTATTGATAAAAAAGGATTTAAAACAATTTTCTGCAACATAGCAGTGCGAATTATACATATGTACTATATTACCATAGATAAATATTTTTCTTGAACCAGAGCATGATTAATTAACTATTTACATTTTTATTATAGACAAGGTACTTTCCAAAGTAAACAGGACTTAAAAAAAACAGATCAAATGGGTTTTTCGGCAAAATCAATTTATTTTATTCAAAATAGTATGTTTCAGTCTGCTTCAATACAGCTTTTTGCACGGTCCAAAAGCATGTCGAACGAGTGTTTTAGCTCGTTGGCCGCCAGTATGCCGGTACAAGCCTTTTGAATGGCTTCTACGTCTGTATAACGTTTTTCTTTCATGGACAAATGCATTTTTCCGAAAAGGAAGAGGACTCACGGTGCCATATCAGATGAATACGATGAGTGGTTAATGCTTAAAATGTGATTTTTGGTCAAATAATCGGTCACAAGCGTCGGTTGAATGTTGGATTCTGAGCAATTTTTGGTCGTCAGTCAATTTGTGTGGAACAAACCAGGCACACACCTTTCGTAAGACCAAATGTTCAGTCAAAATGCGATAAATCGATGATTTGGAGATGTTCAATTCCATTCCCATAAATTTCAATGACGATTTCGGCTGATTTTGGATGAATTCACGCACAGTTTCGATAGAATTCCCGGTGATCACGGATTTTGATTGGCCCACATGTTGATCGTCATTTAAGTCCTCAGGACCATTTTGAAGACGTTTAAACCACTCGTGCACTTTCCTACGGGAAAGGCAATCATCGCTATAAACTTGTTTCATCAATTGAAACGTTTCGGTAAAAGCTTTACCAATAAAACCAAAGTTAATGTTGGCTCTTTGTTCGAAACTCATTTTCGCACCAATAACACAAACATACTGACACTTAAAATGCAATAACTACACTTACAATCGACGAAATGTCATGAAATTCTCACTGGACAATCGATAAAGATAGCAGATCCTAACGACATGTATGTATATCAAATACGAAGCAAACATTCAGTAGAAATATACATATGCATTCAATCATTACATGGTTAAGATATGCATACGCACATCATACAAAAAGTTTTAACTCATTTATTTGAAGTGAATGCCTAAAGTTGTATGGGCATATCACATGTTGTTGCCATTTTTCTATGTTCATACATATTTATAGTGAAATTACTCGAATTATTATGAAATTGTGCTGAACAGAAAAGTTATTTTTAATGATTCGATACTATTACCAGATATACTATTTATTCATGTTTTTATACTTTTATTCTTATTTTTTTTTTTTGCATATGCTAATTCCTATTATTTTTCAATAATCATATTTTAGAAACCAAAACAGTTTTGAAGTTTTTTTGTTATGTAAAATACATACATACACAGAAGTGTACATACATATTACATAGTTAACATTTACATTTGTACATATGTACGTGGTAAAGAGTGGGACATATAAAATTTTAAATTTAAAAAGTCAATAAAAAAGAAACGGCTTGATATTTTTCAAAGGTCTAAATTTCTTTAAAAGGCTGTTTTATGAAATTTATTTGTGGAAAACAATTTCGTGCAAATGACCACCACGGCTGAGTTTACAGTAGCTTATCCGATCCACCTAATTTTGGAGTACTTTCTCGATGGTTTCAGGCCTTATGGCAGCTACAGCAGCTTGAATCTCGTACTTTAGATCTTTAATTGTTTCTGGATGGTTGGCGTAACATTTATCTTTAACAGATCCCCACAGAAAATAGTCCAACGGAGTTAAATCGCAGCTTCTGGGAGGCCAATTCACATCACCTCTTTTGCTGATTATGCGATTTTCGAAGATAGGACGTAAAAGATTGAGTGTAGCGTTTGGTGTATGGCACGTAGCGCCGTCCTGTATCCCAAATGCGACAATTCTGCTTGTTAACGTAACCATAGAGGTGGAAATGAGCCTCGTCCGAAAAGATGATTTTTCGGTAAAATTGACCATCCTCGGTTTTTTCTTTTTTGTCAATATATCTCAGTTTTCTTCTAGTGAATAGCGACCCAGTTCGTAAATTTTAAAATTTTTACTGAATATCTGTCACTTTCCGAATGGTATTTGACGTTTTCAATGTCGAAATATAGATAATTCAAATTTAAAACGTTAGATGGCCCACCCTTTACATTTAGTAGTGAATGAATAATATAAAAATGAGTAAATGTCAAAAATTAAATGTACTTGGAAACATTAAATGACAAAACGGTCAGATAATTTCTTTATGTGTATGTACTATTAAATTTTGATATACATACCATAAGCCTACTATTTATAACCATAAAACCACGATAGGATTACATACTAAAAGCAGCAGAAACAAATTAATGAAACAACTAAAATTTTGCAAGAGTATGTGTTTTATAGATATCGAAAACTTATTGAAATATTATTAGAATACCCTATTTTAGACATCTATCATACACTCGTCTTTCTTATCCACGTGAATATTGTAGGGATATTAAGGTGAATGCTTATTAGCCTAATTCTATCGGTTCATTGTCCCATTGCAAGAGAAATTGGTTCTCAAATGTATATACATATACTCATTCTATCTTCAACGCCATGTAATACATACAACACAACAATTGTATCTCATTTATCATAATTCATCCATATGTTATATGACGGAAATACCGTCAATTTCTATGTGCTCTAATTTGTTGAAACATATTCAGTGCCAGGCATGGCTACTGTGACGAGCACATATGTAAATTAGGAGTTATTTTTCTAAATAATTCTATTTTATGATTAACATCACGAAAAAATTTTTTTATTTTTTTTAAAGAGCTCTCATTAATTTTATCTTCTAGTACTGTTTATATGTGAATAAAAGAGATCATAGATCATTTGAATATTCTCAGCGCCGAAAATCGAATGTAATATGGATATTTTTAATTCACAACTGTTGCAATTGATTTACATATACCAACATACGAAAAAATCTCATTAAAAATTGTTACACAAAATATAAGGTTTCAGATTTGCTTACCTTCTGGCCATTGAACACACACTATTGAAAGAAAATTTCGTTTAAGATTCATAATTGTCGTTGTTGATCGGTTGCATGGTAAAAGGTGTTGATAATTACAGCAAGTATGGAACCATATAAAATGAAAGAAAAATTACAATATTTAGTTGGAAAAATAACAAGCAGAATAGAAGTTTAGTTAATACGAGAATGCCTAAAAATCACATTTTTTTTTCTATAATATAGAGCAAACGAGTATTATGTACATATATGTATGTATATGCTAAGATACCTATGTATATAAATGCAATTATATTTTCATAAACGAGCATATAAACATACCCCGAACTACTAATTTACATATACTTTCTCTGTTACCAATTTAAAAATGAATTAAGTAACATGCGATTATGAAGATGCAATCACAATAAGATTATATTAATATGTGCAATTCAAGATATATATATATATATATATATATAATATATATATATTTTATTGGTTTTTTAAAAATAATTCTTTTACCAATTCTACAATTTATATTTTTTAATAGGCTTGTTCTCGAAAACAAATTGTCCAATTAAGACTACATATCTAATAATCAAAAAACTTAATGAAATACCGAGCAATAACTGATACGCTCACAATAAAGTTATATTAATATGTACATATGTGCAATTCAAGATTGATTTTATACAATTTATGACGTAAATAGAACTTAAAGTTGTCGAATATAGCAAGGTACGTAACAACAGTATGGCATGTGTACGCTTTTAATCCAATTGAATGCATTTTTATTAGATATCTTAGTGTAATATTTGTATTAATATATTTACACTTTTATATAATAGTTTGTGGATACAATAAAACAATTTTTGTGATTAGTATTATCGCATCGCATATACATACATACTACGTTCTAATTATTTAAGCCACACTCCTACTTGTACATATACACATGTGCATATGTATGTAACGAATGCGTATTGATTGGATCATGCCACATGACAAATATCTTAATATTGTCATTTTGTAAGCAGTTATTAATTTTAAAAATGTTCAGAATTAAGTTTCGCAATAATTGTTAAATTATGTAAATAAATATTAATAAAAGAGAATAACTTGATTTTAATGTAATAATAGAAATATATGTACATTCGTTAACTCAATAAACATAAATACTAATGATTTATATACATAAATTTTGGCATTTTTATTTTCTCCTTCTAAAGTATTGAAATTTGAGCAGTCTAATGTAAAGCAAGTAACAGAGGTTCAAGTTCAATGAAAATTTTATACTCTCGCAATTTGCAAAAGTTAGGGGCGTAAAAATACTTTCAGGTGTATCAAAACTTCACATTCAACAATTAAGGAAGGACTAAGTTCGGGTGCAGCCCAACATTTTATACCCTTGCAACTAGCAGGAATCAAAACCAAGGAAATAGCAGAAGGTGTAAAACGTCAACCAGAGTATCAGAATCCAAGCAATTTTATATATGCATATACTATATATTGGGTAGTCGAAAAATTGTTTTCGTATTTTGTCAACATATAGTATGTCGTTGCAGTCGTATATCTCCACTGCTACCAATCACATTATTTCAGATTGAAAGGTGAGATTTCAAGCTTCATTTAACAAAAAATTAAATTCGGGAAGTTGAAAAAAAAGTAACAGCGTCAAAAATGGGTGAAAGCAATATAAACAATTAAAGAAGGGCTAAGTTCGGGTGCAACCGAACATTTTATACTCTTGCAATTTGCAAAAATCAAAGCCGGGGAAATACTTTAAGGTGTAAAACCAATCATATAGAGTAAAGTCAACCGGATGTTCGTAAATCCCGATATTAGTTATATAAGGACTAGGCCAACTTTTTGCTCAAATTTAATTTTTGGCACAAAGATACACTGTTATGTGTAAAACACGCTCTCTTATTCCCATTGAGATAACTCACATATTGGCAGATATATGCGGTACAAAGTCACCCGGAAGTTCGACGTTTTTGATCAAAAGTCAACTATAGGTACCGAGGTCTAAATAATCGGCACCTAGGGTCTTCAAAAGTTTCATCAAGATATCTCAATTTTTACTCAAGTTACAGCTTGCACGGACGGTCAGACAGACAGTCAACCGGTTTTAACTTTTCTCGACACCCTGACCATTTATATATACATAACCCTATATCTATCTCGATTAGCTTGAGGTGATACATGCAACCGTGCACAAAACTATAGTCCTCTGTAGCAACTGGTTGCAAGAGTATAAAAAGGGAAGAATGCCACGCAAGACACCAATGTAATATGTGAAGTTTACGGAGGCGATGCTGCATCAGCTCGCTCGCTTCCGTTCTGGAAATTTCGAAATTTCGATTTCTAAAATGTGGTCGACCAAAAAGGTACATATTTGTTTATTTATTTATTATTATAAATATAAAAAAGGGTTGAAGTTTGATTAGAAATACGAGCAGACTTTTTCGACTACTAATATAACTTATACACTGATCGACATATTCGACATAAGGTTTGTTAGAAAACCGAAAACTATTACATATAGTACATGAAAGTTTTTATATTTTTGCTAGGAACACTTACTAATACTTTGCCACATAATAAAAAAAAATCCCTAGGTTTCATAAAGTACCTCACATACACACACCAATAATATGAAGTAAAGTCAGCCGGATGTTTGAAAATCCTGATATTAGTTATACAGGGCTAGACACGTTTTCGCCCAATTTATTTTAGGCACAAATATGCACTGTTATGAGTAAAACACGCTCTCTCATAAAATATTTATATTAGGTATATGGCCCGAATCAATCCATTTTTGATGCACCGAGATACTATTTATTATCAGGAAAAGACTCTGTCTGAATTTCAATTGTATACATTGATATATTTTTAGTCAAAAGTCATCAAGAGATACTGGGATCCATATATTCGGTATCTAGGGGCTTTAAAAGTTTTGGTTAGATTTGGACAATTTTAGGTGGCACACTCTAAAAACATTATTCGTGCTAAGTGTTATTCTGTTATATTAATTGCTTCTTGATTTGTGTACTGGAAAGTGAACAAATCAAATGAAATTTAAATGATTGTAGTTCGATTTTGCCAATTTTCGCACTGTGACATAGGGATGTGAGAAGAAAGCCACGAACTAAAGTTTGTCGAAATCGATCGGGTGGATCCCGAGATATGAGATTTCACCAAAAAATGGGCGGTGCCACACTCATCGTCCAATTTTCCACCGGTGCCCATAAAGCCCTCTTACACCATTTTGCAGATAAAATTGTATGTATCTGGCGTATTTAGTTACTGATTTATTGCGCTTTAAGTAGTTTTCTAGTCATCCTGATCAATAACTCGAAAAATTTCATGAACACAATGTATAACCGGATACGAGTATGTTCAACTGACCGGAAACGGACACTATTTTGATAATATTTCGTTCAAATAAGCCCAGATAAACGGACAATATTTCATAAAATGTGTGAAGAAAATTGTGTACAATTTATAAGTAGTTTCCTATTTTTTCAATTCATACATATTTATTTTTGGTCTTTTGTGACAGTTGTTTCTAAAGACAATACGTAAAATGATCATAGCATAGTATAGTAAAAATACATTTAGAGCTCACACTGCGACGGTGGGTGTCCGGTTATGAGGAATTTCACTGTATACAAGGATAAATATAAAATGAATGAATTAGATGGAATTTAAAATTTTCTTACATGAAAAGTAGGCGTGGTTTTATTTCGATTTCATCCATTTTCATACTAGGAGATAGAAATGACAATATAATGTTATTTACCGAATTTAGTTGAAATGGGTGGACTGTGACAAGCTCATTGTCCAATTTTGTCACGGGCTCTTATGAGGCTCTTGAGTAACATACAAAATGAGAAGTTGAATGCATATGATGTATTTGCTTAGTGATTTATGGTGTATTAAGTAGTTTTCAACATAATGGTATATGGGGAGTGGGCGTGGTTGTCATGTTTTCAAATTTTTTCTGACTATTTTCTGGTATTATGGTTCGAATGACTTCCTTTCTAGCTATAGTGGTTTCTGAGATATTATACCTATTAGAGCGCCTGGCTTGCAGGGAAGGACGGACGGTAACTGCGAATTCAACTTATCTCGTCATCCCGATCATTTCTATATATAGGTGAAAAAAAAATTATAACACTATGTAGCAACATATTGCAAAAGTACAAATATTAAGGTTCCATGCAAATTTGTAGTTTATATCATAAGCATTCCGTAATGAATTGGGTATGTAACTTTTTCTGTAACTTAATACATAACTTTGCCTTTTCCCCAAATGCAAAATAAATCACTAGAAAAATAAAAAAATATATATATATATATTCAAACATGCTCTGTTTTTCGTTTTTTTACTGCTTTACTATCGGCTCGATATATCTTACAAAATTTGAAAACATCTAAGCAACTTTGTTAGAAATGCATACATAGTATGTACCAAACATGCATATTGTTTCAGAAAATAATATAATTGTTTTGAATATTTTTTCTTTACATCTTTTTCCATTTTTGTTATAGTGTTATTTACAAGTTTTTGAACTAAAAGACAAAATATTAGGTTATTCAAGTTAACTCATAAAATTTCTGCTCACCTAGAGCTGGGGCCGGTACGGCACCGTCTTTTGTCAGTACAACTGTGTATGATTCAAAAACAAGAATATTTAATATAAATTCATTTCAGCTTAAAAATATATGTTGTAGGTTAGTAAACAAGCTAAAACATAAACGAACTTATTTTTTTAAACGATATACTTATATATTTAACAATTCATCCGTTGAAATATGCCTAAGTTGTAAAGAACAATATCAATAAATTAATAATAAAACATACTTTAATTTACTATCGAACTTTACGAGCCAATGATGAATGAAACATTCATATAGTGTGACTTTATTTTATATGTATAACACTTGAAATAATAAGCAGATGCGAGAAAGAGCATGATTTTATTATAATTCTGGAATACACTAAAGACTCGAATAAATTGTTTTTATTATTTTCTTTGGTTTTAAAGTAGATCTAAGCTAATAACTTTATGATCATAGATTTAGTAAATAAATAATTTGGTAAAATGGTGTAAGACCTTATGCGCAGGTAGGATGCTATTACTAGGAATAACCTATATATGAGAAATGACAGTCTAGTTGAATATCTATTTGGTACAAGACATATACTTTCAGTCAAACCATAATCGGTATTCTTTTCTTTTAACTTCCAACTCACTTCTTGCGTAAAATACTATGACGTCCTAAAGAGATACTTAGTTTTCAAATAGTTTTTATAGTATGAGCCCGTCTAAGGTCGCTGTAATCAAATTTTGTGTTTAACTCATTTTGTACGAGCTTTGATAACAGGATGCTCATTAGGTCATGTTCATGCTCTTGTTTATTTTTTTATACAGTTCTCATTATTGTTTGATAAATTAACTTTGGAAATAGTATCGAAAAACCTATATGCTTTGTTCTAGGTTAGGCAATTAAACGCATACATGTAAAAATTCCGTATACCAAAATATTAAGAAACTGCAAAGCTATAGGTTATTATTCAAGAATTTCGCAGCCTAACGTTATTACTTAGGAGCTTTAGAGCATAACGGATGGATAATTTAAAAATAAGATTTTATTTTCTTCAAAAAAAAACTTACCATTTGGAACAGCAGTTACTTTTTTGGTTTGTACTCGAGCTGTAGCGTTATTCACCTTATTAGTTGAAGTTGAAGATGTATAAGCAGACGTTTTCCAAAAATTGAAATTAAATTTTTGAAGAGTTATAGACGATATATTAGATTTAGACATATGCAATTTTAAAGAGTAAAAATATATCTTATCCATCTAGTGTTATTATTATTTTTGAGTAAGGCTACCTTAAATATACATTTGCTTACTTTGAGGAACGCTTCAATATTCAACAAAGTATACATCGCCCAGTTGGTGGCGTCCAATTTTCAATGATGTTTGCACTCAATAGTAATATTCCTGGTCATAGCTGAAATTTTGTATTATTTCTTTTTTCAAATGTTTACATTTATACGATAGCTGTATGGCGGATATGTGGGACATCCGCAGGCAAATATTCAATCAATGAAAAACATCAGCAGGATCACACACGCAACCAACAATACGTTTTCACAGTGCACTTACATATATACATACATAAATTTAAAAAAGTAAATTGATTAACGTTCAAATATCATATGCACTATGTAGGTATATTATTTTCACAAACAAAATTATCTATGCATGCACCCAAATACATTCAAATCTCTTTCATATATGTATATAAACACGTACATGGCATACATATGCACACTTTTATTTATCTATGGACCAGTATGTGTACTCGAGAACAACAACTTTGACCTGCCTCTTCATTAGCTTAAAGACATGGACGATTAATTGATAGCTTTCCTCGATTCGCGAAATCTTAAAGAGGTAAAAATCCAATTTGTATAATCAAATAGATGTATTCATTCACATAATCTTTTGAATTGTGTTTTATTAGATAACTTTGATATTTTTTGACAAGATTACTTACTACGTTCACAGCCATAGCCTAGAAATCAAAGGCTTGTACTTCGAAATCATTAAAGTACTTAACATAGAAATTGAGTGAATAGTTGAATTCAAATAATGTTTTCTGCTAAAACCTATTCCAACTATTGGGAGCTAATGGATTATTAACACTTCAGCAAAGGTTTTCTCTACTTTATAAAATTCAAAACAGTTGATATATTCAGTTTTTGCAGTTAGCCAAATTCGCTGTTTTATTATTGTATCAGTTGCTTCAGCTATTTTCATATTTACATATTTTGCCTTAATAAGAATACTTGCTCTCACTGGCATTTTCTAGTTTGTACAAAGGATTTTGTACGCCTAAAAGTGCACTTGTCTTCCATAAGTACACTTCACACCAAAGTAGGTTATGCCGTTGTTGTAAGTTGCGAGGCCAATGAATTGTATTGTGTTGCGTCCCGTTAGTCTGACAGAGACCACATGGCGTGGAACAGCGCATTTTCAAATAACGTCAACAGTAGTTCTAGTTCGCCATGTGTTAAACTACTTTAAGCGATTGTTTATGTTTATGGGGCGAAATTAAAAACATTCTTTCACTACGAATTTTACATCACAAATATAAATAAAATCTAATTCCGAAAAGCACAATATTAATTTCGCAGAATATATTATAATGCATGTAAGAGCATTATTTATTACTTACACATATGCAAATACATCTGCATTAAAAGATGACAAGTATCAGATAACTCTGCGCGTGAATCGGCTTAGTAATATCACGAACGACAAAGGCATTCCGGAAAGTGAAGGTTATTATTCGGCTAATAGCATAAAATTCGCATATAAAATTAAATCTAAAATATTTACAGTTTTAGTTTAATGGTTTATTACTGATAGTTTTAATTAGAGCGTTTATTAGATAAATTAATCCAATTGTTAAAAAATTAATTTGGTAGCAAAATTATCGGCAAATGCAATAAACCAAATGACAGAGATCCAGTGCTAGATGTAAAAAACGTAAATCGGATATAACTTTTGCATACTACATTAATTCGAAAATTGCAGGAAATCATTACAAAGCCAGTCAGTTCTCTTATTAAAAATACGTAACTAATTTGA
This sequence comes from Bactrocera zonata, assembly GCA_037783105.1. Classification (NCBI taxonomy): domain Eukaryota; kingdom Metazoa; phylum Arthropoda; class Insecta; order Diptera; family Tephritidae; genus Bactrocera; species Bactrocera zonata. Next base: position 190,724 of record JBAWJQ010004179.1, on the reverse strand, counting down.
AATCTCAAACTGATTCCTTATGAATATAATTATAGAAACTGCATAATTACAATAACTAATTAGCAGTGGTTTCTAACCATTATATTATATCTACTCTGATTTTTTTGTGAATTGCGCCGAAATTACGGGCGAAGTTTTTCCGAAGCTCGTAAATTAAAACTTTTCTTCCTTTTTATTCCAAAGTATAAAAATATGACAGAATTGCCTCTTCTAAATTACTAAATGATACACTAATTTAAATTAAGAAAACCAATATTTAGACAAATACTTGACTAAAGAATTGTTCAAACCTAATGCAACCCCGCCTATTCAATGGACATAGAACATACAGGGGTGTTGTGGAATCTGATAGTTGTCGGAATCAGAATTGAAACCGATTAAAAAAAGCAGTAGGTGTCATGAATTCAGATATTATTGGTTTGATATTCGAAACAGAATTTGTGTCGGTTTTGGGTGTCACGGAAACCAATTTTATCGGTTTTGCTGTCAGAAACAAATCAAGAAGATAGTCGCACACAGATTTGAAATGCCAATTAAAAAATCAAGTTATTTTATTGTTACGAATTAATTTATCTTTATTTCTATAGGAAAAACATAAGAATAAAACACGAAATGTCTTAATTATTGAGTTTTTGAAAAAAAATGCCGATATTTAAGAGCTTAAGGCTCCCCTTTTTTAGAGGCTTAAAATAATTGATTAAAGCGAAATTTCTAGGATTTATAGTTATATATTTAAACATCATCCGCAGATTTTTTTGATACGAAATCTTTTACATTTGTCTTTGAAAAGCAATTACCAGATGCTTAGCGTACGTGCATATGCCAGACGGCGGACACGATGCAGGTCGCGATTTCTATCGGAAACAAAAAAATCAAAGAGATTCATATTTTTTAATAACTTATGTTCAAGTTAAACTGAGAAAATATAAAATAAAAAGTGTAAAATTTTTTAAAATTTGAAAAAAAGCAGATTTTGGTATAAAAAAATTTTACTTTAAATATAAGTATGTTCAAACTTAACTTTTCTTAGTTTGTTTTTAGTTTAAATAGAAAATAATTTAACGTTCAGTTTTTTTTCTATCCTGCCCGCCAATTAAGAAAAATCGTAAAAATGAAAAAACGAAATTTAACACCCAAATGCGTCTTTATTCATTCAATAAATATAATCTCTTAAAATCTTTCTTTAATTCGGAACTCATTAACAACTTTAATAGGATTGCTTGTATGTATTCATTTGCAAGTTTTGTCACATTAGTAAACAGATGGTTCGAATATTGGTTTTGCGTATGTTCGAAAAGATGAAAATCCAATCAGATTCTGTGGCACCATTTAAAATCAAAAATGGTTTGCAATTCTGACAGCTAAGCAATTCTGTCTTGGATTCCACAACACCCCTGATAGTTACATAGCCTCTCATGTTTCTTAGATAAGGAGTTTTAGATATATCAAACGGTTGAAGTATTAGTTTGTAGATGCAATGGAATAAAGAACGTGAGGGTATTTGAAGATTCAAAGGCTACAGAGCTTCTTTCCCAGAATAAATAACTTCTTTTATTACTAATTGTCTTTTGGGACATTGGCTGCTAACAAAAAGCAAATCTTAAGAATCATACTCAAATTTGGTTTTTTATGGAATATGGAATGGGGGTTACTAACCGAATATTTGAGAGTTTTACCTATTATAAAAATCTTATCGTGCCTAGTTAATTCTACATAATTTTTCATTTAACAACGATAATTCAGATTACGCATTATAAAAAGGACCGTTTTGCAGTAAGTACCTCAAAGTAAGCAAATTTTTAATTAATTAAATACTAAATTAATTGTTATTTTCATATGAATTGTTACACAAGACTGTGATCAATAATATCCGCATACTGATAAAGTAGTTATACATAGTGAATACGTACAAAAATGCAATAAATTTATTTAAATGCAATACTAATAGTATATGGTACATACATTCATATATATGTATATATAAGTAGTTTATTATTTATATTTCTGACTTTGGGCACTTTTCGTGTGATCTAGAAAAATTTGGCATAATTTTATTAGAATATTCAATTTCAAAATATTCTGTGTGCGTTTTTTTTTTTTTTTTATTTCAAACATTTTTAAAACTTTAACAATGTTTGATATCACTACAACTAGTTTCAAAACTAACGAGCAGTTTGATTTGAATAACTTAAAAACAAACATAGAAATTAATAGTAATATTCATACATAGATGGTAAATAATTAATTCCTTTATATTTTAGCTTCCAACTAAGCTATGTGGTCTTTTTCGACATAATCGACTAGAGCGGCATGTGTCTAAAAGAAGATTTCTCGCCTCCTCGTTCACATGTGCATTAAGCCTTTTGTGGGGGGCATCTGCCTGACTCCTTATTTCTTCGGCGACTGTATTCATCCTTAGGTCTCGATGAATATCCGCATTTCTGCAGTACCAGGGAGCATTTACAATGCCTCTTAGCACCTTGTTTTGAAAACGTTGTATAATATTAATACTGCCATCATTGGCACACCCCCACAGTTGCGCACCATATGATCATACCGGCTTGATTATTTGTTTATAAAGAAGTAATTTGTTGTATATGGACAGGTTTGACGTTCGCCCAATTAGCCATTTCATTTTCGACAATTTCAGATTAAGTTCAATCCTTTTTATTTTGATATGCTCTTTCCAACGTAATCTAGCATCAAGCGTGATGCCGAGATATTTAGCTGTATTTGCGTATGGTATGCATACATCTAGAATACTTATAGGTTGATAAGTGATTCTTTTGTTTGTAAAATTTACATGAACCGATTTGCCACCATTTAGTTTTATTCTCCATTTTTTAGTCCAACTTACTATAGAGTTAATCGCATGTTGCAGCTTTAGAGCAGCTTTTTCTGCTGTTTTTTCGACGCATGGTATTGCGGTGTCATCAGCAAAAGTGGCAGTCACACTGTTTGGTGCTAACGGTAAGTCTCTTGTATACAGAATATATAAAAGTCGACCTAAGATACTTCTCTGAGGAACTCCTGCTTCAATTCCTTGTTTCATTTCCTTGTTTTACACGGAAAAATCTCATGGTGATATACGATTCAAAAAGAGCACAATACTCAACCGGAAGACATGATTTTAGTTTTTGCATAAGGCCTTCGTGCCATACTTTGTCAATCGCTTGTGCAACGTCAAGGAATACAGCTGAGCATACGTTTCCCTCCTCAAGGGATTTTTCTATTTCTGATGTTATTCTGTGAATTTGTTCTATTGTTGAATGCTTATTTCTAAAACCGAACTGATGCGATGGGATTAACTGCTTTTCGTCGATTATAGATTTTAATCTTAAATAAATTAATTTTTCACAAAATTTTGAGATTTGTGGAAGTAGTGAAATTGGTCTATATGACGAGACTACGTGAGGATCCTTTCCTGGCTTAGGAACCATAACAACTTTGGCAACTTTCCAAAGGCTTGGAAAATGTGTCAGATGGATTGCTGTATTGTAAAGATAGGTGGGCTTCCGTAAACATTTGTATGGTAACTGCTTTAACACTTCAGCTATAATTAAATCGAAGCCAGCTGCTTTCTTAACTTTAAGCTTTTTAATTTCACTTTTAAGTTCACAAATGGTGATTGCTGGGATTGTTGCATGATCCTGTTGAATACTACTGAGGAATGCGATTTCACTATCCTCGTTTGGACGAAAAATTTCAGCTAGGTGTTTTTCAAATGCATTAGCTTTATCACAATCACTTCTAGCCCATGTATTGGAAGCAACTTTTAGTGGTGCAACGTGACTTATTGGACGTTTCAGATACGTGTGCGTTGTTGTTCGTATGGTCTGCAGTAATTAAAGCTAAACTCTATAAAAAGTGAGATAAACAGTATACATTTTCCTTTTGACGCGGAATGACAGAATCACAATGTATCAGCCTACAACTTAAATATTTTATACATTTTCATTATTCGCTCGTGCTTCGAAATTTCAACCACACAGGATCAATTTTCTATTGTTGGCCAAGAAATATAAATAGCAATCTTCGTATACATACACATATATGAGTTATAAAGGTATATTATAAATAAAATTAAAATTCAATCGACTGTTAATGTATGGTTAAAATAATCATACAGCATGCACCCACCTCGATTTTACGTCCCTCAACCACAGTGCCGTGAAGACGTTCGCGAGCTCGTTCAGCGTCGTTGCTATTTGCGAACGTTACAAAGCCAAAGCCCTATTATATGACACATGAAGCACCATAAATACACATGATAGTGTGCCACATGCCACATAATAGTAGAAAGGCAACATTGTGCATTCAGTATATTGCAGCATCGTATTATCAACACATCACCAGCAAATTGTAATCGCAACCACATGCAATCGGACAAGAATTATAGTATATATTGTAAAAAAAAAGAAATATATATATTTTAAATTACAGTCATTCAAAACAATTAAGGGAAATAAAATCAGATTCCAATAAAACCGTATACATACATATTATAGTATTTCTAAGCTATTTCACTTCTAATTTATTGGGGATTGGGTGTGTCATGCAAAAGTGTTCATTCATTTTCCTTCGGTTACCACGTTCAAACTTTCCTTTTTTTCCCTGCACTTCCTGATCTTTCCAAGTTAAAGAAGAATTCAATTGATTAAAAAATGTGAAAATAATACTTTGGCTACATTCTATTGTTCATGTATTAATAGTCATATGACGATATCTACGAAATTACGTTGTAACTAATTCGGAAGCGAAGAGTTCTGGTAAGATTCATTTTCCTGTTTAAGATTTTCTTACAAGTCTTCGTTGTTACTCAGGTTATAAAAAGGGAAATAGAAACATATCTAGCTAATTAGTAATACATATTATATATAGTATATGTAGAAAGAATTGAAGTATTTACAATTCAAGTGACAAAAAGCGTTAAAATTTAACTCAATAAACAAAATAGTTTTATTAAATATGTTAATTCCTGTTACAAATCATTAAGAGCAACACTTTCAAATATGGTTTATTTAAAATTATATCTTTTTTTATAATGCGTTGGTTTGTTTATTGGCAATACATAGATACAAATGATAGATTTGAATATTGTAATAAAGGCGGCCCTCACAATTTATCTCTGCAGAGAATGTGGTCATGTTGATTAATGATTTTAAATCTTTTATTGCGGATAGGATTGGGAGGAAGAAGAAGGTCAATCTAATGTATTATGGTAATACCATCATATTCAGACATACACACTCTATTTATAAGATACTCGTAAAAATGTCCTCACCTTACTGCCGCGTTCATTGAAAATGATTTCCACATCCAATATAGTTCCAAATTGCTGCTTTGATTACAGATGATTCATTTGTGAATTTCGATTGTGATTGAATTCCGTAATGCCCAATTATGGAGATTATAAAGTAATACATAAAATAAATATAAGTTTTCTCTAGCGGTAAGTAAGTGAGGTATGCATAAAGTATATAGCGGTTTGAATAAAATATGATAGTTAACTCACCCCAAACATAGCGCGTAGGTCAGGATCACGGAATCGAAATGGAATATTCGAAACGTGTAAACGTTTCGGTTGATTTTTGGAATCAATAATAGTTTGTTGTTGTTGCTGTTGATTTAATGGAACTAGGGCCGAAGTGAGACTAGTGGCAACTGGAGTCGATGATACGGCAGAGGTCATGATTCCACCACTTGTGCCAACACCAGCCGCGTTGAGGCAGGCGATGACCTGAGAAGTGCTCGCTCCGCTTACCAATGGCGACACCACCGATCCAGAGTCAACTGAGCCGGGAACCATCTGTGGGGTGGACATAATAGTAGGTAACAAACCAGTGTTGGCGACATTGGCAGTAGTGCTTGTTGAGACTAGTGCTCCGGAAGCAACTGACGTAGAGGTGGTAGAGGTTGCCGCAGTGCCGACAGCGACTGGACTGCCTCCCATTCCAGTAATAAGCTGTTGTTGGTGGGTGCTTCCTAGCAAATCATCTGAGTTTCCAGGTGTGATGGTAGGTGAGGATATGGAGGCGCCATTGGCGGTAGTGGCTATGTCCCCTGATGAGACTACTCCACTAGCTACACTGTTTCCGTTTACAGGTTGGTTCTGATTACTTATGCAACTATTTGTACTGTTGCTAGTCGTGGCTGTGACTGTAGATCCAACTGTTCCAGAATTGTTGGAAATCGCCGTAATAGTGCTGCTTCCACCACCGGACCCTCCATTTGCATTGCATTGTTGTTGTTGTTGTTGCTGAGTAGCATTCAGCTCAGGATCATTTTGGATCAATACTGAAGACTAAAGGGAGGGAAATATAAGAAAAATATACATATTATTAATACTTTGTGCACCTTTTGAAATTTAGCATCTGTTATGTCGGCGGAAAAGTGGAATTATTTTATTTTATTGAAGTATAAAATATGTTTTCGTTTCAACTTGCATGCATCTTTATAAAACAAACGCTAAACTTGATGCTAACTATTAGTGAGAAGTTACTTATCTTCTATAAGATTTGACATAAGTACTTGAAATTAAGGTAATTAAAAAAAATACTTTCTTCTTGATGGTACTCGATCAAAAATTAACTGTAGACACCGGTATTTTATAGAAGTTTAAATTACATTTACAAATTATTTATAAAAAGTATGAACGTCCGGAAATATTGTAGTTTGAAAGCTGAAGTCTATTTATGAATCATTATGAGGAATCTGAAAATCCGACAAGTTGCACCTATAATAGCTTTTTAGTTATTTATTACACACAATTTTCAGCATTAATAGATTTATGTTCAGCAGACTCAGACCTTGGAGAGACCTTTTGAACTGACTGGTTATCCCAAGCTTAATTGTGTAAATAAAGGATGATGGAGTTATGTGTAGAGGTACATTCAAGTGAGAAAAGTTCTCTGAGCGCCATTTACTTGGGAGTGGCCAGAAAAGGTTCTTCTACATATAGTTCAAGCAGTTCACGACTTCCGGTCTTAGACCAAGTAAACTCTGGATAGCCACCATCTGACATCACCGACCTTTAAGAAGTGCGATGGACGGGACAAAGATTGAGACGAGGGGCTCCTTGTGGCATTCACTACAGTGTACATATAAAGGAGCACAAATTCGGTGTAGGGGTCTTAGTAGAAGAGAGACTCTGTCGCCGAGTACTGGCATTCACCCCGGTGGCCTAGCCACAATCCACATTAAAGCGATGTTTTTTAATATATTGCTGGTTTGCGCCCACACCTCGACGGAAGGGAGGTACGATGTGACCGGAGATGTTTTCTACGAGCTCTTGGAGCGCACCTACGAAAGTTGCCCCCGCCACGATGTCAAAATCATGCTTGGCGATTTAACACCAGGGTGGAAATAGAAGGTACCTTTGGCGCAACGGTCGGTTAATTCAGCCATGATGAAACATCACCAAATGGGTTGATGCTGATCGCCTTCACCGGTATCCGAAAAAGGTTATCTGTAGTACTAGATTCCAGCATAGGATAATTCATCGAGCTACATGGCTGTCTCCGGATCGAAAAGCCACTAATCAGTTCGATCATGTTGTAATAAACGGAAGACATATATCTAGTGTTTTAGACATGCGCACGCTCCGAGGTCCTAACATTGCCGAACGATTTTCTACTCAACTTGCACTCCTGCTCTCTGAGAGCACTCGTCTGCAGCTCGGTACGTTACAATCGACCACAGCACGTGCGATAAATATCGATAGTTGAAAATGGAAGCGAGATGCATTTGCAAACAAAAAAAGAGAGAGTCCAAAATGTGTGACTACGAAGAGCTTGACAAGCTGGCCGACAGGGGTAATGCGCGAAAAAATTCGGCGACTAATAGTAGGTTTCAAGACCAGAGTATACTCTTGTAGAACTCCCAGAGGTGATATAGTGACTGAGGATTGGGAAGCACCCCTCCCAGCCGTTCGATACCAAACAAGGTTCAAGACGGGGCGACTCCCTATCGAGCGACTGCTTCAATTTTCTGCAGGAGAGAATAATTCGATCATTGGTCTCAACAGCCGCGCTGTTAGTTATGCTTTTTCCAGACTGGATAAACAAGCGAAGCAAATGGACAAGACGAAACATCTCCTGCCTCAACAAATAATCATCGCATTCGTCAATTTTGAAAGGCATAACTTCGAATTAAGAGATTGCGGCTACGCTGGCTAGGTCATTTCGTCCGCTTGAATGAAAAACACTCCAGCTCTGAAAGTATTCGATGAAGTACCCGCCGGGAGAAGCAGAGGAAGAAGAAGAGGACCTCCACTCCGTTGGAGAGATCAGGTGGAGAAGGACCGAGACCGTGACAGTTCGATACTTCGCAGAAATTCTTTTCATGGTTGCAATAGCGCTCGGTTTCATTATTTCGGAATTTTGAATTATATTATACATTTTTTGTATGTAATATGTAAATACACGAATGTAAATATTCACAATATGATATAATAGCTGAAAAAGGATAGAATTTAGCTAATTAAAAATACTTTTGTGTAACGCGTACTTGTGATTTAACAAATATTGGTGTAATTTGTTCTCTTTGAGTGAAGTTCAACAATATTATTTAACGACTGGAGCACGTTTCTTATGAAAAATTAGCATCGTTTGTTTTAGACGTAAATTTGTTTTTGTGCCTAAGTATATAATATTGACGATTCGGTGGAACGTCAAATATATAAAAGTGTTTACATAAATCAGGAAAATGTTATAATTAAAGAATATGTGGAAATGATTTGAGTTGTTTTGTTAGCATGCTTTAGGCTGCCAAATAAACGTTCTATGAACAGCGGAAACCTCAAAGAAAATTAATGTGGTACATATTTTAATCGTTTTTATATTATTTTATGTCTCAAAATTACATGCAAACTTAAAAAAAAACATGGAGGGGCTAGTATGTTACATATGTAAAAATTGAGAAGCTCTCAATCTAAAACTGAACATCGCACATAAAATTACGGAATTAATTAAAAATCAAAACTGCAAATGAATTGGACAAAACATTGGAAAGCAACGAACTTTTCACTTTACAGAAAATGATGTATATACATTTATCTGTGACGACACTAGTAGTTAATATTAATAATAAATATACTTCAAGTCCGCTCCGCATTGAAAATAATTTGCATTGCAGTCATCCTTAAGCTATGCTATGCTTAATGCGGGTACAACTTTTTGCGATCTATGGATATGTATACAATACAATTATAGTTATGAATATAAGTAAGTAACGAAAAAAAGTATGAGAAGGATGCAATTGTTGTTACAGTGGCATAAATATTTATATAACCGCAGCAGTATTTTAGGCGCTAGTAAAACGGACACAACACGAATTCCATTCCATTCCATTCCATTTAATTCAATTCAACTGGAATTTGTGTACATTATATATGTAGAGTAACTACGTACGAGTACAAATAATTTACATGAGTACGAGCGAGGATGCAAAAAATTTGCATACTATTAAATACGTGGATATGTGAAAGGTGATAGATATGGCGTATATGGCAGGTGGCAAGTGCGGCCCAATCAAGTGGCAATCGCTTGGCCAACACACGACCACATCACCCTGTGCAAATTTTCGCTAATATGACAACAAAACTCACTAGAACAATACTTTGCGATGTCGGTTGTGATGACGTAATCGTTAATGTTGTCGTTGGCGTCGACGTCGACGTTGCCGCCGATGGTTGTGACTGCGTTTGCGACTGTGGTTGTTGGTGCATTTGGTGCGCGTGGTAGATACTAGAGCGGTGATGTAGCAATTTCAATTGCTGCTGTTTTATCTGTTGGTGATTGTTTTCATAACCATTTAGGACGGGCGACAATCCATTGCTAAGTACAATCCCAAGTCCGCCATTATGCTGTTGCGCCGGAATACCGCTTAACAAAGGCGAATTCATAACTACCTCTGGCGTCGTCGTTACTGTTGAAGGTGATGTGATGGAAACATTGCAGCCGTTGAACTGCGATGTCACCGTTGGCAGATTTGTCTGCGGGAGAATGGTGTTTGAATGTTTATTCACTTTCATTCATTAATTTAGTATTAATAATCTCTTGAGATTTATTCTACATTTTAGTTTGCATGATTAGGCTCATTAAAAATTATAACTAATTTGCTAAATTTAATATTTCTTCGAGCTAAACCAACACCAATAATTCATTATGAAGTAGCTAAATACATAAATACAGAAAAGTGTTTTTTCTTATTTTATAATTCCCATTTAATAATTGTACAATCATTAATAAAATGATGAGTATAACATGCGTGTAATTTGCTTATCGCTAAATCGCACTCGCAGTATGCCAAACAGCGAAGATTGTGAAAACTTAGAGATTGAGATTGCACGCCATCACCGAATATCTGTTGAAGTTCTCCAATTGGTTAATAACTAAGCTTATCCTCTATGCGTAAATCGAATTGAGTGAAAGATGAATGAACAAACGACCGGAAAAAATTCGTGAACTTATCAAGCAGGAAGTAGTCATTACCCCTCTCGATTGGAGAACCATGATAACGTACTTGCGACCCAACTGCTAGATAATAGTCAATAATGTAGAATACTAAATAGATCTCCCCTTTCGAGTCTATTCACCTCACTTTCATTTTTGTAAAATATTTTTCATTCAACTTCAACGTTATTGCTTTTGTCATTTAAAGGGATCGTCTCAGTGTGACCCTTCGAAAAGGCACTGATTTTCGCGATTATTTTTTTTAACGTTGAAATTAACTAATCAGTCCGATGTTTTACATATAAAATGCATACATGACGAACACAAAGTGATTTTTTTAATGTTTATTTATTGGGTGTATAATACGAGTAGTTAGATAAATTGTTTAAATGACACATAAAAAAAAAGGTCCTGTCTTATGTCCACGATTGCGGCCGCAATTTCGGTCTAAAACAAAAATTTCAAAAATATTATTAATATGTAGGGAAACCGCTATCGCGCTATGGCAGCACCTATTTCGAATGATAAATTTTGCCAAAAAGTTTTTCTTCAAACCTATATGAATTTCTGCCTGTGTGTTTTAAGGCGATTCTAATGCCCGGTTTCACAGTCCATACTTAAGTTGTGCTTAAGATAAAACTGGAAAATAGTGTTTTATAGTTCATACTTAAGTTATGCTTAAGAACTGAAAATGGGAGACTTAAGCAGTGCTTAAGTAACAGTTGATTTTTGTTTTGAATAAGAAATAAGAAATTATTTTTGTGAAAAAATATGGAATCGCATTCGGATTTCCACCAGTTCCAATTGATTTCCCGACTCGCTAGCGGTGAAATTCGGGGTTCTTTTCTTGTTTCCATCCATTTTAGATATAACTTTTCTCGCAGATTTATGTATTGTCTGTTATAATTTAAATATTTCAAACATGTTTTTATGGATGACATTTGTAAAACATATGTTGCCCATAACGTTGCCATATATCATAATAAAATTTTATAGAAATTAAGTATTGAATGTGAAACGCAAACGATTACTTAGTCTGCAACAATGCTTAGCTAAGATTTTATTTGGCCACAACTTTAGTATGGACTGTGAACCCCCCTGGTGGCGCCATCTATATGTCGACTGGTGCGTTAGAATCTTCTATCTTTATCGAATGTCCGGTGAGAATTTCATGACATTTCATCGATTGGAAGTGAAGTTATTGCATTTTAAGTGTCAGTATGTTTGTGTAATCGGTGTGAAAACGAGCTTCGAACAAAGAGCCAACATTAAATTTTGTTTTAAAATTGGTAAAACTTTTACCGAAACGTTTCAATTGATGAAACAAGTTTATGGCGATGATTGCCTATCCCGTAGCAGAGTGCACGAGTGGTTTCAAAGTTTTCAAAATGGTCGTGAGGACATAAATGACGATCAACATGTGGGCCAATCAAAATCCGTGATCTCCGGAAATTCCATCGAAACTGTGCGTGAATTCATCAAAAATTTGCCGAAATTATCATTGAAATCCATGGAAATGGAATTGAACATCTCCAAAACATCAATTTATCACATTTTGACCGAACATTTGGGCTTACGAAAGATGTGTACATGGTTAGTTCCGCACAAATTGACTGACGACCAAAAATTGTTCAGAATCCAACATTCGAAGGATGATTATTTGCGTTATGCAGACGTAGAGGCCATTCAAAAGGCTAGCACATACTGGCGGCCATACCGGCCAACGAGGTAAAACACTCGTTCGACATGCTTTTGGGCCGTACACAAAACTGCATTGGAGCAGAATACTATTTTGAATAAAATAAATTGATTTTGCCGAAAAACCATTTGTTCTGTTTTTTAAGTCCTGTTTACTTTAGATCGGACCTTGTATGTAAATATTTCCATAAAAATACATGTGCTTGTCGCCGAAATTCCAACGTAAGTAAATAATCAAGGGATTTATTTTGCTAATAGGTCATGGGTTCTTGACATTGTTATGTGGGCTTCAAATATTAAGATTGTGTAATTTTATGCACATTTAGCTAGGACATCTTTTACTTATTTTCATATATTATTGTTTCGCTACTTTTTATGGATTTTGACGAATAAAAATAAATTAATTAAGAGCAGAGCGAAAAAAGAAAATCTAATAGGCGATTGATAAGTCAAAAAATAACAACAGTAACAACTCAAAAATACTTAAAAATTGTGATGCATGCATTTCCTTAAACCGATTATTATTAACAATAATAGTAGCTTTGTGAGTTCCCTTATAAAAATCGTCACATAGATTATTATTTTTATGCTTTTACATACAAAATATTTAATAATTCTTAAAGATGGTTTCTATAATTGTCAGAAAAAATAAACAATGTCATGCGCATGACAAATTAATTTATAATACACGTACATACATGTGTATAATCTTTTATTTTAAACGTTTCGAATACAATTTTTTAAGTTCAGATTTTTAAAAAAATGTTTGTTTTCTTCTACACTGTTGGTTTTTAAAATCGAATACATTGTAGATGTGCAAAATAAAAATAAATATTAAAATATTGCGATAGGGTTGGTTAAATGGGCATGCAAATTATCTTAAAAAGATCTTAAATAAAAATGATTCGAAGCATATTTACAGGCGCACTATGCTCAGCCCTGTGTGATTTTGATTCTCAATAACACATACTCGCAAACTTTTACCGCATATACATAAACACTCACTTGTGCAATAAGTATTTTTGGATGTGGTTTTGCTCTTACTTTCTTCTGTTGCATGTAAAGCTGCACACCAGAGGTTGACGTGGCTGCATTTGTACTTCCTGAGATCTGTGCTCCACTCTCAGTCTTCATTTGTGACACCTGGTCCGCTTTGATAGCCGCAACTCCCATAGATAGATTGTCAGGATTGGCAACGCCTACCTGCGCACCGGTTGATGGGTAGCCAGTAGGAGCGCCTGGAAATGGCGCAACACCGGCCTGCACCACGTGCTGTAAAAATAGAGCAAAACAATTTTTCGTTAAACAATATTTGAATTTCGTAGTGACAAAAATGAAACAAAATAAGTAAATCCATCGAATCTACTTCAGTGTATGAATGTTTAACATTAGACAAAGACACAAACGCGTTGATTTGTGGTAAGCCCAACATTACGTCTAATTCCAGCCAATAAACCTCATTCAGCCCATAAAATACTCATTTTTTAATAGAAATGTGGAATTTAAAACTGATTACCTTTGCCTCTTTGCAAACAACCAATTTGTCTCACATGTGCCAAAAAAATATGTTTGACATGTGTTGTGATTGGGTAACTACACCCCTTGCACGTTTTGTTTTGGATAGGGAGTAAACCTTCTGAGCATCATTTCTTAATAAATATGTTATGTATATGTGAAATACATACAATTCTTTGAGTACCTTGCATTATTTTTATGATTATAATTTCGTTAACTTTTTAGATTTTAAATTGTATATTTTTCAAATAAAAAATGTTTACAAAAATAATAAATCTGGTGTTTTATTTTTATACTCTTGCAGCCTGTTGCTACAGACTATAATAACTTTGTAGACTTAAAGGTTATTTGTATCACCTAAAACTAAGCGAGTTAGATATAGGATTATGTATACTATATAAAAATGTTCCGTCCGTCCGCGCAAGCTGTAACTTAAGTAAAAATTGATATATCTTCATGAGACTTAGTGTGCGGGTTTCTTAGTACAAAAAAATTACGAGTTCATAGATTGGCGTAATCGGAACTCTGCCGAGCGCGCAAAATGCCGTTAACCGAACACCTATAAACTGCCTTAATTAAGCACTAAATTATGTTATAAAACCGTAGTTTGGTATAGAATCGCAGTATCAAGAAGCACCTGGGGACAAACATTTTTGAAAAAGTTGAAATGGTCCCGACCCTTATTTAGTTTAATATACATATCTCCTAAACTACTAAAGCTATAACAACAAAGTTTCCTGAGGGTAAATATTTTAAGAGAGTGTGAAAATGGATGGAATCGGAAGATGGCCCTGCTCACTCGCCATGTAACGGTACTGTTCAAAACTACTAAAAGCACAGTAAATACATTACTATTTATGCCAGAGACATTGAATTTTACCTTCGAGAGAGGGCTTTATGGGAGCTGGTGTGAGAATTGGACAATGGGCGTGGCATCGCCCACTTTTTGATGAAATCCCATATCTCTAGGCTTGACCGATCGATTTCGATTAAATTTAGTACGTATCTTTTTTATAACATTCCTATGTTACAATGTGAAAATAGGCAAAATTTGCCCACAACCACGCCTACTTCCCATATAACACAATTTATAATTCCATTTGATTCCTTCACTTTTCAGAACAAAAATGAAAAAGTAATTAATATAAAGGAATAAAATCTTGCACTAATAATTACTTTAAAGTATGCCACCTTATCACCAAAAATTGATTTCTATTAGCTGGATTATAACTATTAGTTAATGAGATATAGCATTTTTGTGAAGCAACTTGTGTTAGTTTACAAAAAAATGGATCATAAAGCATTTTGTGTGTCAATGTGTGCTTTTTGGGGGAAAATACTGTTGAATTCTGGCTCTGCAAAGAGCACCGATGATGCTCTAAAGAGGCGAAAGCTTTGTGAAAAGTGGGTGCCTCGCAAGTTCATAATCCAACAAAAACAGCGAATAACTGATTCTGAGAAGTGTTTGAGTGCTCTTTGATCGTAATAAAACAGAATTCTTGCGTCGGTGTGTGACAATAGAAACATAGCTCCATCATTTCCCACTGGAGTCCAATCGACAGTCATTCCAGTAAAAGTCGACTGAAAAGTATTTTGGGATGCACGTGGTGTAATACATACTCAACGGCTGATTACTGAGCCAGTTGTAATCTATTTCACTGAGTATTTGGTTGCAGTTGTTTTCTACTATTCCAAATACTTAGCAATTATATTATTTTTAAGGAAGAATCTGTTTAAAATTGTACGCATATATTCAAAGGATTGTTACAAACATGAATTTTGAACAAATGCTTATTATTTGAAATATAATTTTTGTATATATGAGTTGTATTACATTTTAACATAAAGAGATAAAAAGTATCCTATGTCCTTACCCTGGTTCTAAGCTACCTCTCCACCAATTTTCAGTCAAATCTGCTCAGGCGTTCTTGAGTTATAAATGGTGTAACTAACACAACTTATTTTTAAATATATATGTAGATTTCCGGGTAGTTTTTCATCATAATGTAAAGCTTTTACGGAGATGAAAAATTATGTGAATTTAATGGAAAAAGTAGAATATCTAGTTTTTTGGACAATAAAATTGTTCACAGTTCACATGAACAAGCTAACCCACAATATGAAATTCATGCGGTGGTATTGCTGTCATATTCTATTACAAAAGTTTCAAATTTGGAACAATATATAGTATGTGGACATGTTATGTTGGGGATAGTGTAATTTGGTGATACTGAGGGAGAACGGCTTAAGCCCTTTCTTAGCCCTCTTATAATCAATATAATGATTTTTGTACCCTGAATAGTACTTTATCTACATAGTGATTAGAGAGGTAGACCTATTCCCATAACAGTTACGTTAACGGAATCGACACGGATTTTATCCGGCCAAATGTTGTTATATCGGTGATATAACCAAGTTTGGACCAGTAAGCAGTATTGGAGAGACAATACTTACTTATTACAATTAAACTAATATATTTCTATTAACATAACCTCACGTCAGTTGCAATAATGAAATTATAAATAGTCTATCTAGTTGAATTGAATATAACATCAGTTTGTGGCATAATATTACATAATTTTGAATTTTTGTCACTTTAATTATCAATTAAATAATAACACTGATAGCCTAGTTTGCCAAACATGTAGCTGTAACCTACATTCGTAGCAGCCGAACCATGTTGAATGTATGTATGTACAGCGAAACTCAATTGATTAAATCACTTTTGATTGCGAATTACAACACTTTGTGTAGACCTAGTAACTCTGCAACAACAAACTAATCGAAATATATAATTCCACCGCCGCCCTGGAGTCAATTACGAATATTATAAGCGTACCGGGGGGGTGGTAAGTTTCACAGAAATTCAAATTCGAAAGAGTATTTCCAATCGTTAAATTTTCAATTGGCGTTTTCGATTTCCATTGGCGTAAGCTACTCATTACCAAGGCACATCACGAGCGCGTTGAATTATTTATTTATGTATTATTTTTGTTGAACCTGCTTGTCTGCTTGTCGACATACATAAAGCGTTGTTAAGTAATTCTATAATTTTCGACTACTCTTTAAGTTGAAGTTCACGACAGTTAAAAAATTCGTATACATATAGCACGATGTCAATTTTAAAAACTTATTGATGATACTCAGGGTTTTCATGAAAACCCTTAACCGCCACCAGGTGCGTGGCAATCGAAAAGCAGGTATTTTGCAACCTTCTGCGACATCTAGCGGATGAAGTATATGAACTAGATGGGTCAAACAAATTGCACCGGTTAGAGGATCTACAAGGTTTTCACTTGCATCATCAATCACGCGCCTACCACCACCGTTTATTAGAAGCATCAATCACTGATAAAGGTAATTTCAAAGGGTGCCCGAAGGGTGGATGATCAAAGTCGAATCGAGCATAAATTCTCGTGTTGCGTAAAGTGGATAATGCGCTCGGCTCGGCTTTAAGCGTCCACTCAGCGGGTAGCTCTATGTATGTATGTATAACTTTGGAAATTAAAATACCTTTTTATTTACCATAATACGGTTTGAAAACGACAGAAATTTATTAGTTGCGTAAGTTACCAATCAAAAGCTATTTAAATTGTTTTTAGGATTTGCAAAGTAATTTAGTTAATTTATTTAAATAACTGAGTAATGTAGATAAATGCATTCTCGTATAGAAGATTGGTATGTAGTACTAGTTGTTCTTTAAATACTAGGCGAATAAAAGAAATCAAGACAAAGCGCGAGAACTACTTACCGCTACAACAATTGTTGCGCTTTTTTGCATGATACACAATTGTCAGTTACGGATTGTTTATGTTAATGTGCAAGTATGAGCGAAGGGACAACTGTAGTTGACATACTGAATAACAAGTGTGCATGGCAGCTGGCATTTAATAATTTTTAAACTTTACCGTTCATCACTTATGATCACAACTTGCCACTTGGCAAACGTTGCAGACGCGGCAAGTTTTGTCGCCTGGTTAATCGCCATCGTCAGCTCGCTGCCAAAAACCAAAGAACATCACCGCCATTACCACCTCTGCTTTCCAACAATAATTTTGAATTAGAAAGGCGCATCATTGCCGCCCCAATGAACTCATGGCTAGACTGGTGAGAAGGGTAAGGGTATATGCACTCTTATATGAATTCTACCAAGCACTTTTAAACACAGCGACAACATAAATCCGAAGCAATTAGCGGCCGCATTTGGGCACCACAGCGCGAATATTTGCGCTCAAAGCGTCTATAGCCCATTGCGATCGCTCAGGGCTGTCAACTTGGCAGCAAATGGAAATTTATTGTGAACGTGTGAATCAATAAACATGCAATGTTGTACATACTGCAGTTGCAGTTGCTGTTGCCAAATATGACGGCAACATAATTAATAAGTTTCACATATTCTCCTTCTCATCACTTAGTTATCTTCAGTTTAGACTAACTAATGGACGATAATGATGCAAATTGTTAAAATACAACTCTTAGGAATGCTGATATTTATGTTTATTTTATTTTTTGAAAATAATTCACGCTTCATTTTATTGTTGATACATATAGTGGACCAATAAAGTTTACATACACCTAGTTCTATTAAATTACGACACGTTTATTTGTTATAAAATGAATAAATTTTGTGGTTTTTTCCTATCCATTTCTCAAGATGTATACTTAACATCAAAATATTTTTTGATTTATATAAATAATCATTAGTGCATTAAACTTTTTTGATATAAATTATGCCCATTTTAAGCTTTAGCATTCATTTTTTTATTTGTGTAAAAACAAAATATTTTGATATGCTAAATTTAATGGTAAATATACATCTTTTGAAATGGATAGAAAAAAACACATTTAATTTATTAATTTTATAACAAATAAACGTGCCATAATTTAATAGAACTAGGTGTATGTAAAGGCATAACATGTTCGATATAAGGGAGCTTGAAAAGGTGCAGTCCGATCTCGGGAATTTTCAATCGTGATATTCCGATATTTTCATTGGACTTGATTTATTACTGTAAAGTGAATGATTCCTATCGAATTTTAAATTGTAGTCCATTTTGCCTATTTCCGCAATGTAACTTAACAATATCGGGATAAAGCTTTGAGCCAAATTTGATTGAAGTTGGTGAGTGTTGCGACACCCATTGTTCAATTTTCACTCTGATTCCTATAGAGGCCTTAGGCGTCATATTGCCTATGAAAATTACTGCTTCTGACGTAGTATTCGCACTTGGAACAGTTTTCAACATAACCGTATATGGGGACGTAGGCGTAACTATAACCTGATTTCACCCACTTTCACATGAGTATACATAAGTACATACTCACATTTAAAGCAATTCTCATTATAAATGTTCGGTCTTATTCGAACATAGCTACCCCATAATTGTCCCAATTATGGAATAACATAATTTTACTAGGCTGAAAACGTCGTATTTGATCAATATTGAAAAAACATGCGTAGAAAACAGCAAAAAGACCAGAACATTATTTTGGATGACCTAATTTCACCCGGAGTCCAATCGATCGGAGTCATCCGAGTGATTTTCATATTTCGTGATCGGATGATATATTTTTCAACAACATCATTAACCTTGACGATATCGCAATATAGGAAGTTTGAAAGACGAAATCGATATTTAGCGAAATTAAGAAGAATTGTACGGTAAAAATTTGTGTGTTTCAAAAATAAATTTGTTTTTTTTTTTTGCTAATAAATAAAGAAGTAAGTAATTATTTGTTAAAATTAAATATTTTTTGTTTTAGTATTTTTAGCAAAACGCTTTATCAATGAACTCGGCCACGTCAAGTAGTGTTCAAAAGATGAGCAATTCGACCGGATGCCTCAAATGTGGTGTTAAGAATTGATGAGTTTCACTAATGCGTCAGAAACGTCAACGTTGCGATTGACGAATGTTCAACATATTTGAAAGATAGCCAAATTTGAAAAAACATACGCTTGGTAAAGTAAAAATATTCGAAACAAGTAGGGATGGGCTAAGTGTGGATGTAGTCGATCATTTTATACTTTAAAATTTACAAGAATCTAAAACGGGGAAATATTTTCAGCTGATGTTAAAATTTTATCATCAAAAATAATTGAATTAGGGGTATGAGGCTTGACTAAAGTCTAGACCAACTTTAAAATGATACATTATTACATTAACCTCCTTTTTGCACGGTTAACTTGGTCAGTGAATTACTCGTGCAAAAAAATCATATTATATTTGCTTATAAAATTTAAAAAATAATCCGTGCAAAAAAGAAAAACGTATAAAAAACTCTTATTTTACATGTAAATCTATCTATTCGGACTGAGAAAATTTACATGGTATTACATATGTACACATGAATTACTAATAAAAGGAACAAACAAAAAATATTATGTGAATGTGTGTATTTTTTGCCTTTACTTCTTCATACAGCTCACGATAGCATTCCTCTGCTTAATTTAATAGGTGCTGAAATCTTGCGGACCCTTCTGTGTTTGGGCCCAAGTTAAGGAAATGATTTTCTATTTCCGTCATCACTTTCATACTCGTATTACGATAACATGTTCTAAAAAAAAATCTGTATTTTCGTATGGAATTTTGAGTTTATTGTCCAATCTCATACATATATTGACTCAATTACCCATTTTTGATGGAATAGGGTGCGATTTTAACGAAAAAGATACCCTCTGACTTTTAATAATGTGTATCCAAGGTCGACCATACATGTATTTATGTCCCATAAAGTGAAAGAATCATGTGGAATTAAAAATTGTGTTATATGGGAAGTGGGCGTGGTTGTGTTTCGATTACGCCTGGTTTCACACTGGAACATAAGTATTAAGGTAATATTATGCACCAAATTTGGGTTTTCGCTCACATTTCAAAGCACGTTACATACTTTGATTCCCTGCACCAAATTACTATTTTGTATTTTAATTTGTGACTTAGCTTGACCACGTACGAGTATACACGTTGCCTAACGGTTGAGCTTTCGGCTAAATCATATTCTTCTCTGGTGGTGTATTAACTCTATATTTTTATCGATTAGTTTCGGTGTTATGAACAACAGTTAGGTGAACAAAACTATTGTACTTTGTAAAAACATTTTGCCAGAGCTTGTGTACAAAATTATTTTTAAAATTTTAATGTAACCAAAACAGACCCAATCGGTAATCTTATATGGGAAGCACGCATTAAAAACGTGCCTAATAGGTGTCCCAAAAATTTAGTTACTTAACAGTTAGACCAAAACGCTAAGAAATACATTTAAACACATACGATAAAGCCACATACATACATATGTACTTATGTTCGCTTTTGGCATTTATTCGGCTGTATTGCGGTCGCACAAATATAAAAATGAAGCTAAATCAAGGACCATTGTTTATTGATGGTCGCTCAAAAAAAGCCTTTTTTATTGGTCGAGAGAAATGTTAACAAAATACGATAGCGGTGCTTCGAATCACGTCTATGACAGCGTGCAGATGATGAATTTATACTTAAGAGCGCTAAAATAACGGCAGTCGACGGTATGGGTGTTTCAATATGAACTGAATCCAAAAAAGCTATTCACGCACGAAGCATTTCCAAGCAAATGGTTGACTGATCTTTAGAAAAACTCAATCATGTCGCAACCATACCACTAAAACAATACAGGGTAGTAAAATCGCAGTGGTAAATAACCATTTGTGTGCCAGCAAAGCACTATAAAGTTCTGACATCGCATAGCATAAGCATCGAACGACTTCTTTTTATTTCTTAACTAAGAAATCAATGTTTTGCGACACCTGAAGAGGCGGTTGAGGCGCACGTTTTGAGATACCTCATTCAAAATGGTAAAAATGGCAATTGGTTCAAACGCATGCGAAAGTGAGTGAATGAGTGAGAACATTTTGAAAAACAACTAAGCGATTTTCGATAATAAAAATTTATTTTTGTTCTTTACCTTGAAACCAAAACAACAAAATTTTAACTTTTTTTACCTTTGCTTGTCTCCTGCGTGCAGTACTTCATAGGTCCGTCAGTTGGAAAGTAGCTTTTTTAAGAAATGTCATATACTTATTAATTATTAATGGCGACTCAATTAAACAACTGGTATAAATCAAAAATATTAGCGTATATAGACGAATATAAATAGACCAGGTATAAGCTGTTTTCGATTCGCAAAGCGTTCGAGAGAGGCTAGTCGAACTTTTCCAGATGTTTAAGATGTTTAAGCAGACTAGCAGCAATAAAAAAATAACTGTACGAAATTATAAGTGACGGTTGTACTAAAAAATACATTTTCTCAATTTACTTCTGAGGAAGACATCATGAACAGTTATTACCTAACGGTTGTTTGCAACAATAAAAAAATAAGCGAGATAGATAGATATAGAAAGGTAGGTATAGCAACAATATAATGTACATGAATGTACATCCCTTATATCCCCTATTTTCTTTGATGTGAGAGTAAAAAAACATTTTAGAAAAGTGTGTTGATACAGTTTTATCCTCTTCTTTTTTTTCTAATAACAATAAACTAAAAAAATCCATTACTTAATATAAAACAACAAATTAATAGAAGTAAAAATTCAACATACAGTAAAAAAAATATATCTTAGTTCAGTGGGAAAACTTTACAAAATGATAGTTATTACGACGTTTTACTATTTAGTGGGGTCCCAATGACATCTATAACTGCTGGAAGACCCCGTGGCATTGATTCTGTTAAATTTGTCAACTTTGCAGATGTAATGCTGTTCCAAGCTTCTAATATGCGTTCTTTGAGTATAGCAGAGCTAAAAATATGGTGTTTTCTAATTCTACGCTCCAAAGCTTCCCAGGCATGTTCAATAATATTCAAATATTTAATTACCTTGGAGCATAATAAAGCAACCAGTCCTTAACAATTTGCGCCGTATACTTTGGATCATTATCTTGACCCAACCGGAATCGAGTCCCAAATTATCTCTCAAATGTTTCAAATTGTCTTCCAACAGAGACTTATACTTATAAAAGTCCATTTTACCTTCAATAAAGGCTAACTTTCCAACTCCAGAGGCCGCAACAGCTCCCAAAACCATTACGCTATCGCCGCCGTGCTTCACAGTTAATACTACGTTCTTCGGTTCAAGCGCAACATAAGTTTTCCTCTGACTCTAGCTCTTTTATCGCTACCAAAAATGTTGAAATAAGACTCATCTGTAAATAGATTTTCTCCCCAAATATGCATCTCCTTTCTTTTTTGACGAATTCTGGAAGTTTCCGAATTTTTGAGAAATAGATGGTTTCTTCCGTATTTTTCTACTGTGGACTCGTTTAAAGTTCTTTGTATTATTCTTGGATGGATACTCTTTTGGGACGTATTTGCTACATGTTCGGCTAATGTTGGAGCATTTACGAGATAGTTTGTTTGGGCAGCCACTGCGCGGTTTCGGTGGAACCACTATTTTCGAAGTTTTTTTTACAAATTTACTGTTTTCTGTTTTTTTTTTTTTTTTGTTTTTTGCTTTATAACCAAATTTCTTACATCAGTTTATATTTCTTTTCGTGGTGTCATTATAGGAATTCAGGTGTTCAAACCACAAATAATTCAATAAATGCCAAACAAATGCCGTTATCATATCAATGTACAAAGTATGAGTAAGCATCGTACTGTAAGTAGACTTTTGCCAATGAAATTTTTGAGTTTTTCTTTCACAAATTTATTTTTTTAAGTTAAATAATGGAATTTCTTAGTTCATTGTCATTAGAATAAACATTAGAATAAAACTGTATCAACACTTTTTGTACTCTCATATCAATAAAAATGAGTGGTGTACTCGTATGTAGACTTTTGTCCATCACTGTATGTATTGTTGAAAATTTGTAGACATATTACTAAAACGAATAAATAAATACATACTTAGAATTTATCTTAACTTGTCATTTGAAACTCGAAAATTTCGGTGTTGTATTTACATGTAAATTTTTTAACAAAAGAGAGGCCCATAGATAGCGAGCAGAAATATCGCATCGAAGAGACAGTTATTATTTTGTTTCAATTTTACTTGTACGTTTTTCTACAAGGGAGCGCACTTAAAGATCCCAACAGAGATTACTAACGGCTATTACGCCGTTACGTCTATATTCAATTAAATTTAAGTGGATAACCAAACAGTTGTTTTCTAACTAGTTGTTTTTGGAGAAATTGTTCAGAAAGAAAGCATAATTAAGTCGTCATACCTCTGTGGGGGTTTTCATTTGATTTTACTTAAGGGTACATTTGATGTGATAAGTACGCCTATAGTTTGCATATACTCGTAGATGTATATTTGATCGTGATTGTTTATTACAATTAGCTTTCGTAAAATATATCCACCTAATGGACTCGTGGCGTCATTTACCTTGTTATGAGTGACAACAACACAGCTTTTCAGAGGATTTAAAATGGAATACTATGCTTATGATCTTGTTGACAAAAGCAGAAAAATGTACTAAATTTGGACAAGGGCACATAAGCGGTCACGTTTCTGCGAGTACCAAAATAAACATTTGGTATAGTGAAATCAAATCGAATAGTTAGCTAACTTCATGGTCTACTAACTGCTGTACACCAAGTTTTTATTTATTTTTTTTGTTGCGTTTAAGAAATATACTTTTTGATATTTTCTGATAGTGGCATTAATGAAATCAAATAATTTATATTAAATTTGTCTGTGAATATACACATTTACAAATATACATACATACGTATGGCCAGTATGCTGACAAAAATATATTTTTCCAATTGTTACGCACTGAATGCAATGAAGCTAAACATATGAATTACTCCACCAAGTCTAGGAAGAAAGATATGATGAGCCTCGTCGCCGAAACACATCACTCGTCGCATTACGTCATATCACTGTTGGCCCCGTATTGCTGACTAGTAATGTGAATTTAAGTCTGCGAACATTTATAATAAAACTCATTAATACTAAAACAGTCGTTACCAACAAATCAGTATTAACGACGATCAGTATTAACAAAAGGAAAGAGTAGCATATACAATGCAAAGCAACGACAGTATGGTCAATGAAACAAAGGATCTGGCGTTGATGTAAGAATAGCGCCAACACTAAAAGTAATATCAGAGAAGTATAAATAGATTATGTCGAAACAAAAGCTAAACTTATTAAATATTGAAATGCAAAAATTTCCAAAAGAAATGTGTTTTCGTACTCAGCAAAAATGGAATTTGCCAAAGTGACAAATTACGTTGGCATCGCTACCTTTTCAAAAATGTTATTACGTCTGTTAACTCACTCAATTATTTACACGGTCTAAATTCGCATAGAACCATAATTTAGCTACCTATTTTACATTCTTGATAATCTTTATTTGAAATGAACCCCAAAAAAATTAACTGAAATCTTTTCAAACCGCTGTGTACGCAAGTTCATAAAAATTCAAAACAAAGAAATTCTTCTCACTTTTATGACTTACAATAACAAAACCAATCGGAATTTAAATGTAAATAATTAATAGTTTAGAAACTTACAAACTTTTCAAAAATTTTACCAATTTTTGAAGCGTTTACTTAAATCTCAATTAATATATCTACATAGCTGCGATTTTCTATAAACCGCTAATATTGGTTATTTAAATGTAATACAGGGATAAATAAAGATATGAAAACAAATGAAATTTGATTAGAAAGTAAAATATGCCAAAAAAATTATGTAATGCATGAATTTTTAGTCAAAATTTGTTGCTTGCCATATCTGTAACTGAGGCTAAAGACCTTTGCGATGCAAGTATACTAGAAAATATCCAGCACAATATGAAAATGTTCCAAAAACAGACTACTTAATAGTTTTTCCGTATATAAATTAAATTTTCAATTATTTACTATACATATATATGTACATGCATATTATACGAATAAGAGGCATAATGTTGGCACGGGTTTTGTGGTGCCATAAGGACCTCTGGCATGGCTAAAAACAACAAACGAAAGTAGAACGGTGGCCTTTGCCAAAAATGTAATGTAAATTAATTTGATGCAGCGAAACAACAACGAAACGTCAAAAGCGACATTTGTAGATTATCCATCAACGAAATCTGTGTGTAGTGAAATAACAGAACAAAAAAATCGTATAGCTAATTGAAAAGTTTCAGCTTTTATTGCAAAATGTAATGCTATATTTGTATTAATTCTGACTTCATTGGGTTTTGCGAAATTCATGCCCATGTTTATTTATAAATGTTCACATGATCCCCATCCCCCTCACCTTCATATATTTCATATTATGTATATCCCAAGTAAATTTTTAAAATCCATTGTACTCCGTGCAACATGTTGGAAGACTATAAAAGTCATCAAATGTGCGCAGTGAACCTCATATCAACTCAGTGAAAATCAAACCCTAATATCAACATTATGAAATGAAAATAGTTGTTAGTTATAATATCTCTCGCTTTTCTTGTGACAGTCTTTTGTTCCTTTAGATTTTACTGTTTCCAAATTTCTCGTAAATTTTTCAATTTAGTTAATTTATGAGTTTTAAGAAACATTTTGCGAAAAAATGGCAAGTTAACAAGGACAGTAACGGACGCCGATCTTCACTATACTAAGTGCGATGAAGCCATAAAAGCGTGAGAAATGTACGTAAGACATGGCTTCCATGCATAAAGGTAACATGCTTGTAAAACATAAATTTTGTTGGCTAAGAGATAGATATTTAAAGCAATATAAAGTGGCCTTGACGACGACTTACACTACTATTAGACTGGCAAATGCTCCAACTTCACCACGATCCATCGCCATCATACAAACCGACAAGTGTAACTGAGAATGCAGTGAGAAGTTGGTAAGTAGCCATTATTGGGATATAAAATAACATGAAAAAACGTAAGCTTACTACTTACGGTTACATCTCTTATAGTAGCAAAATTTGAAAACGTAACTGGACAACTGTGGTTTGATAACGATTGATCCAAGTAGAGGTACTTTTTTCAATAGCCTTTTTTCACAGATTACGTGTCAAACTGACACGTTATTTTTGTTCAACTTTATTACGAAAATTCATGTCATGCAAAGAATGAGTTTCGCTCCGTTTAAAATACTGACTGCATTATTTGTGCTGAAAAATGTGCCAAGGAGACGAATACCAAAAGACAAACAAAATTTAGAAACAATTAAACAAATGTCTAATGACATGTTTCAGAGTCATTTCAGAATGCAAATATCAACATTTAAGGTAAGAATTGTTATTTCGTTATTTAAAATAAATTATTATTTCACCATTTTCCATAAATTACGCTGTATGCTCGAATCTTTATGGAATAAAATGGCTACTGTCCTGTCACGGAGTCCCGTTGAAGAAGTTTATTTATATGACAATATGGAAGCTTTCCAATCAGCAGAGCTTTTGCGAAGTAAGCGACCGCTTTAATGTTAGAATGGACGCTTGTTGCAGAGGTTTTATTCAGTGCTTACAACTGATTTCTACGCAGAAGCAGATTATAGCATTTCCAACTATTGAGCACAGCAGAATAAGAGTTATGGAAGCTTTTGAGTCTTGCCGATCACACCAATTCCCATGTGTTTTGGGATGTATTGATGGGATACATATAAAAATCATTCAACCGTTGAAAGATGTTGTTAACTACTACAACCGAATGTGTTCCCTCATTCTATTCATACAAGTAAAAATTTAAATTTGAAAGTAATACTTTTCAATTAACGCATGCATTTATTTCAGACTGTTGCTGATAGCAGTAGGCGATTTATCTACGTTTTCATAGGCTCTCTTGGTCGGCGCCATGACGCAGTAGTGTGGTCAACTAGCCATTAAAGCAAGCAATTGCAAATGGTTTGATTGCATTTCCTCGAAAATGCCATTTGCTTTGTGTTACAACGTATCCTTTAGAAACTTATTCTAATGGTACCTTGGGGTTCCTATCTGAAGCCCCAACAACATATAATTACATTTTTAGTTTGACCGGAGTATGTGTGGAGCAAGCATTTGGCTTACTAAAAGAGAAGTTCAGAGTACTAAATTTTTTAGAAATCCACGACGTTAAGTTGGCAAAGAACTTTATTATGTATTGTTTTTGCTTCATAACATTATAATACAACACGAAGGAACTTCTGATGGCGTGGCTATTGAGAAACTGCCTACATTAGCACGCTTCCTGCTGATGAAAACCACCGAAGCAAAGCAAGAGAAAGGGAAAGGCTTACTACTTTGTTGCCAGCTTAGCTAAATAAAGTTTTCTTTGAATTACATATATACATTAAATTAATTTATTTCATTTAATGAATACATTTGCTTAGACCACAAAACTTATTAAATACTAAAAAAATTTGAGATAGATATTAGGCGCAGATCAAAGTCAAGTAAGAGCGTGGTCGTGTCAATTTATAAAAAAATTGTTTTATGAAACTTTCATATCTATATGTATGTATATACATTGTACACGTTACAAACAATGATGCAATTTGGTCAATAATGTGTCCAGTCACCAAAGGCGTCGATAATTGCCTGGCATCTCCGAGGCATGCTTTCTACGAATTTTACGGCGTATTCTAGTGGCAAGGATCTCTAGATCCGACAAATTTCGTAAGACAACTGCTTCAAAATGTATCGCGAAAACAGATTCACTATTTTTTTCATCTTTTTTGTTCACTTTTTCTATCGAACCATCTTCTGGTAAATCATCGACATTTTTAGCCACTTTATATCGCCGTATCCACTTCTATACAAATGCCTTCGACTTTCTCATATAATTAGCAGCCGCTGATTGCGACATTTAGGAACCTTTCGGGTGGATGCAAAGGAACACAGCCTCTCTGATTCTCTTTCAAAAGATCAACGACAACTGAACCTTTGTTGACAATGCATCAAGGACAAAGCTTCCCTCTATCGGCTCGCGAAGGAATTAGAGCGAAATGTTTCATTAACTGCGGGTAAAGTCGACCAGGCTCTTACTTGACTGACTGTAAGTATTTAGTGAAAGTAGAGTACCGCGCAGGTTTTAATTGAACGACTTTCGCGAAATTCGTCTTGGAGCAATCTACGACTGAAACACTGGCCCTTGATAAAGCTTCATCATTAAAAAATTAATTGTACCTAAAAAATAATCGCGTGAAAATGTTCGCTATTTAATTCCATTTTTGGTCGAGATTAAGTTATTGTAAACAAAATAAATAGCGCTCGTATGTCAAAACGTTCTAAGTATGCATACCATCAAAAATGTAAACTTTACGTTAAAATTGTGAGTTTCCAGGCAAAGTATGTACTTGTACTAAGTTTTCATATTATTAACTTTTTAAGCTGACTATTTTTTTGAGGAGATTTATTTAGTAACTGTCAAATTTTTTTATAACACAGTTTTGGTTAGATAAATAGGTTGATTTCTTATTAAGTCACGAAAAATATCAGT
This sequence comes from Bactrocera zonata, assembly GCA_037783105.1. Classification (NCBI taxonomy): domain Eukaryota; kingdom Metazoa; phylum Arthropoda; class Insecta; order Diptera; family Tephritidae; genus Bactrocera; species Bactrocera zonata. The sequence continues at coordinate 161,674 of JBAWJQ010004179.1, read as the reverse complement.
TCAACTGCTAGAGACGCTTGTCTGTTGTGATGTCGAGGACTCCTAGCTATGGATCAAAAAGAACACCGCTTACCGACAAAACGCCAATAGCTATAAATTTATTAAGGCGACTACTAATATAAATTCCAGCCAATTCGCTGGGTACGAAAAAAATATAGCAACCAAGACGCTTTAACTTTAATCTAGAGAAAGTGTCTAGTTCTTTAGTATTTTATTTTTATCTGATATATTTGTATGCAACTTTAACAAACTGGAAAAAACAGAAAATGACCCAAAATTTATGACCCAATTTTAACTGTAGCTTTGTATAAACTTGCCTTTTATTGACATTAGTCACTTGTCGTCGCTTTTTTATAACTGCGCTTTCACAAATTCTTTATAAACATTGATTTTTTATTCATACAAATCGACTCTTTACATCTCTATCTATACAACAAGACATTGCATGCCTATTCAGTTAGAAATAGCGGACTTCCTCCAACTTAAAGTGGGTGCAATTACCTTACCGGTTTTTATAAAAAAGTACTATATAATATGTAGCAGTATAACACCCAAAAATAAATCTGCAGTTAAAAACAAGATACAATTAAAATGAAAAACATGTGGAGTAAACGCTCCTGTAAATTGGGTTGAGCCACTTTTCGAAAGTTTTTCTTGAATGCGTTCCCCTACAATTCTTCAACTCTTGTTGTTCGTGGAACGTATGTAATTTGCTTTGTCAACTTATTCTTGGTGCGATTATTTTTAGAGCACAGGGGTTTCTTGGAAAATGTATGGAGATCAAAAGCCAGCAAGTGGGACGTTCGTCTTTACCGTCTCTTCTTCTAGCACTTTAGTATCTTTTGTAAATTCACTTCGAAATACTCTTACGCTTTATCAGGTGCATTATTTCTGATGCGTTGGCAATTATGTATATTCAATTTTATGTATTGATTTCAAAATACTTAAATCGGAGTGCATTTGACTTGTTTGTAAATTTTTACAGAGCTATGTAGATATACATATATAAATATGGAAAAGCAGAGCGAATTAGAAATGAAGTTAAGAGAGACATAGTTTACTTTTTTTTTTACAGTAACTTTAAAAGTTTGCCTTAAAATTTAATGGCAGTTAACAACGATAGAGGCAAAATATTATTGGACTTAAGGACTAGATTGGAATTTTCAAACAAAAAATTTAATTTCTTGCAAATAGAAATACACGTATTAGAAAAGGAAATTAGGATAATTATGGGTACGCCCGTTAATATGTTTGGCGTTCTATTAGAAAGTCGCAAACACCCGTTACTCATCTATCGAATAAGCTAGCCATATATGTATTTTTTTAATCTGCTATACTTCGGGACGGTTAACTCTTTTGAGTGCTTTTCCATTCCTTAATGGAAATGATTATTGTAAATCAGGTTGTTATATATAAACAATTAAACAACAACAATGAAAAAACAAGTAAAACATCATTCACCTAAAGATATTGTCTTTTTATGTTTAGAAGCATTGCTTTGTATCAATAATTTATAACCAACCAATTATTAAAAATAACTTAATACGTTACATTTACATACAATGAAAGAAATGCATAGTATTCAGTGATTTCGAAGAATTTGAACTCACTAATCTTAACGATCTTGTGCCATAAGTAAATGATAGAATAAAATAAGTTGGCGAATTCGTTACAATATTGTTTGCAACTTTGTCAGAGCTTACTATCTCTGTAAAATTATATTTGTTAAATTAAAAATTTGACAATGGAAAATAGTTTGCCTCATTTTAATGTTTTTTTAGTTATAATTTTCTTCTTCAACGAATCAACGTGGCCGAATAGATGCAAATAAAGGGAGAAAATAATACGATACAATCTACACATACATGGATGTAATGGGAAAATGTGAACAAAATAAAATCTCAATTAATTTGACCTCGAGTGTCAATTTAAACTGATTAAGAAGAGTCGCATGGAATGAAAGGTTCACTTTTTGTGTTTGCGAAATGAGCGGAAATGAGAGAACTGAAGCATTACATTAGACTCTCATTCAATAAAAAACACTGACTTTTCAAGAAGATAGTGCGCTGCCAACTAACGTGAAGCATGAGGTTCTGAAAATGAATATATCGTCACCTGAAATGCAAAATAACGTAACAACATTTTCGGAAATTTACGGTAGCATGAATGAAACACGAAATAAAATGGAACATGAGTGAAACAAAATTTTAATATTGGTTAAGACTGGTTTATACCTGACCGCAGAACCTGAAAATGTTGAACATATGTAATATGATGTATGTAATTTGAAGTAGTGAAGCGTAATCAATAAGATACTCAATTTCGAATTTTTTGATGATACGTTATTTTGCATTTCAGGTGACGACATGTACATCAGGGTTGCAAATTTATCAAATTTTTTATTTTTTAATTCCGATGTTGGAATTAAAAATTTAATCCAAGATGTTTCAAGTTAATAACAGAAAATTAATAATTAAAAATACAGGTTTAAAAAATATCAATGCAAAATATATTAATGCATTATTTGCAATTCTGATATACTATACATACATTGAACAAAAAAAAACTTTTATAAAGAGATGGTTTGACTTTGAAGTTACATATCTCCCAAGCCATGAAAACTTTTGAGTTGAATCCAAAAGTGAAAACAAGGCCGTTTTATTAATTTTAATAATGTAATCGAAATTTATTTCAGCTTTTTGAAAGAAAATTAGTGCTTTGTACGTATACCTTTGCACTCTATCATAGTTTACAGCCCTTTATTCATTGACCAAATTTTATGAAAGTTCAGGAGGTAAATTTGCCCATATTTTTTGAAGAGTAGCCAAAACTTCATTTTTTACTAATAACTTTGCGCTATCGTAGCTTCGTTTCCACATAAGCTCAGAGGCGTTCTTTGGGATTAAGGTATGGAGTCTGGGGAGGTTGCAACAACACTTTTTTCACGTTGGACAACAATATTTGCTTAACCAATAAAATACTTCGTGTCGTTATCCTGAATAACCCAGTAACCACTATTTAAATTGAGTTTGGCTGCTAGCAGATCCTAATTATTTTTTTAATATTGCCTAGTACTTTCTTTACATAATTCCTTCGATGAAACCACAACCATCATGTCTTCCATCATGTCTTCCAACTGCATCAGTCCTTTTGAACCTAGCAGTAATGTACAGAACAATATTGTGTTTTTTTTATAAAAAAATTATTCATTTCCAGAGTATTTTTGTCGTCTTGCCCATAGTTGATTACCTGAGTCTTTATATGCTTGTTTATTCACTTCATTTTTTCTTCAAGAGCTTCAATCGCTCAAAATAAATGCGGGACCATACTTTAATAATACCAGATAAAAATAACGGTACCTACTTGATACTGCTCAAAAGTGAGACATTTTAATTTTTTGCAATCGTTAACATAAAAATTGATTAATTGTTAATTTTTTTATAAAAATGCATACAATTATCATACTGTTATTCTTGGTAGAGGTTAGATTACGAGGACAGCTTAGAACGTCGGTCCGTTATGATACTTAAAAACTTGTATATATTGGATCATAAGACCCGAACGTATCGCCAAAGCGCTTTGATCCTATTGCAAATTTGTTGAGACGACTAATGTCAGTTTCGACTGTACTTCTGATTTCGAAGGTGAAACCGAACTGTTTAGTAGTAGCAAGTAGTTTGCAGTTTATAAGATGAAATAGTTTAAGAAAAATCTCTCTTCAAAGTCAAAGTATCTCTCTGTATAAGTTTTGGTTGGTTTATGGGTTCCGATGTATAGGTACACCGGCTACCATCATAAGGAGATTTTTTACTTGTCTCTGATTGTTTTTCTTTTACATACTTATACATTTTTTGATAAGATCGCCACAAGTCTACGTAAATAAAAACGAATAGTCTACCGTCTCAGATTTTAAAGCAAGTATACTTTGAGTAAAAAAATTTAATTAACTTAGCCAATTCACGTCTAATACTAATAAGTTTTTTCCAGTATTCTTAGTTATTGTTAGCTAAGAGTTTGCAAACTATTTAAGTATGTATATTTTACTAAATAGCAAACGAAAAGGATTGCAAGATTTTATTCCAACAATGCTTTCAAAATTTGCATTCATTATTTACTTCAAATTTAGCATTTTTTGGGCCAATCAAAATATTTCTAAATTCTAATGTATGAACACAAAAAAATTATGGCTTTAAAAAGATAGGAAATATTAAAATAGGCATACAGTAATGGAATATCTGTAAACAAATAAATTAGTATTTTATGACTGTCGCCAGCGCAACGCACCCGGAGGACGGAGCACCGTAAACATACTCGCAAATAACAGAAACGCGTACGACCGCACCAACGTAATTCATTGCGCGCTTAAAATAAATGAATATATGTATGTACATTCAAAATGTCGGGACAAGTATGTAGATATGTATTTGTAAAGATGTTAACGCGTGCGGATAAAAATTATACATACGTAATAATATATAGGTATGCTTATATGGAATGGTTGGGGGCTAAAGTGGATATAGATGTGAATACCTTAAATAGGAATGGAATAGGGAGACAAAAGAAAAATTTTACTTCATCGCCAATGCCAGGATGTGCGTGACACGCATCGTAAGCAGACAATTCAAACAATTTCTCACTGTCAAAATATGGCAACCGTCCGCTTTCATTCTTTCTATTCACTTGTTCGCCTACAATTGCGTCTTCGGAGCAAGTGAACCAGAGAGAAACAGAAGAGAGTCGATGCAATGAAAATCTAGCTCTTATGTGGTGAGTATTTTTAGTATTCAGACCGATTTTATTAAATACCCATTGCTACACAAACTAGAAATGTGTTGTTGAAGTGAGAGTGAAAATTCTATTCTATGATAGGGTTCACATCCCACTATTCTGTTGCTCCTTTTTGGAAAATTCTTCGTATTGTAAAGGTAGAGATTATGTTAAGAATTTATCGTTATTTTTTCGGGTTAGGCTGTAACAGATGTGACCAAAAATTAAAAAAACATAATTGCACCATCCAAATACTGTTGACATAATGAATTCAATGAGGTAACATAGAAAAACTAACTGTTAAACAGCCTGTAAATTGCTTACATAAACTTAACAAATTAATTAATTAGTTTATTTTCATTTTGTTCTATTTGAATCATTTTTCAATAATATTTAAAGAAACACTTGTATCTGTTGGCAACATAGCTTATTCTCGCTCAGGGGATATAATTCATTACTTTAATATTACAATGGGTTGCAAGAGTATAAAAATAATAAAAAAATGTTTTAATTTCTAAGATTAAAAACACGTTGTGAAGAAGACATTTTTTCCACAAATTCTTCTGTGGCTAGTGTGGAAGTCAATGACACATCTGACTTACATATATATGTAAGTACATAAATGTACATGCATATGTATATGTACACACAAAAATGTACAATACATGAAACTACAGCTGAAAATATCGCAATCACAACTCGTTTTAAGAGGGGAGTAGGGTTAATTAGTGTAAAACAAGGCCCATTTTTTATATTTTTTGTGAAACAGTTAAATCTACGTTTAACAAGTAAGGAAGAGCTAATTTCAGGTGTAACCGAGCCTTTAATATCTCGCACATAGGTACTCCGTTATTACAAAACACGCTCACTCAATTTTATTAAGATAACTCATACATATATTGGCCGATATATGTACATATGGACCATATGTCCAGTTTAAAATCAGTTGGTAGCTCGAGGGCTTAGCAAAGTATTTACCCCATTTAACTTATTTTTGGCATACAGACATACTATTACTAGGAGAGGATCTTCATCAAATTTCTATTATATATCTCAGGCATTTCCTGATATTTTGAGCGGTGTTATAATCCAAGTTCTTTCAATGTGTACACTGTTTGAAGGGTTAATAAAAAAATTCTTTCGAACCAATTTGGTTTATTTGGCTTTAGTCGTTTAGGAGATATGTACATTAAACTTATTAGCTATGACACATTACAGGTTTCGAGGCCGTTTAGTGGGGCTAACAATGGTCCGATATGTGCAACATGTGCAATAAGTTTCATCAAAATATCTTAATTTTTACTCAACTTACAGCTAACAAAGACAGTCGGACGGACGGGCAATCACCCGAATTTCAACACGCCTCATAATGCTAATATACAATGTATAAAGTATATGTATATATAAACCTATTATATATGCATATATATCGATACAAGGTGATACAACAGTTAGGAGCACAAAACTATTACTCTGTAGCAACATGTTGAAACAGTATAAAAATTAACGGTACATTTTATAACATGACATTTGAAGAATACTCTGTTAAAAAGTTGAATTGCGTGGTGGATTATCTGAAATTAACAAACCAATATATGTCCTGGAATAATGTTTTCACATTTTTGGAATATTTTGAAGGATGAAAGCGATTTTTTCCGAGGAAAATCTGTTAATTTGTTATTGTAAAATAAAATATATTAACAAATTAAGAAAACAACTCCCCAACGTTTCCTCATTAATTATGTGCAGATATGGTGCTCAAAAATTCAAAGCAATCGGTACCGTAGTTTTTGACCATGAGATTAATTTCGTCAATTTTGCTATGATCGACTTGAAATTTAGACACAACATTCTTGAGATACATTATTATATATTCAGCAAAAAAACACAAAATTTAAAAACTGTAACCTATTATTTGACATTTCTGTCTACAATTTAGATCGTATTTAACAATTTGCTTCTTTTCATTTCACATCATTTAAACGGGAAATCTTGCTTCTATAAATCTTGATTACACATATGGAAATAACATCGAAATGAAAAGGCATGTAGGAAAGTGGGTTCCTTTTTTTACATTTTTTGAGAAAATTTACCATAATAACGTACTACTGTGCCCAAACAATGAGGTGACATTTGAATTTAAACTGCGCGCGTCGAAGGATTTGGAGAATTATTTTTTTTAGGTTGGTAGTACTGTCAGTCACATTTATGTCAAATTTGATGTCAAAATATTCATTAGTGTTTGAGATACGTGTCGTTTTGTGAGCTGCTAAAAGTGAGTTTTTCGTTTTTTGCGATGTCGAAATTATTTGAGCAAAGAATTTGCATTAAATTTTGTTTACAGAATCAATTTTCTATATATTTTTTATAATTTTTTGGGCACATCATAAATAGTCCGGTCAATTTAGTGATCAAAGAAAGAAAATTCCGGTAAAGCTGAATTTTTGAGAGACCTTAGGTTTACATCAAAATTTTAGGTTTTTTGGATTTTTCTCAAAAACGGTTAGTTTTATCGATACCCCAGAGCAAAGTTGTAGATCTTAAAATTCTCTATAATAATGGTCCCTATGATTTTTTTCTACGACCCACCATTTCCCAGATATCGCGCTTGTAAGAATCACCTTCTACATAATGTGCACACATACTATACCACGTATATACAAGGTCTGTCGCAAAAGAAACAGGACTCTTAAAAAAACAACAAAAAACATTTTAGTTAAATCAAGTCAGATTTTTTTAGAAATAACTATAACGTTGTTCAACATAACTTTGAAATTAATAAAAATCTATATAAGACCAGATATTTCTGACGAGGAAAAATATTTATATAATTTCTAAATTACCTTTGAACGATTCACTCCGAGTCATCATGCAATACTTAAATTATAATTCATTCCAAAGGTATTTCATACGCATACACCTTACTTTCAAACTTCAGTGGATCAAAAGCCAGCAATTATTTTTAAATATTTTGCCTCGTAAAAAAAAGAAGCTTAGCATCAAAAGTTCTTCTGTTTTTAAATCTTAGTGGCTTTTTTGATCATTGCATGTTATAGAGCGCATAAATTAACAGTCATTGGCTTTTTCATATTTGTAGTATAAAACGTTTCCACCGAGCCACAGCTTCAGCTTCTGCAACTACCCTTGTCTTATGGATGTACGGTGAAGCCGTTGCGTGTCCAGACTGCATTAACTGTAATATGTTTTTGATGATTGCTGCATAAAAATAACAACATACCCGTGTCAGCAACCGTAGACGGTAAATAAGAATTGAGTGCTGAAAATCGTCTTCTAGAAACAAATGGGAACCAAGTTCGGTTTTTAAATGTCTCAGCCACCACTGTCAGTGCCTGTTTTGAATTCCGGTGGTAGCAACCAAATATAGTGCAATATTACAATAAAATACTTACATATATACAAATAAATACTTATATACAGAAGTGACGATGCATATATTATTATTAACGTTAAGTGTCAGTATGGCGTTGGCTTCACACCGTTGCTCCAGACAGAGAAGGCATGTAGGATGGGGGGCCAGGGGGTTACATTACCACAATAAATTTCCTAAACTCTACTCATATGTGGAACGAAACTATCTATGTGGTCATAGTTTTTCTTTTTACGAGACTGTATATTCATTAGAATATGGTTGAGCTTTGAAAGCATTATAAAATGTCGCAGGCAAAAACCTTCGTCAACTACATAGATAATAAAATAGGTCCATCAGCACAATTAATTCAGTGACTAAACCTTTCTAATTAATTTAATTCAAACCTAGATAAAAACCATTGAAATATTGCTGTTACAAAACAACGAGACAAAACGTTAACTTCGACTGTGCGGAAGGTATATTTCCTTTTGTAACTACTGTTTCCAACGAAAAGCGTTTTGTTAGTTATTTCTAGCCCCGTTGTGTCATAATAAAAAAACTTCATCTTGTATTAGAGTCATTTAATAAGGATCTGTTTTTGATCGATCAGTTTGTATTTCCAATTGTGGTCCGATATCGACAGTTCAGACAAATAAGCTTCTTGGGGAGAAAAGGACGTGAGCAAAATTTTAGGTCAATACTTCAGACAAATAAGCTTCTTGGGGAGAAAAGGACGTGAGCAAAATTTTAGGTCAATACTTCAAAAATTCAGTGAATGGTTGTTTTATATGTACATATATAGACAGAAGGGCATGGTTAAATTGGCTCAGCTCGTCACGCTGATCATTTATATACTCGTATACCAACTGAATATACCCGGTTTAGAGCATAAAAGCAGAAATAACCATTACGCTGAATAAGTGCAAAAATTAGTTATGTTCAATAAAACACACAGTAAATAATTGACACTGTGTGGGACCTAGTAAATTTGGTTGTTGTTACAATTTTAATTTAAAAATTAAGAAACGAAAAAGTGTGTTGGTATTTGTCACACAAAATATGAGATTTCCTTTTCTATTTATTTGGCTAGACGGGGCGAATAGGATGAGTAAAGCAACTGAGAGACGATGGGCTTTGAGTGTTGGAAAATGTAACTTGACTTAGTTAAAATTTACTGAAACTTTTTTAATTTCATAACTTCTAAAGCAAAATATGGAGTGTAATATAAAATATGATGTTACATACTTAGCGTGATGTCATTACTGTACTTCTGCTTACTTATAATTTTTATACTCTCGCAACAAAGTTGCTAAAGAGAGTATTATAGTTTTGTTCACATAACGGTTGTTTGTAAGTCCTAAAACTAAATGAGTCAGATATAGGGTTATATATACCAAAGTGATCAGGGTGACGAGTAGAGTTGAAATCCGGATGTCTGTCTGTCCGTCCGTCCGTCCGTGCAAGCTGTAACTTGAGTAAAAATTGAGATATCATGATGAAACTTGGAACACGTATTTCTTGGCTCCATAAGAAGGTTAAGTTCGAAGATGGGCAAAATCGGCCCACTGCCACGCCCACAAAATGGCGGAAACCGAAAACCTATAAAGTGTCATAACTAAGCCATAAATAAAGATATTAAAGTGAAATTTGGTACAAAGGATTGCATTAGGAAGGGGCATATTTTGAGGTAGTTTTTTGGAAAAGTGGGCGTGGCCCCGCCCCCTAAAAAGTTTTTTGTACATATCTCGGAAACTACTATAGCTATGTCAACCAAACTCTACAGAAACGTTTCCTTCAGGCATTTACATATACAGTTCAAAAATGAAAGAAATCGGATAATAACCAAACCCACCTCCCATACAAAGGTTATGTTGAAAATCACTAAAAGTGCGTTAACTGACTAACAAAAAACGTCAGAAACACTAAATTTTACGGAAGAAATGGCAGAAAGAAGCTGCACCCAGGTTTTTTTTAAATTGAAAATGGGCGTGGCGTCACCCACTTATGGACCAAAAACCATATCTCAGGAACTACTCGACCGATTTCAATGAAATTCGGTATATAATATTTTCTTAACACCCTGATGACATCTACGAAATATGGGTGAAATCGGTTCACAACCACGCCTTCATCCAATATGACGCTATTTTGAGTTCCATCTGATGCCTTCTCTGTATAATACATACATACATATAAATGAAAATACAATTCAATACTTAAAGTACACAAATTGATATAATCTAATTAATTTTACAGCAAAATAAAAAAATATGTAAATGAAGGAAAATAAAATCTCGATTATCACTTTATCATGCGAGAGTATAAAATGTTCGGTGACACCCGAACTTAGCCCTTCCTTACTTGTTAGTTTTGGAGACGCTATGTATTTTGTAAATTGGTTTGAAAGGTTTTTGGAAAAAGGGATAAAAAATGTTTTTTTAAGGAAACAAATTACCATATTTGACATGAGTTTTCGTAATGCGTTCAACGAAATCAAGATTATTAGTAAGACTAGAAAACTTTTATTCAGCCTTGTTTTTATATACCGATGAAATACATACCTGTAAAGAGACAAAAATAGAACAAAGCATTAAATATATGTTTTCTCATTATATCAAACAATGTTTGAAACTGCATTAACACTACTAACAGTAATTTGTCTGTTTGTGACTTGTTCTGATTGAAGTGATATCAGGCTATGTATAAATAAAACACATATATAGCTTAGCTTACAAATTTTAAGTTCACTATAGGCTTACATTTTATATAAGTTTATTATCCTAGAAATATACTCTCGTTATGTTGGATAAAAATACTCGAATATATATTCTATGTTCATATCTGTCAGTTACAACCAACCTTTAGGTGAATTATAACGTTACGCTCTGTGCTTTTGCATAAAAATATTTTTTTTTTTTTTGTTTTTAATTTTTTAGCGAATAGCAGTTGAACTCAGAGGGCCTCATTTTGCAATTCGTAAGATATTAGAACAAATCAAGTTTTTGTCAGTTTCTCTTATATAAATGGGAACCTCCACTGACCGGATGAGTAAAACATGAATAATAGCTTGTTTTTTAAATTAACAAAGAAGATGATGCCACGAAGCATAAAAAACAACGAAGGCCACGCATGCGTCGATTTGCGGCAGTCAATCACTGGAAGACACTGTGCTCTTGAAATGTGTTCATATTTGAGGGCTTTGTATTAAAACGGCATAAATTATAAATGATCTTTTGATTATTATAAAGGGTGTACCAAAATTAACGCAAGATTTTAATTTGGCACCATTTATGTAGTAAAGTGTTAACAACCCTAAATAAAAGCAAAAACAAATTATTCAGCTGACAGTTTAGGCTTTGTAAAAATGGAGCGTTATACGATAGAACAAGGTGTCTTAAGGTCGCAGTTCGAAAAATTTCATACAAAATATGGTCGAAATAGTGTTTTAACTTCGTGAGCTCTGAAACGAAATGGAAATTAAATTGACGATTTAATAATCAAAACTTTTTGATATTTAAAACGACGGTGGTAAATTACTAGTTATTACAAATAATCTTATTATTTCAGTTTATAGATAAGTTGAGTTCTACTCAGGCGCGGATCCAGAGTAGAATTTTGAGGGGGGTAATAGCACCTAACAGGATCAAAAAATTATATAAATTTACAAGTACACTTACGGTCAACCACCCAGCTATATAATTCGAAATTTGAATAAAAAATCTACTAGATTTAGTAAGCGCTGAGTAACTAATTATGTTTTATGAAATTTGGTTGAAAACTGTTCAGTTACAAGCGTGTTTTGGTTGAGTATTTGAAAAGTTGCGCGAAATGCCAAATGATCAGAAGAAATAAACGCGTGACAAAAAAGATCACATATTGACAAATACCAACTAGAATTGGTTTTAGCCTTTTAACTATTGTTCATATCTTAATAAAGAGAGAGAATAGTGCTGTTTTGGAGCGAAAAAAGGGATCAGTTCATCCTCAACAGTCATCTGAGATAACAGACTTGCTACGGCGGATAAGTTTACGACGGCTTAGAGGATGCCCTGGCAAAAAGCTCATATTGACAAAAAAATTAAGGCTGCACAACTTTATTAGGCAAAAAAGTATCGAAATTGGGATCAATATAATTGCAAATAGATTACGTTGTTTGACGGCAGCAAATTAAATTTATTTGCTAAGCCCACAATTAGAGATAATCAGCATAATTGTATAGAAAGAAAATTGAAAAATAACGCAGATATGTGCTACCTTCGGAGGAGCCAAAAACAAAAAAATCCCCAACTTCTGACATCATTCCGGCCGAATGAGAAGCTGAAACAATGGGGATACACTTAAAATATCGAAATTCAAAATGCCGACACATCAAAATACCGACAAAATTTAAATATGCAGCTAAATCAAAATACCGACAAATCAAAACACCGACAAATCAAAACACCGACAAATCAAAATACCGACAAATCAAAACACCGACAAATCAAAATAACGGCAAATCATACAAACTCCATAAAAAAATATTTGCAAAATCAAGTTCCATAGCCAAGGACTTGGAAGAAGTTCAAAGCGAAAAAACTAAGCACGCCCAGGTGTTGGTTCGACCGAGGGTTATTTTTTTGAAGCGCGGCCGAAGGCAGCCAACGCAAAAAGGAGTTCAACGCAAAAGAACTGAGCACGCCCAGGTGTTGGTCCGACCGAGGGTTATTTTTTTGAAGCGCGGCCGAAGGCAGCCAACGCAAAAAGGAGTTCAACGCAAAAGAACTGAGCACGCCCAGGTGTTGGTCCGACCGAGGGTTATTTTTTTGAAGCGCGGCCGAAGGCCGCCAACGCAAAAGAACTGAGCACGCCCAGGTGTCGGACCGACCGAGGGGTATTTTTTTGAAGCGCAGTATGAGTTGTCGATGTTTTGATTTTTCGATATTTTGATTTGTCGGTCTTTCGATTTGTCGGTGTTTCGATTTGTCGGTATTTTGATTTGTCGGTGTTTTGATTTGTCGGTGTTTTGATTTGTCGGCATTTTGATTGTCGGAATTATAAATTTCGAGACTTTCATTGTCGGCATTACGATATACACCCGTCTGCAGGGTTGCCTTCGTTATAATGACAAATCTTTTTAAATTTTAAAGTTAAAATTTTATAATTATGAAAGAATATTAGTAAACTGCAAAAAGAAGCAAGCTTCCTTTTCTTCCATAGCACAGAGAGAGAATTCTATGGATTAAGGGTTATGATCCTGAGCGTGTTCGTTGCCGAAGGCCGCAGGGCCTCGAACGTACAACAGCACCAAAATGTTTCTATCGATTAGTAATGTTTCTTCTTTGGGATCTTGGAACCATATTAACCATTTATTGTATAAAAATTTCTTCTGTCCGTATTTCGAATTGTCGGCTTTTTGAATTGTCGGTATTATGAGTTGTCAGTGTTTTGATTTTTCGATATTTTGATTTGTCGGTGTTTTGATTTGTCGGTGTTTTGATTTGTCGGTGTTTTGATTTGTCGGCATTTTGATTGTCGGAATTATAAATTTCGAGATTTTGATTGTCGACATTACGTTATACACCCGAAACAATGACCTAAGATTTTTGAAAATTCTCAAAAATTAACAAAGTGACGTAGTTCTGAAAAAAAAAATCGGTTTTTTAGGTTAAAAAAATTGTTGTTTTTCTAATGCCAAATTGACTATTTCCCACCAATCAAAAAGATCTTTGGTCATTGTATAGTAAATATATTCAAGAATACCCAGTTGCAATTTGAAGTTAATCGGCCAATTTCTCGTTGAGTTATGTCAGCAATTTTGAAAAAAGCTAAGGTTTCAACTATCCGATTTATACCTACGAGCGGTCGCTCTTTAGAACGCTGCCATTCAAAAACTGTTCAAGATACAACCTTGCCGATTTCATAGGATATTTGTGAAAATATAAACTATCAAAAAAGCAAAACAAAAAAATCGATTTATTGATGTGTTGTAGATGTGGTCTGGCCTTTCTTCACATCGTTTACAATGATGTCCAATTTATTCATAAAATAATGCTTGCAAAGACGTTTATTGCCATTCATTTCGCACCACCGAACATCAGTAAAATTTTGACCAGATTTTGCCATATGTCATTATTCGAAAACTCTAATTCAGTGGTACAAGGATAATCTCATCGATTTCGTTTCAAAGGACATGAACCCATCCAACTGGCCACAACTACGCCCAATTTAGCATTATTAGCCAGTTGCAAAATATAAATTAAGAAAAACATCTAGTAGCGTAGAAAAGTTGTTGTTAAAGTGGAATAAATCTCCTGCTAAAGTAACGCGAAGTATTGTTCAGGGACTTATAGGAATGATAAAAGAGCTCGCAAATTTATTTGAAATAGCGATATGTAAATTTACATTTGGTATTATCTAAAAGGTGAATAAATATGTTTGCGTTTGTTTATTACTTTTAACAAAACATCTTTTACTTATTTAAATATGTAAACAAAAATGCGTACCGATTTTGTGAACCGTGCTTTATTTGTTACAGTTGATAAATGATCTGTCATATATAATATAATTTTCAGTATACTTTCTGTTACAATCTCGACGATCTGCGGTCTCTGATTACCACTGCAGGCACGATATTTTTATATATTACAAGGACAGTTAAGGACCCCTCTAAAGTGCAAAACAGCGTCACTTTAAGTGAACTCTCTTGTGCCACTTGGTGTCTCTTCCGCAATTGTATGGCAAACAAGTTGCTGTTGACTACCATACGAGGTGTGTTCAAAAAGTATCGCGAATCGTAACTGACAGTTTTCTTCGATTGCAGGGGCGTGGTGCATCATGAGTTCTTGCCACAGGGAAGAACGGTCAATAAGGAATATTACCTGCAAGTTATGCGCAATTTGCGCGAAGCAATCCGCCAGAAACGCCCGGATTTGTGGAAGAACAAAAATTGGCTTTTGCACCACGATAACGCCCCTGCTCACACACATCGTTGCTTGTGCGCGACTTTTTGGCCAAACACAACACACTAATGATGCCGCAGCCACCGTATTCCCCAGATCTGGCCCCCTGTGACTTTTTCTTTTCCCTAAACTGAAGAGGCCCATGAAAGGACGACGTTACGCTTCTCTTGACGAGATAAAGACGGCATCGAAGGAGGAGCCGAAGAAGATAAAAAAAAAATGATTTTTTGAAGTGCTTCGAAGATTGGAAAAACCGTTGGCACAAGTGTATAATATCATATGGGGATTACTTTGAAGGGGACAAAATAGATATTCATGAATAAATAAATAATTTTTGAAAAAACACAAAATTCGCGATACTTTTTGAACACACCTCGCATACTCAAGCAGAAGTAGAAGTGGAAGTAGCCAAAAAATAAGTATTCAAATTGTCGGTTTGTTGTGCCCATAAGTCATATCCATGTGCCTCTGTCTCAGAACTTGGTATGCATTTTGCACATTTATTTCAAAAGTCACAAAAATATTCCTGAAGCTGCTAAAAACTATACATACTATACCACACTGGAATAACAGACAAAAAATTGAGGTAAGCTTTCGAATAGTTGATGCCTTAAGGTTTAACTGACTTTTTTCTTCCGATTTTTTTCCAAAAACCCAATATTCAATTCTAAAAAAAAATATTTTTTTAATTTCTAGTTATAAGCTTGGGATTCTTTTTTTCAATCCGGTATTTGGGACTAAAAGTTTAAAAATTATTTTTAATGTACATTTTCAGGCTCAACGATATAAAAATAGTAAAAAGAATTAAATTCGAATTTATTTATTATTATTTCAATTACTTTTTGATTGCATTATTTCAAATCTAGGAGACCCAGAAATCAATCTTTGGAACGCAACTAGACAAAAGAAAAAGCCGATATCCAGATATACACACATATATTTTGTTAGCATATTTAGTTATTGCCATTTTAATAATAAGAAATAAACTAAATAAAATGAAATATTATACAAAAAAGGTATCGCCACTTTTTTTATTTGTGAAGGATATTCTAGCCTCGGCGCAACTGAAGTTAAAGATTTTGTTTTACTGGAAGAATATTTTGGAGGCAGGGCAGAATTAGAATAGTTTGTAAACTATTTAAAAAAATAATATATGACCTAACACATTCGTACATTGGCCCACCAACTAGTTCTAACATGACATGCGTACATCATTTGTACCAAGTAAACATGTCGACGGATAAAGACATTATCCACCTCTTTTTATTTTGTTAACGCTATTTTCCACACTTTTTGTCGCATAATTTTATTTTATATGCGTCGCTTTTCGACCAAGATAGTTTCTATGTATATTTCACGAACAAATAGTCGAATACGAAATGTGGACACGAACATTATTGACTTAAATGAGTTACAATTTGCTCGAAAACTAACCATAAATATGCAAATATATGTTGAGGTAAAAAATGTTTATTTTTAATTTAACATTAATAATTGAACTATTTGAGTGAATGAGTTTGTAGCTTACAGCTATTTATCTCTACTCTCTATAAAATAAACCATAGAATGCATTTTGAAGTTTTCGGGTAGTATTTATATGCGTTATGAAAAAGACGGACCAGCTAAAGCTAGAAAACAATAATTTCGATAAAATAAAAATAATCTAGTTTTTTTCTCACTGTTCAAATTGGATACCTACCAATGCTCATTGCCCATTATCATCATTTAGTTTACTTCTAATGATTTTCACTTTTATGGACGAAGTGAAGGCGACCATATGAGATTGTAAATGTATTTGATTCTGCGCATTTTATCGGGTAAATGTATTTTCAAATAACATTACTTATAGAAACTGGTACTACTGCCATATATTAACATCATTGTAAGATACATACTCGTATCTTATCAATTTAATAAAAATGCAGCGGCTATCCTTGCAACCAATTATTGGGTTACACAGTTTGTTTTTCCAACTGACTTTCACAATTAAGTTAATAGCTTCTGTTGACAACAACAATAACAATCGCTTAATGCATTGATGGAGTATAACATGAACTACACCGACACACATGCATTTTTAAGGGTACATAAATATGTAGAAGGACTGGCGGATATTATTGTATTATTCTTCAATCAATTCACGTATCGACTGTTATTTCTCAGCCTATTGCTTTTCCCCCATACGCAGTGCACTTATCATATTAAGCAACGTCAAGCATAGTCAGCAAAAATTGTAATAGCTAATAACCATATCACAAAACTTATTTGTTGCACGTAACGGACACAACTGAATATAATAATAAATTGATAGTAAACTAAATTATTTTACGGAATATAACTAGATTATATTCGACCAGCTCTGGAATAATTACAGTGGATTTATTTTATGAATACTGGATCTGAATAATAATGAATTCCGAAAATATATTTGTAACTTAAATAAATAAATACTTTACTTTACTTAATACCTTTTTTAAAATACCATTATACATATATGTATACCACTCATCTGAACTACTCCTTATACTACAGTACTTAATAATTTGGCAATCTCTTCTTTCAGCCAGTGAATTCTAAACGAAATTTATTCTTTATTTCGAAGAGGTGATCGACTTATACGTTGCGTAAATGATACTGAAGCAAATTAATCGATTCTTAATTGCTTTGAAAGCAAATAACGTAAAATAAAGAATATTAACAGAAAGCTTGGAAATAAAACAGAGAAGCTGCCAAAGTAGAAAGTAATGGGACTACACTATCACTGCTTTTTCTTTTGTTATAAAATATCGATATGTGAAAATGTGGTTTTCATCCAAAGGAAAACATTTTACTAGTTCTTTTTAGCCAGGTAGTTTGCTAGAAACATTAAGGGTATTTAATAAATAAAATGGAACTTGTTTGTATATGGAAGCTTGATGCTATTGTAATCCGATCTGAACAATTTTTTCAGAGATTATATTATTACCTTAAGCAGTAATCCATGTCAAATTTCGTAAAGATACCACGTCAAATGCGAAAGCCCTTGATTCCAATCGTTCGGTTTGTATGGCAGCTATATGTTATAGTGGTCCGATATCGGCAATTCCGACAAATGAGCAGCTTATTGAAGAGAAAATAATGTTTGCAAAATTTCAAAACGATATCTTAAAAACTGAGGGTCTAGTTCTTAAATATACAGACAGACGGACAGACAGAAGACGGACATGGCTAAATCGACTCAGCCCAACATACTGATCATTTAAATAACGGGTGGGCCATCTAACGTTTTAAATTTGAATTATCTACTATACTATTATTGGAAACGTCAAATACCATTCGGAAAGTGACAGATATTCAGTAAAAAGTCTAAAATTTACGAATTTACGGTCGCTATTCACTAGACAAGTGGATGGTCAATTTTACCGAAAAATTGTCTTTTCGGACGAGGCTCATTTCCACCTCGATGGTTACGTTAACAAGCAGAATTGTCGCATTTGGGGCACAGAAAACCCGCACGTAATCGTCGAGAAGCCAATGCACCCAGCACGAATCACTGTATGGTGCGGATTTTGGTCTGGTGGAATCATCGGCCCATTTTTCTTCGAAAATGAAGAAGGAGCCGCCGTAACCATCAATGGTGAGCGATATATCGCAATGTTAACCGAATTTTTCTTCAAGCAAATTGAAGAGGAAGACTTGGACAACATTTGGTTCCAGCAGGATGGCGCTACGTGCCATACAGCAAACGCTACACTCAATCTATTACACCCTATCTTCGAAAATCGCATAATCAGCAAAAGAGGTGATGTGAATTGACCTCCCAGAAGCTGTGATTTAACTCCGTTGGACTATTTTCGGTAGGGAGCTGTTAAAGATAAATGTTACGCCAACCATCCAGAAACAATTAAAGATCTGAAGTACGAGATTCAAGCTGCTGTAGCTGCCGTAAGGCCTGAAACCATCGAGAAAGTACTCCAAAATTGGGTGGATTGGATTCAGCCTTTTAAATAAATGTTAGACCTTTGAAAAATATCAAGCCGTTTTTTTTTATTGACTTTTTAAATTTAAAATTTTATATGGCCCACCCTGTATATACTTTGTAGGGTCTCCGACGCTTCCTTCTGGGTGTTACAAACTTCGTGGCAAACTTAATATACCCAGTTCGGGGTAAAAAATGTGATCATTACAACAGAATCAGCATTTGCAGTAAGTTCCATTTGCAAATTGAATATGCGAATTACAACTTCTTTAAGTGGAAAATCTATGCAAACGACTCCTCAAAAATTCAAAAACTACGAGTTTTCGCATTACAAGCTTAATACAGAATACTTTAATAGAAGCTCTTTTAAATCATTTTAAATTTACAGTTGCATTTTAAAATAATTTTCACCAATTTAATGAAAGTATGGTTGAAGCATATGTTTCAAAATAAACTACTAGCATATAAACACACACAGACGGAAAGTATAATTATAAATTAAAGCGATGCGCACATTTATCTATTTCCTTTCTTATATTATATTTTTGCAGTATTGATATAGTAATTTTAAATGTCAAGTTTAAATATTCTACGTAGTCCCCATTTTATGTCTGTATAGGGCAGTGATTTAAAAGGATAGAGAATTGTTTGCGTGGCTAGAATATATAATACTAGAGCACCTTTGCCTTTGAGCAACATGTTGTACGAGCGCACAGGTCTTTGTTTCTTTACGGTTTGCAATTAATCGACTTATTATTTCTAAAATAGATTTCGGACCCGATAATCGTTGCTCCTATTTGAAACTAGCACACTGATTTCTCGATAAAATTTAATAACGTGTTCATACATTTACACCAATGTATAAAATAATGTGATATCTATTTTTCATATAAGTACGAAGTATCGTTTTGAAATTATTCCCTTGCGTGTTTGTAGATTTTTTTTTTCAAACAAACAAGGATACCGCCTAACCCTCCCCAACATCAGTCATTATGATGTAGGCAATGTCATTCCCCTTGTCGACTATAAACGGTTTCACACTTACAATTTACTTCTTCGCTTATATCTCTGATGGTGCTGATCCACCTAGCTTCTCCACTTTCCTCTTTTTATACAACAACAATTTTTGATATCTGTTATTCACACTGATGACTAAGCTAATTTATTGCCTATTATGCACATGCAGCCTGATACCATCGCCAAATTACCGAAAGCGAAAGGAAAATACTAAAAACCGAAAGAATGAAATTGATACAAATACTGGCAACAGGTTGTTCCACATTGGAATTGTTATCGATCCATATTTTTCCCAAGGCATCATCTTCGCTTTATAAATAAAAGCTGTTATTAGCGTATCACAATAAAATTGTTTACGACGTCGCCTAAAGAGAAAGTTGCGAGCTGAATTGCCACACTAAGGTCATCAGAAAATCTGTGTAACTGCGTGTAAACGTTGGCATGCCAAAGTGTGAACATCTATCTATTCCTTATTCGATTATTTAAAAAAGTGCAAAAAAGTAACAGAGTATTAGAAATACCCTTGTAAAACCACATCGGGTTCATAGACACATGCCCACTCTCGATTGATTGGCTAATAGGATGTACGAATTCGGTGCTAGCTTTTGCCAACGGCACTCAAGTGCAACACCTGATTTTCATCGCAGTTCCCCTGTTTTATTCTCGTCATTGGACTTCTTTTAAATGTGCACAAAAGCCTTGTAATTTCTTCGATTCTCTGTGATTTTATTTAGTTTTATGCTATAATTCACGCGTAAAAGAGTTTGCTACCTTCACCATCACCTACTTTCACAGCATGCCCGTACACCCACCCCTCATAACATGCGGTCATGGCGTGTAACTCACGCCTTTGAAACTACCAAGGTCATCCTTAGATATGCCAGGGAATCGCTGATAAATCATGTGTGGCTTGTTTTATTGCAACGATTAAATTTAGACGTAGAGTGTTTATTTATTTTATTCTCGCCCAAGCGGTAGTGTTTGGTGAGTTACAAATTGGCACGAATAAACTGCTTTAATAAATTTACTATGTCGGATTCACATTCATTTTACTATTTCGAATGCTCTTCAGCTCTGAAAATCAAAAATTCGAATAATCAATAAATAACCAACATGTTTTCAAGTTTGACCACGGTAAATCATTTTTGAAATCAAAAACAAATCATAGGATAAAACCCATCGGGAACGAACGATAAAATAACATATATTAAAGCAAAGATGGATTAAAAACGGTATATCTCAATTTACGGCAAAACTAAGAATCTTATAGAAAAACGTTGAAACGGTGAAGAAATCTATGTATAACTTTTGTACAACGATTTTTTTATTGTGAAAATTTCAAATAATCAAGTTTTTAGGTTATCTATTCTTATCTTGTACAAAAATGGGTTTCTTTCTCGAGATTAGGTGTATACTTATCTTCTTATGTCCCACATATTCTTTATTTTTTAATAACGGCTTCCCTATTTCGACTTAAAATCGAAAAAAAAACCCTTTTTCAATCGAAAATTCTCACGTCAAAAAAGAATTTTTTTTGTAAAGTTCGAAGGCCTTCTTTTTAAAAATAAAATAAATGTATATAAAAAGTATATACATTTCTTTGATAAATTAGCTCCGCAAAAGGAAAAAAAGAACACCCTCTCCTTCCTTTTCCCGACTTCAGATTTCCCGTAAATTATTTTTCCGTTAATGTTTGTCTTCTTTCGATTCTGATGGGTTTCAACCTTTTAAGAATTTCTTTAAAAGCTAAGTGTTTTGAATTTAGTTATCGTCACAATATTTTTAGTCTTTCATTTAAAAATTTAACTAATTCAAAGACTTTAAATGTTGCACATAACTAGAAATAAATAAAAACCACAATCGTGCTAAATTATTACTCATGCAAATTGTATTGCTAATCGAACTCGATTTATTTGCTGCCATGGCAAATAGCTCTTTTCGCACTTATCTAATATTTTCGTACACACAGACATTCCAGCTGTGTTTATTGCATGAATTGTCATTTGCATGAATTAAGAAGGTATGACTGAATTTTTGTTTACTTTGTTGGAAGTCGCATAATGATTTGTTAGAAATGAGCCTAGTAGCTAAACACCATGAAGTTTTATAACGTAACAGACATTATAAAGAAGCTATGCATTTTAAATCTTCACATAATCTCGAAATTCATGTTTATTTTTATGTAGATAATATAAATAAGAGGGTATTGAAACGGCTTGGGAAAGTAGTAAAAGAACTAAACACTTAAGTGAAACAAAATACGTTAATACTATCCATGTCCTTTAAGCAATTAAAATGCATTACTTAGTTCCAGTCTAAAATTATTAATAAAGAAATTGTATTTCTTGTGATAATCTAAGTAAAAATCTTGTCAGGTAAGGGGTTTCACACACAATATAACTATATTTTACTATTTCTAAATTCAGATCGGATAGCTAATCATTATTAATTAGTTAAAAAATATGTCATATCAAGGATTGAGAATATGTCTAACCATTACCGCATTTGCATATACTCTCCGCCGTTGTTAAACTTTATATTAACCTAGTAAGAATGGGTTAAGTTCGGGCGCTACCGAAAGTTTCATACTCTTGCAACTTGAACGAATTTAAAGTCAGGGAAATACCTTGAGATGTAAAACGTAAACACCGGAATCTGAACAATTATTTATATATATAAAAAGTATGTGTCACGTTGTTTGACCACGATGGACTCCTAAACTACTTTTAGTAAAATTTAGCACACTGTGTCCAGTTCGAACCAACTTAGAAGATAGGATAATAAAACCAATTAAAGTATAAAGAATATAATGAAAGCTCTATTAAATGGACGCCCTATTAAGAGGACATATTTATTAACCATGCACATTGTTGATGTTTATTAAGTAAGCAGACAACTCTATTAACTGGACAGAGAGGCTGGTAACCAGACATTGAGAAAGCAGCCTTAAATTCGTTATTTTTTCCAATGAAACTTATTTGTATGAACATACTCAAAATTAAATCTCAAGTACAATCCCTTGGATTCTTATACCGACAAAAACGTTTTCGCCTTTATTCGTAAATAAAAATTTTCACTGTATTGAATAGTTTATTATATGAATAATAGTATAAAATGTATACCACAGCAAAAGAAAACAACTGGTTTTTTCGGCAAAATCAATTTATTTTACTCAAAATAGTCTCCTTCTACTTCAATACAGCTTTTTGCACAGTCCAAAAGCATGTCGAACGAGTGTTTTAGCTCGTTGGCCGCCAGTATACAGGTGCAAGCTTTTTGAGTGCCCTCTATGTCTGCATAACGCATTCCTTTCAAGGGCAAATACATTTTTCCGAAAAGAAAGAAGTCGCACGGTGCCATATCAGGTGAATACGGGGAGCGGTTAATGATTAAAATGTGATTTTTTGTCAAATAATCACCCTTCGAATGTTGGATTCCGAGCAATTTTTGGTCGTCAGTCAATTTGTGCGTAAAAACCCAGGCACACACCTTTCATAAGACCAAATGTTCGGTCAAAATACGATAAATCGATGTTTTGGAGATGTTCAATTCCATTTCCAAAAACTTCGATGATGATTTTTGATGAATTCAGGCACAGTTCCGATGGAATTTCCGGTGATCACGGATTTTGATTGGCCCACATGTTGATCGTCATTTATGTCCTCACGACCACTTTGAAAACTTTGAAACCACTGGTGCACTCTGCTACGGGATAGGCAATCATCACCATAAACTTGTTTTAATTTCAATTGAAACGTTTCAATAAAAGTTTTACCAATTTTAAAACAAAATTTAATGTTGGTATTTGTTCGAAACTCATTTTCGCACCAATAACTTCAATTCCAATTTATGAAATTTCATAAAATCGATGGATTTATTTATTAGTATAAATATATAAAAAACATAAGTTTAAGTTTGATTAGAAATAAAGTACTTTTTCGACTACCCTATAAAACATTTGGTAGATATTATTAAAATACTAATTTGGTATAATATTGACATTTTATAAATATGTACAGATATATAAACAATTGGCGAATATTCGTAAATGGGAGAGAAAAGAAAAATCATATGTACCGTAACTCGTGTTTCCTTTAAAATTTAAAATTGTATTCAAAATACTTTTCTTAAAATAATATACAAATTTATGTTATTATTTAATATGTATACATCATTAACAAAAGTATTTTCGGTCTTAAATGCTTAATAAACTTATTAAAAGAATACATATTGGAAATGTTTGGCGTATTATTTAGTGGAAGATCGGGAAAGACCATTTGCTATATGAAAATCTTAGTTCCCTAGGCGAAATATTATAAGTTATACGTTAAGTTATATTATAAGTTATATAACTCGTATATGTTACGAAAATGGAATCATTAATAAACACACATTTATGTATTTATAAGAATAAAGACGTCAGATTACACAGTTATCATTGCCTTATCGGTGCCCTATAATTGGTCACTTTATTATACTTTATTATTGTTTGGTTAAACATTGAACGTACGACGTTGACTTATGGTTGGCTGAGTAGTGGTCTTATCTGAGCGTATCTTATCTCTAATTTGCGACTTATAACCACACTCTCTATACAGATGACAAGTACATATACATATGTAAAGGGTGATTTTTTTGAGGTTAGGATTTTCATGCAGTAGTATTTGACAGATCACGTGGGATGTCAGACATGGTGTCAAAGAGAAAGATGCTCAGTATGCTTTGACATTTCATCATGAATAGACTTACTAACGAGCAACGCTTGCAAATCATTGAATTTTATTACCAAAATCAGTGTTCGGTTCGAAATGTGTTTCGCGTCCGTGTCCGATGAGCGATGAGGCTCATTTCTGGTTGAATGGCTACGTAAATAAGCAAAATTGCCGCATTTGGGGTGAAGAGCAACCAGAAGCCGTTCAAGAACTGCCCATGCATCCCGAAAAATGCACTGTTTGGTGTGGTTTGTACGCTGGTGGAATCATTGGACCGTATTTTTTCAAAGATGCTGTTGGACGCAACGTTACGGTGAATGGCGATCGCTATCGTTCGATGCTAACAAACTTTTTGTTGCCAAAAATGGAAGAACTGAACTTGGTTGACATGTGGTTTCAACAAGATGGCGCTACATGCCACACAGCTCGCGATTCTATGGCCATTTTGAGGGAAAACTTCGGACAACAATTCATCTCAAGAAATGGACCCGTAAGTTGGCCACCAAGATCATGCGATTTAACGCCTTTAGACTATTTTTTGTGGGGCTACGTCAAGTCTAAAGTCTACAGAAATAAGCCAGCACCTATTCCAGCTTTGGAAGACAACATTTCCGAAGAAATTCGGGCTATTCCGGCCGAAATGCTCGAAAAAGTTGCCCAAAATTGGACTTTCCGAATGGACCACCTAAGACGCAGCCGCGGTCAACATTTAAATGAAATTATCTTCAAAAAGTAAATGTCATGAACCAATCTAACGTTTCAAATAAAGAACCGATGAGATTTTGCAAATTTT
Organism: Bactrocera zonata; assembly: GCA_037783105.1. NCBI lineage: Eukaryota > Metazoa > Arthropoda > Insecta > Diptera > Tephritidae > Bactrocera > Bactrocera zonata. The sequence continues at coordinate 136,116 of JBAWJQ010004179.1, read as the reverse complement.
ATGCGTTTTTTTTTTTAAAAAAGTTATCAAGCTCTTAAAAAATCACCCTTTACAACGCCTCCCTCCTTAGAAATATATACACATTTATTTGTTTGTAACCTTCATATATCTAGTGAAAGTAATATACATAAATATGTACAATATGGGCTTAGCCATTTGATATACATTTATACGCCAGCCAGGAAAGAAATACAAAAGAAGCTAAATTGATACACAATATTTATTTCCAACAATTTCGTGTTCTTATTTAGATGGCGGAAAAATTGTGCTAACATTATGTCGATGTTATATACATATATTTATGTATGTACATATATCTGCACATAAACGTTTTTGTATGTTTACACATAATTTTGACGCCCCATCAACTAGAAAAGGAAATAAGACAATGTAGCCAAAATACTGAGTTGCACAAAACCATTTATTTTATATAGAACAGAATGGGATTCTTGCGATTATTCAGTTCCTACGCCAATCGCCGGACACGTCAGTCAGAGATAATAATGCTATTCAGATGAATTAGTTTCGTGGTTGGTTGATAATCCATGTCAGCCGGTTGCCGACCAAGAGATATAAGCGAATTGGTCGAGAGTTTTGCATCCTTATTTCAAATTATTTATTTATGAAATAAATGTTTCGACAAGTGTTAATAAGTAAAGAACGCATCTTATGCTGCGAGGCCAATAATGCAGCTACATATATCGCCTCACTCGGTTAGCGCCAAAATTAATTTTTAATTGAGCGAAACAACCGTAAAGAAAAACTTAGCAAATCATTCGCTAAGGTGTTCCAAAAAATACATTCAAATAACTAAATACAACAACAAATTATTTACATGCTACACAAATAATTAAAAAAGTAAGAGCTAAGTTCTTATGCAACCGAACATTTTATGCACTTGCAACTTGCAAGAATCAAAGCCAGGGAAATACCTTAAGATGCAAAACTTCAACCAGAGGGTCGGAATCTAGTCAATTTTATATATCACACACTGACCGACATATTCGGATAAGGTTTGTGAGAAAAACGGAAATCATGATATCCCATATACGAGTTGGGGTAATATCAACCTCATTTTTGCCACACGCTAAAAAATGTTCGCTGGCTTTCAGTAAGGTACCTCACATACAAATAAATAAATACTCCATAGACATTAAATTTTACCTTCGAAATGTTATAAGAGGACTTTATGGAGTCAGTGTGCCTAAAATAAGTAAATTTAAGAGAAAACTCTAACTCATATCAGGATTTTCGAACATCCGGGTGACTTTACTCTATATGATTCGTTTTTAGTGTGTGGCATGTTAATACTATGTGGTATTAGGAAAAATAGATAAAATCGGATGGACACTACTCCAACTCGCATATGCTACGTATAATGGTTTTCGTTTTTCTAACAAACTTTATGTATTTGTTGGTGTATGAGTTATATATAGTATACATATGTATATAGTATATAAAGTTGCTTGGATTCCGATCCGCTGATTCGACGTTTTACACCTTAAAGTGTTTCCCTAGCTTTGATTCTTGCAAGTTGCAAGAGTATAAAATGTTCAGCCCTTTTTGATAAAAACACATATTCATATGTACATATATAACTGTGTATATGCATACAAAGAAGTGGCTTGAAAAAATTGTAAGGTTATTGAATTTGTAGTTCATGTTTATAACTTCATTTTTTTCTATAGTTAAAATCTACCGCACTACAGTTTTCAAGAATACAGCTGTATGTAGAGAACTAGAAAATGTAAGCCTCTATTACGCTTTCCAAGTAAACTGTTTTTTGATTGAAGTTTTATAATTCGGTATTATCGATATTAAATAAGTTCGACGATTCATGTCATTTAACAAAAAATCTATAAACCTGTAACTGTTATCATTAAATTTTGACTAAAGAAACTTATAACTTGAACACATCGAAGTATAAAGAGCAATTAAAGAATGCTTCACGTTGCGTTGTTCCTCGCGTATGTATGTACGTCCATTCTCCGAAAAACGAAAACAATGAACAAAACTAAAAACAATTCAAATCGGGTTTTATTTATTTAAAGGAAATAAAATCTAATGCAAATTAACTCAAAATTCTTTCCTATTAAAATTCTGTATGAGTTTATTGGACTTAGTCGATGTATTCGCAGATGTTCAAGTCATTGTTGTGATTTGTAGCTCAGTAACCAACTGGCAAATGAAATTACACTAGACAACCAGAACAGATATGAATGGAACATAAAAAATAATTTAAATAATATTTTAAGTACAGTGGACCAATAAAGTTTACACACACCTAGTTCTATTAAATTACGACGCGTTTATTTGTTTTAAAATGAATACATTTTGTGATTTTTTTCTATCCATATCAAGATATGTATATTTAACATTAAATATAGCACATCAAAAAAAAATTTTGTATACACAAATAAAAAAAATTTATTTAAAGCTTAAAATGCGCCTACTTTATATCAAAAAAGTTTACGTAAACCAATGATTATTTATATAAATCAAAAGAAATTTCAATAGTTTTAGCGACTTTGGCCTACATTTTGTTGATATTATTGTCCCTAGACATCGATGTATGCTCCCCACTCGATTTCTAGTATTATTTCCGGATATTTTGACCCACTAAGTTTATGATCCAGCTTTTTGGCCTTATTTTGATGAAATTCGATGTTTTCGAATACGATTTTCCAAAAAGTTCCAGATATTTTGAATAGGATTAATGTATGGTAATTGCGGGACCTATGGAGTTATTTTTAATTCCATAACAACCCTGCACGTACAAGATGAGACGGCTGTTTTGGGTCGTTATATTGGTATAAATAGAAGTGGCCGCTATTAAGCACACTTAAAATTTAAATTATTTTGTTAAAATGTTCAGAAACATATGCTGGTATAATCATATAACTCGCTGATGTGTTGCTGAAGAGTTCTCATGATGTTCCTTGGAGGCGAGACATAAAATTAGGCGTTCGGAATGTTCGTGCGTAATATAAAATCAACATTCAATATCTACATAAATTATATTCTATAGCTACGCGCAATAACAAGTTAAGTTAAAAAACTAGTCGATAGCGTAATGTTTTTTCCCAGGGAGTCACTTTATATCGTCACTGAAACCGTAATCATAAAATGATTGCGTCGTAGATAACATGACATTCACTTATTACACATTTGTTTACAAATATGCATATGTTTAGTATTTCAATCATGAATGTCAGCCTTGTAGTTAGTTTATTATGCAATTAATTACTGTAATGTGTAAATTGAAAATTAAATAAATAAAATATACATTAATTAAACATATTGGCTTCAAGTCATATAAAAACTTCTCATCATTTAAAGAAAAAGATCTTTTTTGTCAAATTGCGATTTTTTATTCAACATAGCGTTGAACGAAAATTAAGTACCAGTTATGGCGGTCTTCCAACTTTTGAACTTATAAAACTTAATGTTTTATCGATCAACCTAATACTTTGATAATGTTCGTCATCGGGTCGACATTTCATATTTTCAATTTCATCGACAGAAGTTCGGGCCATATCATTAGAACATGGTAAAAGCAAAAACAATTATTGGCTCTATTCCTACAATTTTTCAGGGTTTTCTGACAGGAGCATTTCATTCTTTTTCAGTCTATCGATTCATGAAAGAACATCGAACATGTTCCTTTTATCAACTGCTCTTTATGGTCATCCACAAACTTTTTATGAATTTTTTAGAACATTTGCGCATACACAGTTGCATTCGCTGACGAGCGATCTATGCGACATATGGAAAACATCTGCGCATACTCTGTTGGAAATAAATACATACAAATGTATGCATGTATGCATAACTACATATGTCAATGGTTAAGACTATTGCTCAGTCATGGATTTGCAGGCATTGGACTAACGAAAAGTGATATCATCACTTGTTTTCATTGAAAATAAGTTGCGCGGTAAAATCCGATGATTGAGTGAATATCTGACAACATTTAGCATCTCACTATTCGTTGCTGACATCGGTACTTTTATTCATATTTATATTCCTCGCCATAACTTTATAATTGAAAGTTTGCGCATGCGTTGGGCATAAAATCAATAAAAAAAAACAGCATGATGGAGGGGGTATTCGATAGATGTTTAAGCAGCGGATTTGTATCTAATTATAAAGCCTCTACGCCAGAGTTTGCGCACCTGACGACATTTACAACGAAAGGCTGGCATTAGCACTGAACAACAAAAATAAAACAATATGAAAGTGCTGATAATGGTTTTAACATATGCATTAGGAATATATGTACTTAAGATGAAATCTATTGTTTATTCAAAAAAATGGTAGGTTGTTTGGAAACTTACAGAGTTGAAACTTTTTTAGATGGAGAGAATGTTATGATTATATTTAAATTTTTAGGAAATGCAACATGCATAGATATGCTCAGCCTTCAGCTGGTTTAAACGGAATATTTCCCACGACTTCCAAAGCGCGCTTTTAGAAGAAAGTGAGAAAATGGTAGTAAAAAGTTAGTTTTTCATTAAATCTGACGAGTAGTCAAATGGGATTTAGTTGAGTCTCACTTGGGAGGACAATGGGCCAATGGGCCAATGGGCTTAAGTGCAGCCACTTGCAGTCAGAAAATCTAGCATTCTCTCTACTCTATATGGTTTTCTATTATCATTAAAAGTGTATGTATTTCAAATCAATACCTTATTTACTTTAAATATTAATTAGGAGAGATGGACGCTTACTTAATTATGTCGTCTCCACATTGTCCACAATTTATGTATCGTCATTTTCTTCAACCGCCAACATTCCCTACTAATCTCTGTACACATGTGTTGCGCACATTACTTGCCACCCGAATGCTGATCACCCCGCTGCTCATTGCTATTGGCTCGCCATTTTAAATGAACCGTAATTGAAATAAATTTTCGTTTTATCAAGAGAATTACGTTTTATTCACACACATTTGGTAGACAAAGGAAGTTGCATACTGCCACTTGATTCTGCTTATGTATATAACGAATATAGGGAAGAACGCAAACTCTGATCAACGGCAAGAATAGAAAGCGCCATGTGAATAATTGGAATATAAAAACCTAAAAGTAATTGCCGGACAGCAGATGAGAATATGGTTGTCAACAATCGTTGGATGTTGAGGACATGTAGTACTCATTCAAATAAATTAAGAGTGATTCATAAAAAAGTAGCGTAATTGCATTTAATGACAAAACTTACAGAAGCTACCCAATATAATTAATATTCGTACACAACGAGACATTTAATTTTTTGGTTTTAGGAATAAAAGTGAAATAAAAGTATATAAAATGTGACTGACCTCCAAGAAAAAACTTAAAATTGTACTTTGCTTATATCCAAAACAAATTATTATTATTAGTATGTTATTATGTCAGAACATGAACGTCACGCACTTTTCAGGAAATATTTTTAACGGTATTCGGCGAGTAAAATACAAAGCATGAACTGGAGCTGTTTACATTATTTGCAATGTTATGACTTCAAGTCTGTGTCGGTCACTGAATTGCGCTGTTCACAAAAATAGGAGTGGAGCTACCAAGTGGTATAAAACATTTTTATTTAAACAAAATCTGTAAAAAAAAAAAAACTAAAAAGGACGTACAAAAAAGTAAAATCGATAGGATTTTTAAAAGGGTAAGTAATTTTTTTTAATTAGTGGGTAGAGGAAAACGTCACAGCCACAGAAAGCGTGAAATCATCAAAAATCTTAGAAAAAAATGAGAAAATTTATAAATAAATTAAAGAAATACTCAGGTGCTCTCATCAAATGATGTCAAATTCCTCTGCCCTACAAAAATAAAGCCGAAACACCTGGACGAAAACACAAAACTACTAAAGAAATCGATCGACGCATACTCCAGAGGACGACTGGATCCCAAACCGTCGTCTAGAGAAATAAAGAAGCGTCTAGATCTTGATGTTAGTGACGTAATAGTTCATAGACGTCTATTGGAATATAATTTATTTGCGCGGAGCCCGCGAAAAGCTCCATTGTTGACAAAGAAACTCTGATCAAATGATTTGACATCATGTCCTACAAAAATAAAGTCGAAACACGTGGACGAAAAGAAGAAGAAATCGATCGACGCATACTCCAGTCATCTAAAAAAGATCCCAAACCATCGTCTAGAGAAATAAAGAAGTGTCTAGATCTTGAGCGCGGAGCCCGCGAAAAGCTCCATTGTTGACAAAGAAACATAATTAGAGCACGGCTCCAATTCGCCAAGGAACATGACAACTGGCAACAGAAGAAATGAAGAAATATTTTGTGGACCGACGAATGTAAGGTAGTTTTATTTGGTGGCACAGAGTCTAGGTAATATATCCATCGACCACCAAATGCGGAATATAATCCGCAATACACTCTTAAGACCGTCACACATGGTGGTGCATAGTGGGAAAGTTTCTCGTACAACGGCGTGGCACCAATCCCTCTGATAAAAGAAACAATGGATCAGTACGTGTATGTGGACATTCCGCTGCCATACGCGGAATGGAATATGCACTAAAGTGGTTGTTTCAGCAAGATAACGACCCGAAACATACAAGTAAATGTGGAAAGCTATGGCTTCGGGTCAATAAAATTGAGGTTATGTCGTGGCCTGCTCAGTCGCCTGACCTTAATTCCTTAGAAAACTTGTGGGCAGATTGTAAAAAAAGGTGTTGCTGACCGTAAACCATCAAATACAAGGGAATTATGGATCACAGTTCACGAGGCATGGCAGCAAATCCCGCTGAAAAGGTGTCGTGATCTGATCGATCCTGTGTCCCGCCGATGAGCTGCAGTAATAAAAAATGGCGGTAACTCCACTAAAAATTAATTAAACTAACTTATGTACTTGTCCTAATTTCCAATTTTATTTATTATTAGTTTTATTGAATTTTGTGATGCACTCCTATTATTTTGAACACCGAATTATTGAGGTTTTTGTTTAGATAATTAATTTTTTTTTTTTATATACTATGTATTATTAAAAATTTAAAAGTGCATAAAAAGACTGTTTAAAATGAACAATTCGTGGATAAAAAATAAAATAATAAAATTCTTGTTTTTGTTGAAAAGCATAACTTTGTATATTATATTGTGATGCATTCCTATTATTTTGAACACAACTGTACATATCAGCAGTGCAGCCTACACGCGGAAGGTTAGTAAAATTGATAAGTTTGGAAATAACATAAATAAGCAAGTGTTTGATTGTCCTCATTCAGTTATTTCGATACATTGTAAATTTAAATCTATTCCTAATTATGGGCGTAAGTATGTATGTGAACGTTTGATCTAGTATATTAAAAGCTGGGATTCAGTACATCGTGCTCCAAATTCAAAACTCGTTCAACTTTAGTTCAGAGTTCATTTATCATTTTTGGTGTTTCTGCATGGAGTTCATATCGGGTGATTGCGCTACGCTGTTCCCTCAGCCAAATTCCGCTATTTTCCAAACAAGATTTCGTAATTCGGGCGGTATGTTTAAAATGATTGTCTTGCATGTATAACAAATCACCAATGGCATCCAAAAATCGTTAAGCTAAGAATAAACAAATGTAGTCCTTAGAATTCATTATTCCGTTGATTCCCCACACTTTCTCCACTTTCACGCCATAAGTGAACTAGCTTATTCCTATTTGTGGGATTGCATGTCCTACTATGGCCAAATTCGTCTATCTGAATTAATACGAATAAATTTCCTTTCGTCAAAACAAAAAACTAGTTTGAACTGTCCGCTAGTCCAGTTTTTTGGTCTTTCGCAAATTTCAATCTAGCCGCTTAGTGACATGTACGATTTTTTAATCATTGGCCTTGCATGCACATTAGAAGTTTTCACCGAATTTCGAATGGTATTGTTGCATAGTCTAGTGGGTAAAAATCACAATCACACTTTGTGAGTTCCACTGCGTTTTTTGTTGAATAAGACCCCGTAGAGTATTTTACGTGAACACTTTTTGGTGTCACTGTATATGTACTTAAAATTGTATGAAGATGGATACGTAATTGAAGTTAAATATGTAAAAGTGGTAACACTTATTTTTTTTTTTTTTTTGCATACAACCCGGGTGTTACGGGGTGAATAAATAAAATTGAACAAAAATTTAAAGCTATTTTTGCACTATTTAATTTGAAATAAATGTAGAGAAAGGAATTAGTGAAGTAATAGTAGTTAAAGGTTCTTTAATTTGTTAATTTTTCTAACATTTACTCAAAAAAGGAATACCATCGAATCAAATTGTTGAACTTACCGGATAATACATTCCTTGAGGAGGAAGAAAAAATGCTCCTGAACCCCACAGTTTGACGTTTTTTATAGTTGCAGTGGTGCGTGTAGCGTATTCCTTTTAACTGCTTTTAATTCAACGCTTTATAGTTGAATTAATCGTCAATTTTTTCACCACGAAATTGCCAGTACAATAACAACAATATTAATAAGAATGTGTTTGCGAGAAACTATATTTTTAACTTATTTCTTGTTTCAATAGTTGTATTGGAGTGATTTAATTTTACTATTGCAAGCTTTATTTAATTAAAAGAGTATTTTTGGCACATCTGCAATTGAATTCTTACAAACTTTTCACTCATGCATATTACTACAGCTTTTATGCTAGTTTTCGCAATTGAAGCACAATTTATTTAATTATTCATTACTTTACAAAATTAACGAGCATTGGAGGAAAAATTTAAAATTACTAAAACGGGTATATGCACGAAATTCTTAGAATCATTTTAATATCTGTACTGAACATCCTTTTGCTCTACGTTGGTACACTTCTTAAACACTTGTATTAACATTTGATAATTAAATGAAACTGATAATATTAGTGTCAATAAAGATTAAAAAGTTTTTGTATTATTCCTATTCAAATCATTATTTAATACCGAGACAGCATTTTTAGCTGATTAGAGTATATTTATAAACATACAAAACTGTATTTTGATAAGCCGATCAGCTTAATTTTCGATTCTTAAAACTATCAATAAATCACGAACTAAGAACAGCGCAGAACACATATTATTTTTACTAGTCAACGGACGAACTTTACTTTATTCTGATAGAATGTATGAAATTACGTTCATATGTATATAAAAGATACACAAAATTGCCAACTTTTGTTACCTTCTCGCTACAATATATACTGTTTTCTAGCATCACTGAACTGGTATAAAATCAAAACGATGATCTGGTATAAAACTCTTGAGGAAATCTATCTAACAATCGATGCCTTTAACGTTGCGGCAATGACTACCAAATTGTCAGTACTGTGCATCGTACATATTTTTGCTAAATTTAGTTTATTACATACAAAACATACATAGAAGTCTCTCATCATTGAGGGTTGTTGTCTCTTTTTGGGGTGCTTTGAATATGTGACCGGCTAGCAATTCTACTGCTATGCTGGTGGGAAAAATCGAATCGACAAAACGCAACAATGGCAGCATCACTAAGTAATACTACATACGAACATTTGGGATGAAAGCATATAGTAAAGCAGGATAAAACATCTGAGAACCCATAGAACACCGATAAATATTATACATAACAAAGCAAAACACTGTGCGTGAATTTATAGGAAGTGAGACGAGATAAATGATGCTACAAGGAAAGTGAAATATTTGGTGGATGAAAACAGACGTCTAGCAGAAAAAGTATGCCTAAAAGGAGTCCTATGATATACATTTGTATGTATAATATGGTATCAAAATGGCATACACATACATATGTATATTAGCAAAGCATACATATTTAGCAAAGCACTAAAATGTAGCGAACTGAGGCATTAAAAATGCGCATATGTATATCCATACATACAAGCAAACGAGACTGACGGAAAATAATATAGCAACTATCAGACGTATCTGGGATTCTAAAAAGGTTAATGTAAATTATGCAGTATTTATTTTTAGGCTTTTTCTGACTAATACCTTAGTTGTGGTAACGTAATATCTTTTCTCTTCCGGTTTATTGCTGTTTTAATGTAAGTCCGAGTATATAACACGTTTTTCCCTCATTAAAAACATCTTTCGGTGTACATACATACATATGTATACTATTTCTATTCAATTTTGATTTACGCAATAATTGCATCTACGAAAGCTTCGATTTGCTTTCATTCCCTAAGAATTTTTATTTAGCGCCTCATGTACATAAAATATTTATTTCTTTTAACATAAATTAAATTGCTTTCCTCCCGATATATTCCATATTATAATCATTTTAATATTAAACACTTTATATTTGTTGTTGGGAAAATGCTTATTACTTTTAACGCAGGTAAACATTCCAATTTTAATAAATCGAACCAAGATTAACGATCACTAGAAGAACTGCATCACTTTTGACCAGAGCCAATAATTCTATTGCAGAGGATATAAAATATGCACTATTCAAAAATACACTGACTGCGAATATGTGACAGCGGCGGCAACATACATGCGAACAATTCGATAGATAGGAAGCAATAGTATATAATATATTTTAAATGTTGCAGCACTGCGACAAAAATACAACTAACCAACTTCTACCAGAGAACCAGCTGCCCAGTTCGCCTTGTACGCTTTATTCATTTCCTTCACTCTACGAATATTCGTTTTTGCTCTCTTCTCTTTATAACTGCGGGCATCGTTTTCTTTATTTCCTATTACATTCTTCTACATTCTCTCATATGTCTTTATCTCTGCTCTGACTTTATTTTGATTTCACTTTCGGTTTGTTTTAGGAATTGTGTGCACCAGCTTTCTCGCTTCCGCAGCAGACAAAGCCAATTGAACCAGAGAACTTAAAGCAATGGAAGCAAAAGGTAATTAATCCAATTGGATTGAAAAGCATGAAAGCAGGGCTTCCAAGTTTATTCAGAATTAATTTAAAATATATATTGCGTCTAGAAACCACCAGAACATACTGCTATACGGCGCCAGATGTAGCTATTGCTTCGACAAACAAACAGCCGCGGCGCCAGATGTCTACAATAAGACAAATGCTATTCCATATACCTACAGCTATTGTTCATAATAATGGATGCATATAGCAATACAAATACAACTTAATACTACTTTTGTAACACTGCCCTCCACTAAAGCCTAATCGTCCCGATTAGGCACAAATCCTCTTGAACCAAATGGGGCGAGCCTCTCCAAATGTACTACTTTCATTTTACATCGTGCTTTTCCATTCCTTTGTATGCGGTATACCACGTCATTAAGTCGTTTTATCACCATATAGGGTCCTTCCCAGGCTGACTGCAGTTTCGGGGACAAGCCTTTCTTTCGAAGTGGATTGTACAATAGGACCAGATCACCTTCTTCAAAACCTTTTGAATTTGCCGCTTGATCGAACCGGTCCTTCATCTTATTGCTCATCAGATGCGTATGCTGTCTTACCATTAGGTGCAATTCATTCATTTCTTCCTTTAAGGCAGAACAATAATCTCCATCATTTCTTACAGCTGTAGGATTCGTTCCAAACTTAAGATCAGCGGGGAGTCGCAGATCAGATCCGAAAATAATCTTTGCTGGCGTGTAACCAGTTGTCTCGTGCTTCGCTGAACGATACGCCAGCAGGAACATCTGGATGCACTTGTCCCAATTCCGTTGATCTTTATCAACGATTTTCCGCAGATGTTCTTCGAGCGTTCGGTTGAATCTCTCCACCATTCCATCTGATTGTGGATGTAACGCTGTCGTCCGTGTCTTGTGGATGCCCAATAATGTACAGACTTCTTGGAAAATGGAAGATTCGAAATTCCTGCCTTGATCTGAGTGTAATTCGACGGGCACTCCGAACCTTGTTATCCAATTTTCTACAAACGCTTCGGCTACTGTCTTCGCTTCCTGGTTTGGTAAGGCATATACTTCTGGCCATTTACTGAAATAGTCCATGACAACCAGTAGATATTTGTTTCCGGCCGTACTGGTTGGGAACGGACCTGCAACATCCATTGCGACTCTTTCAAATGGCGATCCCACGTTGTACTGTTGTAGCCTACCGCGACTTTTGGCTTTAGGACCTTTAGCTGCCATGCACTCTACGCAATTACTTATCCATTCTGCTATGGAATCTCGACAACCGATCCAGTAGAACCGTTGTTTAATCTTCTCTATAGTTTTTGTAATTCCGAGGTGCCCTCCACTAGGTCCATTGTGATATTCTTTCAATACTTTTGGGATCATGGACTTCGGTACTATGATCAGCAGACGAGACTGTTTGCCATCTTCGCTTTCCCAGGTACGATGAAGGTATCCATTAACGAGGTTTATGCTGTTCCATTGGGCCCAATATGCTTTTGCTGTTGGACTCTCGCTACTTATTTGTTCCTTTGGTGGTCGTACCCCATTTTCTTTGGCCATTATCAGCTTTGCAAGATCAGGGTCCTCCAGCTGATTGATTCTGATGCGGTGAGGAGTCCAATCATCTTCAGGTTCTATATTCAGTAATCGCACGTCGATTATACCTTCTTTTCCCTCTGATTTGGAGCAATGTTTACATTCCAGTGGACAAGGGCGACGTGATAATGCATCCGCATTTTTGTGGTGAATCCCCTTTCGATGTTCTGTTGGTTGTTTCCATTTTGATGGGTTTACTTTTGTCTTGCAATTTCGGGCAAAGTGACCCGCTTTTCCACAGTTGAAACATCTGCCTGTTGTATTTACTCGCTGTGCAGCAATTGTCTTCAGAGTCTTCAATATTTCCTCCATCAGCGCCGGTTGTTCCATTTCAACCCTTTGTACTTTGTGTGCTGGTTTACTTAGTAGGGAAGCTGTTTCCTGTGTGAGGGCGTGCGAAACCGTTTCAGCAAACGTTCTTTTTGGCAATGCATATGTGGCGCGTTTGGTGTCCACATCACGAATTCCATTTATGAAACATTGAATTTTTACCCTCTCAATGTAATCCACAGGTGCATCTGCATTTGCCAAATGAGCCAGTCGTTCTATTTCAGTTGCGAACTCTTGCAATGACTCGTTCATTTTCTGACCCCTATTTTGCAGTTCGATCTGGTATATTTGTTTCCGGTGCTCACTACCATATCGTCTTTCTATCGCACTCATCAATGCCTCATAGTTGTCCCGTTCACAGTCTGGAATAGTCTGAAGGATTTCTGCCGCAGGTCCTTTCAATGATACAAACAAGGACGCCACTTTGTCCGCTGCATTCCAGTTATTGGCCATTGCTGTCTTTTCAAACTGAAGTTTGAAAATTTGAAATGGAATACTTCCATCGAATGTGGGTGCCTTCAATCTTGGATTATTTGTTGATGGTGCAGGGCCATGCAGTTGCAGTTCTCGCATACGATTACTCAGTTGAAGAAATTCTGATCTTAAATTTTCTTCGTCATTTTTTATTGTGCTTAATTCGTCTTCAAATTTTGAAAATTTCTCTTGCACTTGTATATTATTTTCTGTAATCTGTTGTACCAAACGCTTTTCTAACTGCGTATTATTTTCAGTCATTTGTTGTGTAAGGCAAGACTTTAACTGCGATGTATTTTCAGCTATTTGCTGTGCCAGACGATTTTCTGTTTGCACTGCCTTTTCTGCATTTTCAGCTATTTGCTGTGCCAGACGATTTCCTGTTTGCACTGCATTTTCTGTATTTTCAGCTATTTTCTGTATAGCCACTAACAGCATGTTCATGTCCACACTCGGTGATGTTCGTTGTTCTTCTACTTTTTCTTCTACCTTTGTAGAAGTTTCTGGCCCAACAAATTCGAACTCGTCCACATTAATTCCATCCGCTTCCATTGCTTCACGTAATCGTGCCTGCAGATCCGCCTTCTGCCCGCTTATCGGCAAATTACGCTCCTCCAGTTCCTTTTTTAATTGCTGAATTCTCAATTCTCCGAATTTAACCATCTTGAATTTGGATTATTTGACAATCCCACTTCTGACACCAATTGGTTCCAATATTTTAATAACGACAATAATGCATATAGTGCATTTAATTGCACTAGTTAGAAATTTTTGTATTATAAATTTCTTTAAAATAAATAAAGTTTCAACCATAACGATTCAGTAAGCACTCTTCAGCAGCAGGTTTCTGCGCATGTACGAGCATTCATATTTACAAATTGATGCTAGAGAACTGGTAATGGTTATAAGCAGTTACTTTACAAAATTTTAAATTTATACTGCTACGTATTTTGTGAAAAATATTTGTTTACTTAACTCAACCTTAATTAAATTTGGAACTTTCCCTGCCTCTATGGTAAACTAAATAACCAATTTGTTTCTAATTCTTGTTGTGAATTAGTGACCAAACATAATATGAAATCGAAAAATATGACTCTTGAACCTTAATTGTATAGTTACATATGTAAAGTAATCGGTTTCGACCATTTTTCTCAAGTTCAACCTTAAATTAAAGAATTATTCCTGCTTTCAAAATTTTTTTGTAAATAAACTGGACCCGAGCGTTTATAGGATTTTCGTATAGTTAAGTATGTCTAATGGAACGGGTTGAATATTGCTACGTTTAAGCTTTGCATAACCGTCTTGGCTAATAAATGGAGATGTCAATCTGTCGATAATATATAATATCATATATAATCATAGATGTTTTAGATTATATGTTCTTCTGAAATGATATATTTTTGGTTTTTGTGGTTTTGTAAGAATCTGTAAGAATACTAAGAAACCATTATCCTTAAACACAATCACCTATCACAACTACGTTACTCAGTTTTGCTAAGAATGCGGTAGTCTATGTCCGGCATGGCAATAACGAGACTATAAAATCAAATTTATCACTTAATAAAATGTTAGCACAAAGCATAATACAAAATTAATCTTTAAATAGTATTAACTGAATTTTTGTTCAAGTTCGCAATAATTGAACCCCAAACAATTCCTTTTTTCTGAAAAATGATCCTCTGCAAGAGTTCTTAATTAAATAAGAAACATCTAGTCCGAGTGAATATAGTGCCGAATTTTAATAAAATAATAAAATTATTTAAAGCTCTATGCACATACATATGCTAATACAAAATCAATGACATAAATCTCAAATGACAAACTGATTTTATTCCACTAAAGTTTGTTAAACTCGAATTACCGCTAAAACTTCAGCATAACCCCAAAATTCGTGGCGAGGTAAAGTATGAGAAAAATAGCTGAATTCTTCCATACTTACTATATGTAAATATGTATACATGCACGTTGCGGAAATTTTAATAAAAATTCGAGAGAAGCGAACTAAGGTTTTTAAATCATAATGAAATACACACCCAAATCTCCTGATTTAACTCCTCCCATTCCTCATTCAGTTGCTGATTAAGAAGAAAGCGTTGGTAAAACGAGCTAAGGTCGCCCAGTACGCTGGCAAAATCAGCCATTTTTTTCAAATATTTACAATTAAAGCAAATTTGCAATAACTTTAAACACAATATAACTTTAACATTCAAATTTCACAAAAATGTAAAAAAGCAACTCAAATAACATATAAAATAATAAAATTAAACAAACAATTTAATCTTTCAAAAAAGCTCGTCCATTAGGGCCTACAGCTGAGTTGCAAATAAGGAACTTTATAGAAATTAAAAAGCAAAGCGGAGGGGAGGGGAGACACGGAAAGCAATGAAGTTCCAATAAAAAGGAAAAGGAACCACGAAGAAAACATAAACAAAAGCTCTTGATGATAGCGACAATTAGTTACATAGCCACCTGTCGGTTACAAAATATTGCCGCTATCGGAAATTATAGCGCTATTAGTTACTTCCAGTTATAAGCTTCCTTTTACACTGCTGTGCTGCCAGAGCCGTCAAATTATGATTAAATCACTCAACTTAATGGGGCATCTCGACAGGATAAAATTTATGTTACACTAACTGTATTGCCGTGCCTATTGCCAGTCTCCACAGGCTTATGGAAAGCAATATATGGAATACTAATAAGTATGTTGTTACATGGCAATTAAGTTCATGTATTTATATGACTATAAACATAATCGTTAATAATAATCGTTACCATTTTTTATTTTCCCTAAAAATTTGAATTTGAGAATTAAGACCGATATGTTGTCGAATTAGTTCTTATTAAGGGATTACATGGGTTTACGACTTTTAAAAATCGATTTTTTTTATTGTTTTACTAAATTCTACAACACCTCTGGAATATTATCCTAAATTTTCAAGTTGATCCAAGTAATAGTTTCGGAGATACAGCCTTGAGAACTTGTGCCCTCTAGGCCAGCTAGGATAAGTGTGCCGTCTATAAACGCGTTTTTCGCGAAACTGTATTTTTGAAATCGGTTGGCAAGATTTCTTGAGAACTACATACTTAACCGATCTTCATGAAATTTTACACAGGTCTTTGTGATACAATTCGTAAAGACTTGGATTATAACTACTTAAAAAAATGTCGCGAAATTTTTTTGTACAAAAATGTCTGCCAGAAATCCAATTTTCAGTCTTTTTTTCCTTCGTTCTCAATTTAGATGATTCTGTAAGGAGTCACCGGAAATGGTGTCGCAATGACCGAGTTTAAACTTTTTTTTTAAATTTCGGAATCTTTTTGTTAAGGGGTCAGTAGGGTAATCTTTAAAAATTTTTTTTTTTGCAATTTTCTGTTCCCTTATACCCTTAGAATTAATGCAGAAACCCACTTTACCATTGGAAGGTTTCGAAAAAGGCCCAAAAGTAATAATACCGCACGACGTTCGGAGCGCTCGGAGTGCGCACCTCCAACTTTAAGCGCGTTTTTCTCAAAACACAGTTTTTTAAACTGGCGGTCAAGATTCCGGTCGAACTACTCAACCAATTTGCTTAATTTTTTTTTTTTTTTTAAATATAAAAAATATCTGTTTTGCCAAAAATGACAGAGTACCTATTTTATGTACATAAGCGAAGTAAATAAATAAGACTGACTGTATATAAATCTATATTTTATAGCTTTTTGAAAAATTGTTTATGGAATATGATGATTCGAGTTGGAGAAGTTCAACTGTATGTATAGTATATTGTACCTATCATTATTTTTGCTCTTGAAAAGATATCCTTACTAAGAATTTATACGATGGATAGATAGGATAAGGAATCAATTGGTATAAGAAATACTAGTAGTGCAATATAAAATAATATAATATGTGACACACCTGACGTTGACGATATTCCATAATAGATATAGGCCCATTTAAATCCACTGTCGACATTAGGATGGGTTTGATGAGTGCCCAAATTTCGCTGAATGTATACTATTTTATTTTTTTTTTAATTTCGTATTTATATTTCAAAGTTGCAATGCGATAGTAAACGTTGTGTTGTTTAACTTTCAATTCCAATTTATAACTTTAATAAAGTTGCTGAGAGTTGTATATATATTTTTAGTCGTAATGTAAATTCCAAGGACTGTGAACAGTGTTTAAAATCCCATTCAAAATTTTTTAATTCTCCTCTTCAGTAGTTGCTTAATTATTTGGACGGTTTTGTATAATAATTTTACGCTTTTGCCTTCAATCAATACTTCTTACTTCGTTGAAGTCAATACTTATTTTGTGTTTGTGGATACAATGTTAATTTATGTCTATTATATATAGTTGTTTGTATTTTAGTTTTCGTTTTCATTCTGCGTTGGATGGTTTTTGCGGTGGTTTCAAATCATTAAACGATTGTAAAGTTGATATTCTTATCAGTATTATTTAATAATAACATTTGATTAATCCTCTTGGAATCATTATTGTTATTTCCTCGGTTGTGAGCAAATTTGTTGCAACTAAAAGAAATGAAAACCGAAAACATGTAAATTATTATGTTATTATAAAGGATACGTATACATATGTAGAAATTAAATAAATTTACTGAAATAAAATCGACACGTAATTAAATATGTATGTCCAAGTACCTTCTCGTGGATTATGTGCGTACATATACTATAAAGATTTGCTAATATAGAGATTATTTGATAAATATTACTTCAAAATGAACTAAATTGTTATTATTTTATCGAGCATCTATTAATGGTGGTTGGTGAAGTAGACCTCTCTTGAACAACGCTGTAACATGTAATACTCTCTGATATAATAGAGCACGTGTCTTTAATAATACACATAGTGAGTACCTCATCATTGCTCATTTTTCCCAGATGAAACTCCTAAAAATGTACTAAAACATGAATACTATTGAGAGCGACGCATTGAATGTTACTTTTCTCAACTGTTCAATATTACGAGTATAAACGGAACTGTTATACATCTCACATCTCTTAAATGTGACCACCTATCATGAGTTGCTGTAAATTGAATGTGCTCAGTAACACACTGTTAACTGTTCGACTATTATACTGTTACGAATTTACTGCTTGCTAGTTTACTTTGTTAGGTTCGTATCTCTGGATTGACAAATAAAATCAACACTGTTTAATTTAATTCAACAACTCTTTATTTCACAACTCTTCTACACTATAGCAGTTTACTCTTAGCACTGATTGATTACGTTGGCGCTGCCACGGCTTATATAGCCACGCACTTCTCGCTAGATGCCGATGTGTCCTTCTAGAATATTGCGTCTAGAAACCACCAGAACATACTGCTATACGGCGCCAGATGTCGCTAGATGCCGATGTGTCCTTCTAGAATATTGCGTCTAGAAACCACCAGAACATACTGCTATACGGCGCCAGATGTAGCTATTGCTTCGACAAACAAACAGCCGCGGCGCCAGATGTCTACAATAAGACAAATGCTATTCCATATACCTACAGCTATTGTTCATAATAATGGATGCATATAGCAATACAAATACAACTTAATACTACTTTTGTAACACTGCCCTCCACTAAAGCCTAATCGTCCCGATTAGGCACAAATCCTCTTGAACCAAATGGGGCGAGCCTCTCCAAATGTACTACTTTCATTTTACATCGTGCTTTTCCATTCCTTTGTATGCGGTATACCACGTCATTAAGTCGTTTTATCACCATATAGGGTCCTTCCCAGGCTGACTGCAGTTTCGGGGACAAGCCTTTCTTTCGAAGTGGATTGTACAATAGGACCAGATCACCTTCTTCAAAACCTTTTGAATTTGCCGCTTGATCGAACCGGTCCTTCATCTTATTGCTCATCAGATGCGTATGCTGTCTTACCATTAGGTGCAATTCATTCATTTCTTCCTTTAAGGCAGAACAATAATCTCCATCATTTCTTACAGCTGTAGGATTCGTTCCAAACTTAAGATCAGCGGGGAGTCGCAGATCAGCTCCGAAAATAATCTTTGCTGGCGTGTAACCAGTTGTCTCGTGCTTCGCTGAACGATACGCTAGCAGGAACATCTGGATGCACTTGTCCCAATTCCGTTGATCTTTATCAACGATTTTCCGCAGATGTTCTTCGAGCGTTCGGTTGAATCTCTCCACCATTCCATCTGATTGTGGATGTAACGCTGTCGTCCGTGTCTTGTGGATGCCCAATAATGTACAGACTTCTTGGAAAATGGAAGATTCGAAATTCCTGCCTTGATCTGAGTGTAATTCGACGGGCACTCCGAACCTTGTTATCCAATTTTCTACAAACGCTTCGGCTACTGTCTTCGCTTCCTGGTTTGGTAAGGCATATACTTCTGGCCATTTACTGAAATAGTCCATGACAACCAGTAGATATTTGTTTCCGGCCGTACTGGTTGGGAACGGACCTGCAACATCCATTGCGACTCTTTCAAATGGCGATCCCACGTTGTACTGTTGTAGCCTACCGCGACTTTTGGCTTTAGGACCTTTAGCTGCCATGCACTCTACGCAATTACTTATCCATTCTGCTATGGAATCTCGACAACCGATCCAGTAGAACCGTTGTTTAATCTTCTCTATAGTTTTTGTAATTCCAAGGTGCCCTCCACTAGGTCCATTGTGATATTCTTTCAATACTTTTGGGATCATGGACTTCGGTACTATGATCAGCAGACGAGACTGTTTGCCATCTTCGCTTTCCCAGGTACGATGAAGGTATCCATTAACGAGGTTTATGCTGTTCCATTGGGCCCAATATGCTTTTGCAGTTGGACTCTCGCTACTTATTTGTTCCTTTGGTGGTCGTACCCCATTTTCTTTGGCCATTATCAGCTTTGCAAGATCAGGGTCCTCCAGCTGATTGATTCTGATGCGGTGAGGAGTCCAATCATCTTCAGGTTCTATATTCAGTAATCGCACGTCGATTATACCTTCTTTTCCTTCTGATTTGGAGCAATGTTTACATTCCAGTGGACAAGGGCGACGTGATAATGCATCCGCATTTTTGTGGTGAATCCCCTTTCGATGCTCCGTTTCGAAGTCGTAATTCTGTAATCTTTCGATCCATCGTGCAATTTGGCCTTCCGGATTCTTAAACTGTAATAACCATTTTAATGCTGCATGATCAGTCCTCAGCAAGAATCGTTGTCCATACAAATACTTGTGGAAATGTTTTACACATTCCACCACAGCTAGTAGTTCTTTTCGCGTCACACAGTAGTTTTTCTCTGGTTTCCCGAGCACTCTGCTGTAATACCCAATTACTCTTTCTTGTCCGTCGATGAGCTGAGACAGGACACCTCCAATTCCATAAGCGCTCGCATCTGTATCCAGGATGAATTTCTTTCCAGGTATTGGATAAGCCAACATCGGCGCCGTACAAAGTAGTTCTTTAAGCTGCTCAAACGCTTTTTCTTGTTCCAACTGCCATACAAACGGGCGATTCTTCTTTGTTAAATCATGTAAACTTCTAGCCACGTTCGCAAATCCAGGTACAAAACGGCGGTAATACGTGCATAAACCGAGGAAGCTGCGGAGTTCATGTATGTTGGTGGGTCGAGGCCAATCTTTAACTGCATTTATTTTTCCTTCCTCGGTGTGAATCCCGTCAGTTGACACTTTATGTCCGAGATATGTGACCTGCTTCTTCCATAATGAACACTTTTTGGGATTCAAGCGTAATCCGGCTGATGCTATTCGCTGAAAGACTTCCTCTAGATTTTTCAGATGATCATCAAAACTTTTTCCCATGATGATAATGTCATCAAGATACACCAAACATGTCTTCCAGTTGAGTCCTTTTAACACATGTTCCATCAGTCGCTCGAACGTTGCAGGCGCATTACATAACCCAAATGGCATCACAGAGAATTCCCATAACCCGTCGCCCATACTGAAAGCGGTCTTTTCGCGGTCACGTTCATCAATCTCGACTTGCCAATATCCACTTTGTAGATCTAATGTAGAAAACCATTTCGCTCCAGACAAGGTGTCTAATGTATCGTCGATTCTCGGTAGAGGATAACTGTCTTTCTTTGTGACATCATTCAACTTCCTATAATCTACGCAGAAACGGGTGCTACCGTCTTTCTTTTTAACTAAGACGATAGGTGAGCTCCATGGACTTATTGAAGGTTCGATTACACCGTTTTTGTGCATGTCTTCAATAATTTTGTTAGCATCCTCACGTTTTGCTAGTGGAACCCTACGCGGAGCTTGTCGGATTGGTTTAGCGTCTCCAGTATTTATGCGATGCTTGACAATGCCGGTTCTTCCTGTGTTTCCTTCGTTTGCAAATATGGATGCGTATTTTTCTAATAGTTTTTCTGCTTTTAATTTTTCATTTCCATGCAGTTCGTTCAGCAAATTATTTAGGAGTGTAGGACTTATCTGCTGTGGCTCAATAGTAGGTTTCTGTTGTGACCGTTCGCATCGTGCTATTGCACTTATATTCTGGCACTGTCCAATTACTGCTCCTTTCTTCAGACTTATAGGCGTGTTGAATTCATTCACTACTCTGACTGGAATGGTGGCGTCTTCTCTAGTTTTCACAAGCGTTCTTCCTACCAATATGGGTGTATCTATTTTTGTTGGTTCCACAATCCACAACTCTTCAGTCCCACCTCCTCCATTCACTTTAGCCCATACAATCGCCTCAGATTTTGGTGGAATACTCTGATTATCATCAACAATCACCCTCTTACTTTCAACGTTGGTCTCATATCCGGTGTTTATAGGCATCTCCATGTTCTGGCAAAACAGCATTTGCTTGTTTAAATCCAAAGTAACCCCGTGATCAATCATGAAATCTACTCCCATTATAATTTCATCCGTGATTTCTGCTACGATGAAGGTGTGATTAACTTCCAGGGTACCAATCATCACTTCGCAAAACACTTTTCCCGCGACAGCTGCTTCCTCCCCGGTGGCCGTTCGAAGCTTGCAACCGACTAATGGTTCAACCGTCCCTCTTACCACATCCGGTCGGATAATTGAATGTGTGGCACCAGTATCCAAAGTAAGCGTTGACAGTCGTCCATTTACGATGCCGTTGATAGTAAGATTGTTGTCATGGCGACCTATTTGTGATATCGAGATGGCGGGGCAAATAGTTGTGGGAACCAGCTCACGCCCCTTTGAACTGTTCCGTTTTAGTTTAACGACTTGTGAGATGTGGATGCTCCGTCCTCGTTATCTGTTGGATGTTTCCGTTTTGATGGGTTTACTTTTATATTGCAATTTCGGGCAAAGTGACCCGCTTTTCCACAGTTGAAACATCTGCCTGTTGTATTTACTCGCGGTGCAGCAATTGTCTTCAGAGTCTTCAATATTTCCTCCATCAGCGCTGGTTGTTCCATTTCAACCCTTTGTACTTTGTGTGCTGGTTTACTTAGTAGGGAAGCTGTTTCCTGTGTGAGGGCGTGCGAAACCGTTTCAGCAAACGTTCTTTTTGGCAATGCATATGTGGCGCGTTTGGTGTCCACATCACGAATTCCATTTATGAAACATTGAATTTTTACCCTCTCAATGTAATCCACAGGTGCATCTGCATTTGCCAAATGAGCCAGTCGTTCTATTTCAGTTGCGAACTCTTGCAATGACTCGTTCATTTTCTGACCCCTATTTTGCAGTTCGATCTGGTATATTTGTTTCCGGTGCTCACTACCATATCGTCTTTCTATCGCACTCATCAATGCCTCATAGTTGTCCCGTTCACAGTCTGGAATAGTCTGAAGGATTTCTGCCGCAGGTCCTTTCAATGATACAAACAAGGACGCCACTTTGTCCGCTTCATTCCAGTTATTGGCCATTGCTGTCTTTTCAAACTGAAGTTTGAAAATTTGAAATGGAATACTTCCATCGAATGTGGGTGCCTTCAATCTTGGATTATTTGTTGATGGTGCAGGGCCATGCAGTTGCAGTTCTCGCATCCGATTACTCAAATGAAGAACTTCTGATTTCAAATTTTCTTCGTCATTTTTTAACGTGCTTAATTCGTCTTCCAATTTTGAAACTTTCTGTTGCACTTGTGTATTACTTTCTGTAATCTGTTGTACCAAACGCTTTTCTAACTGCGTATTATTTTCAGTCATTTGTTGTGTAAGGCGAGACTCTAACTGTGATGTATTTTCAGCTATTTGCGTCATTTGCTGTGCCAGACGATTTTCTGTTTGCACTGCCTTTTCTGCATTTTCAGCTATTTGCTGTGCCAGACGATTTCCTGTTTGCACTGCATTTTCTGTATTTTCAGCTATTTTCTGTATAGCCACTAACAGCATGTTCATGTCCACACTCGGTGATGTTCGTTGTTCTTCTACTTTTTCTTCTACCTTTGTAGAAGTTTCTGGCCCAACAAATTCGAACTCGTCCACATTAATTCCATCCGCTTCCATTGCTTCACGTAATCGTGCCTGCAGATCCGCCTTTTGCCCGCTTATCGGCAAATTACGCTCCTCCAGTTCCTTTTTTAATTGTTGAATTCTCAATTCTCCGAATTTAACCATCTTGAATTTGGATTATTTGACAATCCCACTTCTGACACCAATTGTTACGAATTTACTGCTTGCTAGTTTACTTTGTTAGGTTCGTATCTCTGGATTGACAAATAAAATCAACACTGTTTAATTTAATTCAACAACTCTTTATTTCACAACTCTTCTACACTATAGCAGTTTACTCTTAGCACTGATTGATTACGTTGGCGCTGCCACGGCTTATATAGCCACGCACTTCTCGCTAGATGCCGATGTGTCCTTCTAGAATATTGCGTCTAGAAACCACCAGAACATACTGCTATACGGCGCCAGATGTCGCTAGATGCCGATGTGTCCTTCTAGAATATTGCGTCTAGAAACCACCAGAACATACTGCTATACGGCGCCAGATGTAGCTATTGCTTCGACAAACAAACAGCCGCGGCGCCAGATGTCTACAATAAGACAAATGCTATTCCATATACCTACAGCTATTGTTCATAATAATGGATGCATATAGCAATACAAATACAACTTAATACTACTTTTGTAACAATACTATTCCGTTCTCTTTAGAAATACTTGTATTCCTTGAATGTTTCCGTCAACAATGCAACAATTTGTTAAAAAAAAATGAAAATACCGGGTGTTCCAATAGGGATGATATGATATAATATTTAATTTTTTCATTGTATTCAGTAATGTTTACAGTTTTATCATAGATAGATATACGTAAGAACAACGTTCACAAATTATTCAATTTTATTACCAAAATAATCGTTCTCCAGTTGTAACTTTTATGGTCGTGATAATCATCCACCTGTGCTCGCTATTCATCGAATTTCGTGCTAACATTTTCTTTACATAATGCTCAAGATCATATAAGACAAAGAACCGTTCGAAGTAATGAATATATTACTTCCGTTCAAACAAGTGTTACTGAAGACCGCAATTTGTCGATTCCAAGACGCTTTCAAGAATTGGAACTGTCTCAAACCACAACCTGGTGGATTTTGAGCAAGCATTTGTACTCGCATACGTACAAATTGAACCAACGTCAACGTCGTGAAGTTGCTCAGTTTCCGTGCAACAACTTGAAAACGATAATGATTTTTTAAAGAAAATCATCTTTTCCGATAATTTGCTCTTTCATCTGAGTGGTGCGATAAATAAACAAAACTGTTGATTCTTGTGCGAAGAAAATTCTCAAATTATTCGTGAATGGAATCGTCGGCCCGTACTTCTTTCGTATAGATCGATGATAACCAACATTTTATTGCCGTAATTGATTGAAGTTGACATCTCGTTCGAACAAGACGAGACTACGTGCAACAACCGAATTATTACGAGAAAAGTTTTTAGATTCGATTACTTCTTGTGGGATCATTTGAATTCATAGATTTTTAGCAATAAGTTTTTGTTTGAGTGATGTTATATTCAGAACTTAATTTTATCGATTGTACTTCACACTAAATAAAAAACATTTGAATTTTCTTTACAGCTAGTGTGTGTATGTGTATTTTTTTTTTTTTTTAAATCATGTTACTCCTATTGGAAAACCCTGTTTTACATATGTACATACCAAGGGAGACAGGATGACGAGACGATTTGAAATCCGGGTGACTATAAAGTGCTAAAAGTGCGATTGTTCACTAAATAAATACGTAAGAAACAATAAATTTCCGGATCAGTCTAAACAATGGGCGTGGCAACGCAGACTATTACTTGAATTTCTATATCTAAGGACTACTATACCAATTTCAACTAAATTTTGTTCATAACAGCGACCAGTCACTTCAAAGAAAGTCATTGGACACATTTTCTACAAAATATGATTTATAGCCTCATATTCAATTTAGCCTCTTCGGTTGAATTTATATGACGTGTGCCGTGCCTGTGACCCATAAGATAAGTTAATTCATTCACGGTTCCATCATAATGACATATTGAATTCTTTAGCAATAGTTTTTATATGAAGTTTAACCAATATATAATACATAATGAAAGTCAAAGCCAATTTGTTTAACGTTCTCTGCGGTTCAGTTCTCGAGTAGCAATAAAAATTTACTACTTGTTGCATTTATCTCATCCTTATGGAGACGTACCACTCATTTAAGAGGTAGCAAGTTGTGTTTCGCTTGTTTCGCATTCGATAGTTGGAAGTTCCATCAGATGATGGTCATGGTAGTGAAAAAATTAAAAACAATATACAAATATACTTATTTATGATTATGATATTATTGACCATCAAATTAATATGAATAAGCTGTAACCCAGGTATGTAAGGGTACAGGGTAAAAGGCAAAAGTGGTTAAAACGCAACGAATCGTTTAAGAACCATGAACCATAACATTTATTCAAAAATACTGTTCCATAAATTTAGTTGATCAGATGCTTAATATATAATACATATGTATATTAAAAAAGAGAATTTCGCATTGGGTGGCGTGATATGGTTTAAAGAATTATATAATTATGTAAAAAAAATATAGATCAGACTTATAATCTGTTTTCAAAAGAATCAAAATATTCAAACTAGTAAATGGATACTGAGAAATCTTGCTTAAGTGAATAAAAATTTTGTTTCCATTTGTTGTTTTTTTTTTTCAAAGCGCTTCGTCGATTATTAGGGGTATTTATGAACAAATTTATAGGAGTTCTAGTACTACTAAATGTTCAAGGGATATTCCTATTAGGATGGACCATTAAAACTTAAATTTTATTAAAGAGAACAGTTGCAAGAAGTAAACGTGGCGTCAGTTAGAGAGCAACCTACACGTTTTTATGTTCAAAACGAAGAACTTAAATAAAACTTAAACTCATCGTTCGTGAAGGCCATTGCAAAAGAAGTACATACATATGTATATTAAACAGAAATAAAGAGAATACAGATATAATAAGAGTTTCGTCTCATTTACTTTGAACTAAGATGTAAACTGCTCCATGACCAATTGTTCGAGGTAATTAAGTCAGAAGTACAGATCGTCTCAATTTATGTATATAAGTATAAATATCTATGATAGCGGTTATCAACTTTCTGAGTTTATACTTATAACAAACACCTATGGAGTTTTTATTCGCTAAAAGCTATACTTTACCATAATATGTTGTTTAATACAATATTATGTTTTTCAGGGAAGGCGTAAATTGTCCATTACATCGCAAATTATATTAGGTGAATTGATTTCATAATGAATATTGGTAACATTTAAGATTGTGGAGATGTCAAATAAAAAAGTTTTCCATACAGAAACTTTATCGTTTAATTTGTGTGACAGAAATACTGCCTTAAGCCATAATTCATGTCAAATTTTGTGAAGACGTATTGTCAAAGAAAAAAAAATATTCAATACAGACCAACTCATCTCCATATGATCCGACGCCTTCTAAACAGATTCCGCTATTCTCTACGCAGAGTTAAGATACTCAGCTGCTCTTACCAAGAGCAAAAGTAAAAACTGCATTTGAAAAAGAAGATCATTTTAAGCTTTGCATATATTTTATTATTTACGGTATGTGTCGGAGATAAAGAAAAAAAAATTAAATGCTCTTGGAATTGCAAAAGGGCGGCAAAGGAAATGGCTGTTTGAAGTTATCATATGTATATATCTTATATTGTAATGCTTTCAAAAACTTTACTACCCAGTCAAAACAAATTATCTCGCATGTGAGAAGCAAACATCGCGATCCGTGTTCTATACTTCAAAGCAAATCTTCAAATACATAATGTATGTATGTACATACATTTATCTACTCGGCAGTGAGCAGTGCAGTGGGTTCATCTTAGATTTCTGAATGTGTAAAATTATTTTTAACAATACAAGTTTAAAAAGGGAAAACCCAGGTCTCCTAAACTATTATCTTCAATATTTTTTATGTTACTAAAAACATATTTTCTATAATTTAATATTCTTTAAATTAGAATAGTATAGTCCTAACCAAAACCGGATCTCAAAGGGCATTAAAGTGTGAAAAATACGCTAGGTTGGTGGTTGGCTCTGTAATGTTAGTTATATAATTGGTGATAAAGATTGGAAAGGGAAGGCCAAATGCCAGATCTAAATCCAACAAAAAATCCTTACAATATCACAAAAACTAAAAAAAAAGAAACTCGCCGGAACGAAGTTGAATTATGGAAAAAATATGCTTTGTAAATATTGTGTTTTATGTCCCAACAAAATTAAAGATTGCCTTAGTAAAATTTTACGAGTACATATTTTTTCATATGTACAATATGTAGTATGTATATTTACCAGAATTTTTTTTTGCGATTATGCTTTGAGTACATAAGTTTCAATTTGCTGAATGAAGGTAATTTCCTTTTTGTATGCACATTTTACATATATACATATAGTACATAAGTACACATCTTAGCATGTATGCAATTGTATCGAAGTAAGTCGTTGGGCATGAACTATGGTGCAATCATTTTCCACCATTTGTTATTGACTACGAAAAACACCAAAACGTACTATTTGCATAGTATTATGTGGACATTGTCATTAGCTTCAAACTTGCTCCATATATTTCTGAATCGATTGTTCTGAAGCCGAGATGTGTACACAAACGAAATATGTATGTACGCACATACGACAACGGAAAACACGGTTCCCTTGGTTCGCTCAAATCTCCACAATGACCGACTTTCACTTTCTTAAATAACATGTATCTATTTTCCCCAATTAGGCTTTTGGTATCATTAAATCATTGACCATTTGAACTATTTGTTAATTAGTTTACAATTTAACTATGAGCAAAGCGTTTAGAACCGTTAAAGGGAACGTTGATACTGACTTCCACAGCGCGCCTTAATTTATGTTATACCAGTCAATTTGTGTTTGTGGGTATAACAGTTTTCCAGCATCCTAAAACTCTCTTAATAGCCCGTACTTACTCTCCTGAAAGATACTATAAATTCCTTATTTGTATTTACATGTGCACAGTGCATTAATATCATCTTAATATACCGAAAATAAAATAGGTGGTACATTCATTTGAAAATCTATTTTGGAGAGCATGCGTTTTTCTTTGCAGTCGTCACGACGTCTCAAGCTCAATTATAATCAATTGTGATGTTAGAGCATACTAACTAAAAATCAGTCATTACTTTATTTTTTAAATGTTCACAAGGGTAGAAATTGTGACGACGAGTACGTGACTGTTTTTCTTCTCTACTTCAGTGGCGCGTTCGAATTTCTCGTGCAGTATAAAACCCCCTTAAAACCTTGGGATAATGAATATGCAGTATATACATATATATATATGTATATATATATGAATTTGTTTTAAAGGATATTTTTAACATTTCCATCACTATTTATTACATGGTTAATCACCGGTTCAGACGATGTTGGATTAGATAAGTATGTTATGTCAATTTTACTCAACTTCAAAGTAAAGATAAGTTACAACGTGAAAAACTGTATTAAATGTAGTTATAAAATCAATACGATAGTCTCCGGCGGGAAATTTAAATGGCAGATGAAAGCCCCTATCCTTATCTATGGAAGCGTTAAGATAAATAAAAGTTTCCTATTAAGTAAAAAAAAGATGAGTAGATAATAAAAATATGACTGTACTCACGCAAGAGCTTACTGTAATCGGGCATTTCGTCTGCATATTCGAATATTTTTCAACCAAACCAAATAATCGTTTCAGAATGATATTGCTGCGCTTAATTAGAAACTCACACCAATCCACAGTTATGTCGATGACAAACGGCACATATCCCATTGTACGTTTGACATAAGATTTCATACGCAACTACAAAAATATAAACATCTGAAAAACGTTACACACGGACACATGGAATTCCATTATATACATACATTAACTTGATTAATCGGTTTCTCCTTAAAGTAACATAACGTCTGCACTTTACTTTCATTGGCCATGTCAAATATGTTACATTCCTCCAGAGAAACCAAATCTGGATGCGAAGCTTTGCAGTGAATTTTTTTCAGTTTAACAAGACTTTGTATCTGGCTACAATGGATACAACCATTAAACATTGCTACAAGAAGAAAAATGAATCCCAATTCTCTAACTGTTCTAATCATTGGTAAATGTTGAACTAAATTCAAATTTCAAATGAATATTAGTTAAAATACGAATTATTTATAACACTGTTAGTCGTTAACAAAATCTGCCTAATTATATATTTAGCAAATGCATATAATTACAATATATTTGGTTGAGTAAACATGTAATATATTCCGAGTGGAAGTATTTGGTATGTTTATATACTAAATGTATTAAAACCGCTATTTATAAAATTGTCATTTTATTAGTAAAATTCTTTTAATGTTTTCGACATTATAAATTAAATATAAAATTAAATTTCGCCATTGCTTTCATAATTCTTATTTCGGTAGTGTTTTGAAAAACATCGCATTTATGGGTTTATGTTAATTATCAAAGAAAAACAAGCTTAATAAAATAAGTTCCGAGAGAATATTTTTAGTTTTTTTCCAATACATGAGCATAACTCACAATTGAATACATATCTAGGTGTTTGCTGAAATTACGAATGTATGTTTTGGCGGGCGCAGATAAATATAAAATCAATACTTCCAGAAATTTGGGTTTTGAGCCATCCGTCTTTGAAAATTTGTGTACCAATTCTGCAACGTTGAGAGAGGGACAAGTGTTTCATTACTCAATGGAGGGATTTGCTGCGGAGACACCGTAAAACTGGACGCATAGTTGAAAAAATTTTCTAACATCTTCTGACTGAACTGCAGATTTGCATTTGCATTTTGCTGTGAAAATTGTATTATATTGTTATACGTTACGGCACATGGTTATTTTCTCTAAATTAACATATTGCTTTCAATGATAATTTTTCACTTACCACGGCAGGTGTCAGCTGAGAAATTGTAAGTTCCGGCTCGACGGATATTCCTATTTGCGCTGTGTGGGAAATCTCTTGTGCACCAAAAATCATTCCATGCTCCGCCGCTTCCAATTCGTGACTTTTTTTCAGCTGGGATATTTTGAAAATCGCTGATGGCTTAGCGTTGGATATGTGTCCCAGGTATTGCCATGTAGGAGCTGAATTTGCATCAGGCCAGCTAAAGTAAACCGCAGCTGCTGTTCCTTCAGGAAGTGCTGTCAACCCAGTTAAAAATACTACAATATAGTTTACATGATCTATGTCTGGCACATTTATTACGACTTTATTTTCATCTACCGGCGTGAAGTCAGTTTGCGGCTATGGTAGAAAATAAATATTTATGTACAAAGTACATAGTAATGTAATTATGCGTAACATGCTTCAACATCGTGTCGAGTGATCGAGATTACTCACCAAACGCCCAGAAATGATTAATCCAAACATAATTATAGGATTACAAATTAAAATAATTTGAAGCTTTCTAGAACAATTGATAAAATAATGCGTGAACAGCACTTCTTCATACAACGCCTAAGACGCGTAAATAACATGTAATCAGCTGTTTTTATAGCACGTTCGCCGCACGTTGCGAACCTGGGAACAGTGTGTACACTTCCACCGTTTACTGTTTGATAAACTATCGTACGTTCGCCGCACGTTGTGAACCTTGGAAAACTATTTACTATTTGATAAACTACCGAATACTTTTAAAAAATTGTAACGTATCTGCGAGAAAATGGTAGGAAAAATATTTATATATGTATCCGTTCTCAAAAATTAAGATTTTGACTTTATTAATGACAAGATAAAAATATGGCTGAATCTTTTTGCCTGTACTGTACGAATAA
This sequence comes from Bactrocera zonata, assembly GCA_037783105.1. NCBI lineage: Eukaryota > Metazoa > Arthropoda > Insecta > Diptera > Tephritidae > Bactrocera > Bactrocera zonata. The sequence goes on along the minus strand of JBAWJQ010004179.1, from coordinate 104,682 downwards.
TTTTATTTTATTATCCGTATAATTAATTGTTTCAACGCAGTTTTGGTAAGAAATTATAACTCTGGCCTTCAAAAAAATTAATAACCCTGGTTTATCTATATCTTCCTCTTCATCCACTTCTATAGCATATTCATTTTTTTTTTTCTCTATGCTTCATTTTCAACTTGTTGTTGGGGTTATTCCGTCTTTGTTAGTTTTGCGACAGAAAACATTCCTGAAGTAAATTAGATGAATGCTGCCGAGTTGACAGCCCTTGACTGGATAAAAATCCGCTTCCGCTCCGGTTAGCCGACTATTGTGGTTAGATCGCCGTTGCATAAATTCAACAATAAGAATTAAATTTAGTATTATTTTTAGAATAAATATAAATAACTATATTTTGAAAAATAAAAATAAGAAAAAATAATAACAGTTTAGTGATAGTTTCTTAAAAATGCCAATTTATTAGGAATAAAAGAAAATTGTTTTTAAAATAATTTGGAATTATAAAATAAATATTTTTCAGAACGAGTTCTATTGTTTTATTGTACTTGCTTTTATAATAACTACTAATCTTACTAAATACAAAGAAAATATTTTTTGTTCCCGATTCAATACTTGAATCGACAATTTGAATATTTGTTTTGTTCACATAACAATTATAGGTAACACAAAACAACAACAAAAATGAGTTCCTCAATGTTTGTATGTCCATTCCCTTGTGCAACGGAACTGGAACAAAGTTTAGTTGGCTTGATAATATGTACATATCATATGTATATTTATCCACCTTAATAAGTTGGTATTGCAAAAGCATGGAATTAAACCATTGGCACCAATGGGTCTAAATTGTATTTATCAGATTTAATTTTTCTGATCGAATTCTATGTTCATATCACAAATTTAGAGGAATTCCTTTTTTGTGGATACAACCAAGTTTACTGGTCAGAGCAATTGTAAGTATTACAACTTTAGGGGAATGATCAATGTTTTCTTTTCGCCGTATAAAAACAGTTAGGTATATGCATTTTATGATTGGTAGTCAAAGCTCGCACTCCAGAGGTTACTATTTTATCTCATAAGATACAAGACTGACATAACTTGTTTATTCTAAAAGAAATTTGATTTCTAACAGAAAGCTTTCCTTTCCTTATATACCTAACAATGTTTTGACTTTGTAATAGGCAAAAAGAAAGTAAGTTATAATGTGAGAGTAATAATGTGATATTCGTGAGAGTAATTAGTTATAAAGTCGCTTAATATCATAACCCACACGCACAGTTGTTTGCTTCTGCTATTTTTAATAAACAATAAAATAATTAACTATCAAATGAAAATGTGTACACGTCTAGTATATTATTTCTTTCCATTATTTGGCGGCTCTTCTTTGTTTGTAGGTGGTTTTATTTGACGTGCATTTTCAGTTTGCGTTCCCTGGTTTGGTTCAGCTTTAATATTGAGTGGTTTACTTACTGTTTCGAATTTTATCACATTTTTAGAAACTGTTACTGGTGTGGGCAATAGTTCCTTCTCCAGTTCAGGTATTTCCCCAAATATTTCCGTAATAAATCGCAAAATTTCTTTGTTATGAGCGGTTTTGTTACCCACACTGGGAGCCGCTAGACTACATCTTCCAATATATTGTATACATTGGCTGTTATTAAAAGTAAATTAAGAGTAGTGATTGAAATAGAAAATAAAATATGTAGAAAGAAAAACTAAAGCAACTAAAACCTGTAGTAGATAAATTTGAATTTACATACATATGTATATATGTGTATTTATAATCCTTTATTATCCAAAAGATTACTAATATTTTTTAATGATTAACATACAATAACATATAATATAATCGAGATTAATTGACAGTTGCTAATAAACAAAAAAAACTTAAAAACGATTATTACATCATTTTAAGTTTTATGGTTGGACCAATAAAATTGTAGTATTTTAATATAGCACCTGGATGGCACCAAAAAAAGTTTGTGTGTGAATGCTGCAGTAAAATATAAGGCTCCCATCGTAAGTAAGTTAAGGTAGCTTGAACAATGGATATAACAAACAATTAAAAATCATAAGTAAGATGGTATTAATTTTTATTATAGCCAGCACAATTCCTTTACTTCTACCATTATTCCATAATATTTAACATTGATAACACTAAGTTACGAGAAGAAGAATACGAAATCTAAATTTATTAGAATTTATTTCACTGTTGGCGAAAACTAATGCTAAATTCTTGAACAATTTATAGTATACATATATATATATATATATATATACATAAGCCCGATAAACTTTCGTAAAGAGTAAATATTATTGTATTTTATCGGTGAGAAACTACTTTGAAATTAATGGGGTTCTTAGCTTATTTTTAAATAATATTTAAAACTATAGAATACGAGACCATTTAATATCTCTACAACATTAAACTTTATCGCTCCGCTGATATAATACTTGGAAGACCAAAAGCATTAAATTATCCATAATTTTCAAACTTTCAAACTCATTGCAGGTGTAAGCTAGACAAGTTCTCGATTCAGAAATAAATCTATTGTATTTTACTAATTACAAAAACCAAATAAATTTACCAAAATGTTGTTAATATACCTAAATTTCATAACAAAAAATTGGAAAAATGTAATGTCTGAGGAATGCTGTGTACAATAGCAAGGAGAATAATATTTTATCATCAACAATGACGCAGTTGGAAAGTATCGTCGTTGAAATACATAGGTTGTGAGGGGGGCATTAGTGGGAGTATACCATTCGCATTTATTTGTAAAAAAAAACAAATATCACATACACGCTAACAAAAAGAACACAACCAACTTACATATCCACATATGCTTGATGACGATGTATTGGCAATAGAAGCGTCTATAAATATCATCTACTCGGGGCAGTCAAAAAATGGCGACGAACCACCACCACATTTCGGCATACAAATTTAAAATTCAAGATCAACTTCGAGAACGCAATCTTCTCATAAAAATATGAATAATTTGCAAAAGCAAAACAAAAACATGAGAATAGTAAAAATAATAAAAATTGTTTTGAGGGAAAACGGCTTCGTTAAAGAGAACGATAGGTGGAAGAAAGGAAATAGAGCAAATATTTGATGTCGTATTCATTAATGAAATAAAGAAGATTTAATAAGCTCTCGGTTACTAATTTCGAACAGAAGCATTTAGCCGAAACAATTCACTCCCTCAGAAGTGCGCGATCTGCCTTTGAATGAGGATCTTTTTGTAAATGGCTGCGTCGCGGACGAACCGAATAATACGCGTTTTAATCTCAAATCAGTTGTACTTTCCACTCAAGAATTGTCCATTCTAAATGTTTTAAATGTATATACATCGGCTTCCATATCTACCAAATAGTTGCCGACTGAATCGACTTGATCGAATGTTGCGAACAAAAATCCTCATCCATACACGGGGGCAGTGCATGATCATAAAGGGTCGCAATATTTAAAAGCTGAAAACGTTTTCGTGGTTGCGCATAGTGGCGTTCGTGGTATTCTCCTTATAAATGAAGCAGTGTATAAATCTTTAACCAAATCACAATATTTCATTGAAGCTAATTATTTCGTTGAAGATGCAACTATTGCAATGACCCTAGAAAAAGTTGAACAAACGAAAAAATCGGCTAATAGTGTGTCATATCTGTTGGATGGGAATTTGAGCTCATTCCTCAATCAAGGATTCCCTAAAGGAATGAAATTCAAAATGAATGAATGTAACAATAATAATGCGAATGTTATGATGAGATCATTGGACGGAAAAACTCAGGATGAAAATGAGCTGAAGCCGGTAGTCGTACCGATTGGCAGTAGCGTTTTATCGGCAGCGGTAGATATATCAAAATTAGCCAATTTCGGAAAGACGAAAGGAGAAAGTGGTTCCTTAAACCTTTCTCGGTCTTTCGTATCCCTTGATGCAAGAAGTTCAGTGTTACCTTCACGTACAATCCTTCGGCGGCAGAGGCGTTTACAATCCCAGGACACAGAAGACAAGCAGGAGGATCCAATCGAGAGATTGAATCGTTTGCGCGCCCGAATATCGGGAGCATTAAGTGAAGTGAAGGGTGTGTTAAAGCATTATAGCACCGATGATAGTGTCGAAACTGAAAAACCAAAAAGTAAAACTGACGATGTCTTAGAAAAATATGAGCCACATCCAACTGTAACCCCAATCGAAAATGATGGCCCTGTGAGTTTTCGTTTCGTTAAAAGAATAAGACGGCGGAGCACCTTTAATGAGGATGACGTCGATGAAGTCAAAAAAGAAACAGGGGAAAAAGTTACAGAATCTATAAATAATGATGAAATTCATAGTAACTTACTTTCAAGAAAAGGCGAAGTAATAGAATCAGATGCAAAACATGTAGAAAGTGTAACTTCTTCAATTCGTTCAGAGATTATACATCAAAATGACAACAAACCAAATGAAAAATCTGATTTCGAAAGATTTTTATACGCAAATGATGTGGAACAATGTGCTTCTAAAAATATTGGAGATGAAACTGATAACTCAAAACATAGAAACCAATTTGAATTTAGTCGTACGGGTACCAATGATAGCGATATTGTAGATCCTGCGTTACTGAAGACGTTGGAGCAAAATAGAGTTAATAATGAATATCCAATGGATAAAATATTAACAAAATTTGACTCCGCTGAAAACAAAATACCGATAGAAGAAAATAAAAATCAACAAAAAAGTTTTACAAAATCAAAATCAATTACTCGTCGTGCCTCTGTTGCCGCTGTTGAAGGTTCACATATTGATCTACCAATGAAGCAAGCCACTCCTATTGTAGTTAGCATAGAGAGAAGACCTTCTGATTCTGAAACAGTGATAAAAAGAAAATTAAAAACTTCTGCCAACTTTACATCAAATGTAAAAGAAAAGATCACCAATGTGAAACGTTTGCCCGTGAATAAAAGGACTCTGAAGATAAATCAGCACAATAAAAGTTCTGAAATTTCTGCAAACTCCACAGAGGATATCGCAGTTGAGAAAGCAGCAACTGATGTAACTGTGCCAAACACCTCAAATACATTGTCAACACAATTAGCGATCACAATCGCAAAAGATGATGCATCAAACAGAAGTGCCGAAAGGCCAGACGAGATGAAAAGCGAGGCAATGCAGCCATTATCAATGACAACAAACAACTCGTGGCCGACAACGAATTTTGTTGATGGGGACGGTGTAATGGTGACCGCGTTAGTAAATTCATTGCAGACTGTCGAAGCAAGTAGTCATACAAAACACTTAGAGACGCAACCGTCAAATACCTTAATTGAAAGTATAAAAGTGGGTAAACCCGTGATAGAAAAATTGGAGAAGCACAGCATAGGTGATATTCAAATCGAAATTGATATAACACCAACTTATTGTGCAGATACTCAGCAAGAGTCCACAGCTGATGGTAATTTACAAGTAGACAAAAACTTAAAGCTTTTGGAATGTGTAGGTCATTTTAAGGATACTGAACAACTAACAATAAAAACAGAAGAGACTAATTCTGTTTTCAGTGGAATCAATAAATTTCAAAACTCAGAACAACAGCCTAATCAAAACGTTTTCAATCAGTTGTTATCTTCGCCAACGGTCAATATGCCAGAGTTACAAGTAACTCCTATACCAGTTAAACCGCTGCATGTTTTTGCAGAAAACAATGCTGATAAAATAAATAGTCCAACGAAGAACACAACAGTCAATGAAATCATACGTAATATCTCAGTAGATGAGTCCTCTGAAGTAACAAAAATGAATAATAGTTCAAACACAAAAATTGAAGAATCTGAAGAAGGCAAAATAATTGACAATCTGATTTTGGGTGACATTTTAATAGAGAATGCCTCATGTGCAGGTGAAGAAAATATTTTAAATAACGCCATTTCAGAGTGTGCTTTTGAGGAGCCTGTTGCTCCACTACAACTCAAGAAATCACGAAAAGTAAAAAAGAAGGTAATAATAAAACGACAGCACCGTAAACTGTCGATAAGTGAGAATACTTTCTTCAAAGATACCGAGCAACCAGATATTTTACCAGCCGCTACTGAAACTCTTGAAAAAACAATAGCCTACGTAACAGATGATGAGGAGGACATCGCACTTCATGATGTGAAATCCGCTATGCCCATAAAATCTTGCATGAAGGCACGAGAATTTCAAGTGGGTGATTGGGTGATGTATGGAGAGCGTTTTCGTAAAACTCAAATTCGTTGGAAAAAAGGTCAAATTTCGGAGCGCATTACAAGTATTTCATATAAAATCAATATCGATGACAAAGAGGTTTCGGCACATATTAACTATATTAAAAAATATACTGGCCGACGGGTGAATTTCGGTGGCAAAGAGTATCTGGAAATCGATTATGAGCAGATAGCGGAAGAAGAACGTCGGGCGCATACTTATAGTATTTGGAACATGGTTTAAAGGTCAGGAACTAGAAGTCATTCATAGATATTGTATAACTAAACTGTTATATAATCATTTAGACCAAACTCGTTACAGACGGATATGTATATACTGTAAAAATATTGTATATATTTATCATTGCAGAATAGAAACAGTTCCTGTTTCAATTTATGCTTCTAGTGCTTATTGCCAAATTGTTTTGTAAATAGTCTTGTTTTTATTTCGCATAAATATTTATTGTAGATTGTAGAATATATATGGTTGTTCATTTGATATTACAATAATATTATCCATTCATAAATGTAAATAGTACGTATTAGTAAGTCTCCACAAGTTATGGATGCAGCATGTACATAAAAGCCAAAATTAAAAAATTCTCTATTAAATGTGAAATGTAGTATAGTAGAACACCGTATTTTTCTTTCGGCATCAAAAACAAACAAGAAAACAATTATTGTAAATATTAAAGTCTGAATTTATGTAAATAAAATATAATTTAAACAAAGAAAACTTTGACCTTTTGCTTATGTCTTTTGACTGTATACATACATCCACACAGTAGCATTCCATTTTCGGATCACTGCGATCTTCAAAAGTTAGTTTATCTGCAACTCATGGAATCATTTTGAAATAAAACATGAAAATTCGCGAACCAGAATAAGAATATATGTACTTAGATGAATGAAATGAAATGAATATATAGTTATGTATGCGATCAATATACCGCCGACCATGGCCCCAAATCAGAACTATATTTGGCGGCCACTTTGCTGCGTGGCAGGCGTTAGGTGCGAGCGGTAAAGCGGTGGAAATTGAACTAGCAGTACAAACCGGCGCAAATGGTCAAGTTCGAAATTACTTTTAGCTAAAAATATATATGTATATTCACTATTACAATGAGAGCCGAACACCCTTATACAAATAAATACATATACATTCAGTTCATATGTACATACATATGTATATAGATAATATTATATGCAAAACAATTATCTCGATTCACGAAAGTTATTTATTAATTTTTCTAATTCGCAAATGTATAAATACATGGATACATGTTCTATACGTCACAAACCAATTTCGTTGAATAACATTTACGGTTATTTTTCGTTTAATGCCATCATCAATAAATAAGTAAGTATGCACCTACTCTGTACGGAATGTGCATATACATATGTATGTATCCTTGGCGCTTACACTTTGATACTATGGGATAAAAAGTAGTAGTAGTTTTTTGGCGGCCGCATCTGGGATCAGATCCAAGTCTACTAATATGTACCGGCTTTCTATTGAATAAATTGCATGCATTCTTTATAATTACGAATTGGATTAGCATTGTATTTAACACGTACAAATATATGGATCACGAAGTTCAGGATTCTTTGCTCTCTCTTATGCGACTTAAGTATGTACGTATTTTTAAGTTCTCTCGCTAATAAAAATGACTCTCCTCAATTTGGAGATTGAAATGTTTTTTCAACTAAACTATTTTATTATTTTTATATACACAAGTATTCGCATAATGTCAATGTTTTTTTCTTTTTTGTTATTTCGAGGACATATAAGAGTATTAAATATAAATTTGAATTCACTGACAAGGTGCAATATATAACATGTAACCTTTATTTTAAAGGGAAAATGCTAGATCGAAGTGGTCAACTTTTACCTACGACAATATATGAACAGCAAAATAATGTAAAAATATTTTCAGAAATTTACATGGGAAAGTTTTATTCTTTCATTATAAAATGGAAATAGAGGGAAACAAAATTTAAATATTGGTTAAAACAGGATTATATCTGACAGCAGAACCTAAAAATGTTGGTCATATGTACTTATATGTATGTATATATGTAATTTGAAGTAGTGGATCGTGATCAATGAAACATTCAATTTCAAATTTTTTGTCATACGTTATTTTAACTATTCGAGATAGATATAGATTTATATATATGTATATAAATGATCAGGACTACGAGACTATCTGTCCGTCTATCTGAGCTGTATCTTGAGCAAAAATTGAGGTATCGTAATGAAACTTGATACACGTGTTTCTTAGCCAAAAAAAAAAAAAACAGAGGACAAACAAAAACCAGAAAGCACTAAATTACGATGTAGAACTGTCATTTGACACAGAGGCTCGCAGGGTACCTGTGGGCTAATAATTTAGTAAAAATGGGTGTGGCACATTTCTTCCAAACCCCTTAGCTACAATAGCGAATTTGATCAGGACAAATCCCTTATGCACCCCGACACTGTGAAAATGGATGAAACCGGAAGATAACTCCACTCTCCACATAACTGTACTGTTAAAAAGTACTAAAATTGCGATAAATCAAAAACTTAACGCGACAAGTCAAACTATTTTATAGCTGATATAGTATTAGAGGGTTTTATAGAAGCCGGGGTAAAAATTTTGCAATGGGCGTGGCATAACCCACTTTTAAGCGAAATCACTTATCACAAAAGTCGCTCAATGTGTGAGATACGACATATGTATACCGGCGAAATGTGAGTTATCTCACATCGTTTCCTCTGGTTGACGCTTTGTACGTTTTTGCACCGAAACTTAGCCCTTCCTTACTTGTTAGTAAGACACATGCTCTTGTATACTAAGTGTTTATATAATATTGTAAATACATACATATATGTATACACCTTGTATCTATATCTGTAAGCTTTCATACATACATATATTATTATAAAAAAAAACACTCGTGTCCTCTGTCGTTTTCTTTTTCAAGAATGTTTTGTTGGATGAGGCACACATTTTTGGGAATCTTTTGAAAAAAAAAAACAAAAAATAACAAACAAAGCAAATGAAACAAAAATTGGTGCCAAGTTTTGCGAAAAATGTATGTGGTTGAAGTTATCACCAAACCACTGAAAATTGGCACATTCGTGTATATAATGCTGATAAGAAAGAGGATTTAAAAGGTAACATATATCAAAGTAGCATAACTCAATTTTCAGACTAAGGAAGCCGCAAAAGAAGGGTTGAACTTCTACCTAATCCTATTTATTTTACAGAATAATAGTTATGCGGTGAGTTTTACTCATGTAACTCTTATTCAATAATTTGAAGAGTAAGCGCTTTTCGATTGAAAATAATAGCGTGATGTAAAAAAAGGTGAAAAAAAAAGCTCCTCAGAGTTTAAATTTTTATATAAAATAGTTTATTTATTCCTTTTCTAATTTGTATTAATATTTTTCCTAAATAAATGCAGTAATGTTCAACTACAACTGCTTAGTAATTGTAGATTTTTGATACTTCACAAAACCTCAGTACAGAGTTGAAAACCGTTATAAAACAAAAGAGTTAAAGTTTAATACTTCAACCGGAACAGTTTTTTACTGAATTGAGCTGATATCGATAAAAAAAATTTCCAAACTTAAAGCTCATTTGTATAATTTCAATTCATATGATAGTTTTTCGAGTCCAAAAGCAGATTACTTTTTTATAATGAATTACTAGTAAATTTAAAGAATAACCGCGAAATTCGAGAAAAGCACTTTTTGTAAAGAAATCATGAATATTATGTTTGTAATTTTACGGAAGCGTGGATAAAGCTTCAACACTGCAAAGACGATATGCAGCTTGATCTCTTTAGTCAGTTTTTAAACAATCTCTGACAAATTAACATACAGTTTTATTAAAATGTCGAACAACAAATCTATCGCTTGATGTTACTTTATAAAGGTTGGTTTGCAGATTGGATTGTATAAAACATGTACCCTTATAATTAGTGTTTTCGCGTATTTTTCGCGTATACAACTGTGTTCGCATAACCAGGAATTCCTATGATAAAGTTCTTCTTTAAATAATACCCCTAAAAATAGCCCTTTTATTTTTCTCATACAAACGAATGAATGTTTGTTCGTTAGTAACGCTAAGAGAACGGCTGAACCAATATTGATAAAATTTTCAGAAGTTGTTCGTTGTAGATCAAGGAAGGTTTAGAAATAAAAATATCTTATACTTTTCGTGAAAAGTCGGAAATTTGGATAATTCCAAAAAGTAATCACAATTGCTGGAACACGTTAATCACTAGAATGAAACATCGACATTGCCAAAGACATTTTACATCGTATTCGCTAAAAATTGGAAATGGGACAATTTCGGTTGATATTTCCGGTGGTTCGATATCAATTCCATCTTCCCTTTATCAATTCACGAAGGATGAACTCATCACAAATGTTCGGACATTGGCCAAATTAACCTACATAACTACGATTCCTTAAGTGCACGCGCAATGTTAGCTGCCAAAAATACCGATGTTGTTGACTTAAACTGGAAGACGATCGTCTTAACAATGAAGACGACGCCGTGAATTATACAGTGGTATTTCTAAATTCTTTGGACAGGTTTGGTATGCCACCGCATCATTTGCGTCTCAAAGCAGGATCCGCCGTTATTATGTTTCGCAATCTTTATGCGCCGAAACTGTGTAATGGAACCCGACTGATTGTGACACACCTATCGAATATAAGGGGGAGAATGCTTGATTCTACGAGTTCCTTTGAATTTTAACGATTTCCCATTTCAGTTTAAGCGTATTCTGTTTCCAGTGAAAATTGCATTTGAGATGACAATCAACAGGACCTGAAGATAGTCGCATAGGGTGAGGCATAAATTGCTGTTTTTCACACGGCCGTGGCGTGCTCATGAGTTGGAAAACCATCTTTTCTGTACACCGGAACAGAAACCAAAAAATGTTGTTTATAAAGCTGCGATACATTGAAAAACAAAAATGAAATGATAAATTTAACTTTCTTTTCATTTCAAAATACATAATTTCACGCAGGACAACGGCTGCGGGGTCAGCTAGTTATAATATAAAATAAAGTTTAAACAATTAATATTTCGTCGAATGACCGTTGTTGAATTACACAGCTGCACATCTCCTAGGCATGGAGTCCACCAAACGCGTGCATTTCTTGAGAGGAATGGCCTTCCACGCCTTCTTCACAACACTCCATAATTGCTTCGTATTTGACGTATTCTCCTTTCCTACAGCTTCTTTGACCTCTGCCCAAAGATTCTCAATTGGATTAAGATCCGGTGACTGAACCGGCCAACCGATAACCTCAACTCCACTTAGAGCAAACCAATTATTTGCCAACCTGTTGGTATGTTTGGGGTCGTTATCTTGTTGATAGACCCATTTTTAACATTTTCCATTCAGAATGTGGTAGCATAGTCGACTTCATTATTTCAACATACAATTTGGCATTCATGTTTTCTTTAATCCAAAATGGCCTATACCATAGTAAGAGAAGAATCCCCATACATTGATTTTGGCACCACAATGTTTTACCGTCCTTGAAACATATTTATGATCAAATGCAGCGTTTACTGGCCTTCGTACAAACTGTCGGCGTCCTCGGGAACCAAATACAATTTTTGTTTCATCGGGCAACAATATGTTGCGCCATTTTTCGACTGACCAATGCAGGTACTCTTCCGCGAATTGGCCTGCACATGTTGAGGTTTAAGTAATGGCACCTTTCTTGGGCTCCTGCCATAGAGCTTAGCTGCTATCAACTTTTTTCTTATTGTTGAAGCAGTAACACTAAGGTTTAACTCATCTTTAATTTTTTTTTTTAGGTATACAATTGCCTTTCTCGGGCCAAAGCCAAAACTTTCCTCAAGTGTGTCCGTGAAAGAGCTTCTTTTCGTCCCCTTGTTTCCATTTTTTTGCATTCGCAATCATTTTGGCTGAACATCCGAACAAATCTTCGATAAACTTGTATGATTTTCCTTCCATCAACATTTTTTTAATCAAATTTCGGAAAGAAAATACGGAGCATAAAAAATAACGGGACTCCAAGAATGTGATAACTGTATCAAAAAACAATTTTAACCCAGAGTGACAATATTTGGGTCCATGTTCTGGCATAAAAAAAATTAAATGATAAGAATTGTTTAAGTGTAAAACTAACATTGTTATAATTTTCACAATCCACTGCTATTATTTCGAACACAGTTATATATACATACATTACGAGAGAATATCGTAACCTATCGCAAGGAACTAATTAGCAATTGTCATTTTATGTATAATATCTATTACTATCTAACTTTGTTATGGTACGCAGAAAGGGCTCTGATCTTAAGCAGTTCTATTATCTATGCCCTATTCTCTCTTTAAACACTATTTATTTATTTTCCCACCATCTTATAAACTAATATTTAAACCGAACTTTCAATTTTGGCAAAAATATCAGGCTTGCTTTTCGAACAGGTTGCATTCGTATACTGCGCACTTTATACATGGTCCGCGAATGCTTAAATTTTTTTATATTATTAAATAATCGTTGGTCGCGGGGCGGAAACTATATGATGAAGTCAATAATTTTTTTACTGATTCGTAACCCTTTTAGCACTAACGCCAATATTAAAGATGTCGCTGGTTAAGGAACCCCCGATATAAACGATAATGGAATGCACAGACATATTTATGATAATTTTGTTACAACTACTCATACTGTAATTTATATACTATACAAACTTAACCTTAAGAAAACATGTCCCCTAAATTTCATTCACTTTATTCACATATATTAAACGTTATACATATGTATGTATATAGTATAGTTCACCTTAGAGAAGAATTTCAATACATATGTTATAAGGAACGCGAGGAGCGACATCATTCCTTTAAGCAAAAAACGAGGTCCTTCTGGCCTAGAGTAGAACGCAAGTGTTCAGAGTTCATCTTGCCGCAATTGGAGGAGCTCTTACTGGACACTGTCGAACAGGCATTCATGCAGTAAGGCTTAAAATTTTGTCGGACACTAGTTGTCAAAGTTGTATGGAGAAGGACCGGCGTCCTAAGCTGTCCAAGTGATATCCTTATAGGATCAACCTAACCTAATACATATGTATATGTATATGTATATGTATACTTGTAGTATGACGAACTTTAGTCATGAAAGTTTGTAGAATGAATATGACTTCAACAAACTTGTATGTAATTTTCTATTTCACGGAAGTGGCAAGAAAGATGAAAAGTTATATTCTTCAATAGATTGATTTAAATACGTCCCAGTTCGAATGAAAAATCTATAAAAGATGAATTTATAATTCATAATGAAAAAAATATCTATCAAAAGATTGAAAACCTGAAGAATTAATGATTCGAATCTTATTCGAAAATGCATGTTGTTGCATTCTTCGTTTGTTTGCTTTGCTCAATTTTCTTCCATTAATAATATCATATTTTCTGTCAAACGCGAACCAAAGAGAATAACGAAACGAAATTGTCGTAATTTCAATTCCTATAAAATATTAATATATGTATTACACAAAATATTGTCTAATACTTATATACTATAATATTATATTTATTGCATAAATAATATTGCCACAACTAAGGGGATGACTCCTTTCCAGTTGCTTCTAAACCAAAATGAGAAGATAGTAACTTACATTGTTTGGTGTTGACGATGTTTCAAGAAATATTCAGTTAAACAAAAATTATAATATGCCATTTGTCAATACCTACCTATTTTCTTTCACTATAATATCTATTCACTAAGTTGCTGTGAGAAAGTATTAGGATATTCATGCATCTCTAAATAGTTTCGTATTTTTTATTCCATACCATTATGTAGACTTAATAACAATGTAACACAAAAAGTGATAAAATAAATAAAGTCGAGAAATCAAAACTATAGGCACAATTAATTTTCAAAATTAAATCATAGAACAATTTATGAATGTATAAGCGGTTTATGAAAACCGTGTTTTTGTATGTATTTACTTCTAATTGCAAAGGGAGATATTATATTATTTATTTAAAAACTCGCAAGCTAATTCAACTGAGATAATATCATAATAAAACAATTAACTTTAAACGACAATAATAATTTCGTTAAAAGTGGTCCCTTTGAAATCATAATTATCATATGAAGATACATACATATATATTTATGTGCAACAAAAAACTTTAAGAATAATTAATAAGTAAGTAATACACATATCCCTGATGTTTTGCTTCTTTGTTACTCATCTTATGTTACACAGAGTTTATCGTTTTTTTTTTTTTTGTTTTTAGCTCTTCTCCTTTCGGAGATCTACTGATCTGCTTGCATTTTCAAATACGTATGTATGTTTTAACATTTCTTAGTTTTACGAAGGTCGAGACGTCTTCACAAGTTTATGACATAAACTAATGCACTTTTTTTAATTAGCGGTTTATCTAATACATTTATCTACAAATATCGCAAGCAAAAATAATTTATTTTGGTCTTGTCTGGTAGTCGAAATATTTTTTAACAGTTAATTGATGTGGGCAAAAACGCGGTTTTAAGATGAGTTTTTGGCTAAAATATCTGTCTGGTTCTTGGCTTAGTCGTATATCAGGCCCTATTTGGTTGCTTAGACAGTCGTAGCATCGTTGAGCAATGCATTCAGCTCACGAGTGTGTTGCACCTTAGATCCTGTAGCTGCCGAAGCACTGCATGGTCTTCCAATATAGCTATAATAACAACAAATAAAAGTTGGATAATTGCACAATCGTATTTTGTGCAAAGGTTAAATGGGATTAAGGCAATGGGAGTGAAGGAAATAGTAATGAGGATTAAGGAAATGGAAAAGAGGATACATAAGAATGGCAGAGAGGAAAAAATGCAATTAATGTTTAGTTTTTAAATTCATATATAAAATATGTAATAATAACATTGATAGTTCATAGCTTAATATTTTTATGTTGGCATGAGAATATTGAACAACTTGAAAAACTATTTCGAAATAATTAATTACCTTCATCATTTAGTAAGGCACTTCGATTTTTTATTGTACAGCTCTAGGTGTTCTTTGAAATGTTAGGTACACAAGTTAACAGTACTGAACGATCATTTTCTATTTAAATCTTTCCATATAGGTAAACTGATATTTGGATAGAATTGTACCAAATACAATTTTCAATAACACAAATACTGCAATCAGACTTGCTAACAAATGTGTTATCCAATTTTTACATCGCAACATAAATATATAGCTTGAACCTAATAAGGAACTATACTACAAATGACAAGTAGTTGAAATTTCAATGAAGTAATCAACTCCAAACATGCAAAAGTTTATATTAATAAATCTATGAATAAAGTAACAGATTTTGTATAATTGGTATGACTCCGTCATTCGAAGTTATGATTTTTAAGTAAAATTACACCTAACTACGTTACATAGTGATCCTTATTCGATGGAAATGAACGACATGTTTGAATTTATGAGTTAAATGGCACCCCAATTGTTAATGGGCAATATAATGTAATGACTTCTTATAAATATATAGATATAAAGCGCGTTTCCCTATAATTTTCAATAACTTCGCAATTATTAAATTTATGTATGTGTATATTCTGTTAATAAATTTGTCTGTCTGTTTAAATATCTTTCGACAAAGACATTCATAAAAACATCGAATTTCCGCCGCTCATGACCACGTTTCAGATATTTGAAGTGAGCAAATTATTCCCTGCTCGGCAATACGATACATTACATTGGGTTATTTATTTGTTAAAATTTCGTTTAGCATGACAAAAAAAAGCAAAAAATAAAAAGATACAACACACATACATACAATATATCACTAACAGCAAACCAATTTTGGGGGACATTCATATAACAGAAACACAAAAACGAAACATTTGGGATGTTAATGGTTGGTTACTTGAATGCAAGGAATACATTTGTATTAAAAATATATGAAGTGGTTATATCACATAATTACAACAATGACAATATAATATGTACACTCAAGATAAGTACTAATCGACTTTTCTTTACATAATCTTTAATTGCAAAGTAACACTTGGAAATTGCATAGACCATATTCGCCAAAATTTTATAGAAACTAATTTTTACTAATTTCGCAGTCAAAATCAAAGTCGAAAGGTAAAATAATATCACAAGAAATGTGAAATTTTGTCATAAAATATTTTTTTTTAAACCGAAAGTAATAAATTATGTAAGTTTAGATAGGAGGCAAAAGATTGTGGCACATATACCCACATGATCTCAACATATGCAGATGTGCACATCTTGATAGGTATTGCGTCCTTTCCTCACCTAATTTTACGTCCAAAGTTGTATTTTGGCGAAATGTCTCGGATCCCAGCGGGCTTATTGAAATTGCCTTGCATGTCACGAACTTCACGCATATCGAAATAGTCGACTGGTTTCTGATCGCCTTCGGTGGCCGCAGCCTTTTCATTGGCGAACACTCGACTCAACCACGGTTTCGATTTCGAATCGGAATCAGAAGCAGAAGAGTCGGCACTTTGCCTTGTTGTCTGGTTAGAAGAGCTGTAACAATAATATACACACACAAAGGATGGAATTTGTTGCATTCGATTTTCGCTATCTCGATTTTAAAATTATTCCCCTGCCTCTTGCAGTGATCATATTTAAGTCGCAAGTAAAATATTTACATAATTTTATACAGATAAAGTTTAGTAGAAAAATAAGAAGTATTAGGTAGGGGGAGTCAATTCAAAATAAGCACTGGGAAAAATAATTATATAAAATATTACAGAAGCACATTTTCAATTTATACATAACAAAACAAAAATTAACTGGAACAATTATTATATGTATGAGGTTTAAAGGAAGCCACGAAAACATTCATATTATTTTCGTCAAAAGGTGTGGCATGAGATTCAACTTTGTTCGAAATATCAATTTACTAATAATTTATCTTTTAAACGTAAGATATGATCATGAATAAATATATATCTATACAGTATTATTTTCTACAATTTTATATTGAAAAATTATTCGCTTTTAACTGCTTTTTCCAAGAAAAAACTTACATAACAGACTAATACCACAGCGAAAATTATAGGATAGATTAGAACTATTTGTATGAATGTAATTAGAAAATTTTGTGCTGAAAATGTGTGAATTTGAATGTCATATGGACGATCGGTAGAGCTTTTCCAAATTTATAAATATTGTTAAAACTTAAGTTTTATTAGAGGATCTTATGTTTTCAAAGAAAAATAGATTGTCAGACAATACACATTACACAGACCTGTCCCACGATTCTATAATAAAAGGTTCTGTAAATAATGAAGATTTTTTGATATACAACAGTATTTTGGAAGTAAGGAGGAAAGAATGTGATCTTGTTTTCCCCTTCTGTTTCGAAATCTTATCACTTATTTGATAAGGCTCGGTTTCGAAAATCAAGTTATACAGTATACTGAACTATACAATTTTTTCTCTTTATGTTCTTAGTTGTAAAGCAACAAGCTAAATAGGTTAAATCTCAAATGCTTTTTATTATTACAATTATTAATTATGAGGAGCTATTTTTAAACTTGCAATATATACATACATATATATGTATATAATCCCCAGTGGACTTTCGTTATTTATTTTTATTTATCGAATATTAAGGATGTTATATTCGATATTTTGTTTTGAAATTATAGACGCAGTTTCGACTTAAGACGCCGATTTCTTCATTACAGAACCATTGTTAAATGAATCATGGTGGTATTTTGTGATTCGATTCTGATGCCTTAATTTGTATTTTCAAATTAATTTTCTTTTACATCAAAATCTGATTCCTTACTATAAAAACATTTAATTTCAGAACAGTTAAAATATGTTCGTAAACAAAAAATGTATGCTTAATGGTTCAAAATAAAAATATATTATTAAGTTATAACAAGAACTCACCCAACATCCTTATCGTGGTTAAGCGCGGTTAAGAATCGTGGTTGCACGTATGTCCAAGCTCCTTGGTTCTTGTGCTCTTCTTGTACCCAGAATAAATCTGCATTCTTATATATATTACTTTGTTCTTTAACTAGATCGAATGGGAAGGGTGATATCTAAAAAAAAAAAAACAACATAAAATAAAAACTCCTGATAGATCCTAAAATAAAAGAAAAATGTCTGATTCTCAACCTGCTCAACACGAACAATAGCGATTTCTTTTTCCAATTTCTTGTCCTCCCGTGCCTTCAACAAGTCATAGTAAACACGTCCAGTACAGAAAAGAACTTTTCTCACACTATCTCCGTTTTCTGCGGCAGGCCCTTCGTCGGGAATTACACGCCTGAATTCGCTATTTTCTGCCATTTCCCTAAAAGGGCTTCTCGCCAATGGATGACGTAACAAAGATTTGGGAGTCATTACAATCAAAGGCTTGCGGAAAGGCATAGCGATCTGACGACGTAAAATGTGGAAATAATTTGCAGGTGTCGAACAATTCGCTACAATCATATTTATATCATGCAATTGACGAATAGCAAATTCTTCAGATTCGGGTGGGAAATAATCAGGATCATCAGCACACAAGCTCAAGAAACGTTCTAGACGACCGGAAGAGTGTTCTGGTCCCATACCTTCCATGCCATGGGGCAAAAGACATACCAATCCAGATTGACGAACCCATTTGGCTTGACCACTTGCGATAAATTGATCAATAATACATTGAGCTGTATTACAAAAATCACCAAACTGAGCTTCCCACAACACCAAGGCATTGGGGTTGGTCATTGAATAACCATGTTCAAAACCCAAAACTGCAAATTCGGAGAGAGAACTATTTGAAACTGAATAGGGCGCTTGATCCGGATATAAGTGCTGCAGAGGATTATAGACAGCCTTGTCCACTAATTGATGATGTAAAACGTGATGCCGATGTGAGAATGTACCACGCTCCACATCCTGACCAGACAATCTCACGTGAATACCTTCTTTAAGTAAAGATCCAAAAGCCATTGCTTCCGCTAAGGCCCAGTCAGCAATATGTTCATCAACCATCGCTTTACGCGCAGCCAGTACACGAAGTAAACCCCTATAATTATAATAAGGGCGTTTGTTTATAATATGTTTACAAAAGAGTATAATGTGTACATTTAAAATCAAAGGTACATACTTGTGGATGACAAATTCAGCAGCGTTTGGTGGTGGCAAGGAAAACCGATTACCAATATGAATAAGTGTTTCCTCCTTAACGCCAGTTGGGGATACTTTTAAGGGATCTTTGCCTTCGAAGAAACCAGACCACGGTGAATCTAGCCAATCTTTATACTGTGCAATAAATTTTTAATTAAAAACAAACTAATTTTTAAATATTATTATGATTCTGTTTTACCTTGATGTGAGTTTCTTGTTTTGCTAGTTCCAAAGACTCTTCACAAATTTTATCGTACTTCTCTGCAACGGCTTTCACTTCTTCAGGAGTAACAGTTCCTTCAGCAATGAGTTTGTTCGCATATAATTCTAAACAAGTTTTGTGATTTCTAATCTTCTGGTACATCAGAGGTTGCGTGAACATAGGCTCATCCACCTCATTGTGACCATTGCGACGGTAACTGACCAAATCGATAACGACATCCTTATGGAAAGTAGCACGCCATTCAGCAGCCACCCTACTAACATGCACAACAGCTTCTGGGTCATCGGCATTCACATGGAAAATTGGTGCATTAACAACGCGTGCAACGTCTGTACAGTAAGGTGAGGAGCGTGAAAAGCGGGGATCAGTTGTAAAGCCAATTTGATTATTCACTACAACATGGATGGTGCCATGTGTGGTGTAATCGGGCAGATCAGACAAGTGCATTGTTTCATAAACAACTCCTTGACCACAGAATGCTGCATCTCCGTGCAAGAGTATAGACATAACCTTCTTTCCTTCTTGATCACCACGGTAAAATTGTTCAGCACGTGTCTTACCCTGAACCACAGGGCATGATGCTTCCAAGTGAGAAGGATTAGCTACAACGGCAAGTCTTATATTTTTATTTGTGACACGATTTAAACGCTCTATATAGGTTCCCAAATGATATTTAACATCGCCAGAACCCTATAATAATTTTCTTATTACATAACATCAATTTATATATTTTTATCGTTACTTACGTCGTCGGCTGCCTCCAAACCAGCAAACTGGGTAAATATTTGGGGTAAAGGTTTACGGCATACGTTAGCCAAGACATTAAGACGTCCACGATGTGGCATACCCATAATTACTGATTCGACACCCAGCTCCGTGGAAACATCAATCACCTCTTTCATGGCCGGTATAAGCATCTCTCCACCCTCCAGACCAAAACGTTTTTCAGATGAATATTTCTTGGCCAGAAAAGCCTCAAATCTATATTTAATAATAATTTACTTGCATACATATATCCAGTGCGTCACAAACAAAATAACATTGCATATACTCACCCTGTAGCACGAGTTAATCGAGCTAGAATAAGACGCTTCTGTTCTGGTGAAAAATTCATGACTCCGGGTGTTTCAAAACGTTTTCTAATCCAATTGCACTGTTCCAAAGAGTTAATGAACATGTATTCTACACCCACTTTATTGCAATATACATTTTCCAAACGATTAAGAATCTCACTAAATAATTAGAAAGAAATTTGTTTGACTTTCGAAATGAGATAAGGATATGAAAATTCTTACCGCAAAGGCAATGTAGTTTCATCTCCACCTATGAACGTAGTACTGGGAAGTTTGAAAGGCCGATCCATGTCTTGCTCGCCTACGATTTAATCGACGATTACGTCATTATTTATTTTTCAAATATAAATTTTCTACACTAACACATCAAACATTTACATATTATTGGTAGCTTTGAAATCCGGAGATCATTTTTCACATAACATGCTCTATAGCAACATTTAGTTCAGGAAGAAATAATTGGGATGTTTGAAGGTGCAATTCTTTGTACGTAAGACAAAATTCACGACCTGCCGAACAATACTCTTACTCTAAATGAATAGTAATACGTGCAAGTTATTCAATGAGTGTGTATATTTAGCTTTTAAAGGCAGTATGATGGCTTATAAAATATTTCAAAAACTATGATGTTTTAATTACAATAACTGCGACCCATTAAAATGGATCAGTTAGTAACTATTGTCATGAATATATAGTTAGAAAATTCTACTTCTCATATATATATCATACTAATATGCTTATTTTTTTGTCCAGATTAAGTAAAATGATATTAATACACAAGCATTAGTAAAAATATTCATAATAGACATACAAGCAATAATACTTAAAATAAACTACTATACATATACGCACACACAAATATTTTTACGATACTAAATGACTTCAAATTCATATGGATTCGTATTCGTTTTGAGTTTAATATTTATTTTTTGTTTCTTAGGCGTATCCTACTTACCGAAACTGAAATTCGCGTATATTGCTTTTGTTGAGCAGTTGTCGGGCAATTCTGCGACATTAATTTCTAGAGGGTCGAGGTGAGCAATATTATGTCCTCGAATCTATTTGAAAGGTTGAAAAGTGTGTGGGGGTTTCATTGACGAACAAACACATTGAAAAAAATTTGTAGCCATTTTTACATATTTTAATTTAGATAAGAAATGTATGTGGTAGATGGCAGAGAGATATTACAAATAATCACATAGAAAATATTATGTATAAAAAAATTATAAAATCTCAAGATAGCATTATCGAAACTAAATCCAATTTAAAAATAATCGAACTCTTTTAATATAAAACAAATTAAGAATAAAACTAATTTTAAATGATCTTAAAAGGTGGATGATAACAATATAAATTAGGCACATAAGCAACATGACTTTGAACTGGTGCGAATGAAATTATGTGATATGATATGTAGCATGATACAATGGTCATAGATTAAATTATAGGTTTAATATTTACAAATATATGTACATATACATACGTACTAGATTAACTACTTCTGCGTGTACAATAATTATATATGTATATCTCTGTTCGGCTGAAAACCGGTTAAATAAAAATGCAAAACCAATGTTCGCAAAGTATTAATACAATAACTAATACTTCAATTGAAGCAAAATTTTCTAAGTAGAAAAAACTTCCTCTCTACTTTGCTTATGCAATTATTTGCGAAAAATCTAGAATGTAAATAAAAAGCGTTTAGTTCGATAAAAATATGTCAGACAGGTCGGTTGTCAATACTAATTTGGGAAGAAAGATCTGAAAAAAAATTAACTCCGAATTTCAATGCGGCGGCATTGAATCGTTGATGCGTTAAATATAATTAATATCTCTCTTCAATTTCGTTATCTAAATCTTTTTCAATTTTATGATTAAACATAAAGAAATTAAATCAGTTTAAGCAATTACCAACGAAAAAAGACGAATGCTGTCGTAGTACAGCTTCGTTTGCTCGTCGGGTTTGACCATCTTTGCTGACGGTAGTATCCTGCCTCAAGATGCCGAGCGGATCCAGATCTGCTGCTAAATGACCGCGGGACTTAAGCGTAACAACGCATTCATTCAAATGAAGCACATTAATTTACCATTATTCAGATCATTTATTGATTTTGTTATACATGTATTATTTAATATATGGTTGTTGATGAAGGATTTCATTGTTGTTGCATTCATTGTGTGCGTTTAATCGGTAATTTTAATGGTTTATGATTGTAAATAAAACAAAATAAGGAAGAAATGTGCAAATAAATGATTAAAATTGATATTGTTATAGGGCTGATATAATAACTTATTACACATACATACTTAAATCCAACGAAACGTTATAAAATACGTAAGTTCAGAAATTATTTGTGTAAATAAAGTTTTGCATCAACTAAATCACATCAAATATTTAACTTAGTTGTAAAAATATTAAAACGCTGATCGGCCCGTAGAAATATTTTAACGAAAACGTATTAATTTGTTAGTAACAAACTAAAATGAATAAGTATTTGATACAAGGTAGGGAAAATTTTTGTTGAAAACATGAAAATAAAATTTTAATGATATTGCAACCACGCATTTAAATTTTTGCAATACATATGGACAACTACTCAGAATGAAGACAAATTTATAGAATATTACATTTAAAAATAAAATATCAAAATGATGTCAAATAAATTAATGTTAAATTGCTATAATTTGAAAACAATAAAATTTATTTAAATAACGACTACGGGCCATTAAGTTTTTCCATTTAAAGAAATAACGTCAAATGAATATTTGCATAAATAACAAATGATATAAATGTATATATGTAAATAACATATTAACTTAATATAATAAATTACAATAATTATACCTTATTTGAATAACAATAACAAAACAGAACGCCTTGAAAATTACTTGTTGCTTTATAGGGTAGGCATGATACTTTATAGAGGATGCACCCATCATTATTCGAGAATTGGAAGAACCCACAACTTACCTGATAACTTCTGATGATAGCTTGGACAGCTAAGTGGTCTTCAATGGTTTTTGAATCAATTGCTCCCCCTGAGGAAAGTGCACTAACGCCACTTGAAAGAGGTACTAAATTCCGTTGAACGGGTTGAAAATCCGGAGGTGCATTATAAGAATTGCTCCGGAAATATGCATCCCATGACTATAATAGCTTGTGCATTTACGAACGATAATCTTTAAGCATATGAGATATTTACCGTATGTACTGAAGTTGGATCCCGCAGCCATGAGTTGTACATTTCCTCCACATATGTAGCGGATGTGCCAGAAGCAAACTGTTCAGCTGGCGCTGAACTATAAGCACGGATTGTAGCCAAAATTGTAGAATTTTTCCATACCTGAGAAAATTCAAAACAGATTATATAAATATATTCAGTATGATAGAAATTCGACTACCTTAGAATTTCCATCCTTTAGCAACCAAGTGGCGAAATTTCTTTGAGCTATAGGTGATAACACCAAGTTGAAAGCTGTATGAGCCCTATGCATATTGTTATCGCCTTCTAAAATTCACTGCAATAAAATTAGGAATTGGAATCATTCTGACTAAAACTTTTGGCTTTTATTATATAATGTGACATAATCCCAAAATAATGGTTCGATGAGGATTATACTTAAATTTCGATAACTGCTTTGGGATATGTCATAAACAAATGTTTATAAATAAGTGTGCACATGTGTTAAATTTTATTGATATGAAACATTATTAATATCAATACTTCATATGACAAGTTCCTTTGAAGTTGGGAACGTATCTAATGATCCACAACTATTTTTAACTAAAAAGGAAAATTGTAATGATTTCCTTGAACTTAATAGTTATATTAACATAAACTAATTAAAATGTTTTTTTTTTTTTATATTAAAATTTATGAATAAAATTTTATTTAAAACAAATCCCATCAATTTTGTTTAAGGCGATGCCTATGACAGTACGTATCGGAGACATATCCACAGCTTATTTTGCTTAATTTGGGGATAACCACTTAAAAAGACTAAACTACAATTTTTGTACTATTTAAATTGTATTACAAAACGTTCAAAGCTGTTTTAATTTTCATTTTTATAACACAAAATATGTGCATATTTGAAAACAAATCTGCATACTCGTTTTGCCTATAATTCATTTTTTTCATATTATGCATAATGCATTCTCTTCTTTATGAGAGCACTAACGTTTAATTATCGCAGGAGATGGCTAATTTTCTCATTGAAGACAAGCTGGTTTTTCGGCACGATTACGATTCTTTTGGCGCCGTGATCTGAAGGTATGGACGGATAGAGGAGGTCCTCAGGATTAAATGTATACACGTATACTTACCTCAGACTTCAAGTTTTTGAGATATTTGTATTTAAAGTTCAACAATTTCATAAAAGAAATTAACATTCACAGATTGTGTTTTTATATTCATGACAAATACCTAGGTTGTATTGTGAAAAACTATTCAAAAACTTTTCCGTTTGCTATTTTTTTTTTTCATTTATATAGATTATATATCATATATAATTTAATAAATATAGATAGAGATAAGTTAAATAATTGGCGGCCTTCAGCCGAGCTTCAAAAAAAAATAACCCTGGTCGGCCCAACACCGGGGTGTTTAGAGTTCTTTTATGTTGAACTTCTTAACTGTCGAACTAAATAATAATAAAGATTATAAACAAACAAATTTTTTATTCTTTAAAATAATAGTTTTTAAAGTATATTTATTTTCATAAAAAATTAACAATAAATTTAAAATTTAGATATATTTCAATGTGTACAGTGTAATTAAAAATATATTAATTGAAAATTGCAATTTGAGGTAAACATAGTGAAATTTCGTATTTTACTTTCACAGTGTTTTGAACTTTAAATACAAATACCTCGCTAACCATAAGTCTGAGCAGAGTATATATTTTTAATCCTGAGGCCTCCTCTATCCATCCGTACCATCAAATCGCGGCGCCAAAAGAATCGTAATATTGCCTGTTTTTCCTTCCTTAAGCAGTTAAATTTGTATAATTAATGCAAAACGGAAAATGTAGAAGATAATTCAAGAATAATTATTTCTGGGATCACGAAACAAACCAACGACCTTGACAGTTAATCAATCAATGTATACGGCAACCGTATCGAACAAATTTTAGAAAAAGTTTTAGGTTGAGTATGTATACACGTCGCATGTGAAACAGTGCATATGCATATATGCAGGTTATAAATTATCACATGACTTGACGATGACATGAAAATTTAATACTGTATACATTTTTAAAACGTCTTTTAAAGTAATCAATAGGCTTACCTATAGTTTAAAGCAAAATATTAAACAGTTACCAGTTTTTTTTTAGTTAAAATATAAATCTCACACATGAGTATCGAAGAAATCTACGCTATAAATTACGTATAAGTAGGAGAAATATTGATTGCATACTGCATTTTCCATATCCTAAAAATTGCACTTTCACACCATATGTATTCATAATGTCATTGTTAAGATATTTCCTCGTTGGTGAAAAAAGATTTATCAAACTAACATTAACAGCAGATGAAATGCAAAAAAATAATGATGGCACAAAGTTCACAGAACCCAAAATTCACAAAAACGCAATATATTGAAAAATACGAACTAGTTTATGTAATGAACCATTTATTTATTCGACTTTTGCATTCAATTTGATGATACACATGTACATTAACATATAATTTATAGTATCTTTGCAATGGCACAAGCAACAATTCTTTTCGTTCGTTTAACTTTGTTTTCTCCATTTATATTCAATTAATAAAACAAATAGTTGGAAAATGCAAAATGCAAAAAATTACGGAGTATACTTTTTAATTATCAGATCAGAATGACTAACTTGTATCTATATACTTCAGTTTGGCTGTGGTTACGTAGACGTGCCTCCTAAATTCGCACCAATACTTTAATAAACATATTATGTAACTGAGATATAATAAAAACATTAATTTCAGCAAATATTGCGATTAGAATATAAATGCTTATGCAATTATCCAATATTGTAGTTCTGCTTATAGTTTCGTTCAATATATATAGAACAGAAAGTTTTTGTTTCAAGCTCGCTTTCCTATTTTAACTATTATTACAACAATTTTGTAGCACTCACCCAATCAAAGCCTATTAAGAGACTTTACTTGATTTAATTGAAAATTTCCAAAACCTCAGAAGTCACTCAAATTTCTATATATTTAAAAAATCTGTATTCCCTTTTTGTGGCACGTAAATGTTTCCAAAATATTTAATTTATTTTTCATTTACCTGAAAAAAAACCCGACTGCAAAGCAACCTGCACGAATGAAAACCGAATTTGATTTGACAAATGGCAGATAACGTAAATTATGACAGCAAACGTTTATAAACGTTCTCTGGTTATGATATACGTTCTCTGCAAATACGCTCTAATATTGCACATTCCGAACGATGTTTCTAAAGGTAGGTATTGGATAATATAACAGTTATAAATACTAGAATAATTTATCTGATATATTAAATTAAGAGATCTAAATCTAAACTTCTCTAAGCATTGACGGGAAATTAAAAATTTAAATTTATTATTGCAGCGAGAAATGGAAACAGAGAATTATTTAGTGCTGCCATTTTATGGGTGGATAGACAGTGCTGGCTAAAGCAATAGCATTGCTTCCTAAAAACTGTAACTGCTTCTAAATTTGTGAAATGAAAAATTCCCATTTAAACAGAACACTGATATTTTTAATATGCATATCAAAGCCGTGGAAATAACGCTTAACAGCGAATTTTAAAGTTAAGTTTAATTTTTCGGGATTATGAAAATTTCCTCGTCAGTTTTGAGATATCTGTATAAAATTGATCGTCTCATATGCCCCATACCCGGTTGTCTTAAAATAAAGAAAATCAGATAACAATAGCATATTTCTCAAATATAATCGGTAAATCAGATTGTTTTCCGGTATAGTGTTGTCAATTAAAATGCTAAGGGTTTTTCATTTTGCAGAATAGTCCTATTATATATACATACATTACAAAGACAGAGAAGGTAAATAAAATCGGACAACTACAGTTGGATTTCCCTAATTCGAAATACCAAAAACAAAAAACTTAAAATACTTCTTAATATAGATGGAAATTTGTTGCCAATTCCAGATTTCGAGTTGTGGAAGTTCAACTGTATAACATACATACTTACATATATCAATTGATATACTCCTGTCTCTTCGAATTTTAAATTTTAATTTACAATGTATAATATTTAAAATATTTCTCGAATGAGGGGTTAACATTAAAAATGTTTATGAAAATACATTTAAAAATTGTTTTAAGTTTTTTTTATATATGCATATCACTTACAATATTTTTAATATAAGACTGCGTAAGATTGAGTTTACACAGGATGAGCTTTTTCTCTCATAATCGTGAAATTGTCTTCTATTGTTTTAAGGGGTTAGGGGTAGTCAGAGGCAAGAAAAAATGAGAATTTTCAGTATTTTTTTTTTTTTTTTGGTATTAAATCGTGTTATTTTACAAAAGTAGTTATATGGCATTATTATAGAATGTGTTGACTTGAAGTCACGAAAATTTCAAAACAAAAAACTTTAATTTTCAAAGTTATAGTTGTTTGTGTTCCAAAAAAAAAAGTATTTGCGGTGACAACCATAAGTCCTTGGAGATTCATCTAAAATCAATCGGACAGAAAAAATTAGTTTTATAAATAGATAATCCTGGGCCTGATCGAAGGATTTGTGTTATTTTTTTTTTTTTCAAAATTAACAAAATGGCGGCCTCAAGAAATTTTTTTCTAAATTTTTGGGAAAAAATCAACAGTTAATTGGCCTTAAAAAATCGAAATTTTTGAAAAACAAAAAATCCTTCAATCAGACCCGGGTTTGTTATGTATTCTAAAAACTGTATAAATTTCATTAAAATCTACTGAGCGGTTTTCGAGTTATAGTTGTCACCAGTTTAAAAAAACATAGTTTTGAAAAAAAAAACGCGTTTGAAGTTTCACACTAGCGCTTTGAAGTGCCCGAGCTCTCTTTGTTATTTGTCGAATAACTCAAAAACTAATTATCGGATCAACGTGAAATTTTCAGAGAATATTTTTAAGATATTACACTTAACGTAAATGCAAAGAAAAAAAATAATTTTTTAAGAATTCTAACTACCCCTAACCCCTTAAAGTGAATTCTACGCAGAGAACGTTGATTATATAATAAATATAATCGTCATTCATTTTCATGTTGAAATTCTTTCTTTCGTTCCATTTGCGCTCGGTTTCAAATCATGTTATGTATTTCTAATACAGGACTTCATCCATACATCTGCCAGATCGACCGATGTTTTTAGAAAAAGCGCAATAAGCTCTGAGGTCCACACATTCCATATCTGGGGGTGTGAAAAGTTGTGATCCGATATTGGCAATTTTGGAAGAGAAATGACGTAACTTTAAGGAACTTTATGTTGCAAAGTTTTATTCCGATATCTATATTTAACTAGGTTTTTATAAATAGTTAACTTTATCTAATTTAAAAATAATAGAAAAAGTCTTTATTTTTGCAATAGTCAAAATTTTAATAATCCGAAATTTTTTAAGCAATTAATTTACTGTATATACATATATAAAAATGCGAGTAGGATAAATGTAAATTTTGTTACACGGTTGCATAACGGATTTTGATAATTGAAGTAGCATGCTTTCAACAAATCCTTTTGTGGTGCCAAGATGGTTTGTGATCTGCGGGTTTAAAGTGGAAACATCATACCTTGCTACATATGTGGAAACGAGGTTATCCTATATAAAGAATATGTAGGCTAATGGATTTTTTACGTTCGAAAATTTTACTGGTACTTCGAAAGTTTATTCTTATATCAAGTCGTCACAAGTTATTTACAAGTATTAATTGAGAAATGTTATTCGTATTGATTTAAACAATAACCCGTTAGTTGGTCTGAAATACAATCGAATACGTCGAAGGCTAAATCACAGCTTTCACCACGTTTTGGTAGTTTGCGTCGATCGATGTTATACTTTATTGTAATTGCATGCAGGCAGAGATTTACGGATCGCAGTGTGGCCATAAAAAAACCGTGTTCATTCACTCCTTCTGAGTAAAAGTTTACTAAGCCGTCAAGAGTAGGCCATCCCAGTTTGCCGATAGCGTTATTTTTCGCATAAACGCAGTGTAGCAGGCACTACAAAACAACAAAAATTGTTAGAAAGAAGATTAGGCAAAAATATACTCATAAAAGCAATTAGAAACGAGTAAACCACAATTGAAGAGTGTGATCACTGATCAGTGACCGGCGTTTTTTTTTTTTATTTTTATTTTATTGTTTTGGACTTGAAGCAAACAAATCGGGGCGAGCTATAAAAAACGTGTGAAGTTATTACTATTGTTTGCAGATCCAAAGACAGCTTATTTCAAAAGAACCATGACTTTTGTTAAATGCGAATATGCTTTTTTGGTTAGTCGGCAACAACAGGTGCTACGTAAGGGGTGTACTGAGTTAAGTATTTATAAGTATTTGCACATATGCAATTACAAAAATACATTCAAGTAAAGTTCAATTAACTATCATTGAATATAACTATACGAAGCGGCATGCGTTTTCTAAGTAACGAAGACAGTAAATTTTTGCCCATTATTTAAAAAAATACAATTTCATACATGCATATGCAGTATTTGCAACAACCTACAACTTTGAATACAGATGTACGAGTATTTGCATACTTTTGAATAATTGCATACTTACGCCAGCTAAACGTTTCTCCTCCGCGGGTACCAATGTAGGATAATAAAGCGCACTACGCGGGTTATATGAAATGCGTCGAATATGGTTCATCAAACTGGTCACTTGTTGCCTCTCTGGTTGAAATTGATATGCATCATGTTGAGACGCTAACTTAGAGGTTTCTTCGATGGTATGGAAGATAATCGATGGAACAGGAACTGGTGCGGGAGCCGAATTGATCTCCGAGATGTTATCTGCAGTAATGTCCAATGCTGTATTTTCGTTTCTTACTTGGCTCTTAAGTATGTAGTAAGCTTCTGCGGTAAATAAGTGTTTAATTGTATTAGACGTTACAAACAGCTAAATAGAGTTCCTACCGCTAATTAGTTTATTTTTGACATCCTCTTGACACTCCTGTATAAAAGATTCCACTCGGCGGGCAGTACGAGGGGGATTCAAGCACCTATTCTTTTGAAATCAAAAGACACAATAAGAATGATGTATAACAAACAGTATTATATTAAAATATATGTATTATATAAAGTACACAAACTGTGATCCTTTGGAACGCAATACCTTGGTGAATGAATGTGAGTCTTTCGCAAGAATACCACCCTTATCAAGCAGAATCAAGGCTATATATGCTCTATAGACTACGTTAGATATCATTGTAATTTATTTACAATATTAATTAAAATAAATTGTACGTATAAATGTACGTATTTTGTTATTTTGTTGAAAGAAAGCGAAAACGGCACAACCACATCGGGCGAATAATTTATATTAAATGAAAACGAAATCACTTTTAATGCTACCCCTAGCATAGCCCAGCTGTACCACATTAATAACTCACTTTCTATTGCATATAACACGATCAAAAGTTGTAACAGCAAGCTTCAATTTTAGTGATGGTGGCTTGGCAGCGTCTTTACTAGTTTCAATGTCAACGCTACATCTTTCACATTTATTTACGTCCAAGCATGACAGGATTTGTGTTGCAACATTGCCACTAAACGGGTGAACAAGTTGCTAACGGCATTGAGTGAAATTGAATCTGAGTATGGATATGTAGCAGTCATAATGAAAAAAATTTAAAAAACTTTCAGCTTTTATTTGGAGTTCTGTTTTTTGGGATATTTGACAAAAAGTAAACGTGTTGCACTTTGCGGACGACTTTACAATTTGATACTTTTATATTTCAAGTACAACTTTCTGGTAGTGATCCAGATAATACTATAAATACTAAATTCTTCCCTTATGGCTGAACCACGTTGTTGTTGGTGAAAATGCATACATGCTACACCGCTTATGCAATTCCGGTAATTTATGAATGGTCCTCCGACCAATATAACAAAGGTCGGGTTTAACAATTTATGAACATTTTTGTCTAATATATTTGTGAAGCTTTCTGTTATTATGAGTCGGGAAGTGAAAGAATCTTAATGTTTATATTTGCTAATTAATTAGATTAATAATAAGTCAAATCAAGGTGAATGTTAGTAGATGGGATATAATATACGAAGATTAATATGCGTGAGATACATATATTCTTTAAGACATTATTTAACAATTTTATTTGGCTACATACTCTAATGATTTACTATATGTATAGTATATGTAAATATTTTTAGTAAATTAATAATAAACAACTAAGGAAGGCCTAAGTTCGGGTGTAACCGAACATTTCATACTCTTGCAACTTGCACGGATCAAAACCAGGGAAACCCTTTTAGGCTTTAAGGTGTTGACAAAACTTTATATTTAATTGTGCAAATTAATTTTTAATACTTCTTTGATGTTTGATTTGTATATTGGAGCGTGGTTGCCATCCGACCGTCACAGCAAATTTGGTTGAAATTAGGAGATCCGTTTCTAAGACTAAGGATTTCATCTAAATGTGGGCGGTCCAGAGCCCATTGTCCAATTTTTAAAACTGGTCTTTCCGTACCATCATGAATGTAAAATTTCATTAGTGGTGTTCGTTTAATGGCGTTTTATAGGCGTGGCAATGGTCTGATTATGCCCATTTGCAATACCAACCTCCCTTGGAAGGGAATATGTGTACCAAGTTTCATCAAGATACCACAATTTTTACTCAAGCTATCGCTTGCACAGACCGACAGTCCTTTGGAATTCAACTTGTCTCGTAATCCTGATCCTTTATATATTTATGGATATAACTCGATATCTATCTCGATTAGTTTTAAGTGTTACAAGCAACCGTTTAGTGAACAAAACTATTTACTCTTTAGCCACATGTTGCAAGAGTATAAAAACGAATTTGCCCAAATATCTATGTTATGTGGCAATCTAAGAAATCATAATCGAAAATCACTTAGTTGTGATACCATAAGCGCTAAATAGCAGGAAATGAAAACATATTTATAAAATAAACTATTATAACAAAAAGAAGTACTATGCAAACAACAATCAACCTTTAACGAGCATCGGTATGATTCCACACTATTTTATTGCTATGGTTAATTCTGGTCAATGATAAATTCATCGCTGCCAAGCTGGAATTAAAAACAACACCGAATGAAGGCTCCGCTTTGTATACATAAGTAAGTATCAAAATGCAGCTGTATGAATGGAGAGAATATAAAATGTATACACAAATATATGTATGTACGCATGTGTATGTACATACATAAATGTAGCTAAGAAGAAAGCAGTTCATCCACAGCATTTTGCGTACGAAGCTTTAATTCGACCTGCCTTTGAGAGTGCATGCTCCAGTGAAATACTAACCCGATTTCAATTACATTCCGAGATGTTGAAGGTAAGAAACAATGCTATGTAACTGTATTTTAATTGGTTAGAGAGGAAAGACTTTTGTTTTGGTAGGCGCCTAAAATATGGTAGTGTGGAAATTGAAACCTTATAATATCATATTATATTTATGACAAATTAATAGATAACAGAAAACTACTTATGTACATATATGTAAATGGATACATATGTACATAAATGTATGTACCATATGCAAGTACATACATATACGAAAACACCTAAAATACAATGACCGGAATGTCCACCTTTAGATTTTTTTAAGGGGATTAACCGCATATTTTCATGTATGTACATCTGTTGCAACTACAACACCCTCGGATGTCAGAAAGGGCCATGAAAATCTACTGCATGTTTACTTAATTTATAGGGCCAGAAGAAGAATGCTGCATATGACGCGTACTGGTGGATTGCCGGTAACTAATAATTGCACTTAATTACCCTCATAGTTAAGTTCTTATTCCGGTGGCTGAAAACTCAAAGCTAGCATCAAATTAATTTTTGCTTCTTTGTTTATTAGCGTAGAATATTATTCCTATTATCGTGCGGATTAGCGAGTAAAACTGAATATAGTTTTGTGTTCAGGAAATTATATGGATCAAATCAAATAATGAAGCGAAAGGGAATAAAAAAGGACAATACGGAACATGGTTGTTAGAAAAAGGAAAATTTTAGTGCTCTACTCGGTGGAGAATAGCAGAACCAGCACCAAGTTCAAGAATGCGTGTAACAATCAACACCAGTTGCATGTGGATTGTAGCTACAAAATAAGTTCTCTCACCAATCGACCCAGTCGACCGACCCATACGTGTTGCCATTATCGTGCTTCTGTTTTGCTGCTGCTGCGGGGTTTAATACATACTTTGATATGAGTACATATTTTCGCAACAAGTCGAATAGAAGACGTTCCAGTGGTTGCTGCTAAACATATTCATAGTTATTGTTTATTTCTCTGTTTATGTGGGTGGCCAGGTGAAACATTCTCTGCCACCACACGTCCTCCATAGTATGTAAAGCAATGAGAAGATGTGTTTAAATACGGAGACAGTAACAAACAGAACACTCAGTTCTCGTTCTGTTCTTAACGCTTTCGGTTCTACTACCGCGCGTTCATCCATACACTGAATCGTATTCAAAAAGGACTTTTAATTTAAATCGCAAAACTGAATTAAAACATTACAAAATTTATATGTTTTTAGTAAATAAATATCCTATAGGAATGGTACAATATATGTTTTTATTAATTGGTGTAATGTGTCTTAATGGCAAAGTGACAGAAGCTGAAATTGAGGAAAATACCATCAATGGTGACGGATCTTTTTCGTTCCGGTAATTCGAACGTTATTATTCATGAAGTGAAAAAATATACTGAACGAATCGCTCAGAAAATGAAAGAAATGTTAAGCTCAAGTCCAGAAATATTACGGCAACATTTATTGAGCGAGAAGAAATACTACAAAAAGAACTGACTTACCCTACAAAATTACACATATTTAAGCAGACAGCATTAAATTTTAACAGACTTTAATTGAGAACAAAAGAAAACTACCTTGATGACATAAAATAATCTCCATAGATATAAATTATTCCATTTACATCGAATTCATCCCTTTTTTATAGCATTATTATATACATATCATATGTTACCTCTCCAGTTTGTAGTTTCTGACTTGTAATTTTTCTTCAAAATGGCTCATAGTAGTGATAGTTTTATTATGTTATTAGATTAATACATGCAGTATCAAAAACTCTACAAAATATCGTTTACTCAAATTGGATAAATGTTTCCAAAACAATCACAATTATACTAGTGCAGAAGCCTCCGAAAATGATAAAGAAAAAGAAAGAAGTTCATAATAAATTAAAATCCAAAACAAAACAAAAGATAAAATAACTAACATTAAAGGAAAAATAATTTACGGGCGATCTGAGGTCGGGAAAAGGAAGAGGTGACGTGTGGGTAAATCTTTAAGGTTTAAGAATAGTTTATCTATGAGTTCTATAGAAAAAAGTTTTATGGCATTGTTGGAAGTAATGAGAAGGTTCATAACTTTTCTTTCGAGCATATGTATATGAAAATTTGAATAAGTATCTAAAAGAAAAATTAATGCAGATCTGGAAAAGTTTTCTTTTTTGAAAAGTCGGCAGTAGCATAATTTTAAATTCTCGACCCACTCCGAAAGTTTTGTACAACCACGCACTTAATTTTGTTTTCCACACAAAATTTAAAATGGCTCAAATTCTTGGGATAAGCAAATTTTTTGGAATAAGAAAAAGATGAATAAAAACTCTTCCCAGCAAAACAACTGTAAATAATTAACTAAACATTCAAAATGGCCGATCGTGTCCGCATAAGTAAAGGATGTGAGTACCAATTTAACTCCACGAAATAAGCGAAAAGCGAATACACAAAGCCCGTGAAATTTTTTGTACAAACCTCGCATAACACCCTTGTATATAGCGTTATTAACATTTATAAATGACATACATACATACATTTTTCGAAAATGTTTTAATTTTATTTACAGCCATTCTAATGACGATATTGGCAGTTTTTACCACAGTGCCTCGTCAAGTCCAGATAATATAGTACAAGGACGTTATGGGTCTCGAAATCCTTCCACAGGACAATTGGAGGAAGTTGTCTATACTGCGGGACCACGGGGGTAAGCACAAATTCAATTATTAATGTTTGAATATATTTAACTTTATGGTAGTAAACAAAAAAAATAATATTCCAGTGAAGAATACACTTCAAAATAAACAAAATATACCCAACCCCCTTACATAAAATTGTAGGTCTGTATCTTCGTTATACTTATAACACATTTTTCTGGTCATACAGTCGTTTATGCTAAAATATGTATGTACATACATGAAAGCCGAAAGTTTTTTTAAATACAATTTTTCGTCATGAAACAGAATTAATTATGTATATACACATGCATATATTACTCATGTATATACATACATACAGATGTGTAAGAGAGGAAGTGCACTGAAGCGAAAATCTCACAATTTCAGCACAATAAACACTACGTTATCTCGCCAAATTTTCCATCTTTCAAAGTTGAATTTCATACATTTTTTTTTCATACAAAAACCAAAAAATATACAAGTTAGAAAAAAGTATATAGTATATAACAGTTTTTTTCGAAATCTAAAATTCTTTCTTATAATTAATAATTGCGTTGGAAACCACTTTACTTAATAAACACATATAACCAGTCAAGAAAGTATCAGGAATTCTTCATTTCCCCTTCTCATCTCCCGCTTATATGGAAGACAGGTCAATTTTTTTCCTAGGTTGGTACAACTGTCCTTAATTATGATGCCAAAAATCAGTGCGATCTGTCAACCAGGGTGTTTACAGCAGCACGTCAACATTTGTTCGCGACAAACAATTATCACCGAAGGTCTTTTCCAATATTCTAATCGTTTTGATGTCACACTCAAATTGTAATGGAACTTGTTGAATAACTTCACTCATCGTAAAAATCGCCGAATGCGAAAGATAAGCATATAATAAACACTAATGATTATTTTGATGTGACTAACCTAGACAAAAATATTCGACGAATGGGTTTCCGCGAGAAATTTAAATTAAAAAGTCTTACTATTTTTTGTCATAATTCTACGAATTCTAATACAAATTATAAACAACATCGGGAGTAGTGTTAATTTGTAAATAGTAGCACAGTTGTTGTATTATTATCAAAATAATATATTTTTATGTACATATGTACATATGGTACTTCGAATCGGCATCAGTGCGCTTGAAAAAACAGAACAGTTTTAAAATTAATTTCTAATTTGCCATTATTGATAATGCATTGTCTTCAATCGATGAAAGATACGATCATTTTCAATATTCTTCTGTTAGTAAAACTTTCCGATTTCTAATATTAGTCAGGTGCAAACTTTTCCACACACAGCCAATTTGGAATATTTCAAAAAATTAGAACGAAGTACAAACTTCTGACACAAAAATAGATCATATAAGTATAAATAAAATTTTAATTATATTTCCTAACACTTTCTGCGTCGGTAAAGCTCTACAAAATGGCAAGAAAGACTGACAAGCTTCTCAACATTATCAACTGAAATCAAGTAAGAAAGGGCTAAGTTCGAATGTAATGGAACATTTTATACTCTTGCAAATTACAAGAATCAAAGACGGGTAAATTCCTTCAAGAGCTGGCAAAACTTTATTTTAATCAAGAAAAGAAGAGCTAAGTTCGGGTATAACCGAACAATTCGTGCGACTCTCAAGGATTAAAGCCAGGATTCCCAATTTGAGTACCTAAGAACTTCAACAGTTTTGGTTCCATTTACGTAATTTTTAGTTTTAAGGTGACACATCTCAAATGCACTATGCTCTTTAAGTTTTATCCTGATAAATTAATTCATTATTGAATTTGTGCTGGAAACTGATAATTTAAAATGAAATTTAAAATTGTGTTATAAGGGAAGTAGATGTTGCTGTAGTATGATTTCGTCCATTTTCACTCTGTAGCATAGAAATATCAGAGGAAAGTCATGTACCAAATATGGTTGAAACCATCTCGGAAGTAAAATTTAATCTATCTAGCGTATTTAGTTATCGCCCTTTAGTAGTTTTTAACAGTACTTAAGCTACAACAACCGAACTCAGATATTATACGAACTCCTACCGACAATGTGAAATCGATTGATAACCCCGTTCACTCCCCTCATAACGGTATTGTTCAAAACTACTTAAAGCGCGATAAATCGTTAACTAAAAACTCCAGGAACATTAAATTTTTACCACCGAGATGGTGACAGACAGTTTTATAAAGTCCGGGTTCTTTTAGATGAAATCACTATCTCGGAACCTATTTAAACTAAATTCGGTATATGACATTATTTTAACATTAATATGTCACAGTGTGAAAAAGGGCGAAATCGAACAACCACCGCGCCTTCTTCTTTATTGACGTAAACACCGTTTATGCGGTTATAACCGAGTTTACAACAGCACGCTAATCCAATTGCTGTCTGTCGCCAATGCGAGATTCAAAGTTCTTCTCTACCTGGTCTTTCCAACGAAGTGAAGGTCTTCCTCTTAATCTGCTTCAACCGGCGGGTACTACGTCGAATACTCTCAGAGCCGAAGTGTTTTTATCGATTCGGACGACATGACCTAGATGGCGTAGCCACTGTCTCTTAATTTACTGAACTGTGTCAATGTCGTCGTATAGTATATCTCGTAGTGCTTATCGTTCCATCGACCGCAGTATTCGTCGTTGCCAATGCGCAAAAGACCATACACTTTTCGCAGAACTTTTTCTCAGATGTTGACATCGTCTATGCCTCTGCACCACATAGCAGGACGGGCAGGGCCCGTAAGCACTGGAAAAAATGCCGCCCCGTCACTGAAATTTCTCTTAAAATTATTTAGATTTGATATTATGTTTTTAAAAAATTAAAGTATTTAACGTATTGCAAATAATTTACTATACATATATATAATACTTCAGTATAATATAAAAAATATAGGTTCTTGTTCTTAAAACTACAAATTTTGCACTGAGCTTGACTAATAATTGTATTACAATAATTTTTTTCACAGGCAAACACGCCTGACTTTTTGAATTGCAAATTGGTCGATTAAATCCTCCCAATCTAAACGTTGAAGTACATCTGATTCGATGCATAGAATAGCTAAGCTATTGAGTCTATTTGCACTCATTGTAGAACATAAGTAGTTTTTAACTCTTAAAACAAGAAAACGATCTTTCTTCGCTACAGTTTGTTATAGCTAAAGTAATAAATATTCGATATGCAATTTCTACGTTCGCAAACTCTGTATAAAGGTCGTTTGCACGCAAAAGTTTCAGAATATCGGAAGATGAATTTTGTTCCATCTGTTTTTCAGTGCAATAAGCATGGAAGT
Organism: Bactrocera zonata; assembly: GCA_037783105.1. Lineage (NCBI taxonomy): Eukaryota > Metazoa > Arthropoda > Insecta > Diptera > Tephritidae > Bactrocera > Bactrocera zonata. The sequence continues at coordinate 65,625 of JBAWJQ010004179.1, read as the reverse complement.
GCACAAATTCGTCCTCCAATGAGGACTCAAGATCTGAAGAACAAAAATTTTGTAAACGTTTAGCTCGGTTACGAATCTCTCTAATATTCAAATTGCCAAATTCAATAATAACTACGAACTTTCCATGAATCTTTTGCAATCTTTGACTAACAGCGTTGAATCATGAGAGTAAAAAATGTTAAAGTATCTGCATAAATGCTGTTTCAAGTCGCTCCAATTGAATTCGTAAACCTTTAGCTTCTTGCCTTGTAAATGCATTTTCTTCCATATTTTCTTCAATAACAAAGTCAAAGTCTCGATTATTTCGTCGAAATGTTGATTAAGTACATGAACAGCTTCATAACGACCTGACCATCTGGTTGCAGATACAGATTTTCTCATTTAACACTAAAAATGCTCAGTTCTGTTATTTTCCTGCCCCTGATGTTAAGTGATGAAACACACTAATAATTTTCTGTGGTGAAACACGCTCATCCAAAACAGGAAATATCCCAAAATTGAAATGTCCCTAAATTTTCGACATCGTGAACCTTCTCTATAAATATACGTTCTCTGCTATTACTTTTATAAAATAACTTCGATGTTTCATATCTGCCAGCTGTCAATTGACAACTCACTTTTTTTTACTTTCCAAATTTTGCCGCCCTAGAAAATTTGCCGCCCTGGTCACTAGCCCCGACTGCCCCTAGTGTAAATCCACCACTGAGGACGGGGCTGATGAATGACTTGTAGAGATTTGTCTTTGTTCACCGAACGCCTACCACGCCTACTTCTCATATAACACAATTATAAATTGCTTTTGATTCTTTAACTTTCTGGTATACGAATTAAGAAATAATCAATAAAACGAGATCTTTGTACGAATAGTGTTTTTAAGTATGTCACCTTAGCTCCAAAAATTGTTCAAATCGAACCAGGTACAGAATATGTGGACCCCAGTAGCTATAGTTGACTTATAAAAGCAAATATCGATCTGTGTGTGAAATATATATGTAATTGAAATTCAGAGAAAATTATTTCATGATAATAGTATATTTGTGTGTCAAAAATGGATCAATACTTCCCTTAGCTCCCATATAGCTAATGTAGCGATTTTTAAATTTACAGGTGAAAATGAGAGAACGTGGTTTACTGATAACAGTGTATCTTTGTTTCTAAAAGCAATAAAAATTGGGCGAAAACGTGACCTAGCCTCCACACAACAAAAAACTCAGGGAACATTTTATTATTACGTAGCATATTCATTTTATGTAGTATTGGCAAAAATAGATAAAATCGGGTCGATACTACCCCCCAACTCCTATTTATTACATATGTATGTAGTACATGCAAGTATAATGATTTTCATTTTTCTAACAAACATTACATATAATTGCTCTGGTTGACGTTTTACACCTTAAGGAATTTCCCTGCCTTTGCTTCATATAAGTTGTAAGTTGTCGGTTGCACCCGAACTTGGCCCTTCCTTACTTGTTTTATTAAATGATACAATCTTTTTAAATAACTATGGTAATGCTTTGGAATATGTTATAAATTTTGTTGTCAAGGCAAAATAAACTTAGAAGGGGCGGATAATTTGGCATTTATCTAGAACGGTAAATAGCTTCGGGCCGTGAGCTTATAAGTCAAAGTCACACATACATAACTACAATTATGCTCATCGTTTAATCAATTGAAACAGCAACGACTCGAGTGTAGTAGTGACGTAAGACAAATATGTCTTGGATGTATAGTTCCTAATATGATTATTTTTTGGCATTAAACTAAAGTATGCTCGGAAATATATTTTATCAAAATAACTCAAAATTTAACCGAGATATTTATTCTGCACAGAGTTGACTAGAATAAAGAAAGAATATAAATCACTATATGTAGTAAGTAGTGCCGGGGTAATTCATGGATTGATGTCATTCATATTGGAGATAAAAGATGCAATTTGAATTTAAAATTGTGTCATATAGCCTATTATCCAATTTTTGTACCGATTCCAATGCATCCCTCCTGTACCAGTTTTTACAGTAACATTAAATGATTCTGAAGCTAGTTAACGCAATTTTAATAGTTTTTAACACGTCCTTTTTGTGGGATAATATTGTTTTTATTTAACTGAAGTAATATTTGTTTCTTAGCTTTCGGGTCAATGGTCCAAAAATTCATCGTAAGATGAATTTAGCGCAATATCCTGTTCGAAAGGTAGGAACTGTGGATGATCCATTGGCTGATCCTTACGATGACCCTTCGTATAGCTTTAACTTCCGATCAGGGCAGCAATCACGTACAGAGACCAGTGATTCCTCAGGTAGAATAAGAGGTATGTCTTTATTAGTAGAAATATGATAAAATGTGATACTCATCAACGTTTCACTTGCAGGTCTCTATTCATATTTAGATGATGTCGGTGAACGTCATAGTGTAAGGTATGCAGCGGGTGCAGGAACTGGGTATGAAGTCTTGAATTCTGTACCTGATAATCCAGTAAGTGTGGCATATGCTGCTCCTCTCTACAAAGCCCATCCTAAGGCGCGCGGAAAAATGACAACACAACGTGGGCCAAATGGTACTTATAAATTAATCGCTGCTGGACCTGATCATCGCCGCGCAGAAAGCCGAAGTCCAGATGGGTTTGTGAAAGGTACTTACTCATATCTTGATGATGCCGGTATTCAACGCACCGTTGAATATATTGCTGGACCTGGTATTGGATACAGAATTGTAAAAAATCGTATGGGTCCGGGATCACATATAAACCCATCAATAACTGAGTTTAGATTAAGAGACACTGACTTTAAGCTTTCAAATGATTTTGGTGTAGGAGTTGGAGGAGGTAGTAGTATAGACGGTTTCGGTGCTGAAAGTGTGTCAAAAAAAGTTCCAAACAAGATGAATGGTGATAGAAAGTTTGAAAACACACCAAAATATAATGCGAATGAATCAAAAATTAATAATAAAGATAATGTTGATTCTGTACTTAAAGTTGATATACGAAACCAGATGAAAAGTGATCGTATGGGCGCACCTAGCAACAGCCGCGGAACTACCCGATATGGAATGATTGATGGCGAAAGGATGGGAGGAGGTTATGATTATAGTTTGTCTCGCAAACAAAATGTCAATCGGAATAATAATCATAACATTAGTTCAGGAAATCGTGTAAGCTTTCACGATTCTGAACCAAACCTTACCTTATCGGGTAGCACCAGAAATAACAATCGTGATCATGGCGGTGTTAATATCGGAAAAGATTACAACTACGTTTTGCCACCTTCTTCATCAGACTTATTAGGCTTTAATGATGATGATCTTGTTTCGCTACCACCTCTAATAACTAATAGCCACAAAATATTGCAGTTGGAACGAGAAAAAGACTGGACTCAACGACATCGAGACTCCACTGTAATTCAAAATGTTGGAAAGTGGTATATTGGCTTACCACCAGGGCATAGTGTGCGAGCCCACGTGCAGAACATAGATTTGTTGCCACTTGGTGGAAGACGAGTACCATCACCATCCGAAGCATTGCGACAAGATGAAATAGCTGATATTATGACCTCGATGGAGAGTGGAGTTTCATACGGTAGTTAAACCCAGAAAATAGATCCGATAGTGGAGGAAAAATTTTGCAATACCTGAGCGCACTCATGAAAGTCGGAAATTTAATTAACGTGTCGTCGTAAAATTTTTTAAATATATGAAATAATATTATTTTTTAAATCCAAGCATATCAACAAAACACTTACTCACAGTACTGTTCTGAATCCATATCAATTATGACCGGAAAACTCTGGATTATCTTTACTTATTTTCATTTAAGATTTGAAATGGCAGAAATATGTTTATTAGGTGATCCAAAACAAAATTTTTTAAATTATTTATTGGCATATGTATGTATCATATGTCCACAAAGCATTTAGAAGACAAATGTATAAATAAACTTTAATTTTTTGTTAAGGGAACTTATTTAAATAATAAATAAAAAATTGTATTGTAATCACCAACCCAGATGGAATTATATTTAAGATAAATTTGAAAATTATTAACAAAAAACAAAGTTATCTTAGAAGAGTGGTGCAAGAGGAGTCATTATTCGGGTAGTTGATATAAATCGCGCCTTGCCAACGTTCTTCGCAGCGAAATCACTGGATGAAGTTTATTGTTTCTATCGTTCCTTGGAGTGCCAGTGGTTCCATGTTTCGTTGACTCTATCCTCTACGAGAATACCATATACATACTATACGATAAAGAATTTCTCTTGTAATACTAGTGCCTTAGAGAGTACATACCGCCCTCGAAGGTCACTCTATGTGATGAGATTACGTAAATATGTATGCGTGTTTATCTCTTGTAACTTTTTTTTAGTCCCTTCAGAATCATCGGACCTCAACCGCATTAATAATTTATGGGAGCACCTGGACAGATAAATCAGAAAAAGGACAACCAACTCAGAGATGTTATTGCAAAAGAATGACAAAAAAATTTAAGTAACAGAAAATCTGCTCAACTCAATGCCGCGTCGTTTAAATGGTAAGGCTGAACCCAGGCTACTACCGGGATCACAGCTCCGTAGCCTCCGACCAAGAGCCGCAGGAGAAGAGGGCTTGCCTCAAAACGTCTCATGCGCCCAATGAACGTCCGGCGAAGAGGCGAAAAGACGCCACCTTTAAACAAACATCTACAACTCCCACCGGAGTTGCACCGAGGGAAAACCTCCTCACGAGAGGGAGGCAACAAAAGCGACGAGGGAACGATACAGCGATCAACATCAAATGCGCCCTGGCGTCGACGAAAATCTTGGACAATCGCTTGTCAAAGTCAAAGCCAATGGAATAAGGAGAAGGGAATAGCAGCACCCCAATTGCCACCACAGAAGGAAAGAGAAACAAGAAAAGAAGAATTGTAGCTGCAAGTCAGAGAGCATACAATAGGCCCAAAAGACAATCATAGACCATGATTATAAAGTCAAAATCTTAAAGAAGAAGAGGTTAAGATTACAGTGATCCGTACACCCTTTAAGAATCTGTGACCTTGAATCAAAGGCTACTATACAAATTAGAGACCTCCGCTCGCCTACAACAAAATAGGAAGTAGCAGAGGCTGTAAAAGAAACGCTACAGTACCTCAACAAAGACTCGACGATAAGCACAACAGCACCTAACACAACAGAGCAGGTATGGGCATATATAATACATATAACGAACAGGACAAAGCTTACGTACTGATGCGACAGGTACGCATTAAAATAATGAAAATCTGAAAAGGTGCTTTCGCTACTTTGAGCTAGGGTACTTAACCTGAGACTGCATAATGTGCCCAACCAGGTTACAAAATGAAAGACTCAAGGTGACTTTGCGAAGAGGTTAAACATGACAAAGTCAACCATATATCTGGTTGCGCAAAATGCAGGGTTTATAGGAATTACCAAAATAAATAAATATGCTACAGGCCAAATTGCATAGATCCAAGGTGCACTACTCTCGCAAATGGTGATGGAGACCTGCATGATTTAATCACCATAAGCTACCATCAAGGAATAACGCCGACACTGTAAACAAAGGGAACGGTAACGGCTTCGTTTGGGGCAGAGCTTTTCACAGTAATTAGCTGCTACTTGACCAATCGACAGCACACAAGAATGTCAAGAAAAGCTCGACATTATTAAGGATAAGGATGGCTATAGAAGGTCAACTAATTATCGTCGGAGACTTAAACTTCACGATCGACACCGGAACAAACGGCAAACAGTACAGAAAAATATAACATTCGCATAGAAGTTCTTTTACTGTCTCCTCTTCTTTTAAATCCTGACAGCTTCTGAAACAGTCTATGAACGATGCACCTCGTCTGCTGTCATGTTTGCCAATTAGACAATGACCTGTTAGCATCCCTACTAGAGTTCCTACATCATTCCTTTTGAATTTTAATAGCCGTAAAGTGTGGCTCATGCTCCATTCATGCCGTAAGCCAAGGAATGACTCCACCGAAACTGTTGGACTATGTTCATCCTATAAATAGGCCAGAGGCATGCAAACCCTCTTTTTCGGGTAAATTTATGTTGGTCTCTGTTCTGACTAGTTTATCTGCTTCACAGTTACCAAGGATATCACTATGCCCTGAAACTCACTGCAGGTTTCTCGAAATATGATGTTAGATACATTAAGAGGTCACGACATTTTTTCACTAACTTTGACGAGACTCTAGGAGACTTCATGATATCAATGCCTCTTGGCTATCCGTATATATAAATATATTTATCAGAACAACAAGGCTTTCTTCCATTGATGTGATCTATGCTTAGAAGATTGGAGTGGTCTGATAAGTGCAAGGCGCTTTTGGTATCTAATTTTGCTGAAAAGACATCACCTCCCACTTCATTCTTCTGCTATCTTAATATAAGTATGTAGGCCCAATGGAGATGAGAGGGATCGTTCTTCTTGTTTCCGGGCCATATAGCTAACAGTAGTATTTGCGTTTCAATGGCGTGTGGAATAAATTGTTGATAGAAGTTTTTTGTGGAAAAGATCGTCTTAGTTTTTAAATCGCTGATGAAATCCTGAAAATAAGGTTTAGAATTGTGGCGATGTTGAGTGCTTTGAAATCTCCACATGGCCGCCGTTTGCTTTCCTTATCATGTCAGGAGGGCTAGCCCAACTGCTGTTTGGTGGACGGCAAATGTCCAATTCTTTTAGATTGTCAAATTCTGCTGCCAGTTTAATTGGAGAAAAGGTCTGGGTCATGGGCGGACCGCGAGTTTAAATGTGAGGACCCACTTTGGACATAGTTACGATCCTACGCTAACCGTGTTACGCTACTAAACTCTTTAAGTAAGGTTGCATACTCGCAGGGCGGATCGAGTGTTTTTCTTGAGAAAATTTTGTTGCCCACAAGATTTCCTTGCGACGCCGCTCAAGTTAAGTTGTCGACGAATCGTTTCCTTTTAAGTCCACCAATAGCCCATAGTGCCCTATAAAGTCGCCTCCTATAATTCCTCAAGTAACTTTAGCGATGAAAAAATTCCAAAGAAATTCTGGTGTTAGAACTAAATTGATTTTAATGAGGACTTCGTGTGATTTGTGTATCGTTCACTACACTATGGCTTCGTGCTGTTATTTTGGACGATTTTAGCAATTATGGAGGCGTCTGCTCCGATATCTGACAGCAAATATGTAATATTTGGAAATCCCGTCGAATGGTTTCAGGCGATGTGTGACTGCAGGACGTAAGTTACATATGTATGTGTATGATAGTCATTCGCTTTTACCCCAGTTGCAGTTTAGTAGTTGAGATTTAAAGTATTAGTAGCTATTGAGCAATAACGCGGAATCGATGACTGCACTTTATTCCACCATATTCCATCAAATGACAAAAAAAACTCCAACACAATGTGTATCGTTCATATTGGTGGACTTATGCGAGGTACCATAGTCGAGTCCACGTGGAATCCAGGATGATGTACTTCAATTGGCGATCTAGGCAGAATGATTTTCGGTTGTACCGCCTGGCGTACCTTGGGGGTTATGATGCGTGGGCAATCTTGTTGAGCCATCTGAAAAATAGCTTTACAACATACATATATGTACATCAATATTAATAATTAAAAAAGTGGTATATTCAGTAATCGTACATCTTAATAAAAAAGTTGGGCATTAACGAAAGTCATACATTTAATTCAAAGACAATAATCTTCCGAAATGCTTTCGGCATCTTTAATTCATACTTTTTGAATATCTATTATTTTGGTGGACTCGAACTTCGGGTTTCATACATTTTCACAAAAAGTTTTGCAGTTATTGTTAAGGTTAGAAGAGCCTTGAACCATTCTTTTTGACGTGAAACGTCTTTAAAATCGCACCGAAACATACGGGTACCAGGTCTAAAAAGTGGTCCGAAACGAAAAGGTCATCGTACCTTCTACTTCTTCTTTACTGGCGTAGACATCGCTTACGCGATTATAGCCGAGTCAACAACAGCGCGCCAGTCGTTTCTTCTCTTCGCTACGTGGCGCCAATTGGATATTCCAAGCGAAGCCAGGTCCTTCTCTACTTGGTCCTTCCACCGGAGTGGAGGTCTTCCTCTTCCTCTGCTTCCCGCGGCGGGTACTGCGTCGAATACTTTCAGAGCTGGAGTGTTTTCATCCATCCGGACAACATGACCTAGCCAGGGTAGCCGCTGTCTTTTAATTCGCTGAACTATGTCAATGTCGTCGTATATCTCGTACAGCTCATCGTTCCATCGAATGCGATATTCGCCGTGGCCAACGCGCAAAGGACCATAAATCTTTCGCAGAACCTTTCTCTCGAAAACTTGCAAAGTCGACTCATCCGTTGTTGACATCGTCCAAGCCTCTGCACCATATAGCAGGACGGGAATTATGAGGGACTTATAGAGTTTGGTTTTTGTTTGTCGAGAGAGGACTTTGCTTCTCAATTGCCTACTTAGTCCAAAGTAGCACCTGTTCGTAAGAGTTATCCTGCGTTGGATTTCTAGGCTGACATTGTTGGTGGTGTTTACGCTGGTTCCAAGATAGACGAAATTATCTACAACTTCAAAGTTATGACTGTCAACAGTGACGTGGGTGCCAAGTCGCGAGTGCGACGACTGTTTGTTTGATGACAGGAGATATTTCGTCTTGCCTTCGTTCACTGTCAGACCCATTTCTTTTGCTTCCTTGTCCAGTCTGGAAAAAGCAGAACTAACGGCGCGGGTGTTGAGGCCGATGATATCAATATCATCGGCATACGCCAGCAGTTGTACACTCTTATAGAAGATGATACCTTCTCTGTTGAGTTCTGCAGCTCGAACTATTTTCTCCAGAAGCAGGTTGAAAAAGTCGCACGATAGGGAAACGCTTTGTCTGAAACCTCGTTTGGTATCGAACGGCTCGGAGAGGTCCTTCCCGATTCTGACGGAGCTTTTCGTGTTGCTCAACGTCAGCTTACACAGCCGTATTAGTTTTGCGGGGATACCAAATTCAGACATCGCGGCATAAAGGCAGCTCCTTTTCGTGCTGTCGAAAGCAGCTTTGAAATCGACGAAGAGGTGGTGTGTGTCGATTCTCCTTTCACGGGTCTTTTCCAAGATTTGGCGCATCGTGAATATCTGGTCGGTTGTTGATTTACCAGGTCTAAAGCCACACTGATCAGTTTGTTGAGGGTGGGCTTTAATTTTTCACACAATACGCTCGACAGAACCTTTTATGCGATGTTGAGGAGGCTAATCCCACGGTAGTTGGCGCAGATTGTGGGGTCTCCTTTTTTATGGATTGGGCATAGCACACTTAAATTCCAGTCGTTGGGCATACTTTCGTCCGACCATATTTTACAAAGAAGCTGATGCATGCACCTATATCAGCTCTTCGCCGCCGTGTTTGAATAGCTCGGCCGGCAATCCATCGGCCCCTGCCGCTTTGTTGTTTTTCAGGCGGGCAATTGCTATTCGAACTTCTTCATGGTCGGGCAATGGAACGTCTGCTCCATCGTCATCGATTGGGGTATCGGGTTCGCTTTCTCCTGGTGTTGTGCGTGCACTGCCATTCAGCAGGCTGGAGAAGTGTTCCCTCCATAATTTAAGTATGCTCTGGGCATCGGTGGCTAGATCACCTTGGGGGGTCCTACAAGAGTATGCTCCGGTCTTGAAACCTTCTGCAAGCCGCCGCATCTTTTCGTAGAATTTTCGAGCATTACCCCTGTCGGCCAGCTTATCAAGCTCTTCGTACTCACGCATTTCGGCCTCTTTTTTTTCTGTCTACAAATGCGTCTTGCTTCCTTCTTCAACTCTCGGTATCTATCCCATCCCGCACGTGTTGTGGTCAATCGTAACGTTGCGAGGTAGGCAGCCTGTTTTCTCTCCGCTGCGACACGGCACTCCTCGTCGAACCAGCTGTTCTTTTGCGCTTTCCGAAAACCAATGGTTTCGGTTGCAGCTGTACGTAAGGAGTTTGAAATGCCGTCCCACAGTTCCCTTATACCGAGTTGTTGACGAGTGCTCTCAGAGAGCAGGAGTACAAGCCGAGTAGAAAAACGTTCGTCTGTCTGTTGTGATTGCAGCTTCTCGACGTCGAACCTTCCTTGTGTTTGTTGGCGTGCGTTTTTTGCTGCACAGTGAATTTTGGCTGCAACAATATAGCGGTCCGAGTCAATGTTAGGACCTCGGAGCGCACGCACATCTAAAACACTGGAGACGTGTCTTCCGTCTATCACAACATGATCGATCTGGTTGGTGGTTTTTCGATCCGGAGACAGCCAGGTAGCTTGATGTATCTTCTTATGCTGGAATCTAGTACTACAGATAACCATATTTCGGGCCCCGGCGAAGTCGATCAGCCTCAACCCATTTGGGGATGTTTCCTCGTGGAGGCTGAATTTACCGACCGTAGTGCCAAAGATACCTTCTTTGCCCACCCTGGCATTGAAGTCGCCAAGCACGATTTTGACATCGTGGCGGGGGCATCTCTCATAAGTGCGCTCCAAGCACTCATAAAAGGCATCTTTGGTCACTTCGTCCTTCTCTTCCGTCGGGGCGTGGGCGCAAATCAGCGATATTTGAAGAACCTCGCTTTGATGCGGATTGTGGCTAGACGTTCATTCTCCGGAGTGAATGAAAGTACTCGGCGACGGAGTCTCTCTCCCACCACGAATCCAACACCAAACTTGCGCTCCTTTACATGGCCACTATAGTAAATGTCACAAGGTCCTTGTCCCGTCCATCGCATTTCTTGGACGGCGGTGATGTCAGCCTTTATCTTTACGAGGACATCTACCAGCTAGGCAGCGGCACCTTCCCAATTAAGGGACCGGACATTCCAGGTGCACGCCCTCAAATCATAGTCCTTATTTCGTTTGCCATGGTCGTCATCAAAAGGGGGGTCTCTCATCCGAGGCTGTTTTTTTTCTTTTCATTGGGGGTGTTTTTTTACGTGGCGGGTCCCAAACCCAGCGCACAACCCTATGCTGGGGGTGTTTCGCCTTCTCACTTTAGCTCGCCTTCAAACGGATGTTCTTAGGCTACCCAGAGGATACTTGGTCAAAGACCGGAAGACGTGAGCTGCTTGAGTCATATGTAAAAGAATCGTTTCGGGCCACTCCCAAGTGAATGGCGATCAGAGAACTTTCCCCACTTGCGTGAACTTCTACACATGACTCCATCCTCCTCATCGTACCTTAATAATTAAAAAACTATTAGTCTTAGAAACAAAAATGTAGTGTGAATATTTCGCTAATATAGTCAGCTCGCTGTTATAACATTGAGTTCGTGTCGGGGTCGAACGGAACGACGGGGGAGGCATACTGCGTTAACTGTGCGAAACCGGCGCTCTCGCTTGTTTCTATTCAGTGTAACTCGTGACTCCGACTTTATAGCGCGGTGATTCTTTCGTGTCAAGTTTGCTCGTGCAAGAGCCAGCCACAAATATAAATTACGGCTATCGTTAAAAAGAGGGGGCTATGGGCCACGCATAGGTACCCCAATGTCCGGCGCCGAGCGAGCGAGACGGTTTCGGGAAAGTCGCAAAGCTGCTGCCGCCGACCTCGCAAGTACCTCTACCACTGGAATACGTATACTTAGGGACGTAACGAATGAAGAGACGATCGATATATCTATTGGATCTGCCACGGAACTGAGAGATGTCAATATCAGTAGAAGTGAAGCAATGCAAAATCATTGGCGTTCAGCGGACAAACGCTTCAAAACGGTATTTGAAGCCAATCCACGAACTGTAGCAAAATCATCGTAAATGCTAACAAGTCATACGGAAATTCAGTCTTGAGAAAACATAATGTTGGTGATATATATGTACATCCTAAGGCGTCGGCTGAAGCTGTTACACTATGTTACACTTTCACGTTAAAACCAACGGCCGTGTGCCCCGGCACAGCTCGAGTGATTTTTTTAATGACTCTTCTACACAAAAATTCCTAACATGAAGACTAACATTCAATGTGGTCACCTATTGCTTTTACAAAAGCACCCAAACGATGCGGTCATTGATCTGTAGCAGCACGCACAGTTTCTATTGGCCCAACTTTTCTTGCTTTGCTTGACAGTTCATACTTTAACAACGAAGCGAAGAAATCTGAGGGTATGCCAGAATGAACAATTTGCTTTCAGTGTTTCTTACAAAAGCATACATCCAACTCTGTTGAACCAAATATTTTCTTCTAAATATCTTTTAAATTCTTGACGACATATAAGGAGATACGCTTTATCAACAGTGACAGAGACAAAATAGATCGCCGTACTAATTAATAATTTTTACCATTAAATGTAATGTTTCTGTAGCTATTAATTACAAATAGTCGCACTTTTAGCTGTTTCGAAAATAACTGTTTTTATTGCCAGAGAGTTTTCACACCATGTATGTTACCATTAGAATCTCGTTATCCAACTTAACTGGCGACAGTTTGTATTAATATCTATCTCTTAAATCCAGTACTGGTACCAAAGAGGCATTAACCAATTGGTTTGGTAGCTATGTGTGACACGAACTACTCAAATATTTGTATATTTACATTTTGCGCATTTTTATTCAGGGCATGTAACTCAGTAACACTCAGGAAACACATATGTACATATAAAATAGTCTGACATGTTAGCCATTAACTGGTTTTTACCCGATGGTTTCACTGAACTGCTTTTAGATTTTGGGTATGATTATCATGCTTATCATTAATACCGTTGTTTTTCCTTCATATCACACAACATTGTAGATATGTCGACATTCGACATTTTTACACCCTGAACACAGTATATTCAGTTTTCCACTAAGTTTGTAACAATCAAAAGAAAACGTCAGAGACGCTATAAATAAATGATTAATAAGATGAAATGACTCGATTTAGCTCGCTGTCGATCTGTCTGTCCATATGTCTCTACGTACGCGTACCTTTTCCTCAGTCTAAGAGAAATCAATCATGTCCTTGTATGGAAAAGTATATTTTTTGGCAAGATATGAAATTGACAAGGGTTATTATCCAAGGTAACGGTAAAATCTCTGAAGATTGTTCAAAACGGACAACTACAGCATGTATCTGCCATTCAAACTGATCTATCGAATGATTATTGTATGAAATCATCATTATATATAAAGGGTATTATAACCATAATGTTGTTCGCGAAATGTGTTAACCTGACATTTTAAATAAAAAGCATGTGTTCGAATATGTTGTGAACGCATTCAATTTTATTAACCTTGACTCAGCAGACGGTAGCCTAATTTAATAAGTTTCTATTTAAATATGTAGCCCCAGTATTAAATACCAACCATACTTATGTACATATACATCTTGTGCTGAGCAAATACTGATTCTCTCCTAAAGTAAATTAATTTAATTTATTGATATATAGTACTGATGTAGTTTGTCGTTCTTGCTTTGAAATGATCAAAAACTTAATTCAATATAGTTTCACGTTTAACATTAGCTTTAACTGGTACGGAAGGGATTAATACGGGCGAAGCCCACATTAGATACCCTCGCAATTCGAAATAATTAAAAGCCTGGGAAAAGTTCTGAAATGCTTCATATATATTTTCTCCTATTATTTATAATTGTAGGAATACATGCGTGCATACATACATATGTATATCAAGTAGGAAAGCGACATTTTACGAACTGAATTCGATTTTTTATACAAGTAATTTCGATTAGAACCATTATATGGGATGGGAGCGTTGATCTGATTTCATCTGTACTATAGCATGAAACTACACATTTTATTGACTCGTAGTAGTTGTTGAATGAGCTCTCGTTCCCACTCAACCTCTTCAAAACTTACTAAAGAATACATTCGCCAAGTATTTTCAATATACTATACATACATATGTAGTATGTACATAGTTAGCGAAATCATAACATGCCCTATTCAAAATGCTACAAGAGTATAAAAATTATAATAAATGTTATCAACTTAGCTTTAACTTGTAATTAATCACATTAAAACAAAGAAAGTGAGAAATATAGTAAAAGTATATACATCTTATGATTTACATAGAGTAATATTCACTTGAGAAACGTATTACACCAGTCGGCACGAATTTCGGGTCTGGCTTATGCATGATAAATTTAAGTTTTTCCCACTCCAAAAATAAGGGACACACTTTTTTTCTTAAAGTTTGCTCTTGTACCAACTTTTTTTATTTGTTTTTTTTTTAAGCTCTTATGAACAAATCAGACCCAATCGCATCAGACAAAAGCAAACTTTAAGAGCTAAATATAAATATTCCTGGACTTTTAAAGTCTAGAATCTCTAAATGTGAGCATTAAAACAGAAATCCAAAAAAAAATTGTTAACCGGTGTTAGGCTTATTTTTTTATTTACGGTCATGCCTACATGTATGAGCACACACATTTACACATATTATGGGAAAAGATGCCTCAAAAGCTCAATTTAATTCAATTCACGTATCAAACGGAGAAATTTTTAAAATGCAACACACTAGCTCTAAAACTCTGAAACCGTCAATTCAGGAGCTTTAAAAAAATATACTTATACATAAGTTGAAAGTTTTTTAATGATTAATACCATATCATAATCGAGATACATATTTATATTATACAAATTATTTTTATTACATATTTCTCTCATAGACCATAAGCCAGTAAATACCATATCTGAGAGAAAAATGTATTATATTAAAGTACCTCCGATATCGTTTTCCTTTGGGAGTTAGTAGATCTAATGTTTTAAGCTATATTATTTCTAATTGTCCGGTTATAGGAATATATTTTTTAGATCGCAATAGCTTTATAGTACTACACCATACAAAGTGAACGATCAAAATAAAGTTCTTGTTTGGAATTTTTTTATGAGTTATAGTTTCGGCTTAACTTCAAATAAGAAGTTAACTTGGTGAAAACTCGATGACGTGTACATATATGTAAGTATAACGGCTCTACTTCAGTAGCTACAACATTTACCTGTATTTTAATGGCCTAATTTAGCATCCTGCATTCCTTCTCGTAAATTTGAACATGTAGCATACAAATTTATTATTAGCTTGAGCAATACTCTAGGGAAAATGCACGAATTCCGAGCAAATAACTTGTGGCAAAACCAACTCCACTACTACATTTGCGCATGAAGGTCACATTTAATAATAGGCAACAACGGACACAAAGTAAAACGAAAACAATTGCCTTTGCACCTTTACGTGTACGCTAGTACGTGTGTGGTTTGTATTAACAGCATTTGGCATGTCCAGAGAAGCACTCCGATTTGTTTTTATACACATACATATTGCGTACTTGTATATGGTATACATATTCAATAAAAATAGCACTACACCAACGACATATTTATAGGCGAACTTACGCAATAATGTAGATGTCAAGGTCTCCATATCCTCATAGTAAAAGTGTCAACTCGAGCGGAGAGCCAGAGGTAGTGATGCATTAGGCCAGGTAAATTGTTATTACTGTCAGAACAACTTTGGCATTTTTACTAGTGTTATTTTCATTTAATATCTAAATTGACTTAACTTCTAAAACTTTTTTACAGCACTATATACAATATCTTATAATTATGAGACATGTAATAAGCTATGCAACTGTGGCATGCAAATTACCTAAAACAGTAGGTCAAACAAGCTTTCTCTTAAAGAGTCTCTTTCTCTTCATTACCAACTCTCTTCCGTTCGTGGTTATTCATAGGTATAGATGTTTGTATAGAAGAATATTTATCAGAACGAAATGTTGAAAAATAAAGAATTGGTAAAGTAAAAGCTGCAGCAGTTTCGTTGAACTCAGAGGCGGATAGCTTTTGCTATGGCTCCGGGACACATCGGAATAATATCAGGCAGTAAAATGATATAAACATGCTTTGGTAGTTGCGCAGACGCGCAGTTCGCGTTGAGAGGCGATCGAATTTGGTGGTGTGACCAGCTTTAATATTTACTTCCTTCGACTTCTGCGTTTTTGTGTAGCAGCATTCAACATCAGCTCAACAATTCAAGTCTTTCAGCACATTTAAATCGTGGATTTTCCTTGTGACAATTTATTGTCGCTACGAAATAATAAAAGAGATTGCAGTACATCATGATTCTACCAATTGTAAGTACTAATAAATATTCAAACTAATTTTCATACATATATCAGGATACATGTATAGTATACATTGTCACCGATGTTGCATTTAAATATTATTACACTAGAAGACTTTTATGTGGGAAGAGCAAACATATTTACGAGTACATCTTCGTTGGGGGTCATTAGCTTTTGCTTTAAGCTTCTTAAATTTCGTTTACTTTGAAGAGCAAAGAACTATTTTGTGTCTAACAGGTTTGCTTTTAAAGCTTCATCATAAAAATGACAGCGATTCAGCATATGTGACCTATTTAATAAAAAATATACATATGTCACAATAAGTTATTCTAATTGACTTTCACTTATCTGGAAACACTAGTTTTTGATACAATTTTCGTGAATGGTGATGTGAAACTAAAAAACAATGAAGATGAAAACAAACATAAAGAAATATGGCTGGTTTAAGTCTAAAGATGACAATGAAATTCATGAACCAGAACGTATCAACGTAAAAAAGATTCTAATAGTTTGAAACTGAAAATTATTTTACCACGTAATTTGCTCATCTCATAATGGTTATTGAATAATATAATTGTGTTTGAACGTTTGCATTAATAACCAAAAATATAAACAATTAAATTCTTAATCATAAATGCGTATATAATAATATACATATATCATTTCTCATTAATAATTCCAAAACCATGCTTATTGTCTTCTTTCATGTGGGAAGTCGTAGTGAATGCCTTCACGTTGACAAAATTTTGCAAGATGAATATTCATTAATCTGATAGACTTATGTATGGGCGCGTGAATTGTATAAAAGAAAGGGTTCTTTGTACTATGTACTACTATATTATTATTATTTAGTTAAAAATGGCCAAGAGGCCACTTATATAATTAGAAAACATATGTTTTAAAATAATACTTTGCTTAGTACTTTTGTTTAGGTTGATTAAATTCAAAATTCACTCTCAAAAAAAGGTGAATGCAGTAAAATGTGTAAATTGATTATATTGCGACCGATTGAAAAGTACCTCTGGGCGTTTCTAAAAAATATTTAAAGAGAAATCGCAAATAAATAACCGTAATAATTTATTTCACTTCGTCGTAATTGGGACAGGCTCAACTTATTTCCTAAGGTTATAATAAGCTTTCTATAATATAGAATCAACACATGAATAGTTGAATTTGCAGCCAGAGGCGTTATCTTTTAAAGTCATTGGGCTTACGCATATCTTTCATCTTACTTACTGTTTCGCTAAGCTGTCCACAAGAAATATTCACTGGAACATAACATTTAAATGTTTATCTCTATGCTAGGCTTTATATTTTTAGTGTTTTTTATTTTATTTCATTCTATTTATTTACAGAATTTGCTGAATAATCTCGTTCGCAAATGAATGTACATTAGGATTTTGCAACTCAAATTGAAAAAAATGTGAACAGTTATTTATGAGTAATTTTTTATTTCCAAATTGTCAGTGTGAACACTTGGTATTACATTCAGTCAGTACATAGAAACTAAACTATGAATGGATCTTGGCAACTTTCATTGGATTTTAATTCTGTAGGCTAATTTCTAAAGATTAAAAATGGGACATCAGTTATTGGCCGCATTTCAAGTTTAATAACTAATCAGCACACAGTGCGAGTTTATAAATTTTGATAACTAAAACATTCCTAAACGAATGTTAATGCTGAATGTTCCTTCTAGAATGTTGAATGTAATTGCAGACTTAAACAAATGTGACGAAATTTTCTCTTGCCCTCTTTAACACAAAGCCCATTCGTTCTTTATCTATTTAACATAAATAAAGAAGAACTTAAGTCCTTTCTTTAGTCTGATTACGACACATGTTGTAGCTCTTAAAAATATAGTACTGGAGAAATGTCATGGAGCAATCTATACCCTATTTTGAGCCGGTTGCTTTTGTGCACTCTAGTTAATTGAAAACTTCCTTGGTTAAAAGTTACACTGATGAAGAACACTCAGTTGTTGTTGGTGTGCTTTAATCGTTTGTATATAGTAGCCTGTTCTATAAAATAACTTATTCACTAATAGCCATATTTAAATGCATCTTTCGGAACATTATTTCAAGTAGCGAACCTGTTCGCCGACTGTTGAGACTGTAGTTTTTCTGTGTTTGCTGGATTGCACTCTTTACTACTCAAAATTGCATGGGTATCATAGCTGCAGCGAGATAATAATTAGAGTTATAGCCCTTCGAATTGTGCAATACTGTACTTTTTTCTTTCATTTATCACAACGTGATCGATACGAGCCTCGCTTTCAGAAAAAGCCTTATAATTTGTTGTATTTGTTGTATCTCTCCGACCTAAAATACCATCCTTATCTTCCATCAACGAAATTTCCTTTTTTTCTGAATTTGAGTCACCTCCAACTAAGCTCTTAGTGAACCAATATGATGCTTATTTATCAAACTATGGCATCAAATCGCAGCACGGCATAGCAAAATCATTACTATACCATATGTACTATACATATGTATATGCAAGTATACATCTGTGGGCATATGCTATAGATATGCACATCATACTTATATATTCTGGAAGTATTCTCTGACAGGAAGTATTATTTGCATTGTAACCGCAACTTCTTGCTTATCTTTAATTTTGGAAAAAAACACATTGTTAGCATATTTCTAGATTTAGAAAAATTTCAATTACAAATATTATATTACTTGAATTTAATTAAACAAAAGAAGAGGCCAAGGAAAACTTAGGAAAAGAGGTATCACTAACGTAAAAATAGCATTTAGATATTACATAGACCATATAGAAGTGTCGGACAGTCTTATTATTTACATTTGTTATTAAGTACATTACGAATAATTTTTGTTCTAGTAAATATGTATGCTTATACTATTACTACGAATATTTGAAGTTATATATATTATATATCATCTTTAAATTCTTTGGTAAGAAAATGTTTAAAAAGTGGATATAACTCCGCCACCACTAAGTTTCAGGTACGTATCTCACAACAACTAAAGCTAAATTGACTGAAATAGGTCAGGACAAACATTTTTTGCCCATATTGCGCTTTTTGTTCTTAAAAAACTGTCTCAAAATACCACAAATTAATAATAATTAACTAAAGCGGAAATTAAAAATTGTACATAATTTTGATACTTTTTATAAAATTTTGTCCATTTATCACAGATAATTTGAAAGAAATCTTACCAAAATTGTGGCCGTGTCCGGTCATTGGAACGTACTCATGTGCGGTTATAGAAATTGTTTTTGTGTAAAATTATTAATAAAAACGTTGTGTTCATGAAATTTGTTTAGTTATGGGAGCTGTCCGGTTGGGGATTTTTACTTTGTAATGAATTAACAATATTGTACACGTATTTTATATTTGGATAATATGACCCATTTTTGTATTATGAATTTTTAAAAAATTCGACACTTGTAAAAAATACTTTTATATATTTGTGAATGCGAAGAAATGTATTTCATTATGAAAAAATCAATATTTTATATGGCACCTCCGAAATTTATAAATTATTTTAATTTCCATCCAGCTTTAAAGCGTTTATGTTATCTCAGAGAATATATGTGATATTTTAAGGGAATTAAGTGGGCAATTTACTTAAAAATGTGTTTTACCACTGAATTTGAAATAAATGGGCATAGACTTCATTTCTCTAATATACTGATCTTCATTTCTCCGTTTGATGTCTCCTTCCCCCATATGGTAAATTTACATGTATCTCATTTGAGTTGATTAACTTGATTTAGTATAATTATATTTCTGTTTTAACATTCGTGGGTTGTTAAGTTCTTATAAAAACACTCTATTTCTTAAACTCTATTATCATCTTGTTGTACATTGCACAAAGTTATATGATTCTAAAGAAATTCTGAATACATTTATTGCTAGAGCAATATTTTTATTTTTGAAATGGAATTGATAATTTCTGCATTTGCATTCATACTTGAAATTTAGTGTAAGTTAGTGAGAAATATTTTGATTCTATAAATCTATACATTCTGATTTACACTGGTTATTACAATATAATTTATACCTTTTTGAAATAAAAATATTTATATAAATTGAATAACAATACAAAGAAATTTATTAAAGTCTTACAAAAGAAAAAAGATAAATATTATAAGCATTTTTCTTGATTATTAATGTATTGCTGAATTTTTAACATATTTTCTAAGCTTTGCTCTGTATTACCAGTATGTTTCACCAGTAATTTATTTGCAAGAATCCACCATTACACCAAAATGCTTAGCAATCGCGTAACTTGTCAGGAAATATGTTGCAATACTTTATTTTGAATCACTAATATAATTTCGTAAGGTATTTAATAATCTCATTTACTCGATATATGATTTTTTCAATTTACTTTATCCCTTGAGTGACTGTTTGAGCTTTCAAAGGATCAAGAAGGACCTCTCCGAACCGTTCGGCAACAAAAGAGTTTTAAAACAAATCGTGCGAATTCTTAAATCTTCTGCAGAGCCGAATCGAGAAGCCACAATCCTTTATAAAAGTGTACAGCTGCTGGCGTACGCAGATGACATTGATTGATGATCATCGCATTCGCGACTTGGCTCCCTTGTCACTGTTGACCGTCATAACTTCGAAGTTGCAGATAATTTCGTCTATACTGGAATCAGTATTAACACCGAAAACAATGTCAGCCACGAAATCCAACGCAGAAAAACTCTTGCCAATAGATGCTACTTCGGACTGAGTAGACAATTTAGAAGTTAAGTCCTCTCTCGACGAACAAAAACCAAACTCTATAAGTCACTCATTATTTCCATCCTGCTATATAGTGCATAAGTATGGACGATGACAACATCTGAGTAGGTGACGTTACGAGTTTTCGAGAGAAAGGTTCTGCGAAAGATTTATGGTCATTTGCGCGTGGGCCACGGCAAATATCGCATTCGATTGAACGATGATCTGTATGAGATATACGACGACATTGACATAGTTCAGCAAATTAAGAGACAGATGCTATGCTGGCTAGGTCATGTCGTACATAGGGACGAGAACACTGCAACTCTGAAAGTATTCGATGCAATACCCGCCAGTAGGTTCTTTGGAAAGACCAGGTTGAGAAAGACCTGGCTTCAACTGGAATTTCTAATTGGCGTTACGTTGCGAAAAGAAGAAACGACTGGCGCGCTGTTGTTAACTCGGCTGTAATGTAGAAGAAGAAGAATCATTCTCCAGTAAAAGAGTTAATTTCATCGCTTGTACCAAAAAGGTACAAATGGGACCAAAATACAGATCTTTTAGTTTCAAAATAAATTAACTATTCACAACGTTGAGTTTCTACGTTCTTCATACATAGTTCGAATAAACTTTTAAAACAAACACCTGTTTTATCTTTTTAAACATATATAGAATTTTTGAAATCCGTAATTTCATTCTGTGACACACCGTTCAAACTATTTGTCAACTTTTTTCTTTTATCCACGCCGCCTTTGACCCTGGCCTCACAAGCCTAAGCTGTAATCTTTTATTGACAGTGCTTGATAAAGTTTCTATAACTTTCTTAAGGCCAAGTTAATAAAATTCATCATTTGCCAATCTATGTATGTATAAATATTTATTTCATGACATTTCTTTATGAATTCACACTTAAATACATTAATTAGTGGTCATTCAAACTGGGTAGCCCTATCCAAAATTTTATGTATGCCTTCTGTAAAGCTGCATAAAAAATATCCGAAATTATATCCCAATGAATATTTTGATTAAATTTATTAACAATAATACATTGTATTACATAACTCATTTTGTTATAAGCGCGTATGTATTGAAATGTTTTCTTTTTAGTGTTTTTTAGCGATATTTATTGTTAAACTGGATTGCGTTCATCCTCATCCGGTGCAAATCAGTGACGAGGTTATCGAGTAAGTAGAACTATATAAATTTAACCATTGAAAACTTAGTAATTAACTTGAAGCCTGCTTCTATGCTTTTTAAAGTAACACCAACTCAAAAGTCCTTTGCATTTTATTACTTTTTAGACGTTTTTATCTATATTAAAATATTTTATTTTTCAAAATATGACTATAATAATTTCATTGAATCATCTAAGTGACTAAACCATTTAAATTCTCTTTGATGAAATAATCATTTATCATGACGCCAAATCTCCTACCATCCATCACACTTTTGTTTAAATTATTAATATCTAAATACCGTCATGAAAATAAACTAAAAAGTTAGAATCCATCTCAGGTCTTTAGTATTCATGTGATCCCTGCATTACTTGAAATTCTCGTTTGCAGAATCGAAAAACAAAGGCTAGTCAAATTTCCAGATGAAATTGAACTTCGACATGATTCTACAGCCAACAGTTCCGATTCAAAAATTGATGAAGCTCAGCGCATCCTACAGGAAATTGAAAAAATCAATCATGCATTGGGATATATTCGCAAACAATCAGAGCCATCTAGGCTTCCGCCTATTTTAGATTCGAGTCAATACTTATTCCCAAAACCAGCTTTGCAACCTTTTCATCAGCAAAACCATCAAACTTCTGGTATGAATGGAGGTACCATTTTAATTCCTTCTATTAGGTCAGTAGACCTTCCGCGTCAATATATAACATCTTACTCAATCTCCAAAGACATGAAGAATATTGAACCTTTACATCAATTTCAAGCCCCTAAAGACAATTCAACAAAAAAGAATAAATATGTTTTTCAACCAAATGAAGTAGTATTACCTGCCCCTCACACTGTGGACGAGCACCGGCAACTGCCTACACATTTTGCAATACCAGTGCGTCTCTACCGACTTAATAAGGAGGAATATATTAATAAAAATGCACCACAGCATTTCCGTGTCAAAGGATATAAAATAGTTGGTGATGTCGACAATTTTTATGGCAAGGCAAAGCGAAAAGTTATAAAAACAAATGAAGCAAAGGCTGAATTATCGACAAAATATCATCTGTTTTTCCTTCCACGTGAGTTAGCTTCGCTCAAGGAACTCTCTCGCATGAGATTGGAAGAGAGACAAAATTCACAAGATAATAACTCTAGAGAAGAGAAAGGAGTCGGTATTCAAAGGCCCTATAGAATACAAACAACAGCATCAAGTAGTAGCAGCGATATTAGCTCCAATGCAAATGTTACAACACAAATTATTCGAAAACGGGTTATACCAAAACCATTAAGGGAAAAAGATTCCATTATTATTGAAACGGCAGAACTAATTCAGGCAGAAGATACTAACTCATTCAATACTAATAACAATGCAAATACGAATAATGATATAAATCCCAATAATAATCCAACAATGTATAACAACCCTAGTCAAAACACGAATCTATTCAATGCAAGGCCTGGTATTTTGAAATTCCCCAACATTGCAAACATTGCCCGTCCAAGTGATCAAAAAAACTCTACTCCTGGAAATACTATTAAAAACGCTTTTCAAAATATTTTTAAATTGCCATTTCTTCAGGATAACAAACCGAATATGACGATGGGCGAGTTAGGGCAAACTCCACAAATGACCGTAAAACCATTTTTTACAACGCAAGCCAATCAGCATACACAAACATTTTACGATTTTGTTGGTTCAAAACAACCCCAGAAAGGAAGTGATTACCAATGGGAGGATGAAGCGAGTAGCGCGTCAGAAGATGAAGAAATTAATTCCACTGAACACGAGCAAAAACACATATTCGGTAATCAGCAGAATGGGGAGCTAAAAACTCAAATGGAGGCCGTTAAACATGGTGGTATTATAATTCAACGCCTCAAGGTACGAAAAGGTGGTATTGCTATTGCAGGCCCTGGCGGTGTGGCGACTGCAGGGAGCGGCGGCACAGCTATTGTTGGACCCGGAGGCTATGCTCTTACACATCCTCGTAGTTTAACCATTGCTGGGCCGGGTGCCAAGGTGATTGCCATACCTTCCAGCGTTGACCTAAAAGAAGCTTTGCAAAGAACTAATCTGTTCGATCAAATTATTCCTCGTGAGGGCAAAGTTGTTGCCACTGGTCCAACTGTGTATTATTCTCCACCAACATAAATTCACAAAAGATATGAGAATGATTACAAATTAAAAACATACAAAACTAAAGATTAAATATAACTACAGCAATAATTTTAGACAATATGGTTAAATGATTTTTATATTATTTAAGATTATTCATCTTAATATTCATAATTCGTATTATATTAGACTAAATATCAATAAATCAAAATATTATATACTTAATACATAAATAAATACTATAGTCATGTCTCTACAATTTCATCTTAACTCAAGTTCAATCCTTCATTATTACTGATTATTGGGTGTCGAAGCCAAATTATTAAGTATAGCATGCCAATCATAGTGATTAAATTAGTTCATAATTTGATTGTATAAAATTTTCACATAATTCACGTTTCGTTTTATTTGTACTTTTCTCCCGTCTCATATTCTTCAACTGCATTAAATGTTTATCTACCTTTTGTTGTGGAATTTCTACCAATTAACTTAAAGCGACAGCGATGTTTGGAAAATATTTAATACAAAAATGTGGCCATGGAACACACAGTTTTTTGTAAGCAATTTATTTGCACAGCCTCCGGTTATTGACACGTCACTCTTAAACACAAATAAGATCGTTGAACCGAAGGATATACCCAATCTACAGATACCCTATACAGATCTTAAATTGATCGATGAATCTCATCATACTATTGTTAACACAAAGGATTTTAAAAGTGATGCTCGTCTTTTAGAAGCAGTTAAGCAAATAAATCCGGAATTTATGATTGAGGAAATAGTATCGGTACCTGGCCGACATACACATACTGCGGTAAAGTTCGAAAAAAAATCGAAACCAGTCAACTTGTCTCAATCTTCTACGACGTCTCCAAAACTAGTATCAAAAAGCTTAAATTTCACATCAAAAGCAACTTTAGCCAATTCAGGTGTTTCTAATTCAAAACAAAAATCTAGACCGACGTTGAGCAAGAAAATAAGTGAATCCACTGAACTAAAAACCAAAGATAGCATAGTGAAAGTGGAAGCAACAGGTCAAACTGCTTCTTCAGGAATCATACCACAAATACCATTCGGTAGCTACTTTCTTCCATACTTAGCAAACGATAAACGGGGTGTCAGCAAAACGGCTGCATTAATATTGGAACCTCATTCAAAAGCCGTGGTGGGCAATGGTGGCACAGCTGTATCTGCACCCATTTCGAAGGCTTTTTTAAAACGTGGGATACCCACCAACGTCTATTTCCATCCAGAATCCGTAGCAATAGCTGGAGTAGGTGGAAAAGCACATGCTCAGGCCGATTTAGAACTTGATTTAGTGGATTAACAAGTTTATATTTCTGGAATGTAATATATTTTTATTTTATCTGAAATGCAGTACAATGTAAATAATTGTATATAAAATTTATCGCAAACATGTATAATCATATTAAACTAGTATATATTAATGAATGGATTAGTAAACTTTTACATCCCAATTTCATTTTAAGCCCTCAGAACTTTCCTCTAGAACGCTTTTACGCTTGTGGCTTTGTAGTTTAAAATATTACTTCGTGGTGTATATTGATAACTTTATAATTCCTTAAATGAAAATAGCCAGCATGCCCACAATCACAATCCTTCAATTCCCAAAGAATACTCATACCCTTACTATGGCGGCCTGCGTGGTCAAATTTTGCAAGTGGTTAAAACAAAAGATGGAGAGGACAATATGCTTATAATAAGCCCTACATCTATCCCTACTGCCAGCGTCAAATCTATTAGCAGCAAGAAAGGCAGTGTTACAACAACGGAAAACAATGATCAACTTAACAACAAACCACCAACGTCAATTGCATTTGAACAAGATTTTAACCGAATACAGATAGCAGCGGCTCGTCTAGTCGCCATTCAAGAAGTTGCAAAGCGTAAGGGTTCATTTAGTGCGGAAGACAATCGTATTTATGCAGAGAGTTTACTGGAATTGGGGCATGCCGCACAGAACTTAGCAAATTTGCATGAAACGGGCCAAATTAAGGATTTTAGTCTACTCCTGCAACCCGATTTTCAGTTAGCGGATAAGAAACCATTAGTACCACCGGAATCAATAGCTGAAATTGAAACTTCCGGTGGAGAACAAAAAGTTGACGAAGTTACAGAGCAACTGTTCAACGAAGAAGATCTTCTGCCTCCAAATACAGAGGATCCTTATGAGGACGTCAGTGATACAGTAGCAGTAACTGCACCGAAAAAAGACGCTTCTGTTGCTGAAGCTAAACCAATAGGTAAGTTTAGTATTGTACAATGATCAGCCCAAGTGATGTACGAGCTTAGTGAATACTCTAATATATTTCATTATAATGTAGGACTATCTATTGCCGGTGAAGGTGGTGTTGCTTCATCTAAACCCAATGCCATAGCGCTTTCTGGACGCAATGGCCTAGCAGTTTCCGCGCCTAAGGCGACTGCTATTGCAGGTGTATCAGCAGAAGAAGCAGCTGCTTTTAGCGTAGCAATACCCAATAGAAATAATCTGGTTATAAAAAATGTTAATCACACACCACAACGACCTGTTTATGATGACTACATCGAAGACTACAGTGACGTTTTACCACCACGTTCGACATTTACTCGTGATACACCGGTCACACATGGTTCACCTTTTCCTGTTATGAGTAAAAAAACAAAGCTTTCGAGTATAACAGAAACTGGCAGCGATGCTGCATTTGCTGATTCTTTAGTTAAACAATGGAAGACTATAATAGCCGAGGATTATTCCGCATCAGCACGAAGTGCTCCCAAACTGACACCAACAAGATATATTAAGGAAGTGAGCAAATTTCCACAAAGATCAATTGATAAAAAGGCCTACTACTAATATTTATGCTTACGTTTATATGTGAAATAGAATTTTGTTCTAATCTACATATATTTTCACCTATAATAAAATAAAAGTGAATCATAAAAAATTGCTTTAGCTTTCAACATATTGTTTAGTCGTCTTAAAGGGAAAACGGGTATCACTATGAAACAGAGTAGAAAATGTTTACTTAGGTATAATTGTCAACAAGATTGCAGATTCTGGCAACACTACTTACTAAATAAAAATTCACCACACCCATTCAATAAGCTTTGATACAAGTTTCACTCGAAAGCTTGCATTTAAAAACTCAACCCGTTAATTTGAAACAAATTGCGTAAAGATATCTTTTTCGGTATTCATTAAACCCTAAACAAATAAATTAATAATAATAAACTAAAAAGTCACTTAAGTTTTTTATTTAAATATGACCATTATTTATATAATGTAATCGTATGTATGATCTACGATCCATATTTCCGCCCTACCTCAATGGTAAACCATACTTTGCGCTACTATTATATTAAGGAAGCCACATACTTATGTATATTCAATGTTCTTCAATTAACCGGTTATTGAATTTACATACTATGTACATGCAAAAGAAAACTTCATAAAGCTGAAAATAGAGCAGGCTTAACACAAATCTTCTGTCGTTACTAATATCTGCCATACAAAATGAAGAAGTGTTGTTTTAATGTGTATTCCTTTGCTGTTCTGATGTATTTAGGAAGGGTTAAGGCTATGCTACTATTAGGCTCTAACTAAATTGTATGTGTACTATTCGAGTGCGTATGTGTACCAATACATTCCTATGGTTAGATACATCTGTGGCGAGAAATTCATCAAGGAAACCTTATAAAAGATCCTCCGCATCTGCAGTGGTCATCAGTTTCATATTGACTGCTTAAGGTAACAATTTAAAATTGTAAAGGAAAACAATTTTTTGCTTGTATTTAATCAAGAACTTATAATAAATACAGTGTGAAAATATAAAAAGCAACATCCAGCACAAAGAAGAAAAACAAAAGTAAGTTAATAAATTTAATATTTTACAGATAATTCCATCTTGGCATAAATATAGCAACTATGATGTGTTAACGGAAGTATTGTTGTTATATTAAATTTTTTCAATTTAAGGTATTTTATAATATTTTTGTATACATTTTAGAGAGTATTTCAAAAATCACTAAATGTTTTCAAAATCAAAATCGCAACGAACGAAACAATTCCATTTTGACATTATATAAATAAAATAAAAAAAAAATATGTGTTCTTTAATAATATTTCTCACATTAACAATTAAGCAAAAGAAAAAGTTGTTCAACTAAATTATAAGTTAACAATTTATTTATTTCTTTTCGTTTATTTACGATCGTATGTAAGTTTGTTTCGTAGTAAAGCTTTGTGATTTATATATGTAAACCATTGTAAATATTAAAAGTAAATTCCAAAAAAAAACTTAAGACGGGAAAATGAAATTACTATTCTATATATAGATACCATTCTATTTTTTCGTACGTGCCTTGACAATACCAATCTTCCAGAGTACAATAATTGATTAACATGTAATTCATATATTAAATGCAAGAATAAAGTAAACTTGAGAACAAAATTCGACAAAAAAAATAGAAGGTACATAAGATACAAACAGATTCGGCTGTTGGGCAAAAACTGTACTTCGAAAATAATCATAAAAAAGTTTATAATACTATCTCTAAGGAAATGATATTAACTCATATTGCTGGGATTTTGGCCTTTTAAATGACAAATATTGTTAGCACAATGTACTTATTTACAATAACCGGTCAACAACTTACACTGTACATACGTATTTACAAATTGATCCTGCCACAGCTTACCTAAGGCACTCTTTGACTATACATTGAACTACGTCTAAAAATAAATTCCGGATTGACCAGCAGAACTGCCTTGACCAGAACTTGTAGCTTCGATTTCAAACCAGAAAATTAATTCTGCATACTTGAGTAGCACATACACAGTGTGTATATAACAAAGTCACTATATAGCACTATGTATAAATAAATGAATGTATATAGAAATTGTATACATACATATATATGTTCACAGTAATGATTTTAATAGCTAAGAGTCCTTACATATTCATATAGTATGTATGTATATTAACAAATGTACATAGATACAATCTGTATTATTGACAAATGTTTCCTTTCAGATGCTGAATTACTTTCTGCTGTGCTCTTGTATTGTTCCTGCTTTGTTAGGTGCACCGATTCCAATAGGACAAAACGATGTTGCTTCCCATATTGTTATTGTTACACCGCAAGCTCAAGTTCATCTGGAACCGGCAATTAAGTACGATACTGCTGCATTTATTCATCATCTCTCCCCTTTAGCTCGCATCTCATCTGCAAATGATGAGACTATTTTCTACGTTCCAGCTAATACTGCTGCTCCAATTATTCCCGTTGAAAACATAAGCGTAGGACGTGCGAATATCAAAGAACAACCACAGAAACTAGAAACAAAACAATGGGATCAGATTTCACAGCAAATTCAACAAGCTGTGCAAACTGGTTCATCCCAGTTAGGACCACAGTTAAGTGAAGCAGCAAGTGCAGCCTCCAGCGCTGCAGCAGCTGCCGGTCAAGGTCTATTTCCCGCCTTATTTCCGCCAGGCGGTAGTTCATCATCCAACATTGCAAATAAGAATGATAAGCCCATAATCGAATCTTTATTAACCAGCAATGCTCGTGTTTATGCACTTACTCCGGCTGTGTCCCATGTTGTCGATTTTATTCACTCACCCTTATTCATCGGACCAATTTCAGCTATACGAACACGCAGTATACAAGAAAGTGAAGCCCGGATTCAATCACCCGAAGCATCAGTGCTTGAGACTAAACCTCTAAATGAAATACCCTTCAATGCCAATATAAAGACTTCTGGTGACGTTAAAAAAATACAGCCACAACAAGAACTTAAACGCAATTTAGAGAGGAGCAAATTCGATGAAAATTATAATAATGAACAAAGTAAGTGTATATAAACAACTTTATTCTGTTCCTTTCCATAACCAAGAAATTGAAAATGTGGAAATATACATAAATAGTAGAAAAAAGAAATTTTGGAATAAACAAATTTAATCAAAAACAATTTAAATATTTTTAATCACACTTTAATGAGCTTTGGTCGGATTTCCATAATACAACATTATTCTATATGTACATACATATAGTATATGTATGTATATAAGTATATGTGTACATACATACATATGTACATATGCATTTATATTAGTTGCATTGTGTATTATCGGAATCATTATAAAAACTAATAAAAACTAATTTTTAAAGGCTAACTAACTATTGAGTTTTATTAAAAGCGATGACATTATGTGTTTAATTTCTTGGTTATATATCATTAATCTCCTTGTTCTATAAATTTTTCAGAGGAACAACGTTTTGATAATATATTACCACAGCCATTAAAGGAGGAAGTTAATCAACATCAATCTTCGCAACTTAAAAATTCAGGTTTTCTTGGTGGTAATGAAGGAATTCGTGAGAAAGTTTCTAAACCATTGAACTCTAAGGTAGCTTAAAATAAAATGGTTGGTATGACATACGTACATAAATATACATTAAAGGGTATAGAGCTAAGAAATTATTACTAACACAATGAATTTTATAATTTACCTTACTAACACCCAGAAATACACTTGATTATGAAAAATTTAAATAAGTAAATATTTTAATAATGAAAACGTATACATTCATATATGTACATATGTATATTATTATCAACAAAATCATGTGTACTTTTATCATCAAAAAAATAAAAATAACAGTCGATACATGTTTGAAAAGACATACATATGTATGCATGTATGTACGTATAAAACGATTTTTTTTTTTGATTATTTTTTATAGATAACGGTATGCAATACTTATCATACAGATACACTTACATATGTATATGTACATATGTATATGTAAGTATAGTATGTTATTGCGCAATTTTAAGTAATTAAAATTGTAGATCTCAGTCACGATCTTTCATGCTACAGTCTTCATTGAATCGTGGTAAGTATATACTTAAATATCTATGTATTTATTTATTTGTATAACCATATACATACATACAAGTTCACTAGAGATAAAAATAAGCCACACAACGGTATGAATATTTGTATGTATGTATAGCGTACTAAATAACATTTGTTGTCATTGTTTACGAAAGTACAGACGCCTTTGAGCAAATAGTAATCTATTACACAATATAAAGCGACAAGGCACTACTAATTAAATCCATATTTTACTCCTAGTTAATTTTTTATTTTTGTATTATAAGTCTAAATTATGATGTTATATACATACTTATATCACTAATATTCAGTCTTCGGCCATAACTTTGTAATCGTCATCATATTCGCCTATTGCGATAAACTCTATCAAGTCAGCATTATTTTCTTGCACAGTCGATTCATCCTTTAAGCTATTTAGAGGTTGTGCCAAATTGCTAATTCCTTCTTTTACCGATGTAATATCCAAAGAGGAAAGGTTTTCTTTTGTTACCACATCGTTTGCAGATATGCTGTCTAGAGAAATTGTGGTACTTCCTACTTCACTAGTGTCAGTATACTTATAAACTGAAAAATATGTTTGGATACGTTGAATGATACGCTCCAGAAATGGCGGAAATTTATGTTCGGTGCCTTCACCATATATTTTGTTGATCCATTTATTTTTACTGTTAGCTTGTTGTAGATTTAGTCTTACGGTATCAAAAACAGACTTATGCAGTAAGAGATGTTGCGAATTAGTATTATTCTGTAATCTACTTGGCAGGATCAAAGTTACATTAGGTACAGATTGTATGTAGTCAAGCTGTTTTTCACTCCCGATGCTCCCAGTGCCAAGATCAAAAGCATCCGTTTTCTCTGATTTGTATGATGCACTCCATAACAAAGGTAGTATCCGCGCCTGTGTAGTGGTCTTACCAAATATAATAGCACAACAAATAAAACTCGAAAATAAAAAGCTCGAAAGTGTTTTGGTACTACCGTGAAATATGATCATATTGAAAAAGGTATTTCAATTGCTGCTTCACACTAAAACAATTGTCTAATTTGTACCGTCCTCGTTTGCATCAATAAACTAACTGTTAGTTTATCGGCTTGCGGACTAGTCTTTCGCATAAATCGCATGATGTCGCTTAGAGTTACCAACAAAATGCACGCGACCAGCATTTGTAATTGGTATCGTCTGCAATTCGGCCTTCAAGTCTGTACAATTTGTTTGAATCTTTAAGACCATTAACTGCAGTATTAGTCGGTACTCTCCAAACATCGGGTTGAATACATACTTATGTATGTACATATGTACATATGACTAATGTAAAACAGTTTATATTATCACTTGTAAGGTTTTTGATAGTGTACTCAGGTGATATAATGTACTTATAAGCAATATACATACATCTCACTTTTGGTGTACTCGACTCAGCCGGACACAGTCGAAGGTGGTGGTGAAAGTGAAAAAATTAAATAAATATACATATATGTATGTATGTACATATCTACATACATCAGTATGTAAAACTGGTTAAAAAACGGTAATTTTTTCGAAAAAATCTCATATTATATACATAAATCTTACTAAAATAAAAATGAAATTATTTCTAAAGTGACAATGCTTAAAGAAAGCTTGTATATAGTAACATGTTTTAAGTTTTCTGAATATATATAAATACATATGTATATGTATGTATACTAGGGTGATTCAAAAAAAATTTTTTTTTTCGTTTAGTACTCGGAAAAATAGGTTCCTAGACACCTCTAAGAAAGCCTCTCCAAGCATGAGTTCCTAATTGTAACGGGTAGGTCCTCCTACATACAGTTTTCTATTTTTTCTTATTATCAGATAGAAAGATTTATGTATATCTCGCTTCCAAGTACTTGAAAAATATCTTGTTCCTTAGATTTTGTAGGAAATTGAATGCTCTATAGACTCAACCGTTTAAAAGATATTAACGGTTGAAGTTTGATTATTTTTGGGAAATTTTTTTATTTCTTATGAATTCTATAACTCAGTGAAAAAATTATTATGAATGATGAAACTCATAGTTTTGTAGGAAATTTACTGCTCTATAAAAATGGTCTGATATGATTTTTCGATTAAGTTAAGCGTTTACGAGATATTCATCGTCAAACATCAATGCATATTAAAGTGGATCAAAAAAATTTTTTTTTCGTTTAGTACTCTGAAAAATAGGTTCCTAGGCACCTCTAAGAAAGCCTCTCCAAAAACCTATGAATTTCTTCATTCATAACAATTTTTTCATTGAGTTATAAAATTCAAAAGAAATAAAAAATTTTCCCAAAATAATCAAACTTCAACCGTTAATATCTTTTAAACGGTTGGGTTTACGAAAAAATCGTGAGACCTTTTTTGTAGAGCATTCAATTTCGTACAAAATCTAAGGAACAGGATATTTTTTCAAGTACTTGGAAGCGAGATATAAATCTTTCTATCTGATAATAAGAAAAAATTGAAAACTGTATGTAGGAGGACCTTCCCGTTACAATTAGGAACTCATGCTTGGAGAGGCTTTCTTAGAGGTGTCTAGGAACCTATTTTTCCGAGTACCAAACGAAAAAAAAATTTTTTTTGAATCACCCTAATGTATACATATGCGTATATACATATACCTACATGCAAACATACCATATAACCATTAAACTAGGCATCAAATAAAAGTATAAATACATACATACATTCTGACAATCTCAGAGCATTCATTTACTTCCTACATTTTCACTTTACTATAAATTCATAAAGCATATCATGAAGGTGCACCGTTATATAAATAAACAGTTGGATCAATATTTGCACTTATTGTTTATACGCAAAAAATATTTACCTGATCGAGAGTGACTCGTCTTCGCTGGTGAGCCTATGAGTGCGCGTTAAATGAAAGTATAATTTTAGTTTTGGTTCATTTCTTTCAAGGTAAAACATTTTCAATTATTAGATGAATTTCTGTTAAGGTGAATATTTGTTTGTTCTGTTCTTAGTGAAAAATGCGGGAAACTAAAGAAGTTCGGAACTCAAGAGGGGTGAAACGTATCAAAAATTATCTAAAAAATATTCCATTTCGATCGGAGGGGCAATAAAGATTTTTGAAAGCGTCAAGAAAAGGAAGACATGCAATACTCAATACTGTACAGGTCCAAAGCCCAAAATTTCAATAGGAAACTACGAACTTTTTGTTTAAAAAACTATGGCAAGAAAAAATAACGGCCCATGATTTTCATTGCGAACAGGAAAAAATACTAGAGTTTGCAAAACAACATATAACATTTTGGAATCAAGAAATTTGGTTTGATGAATCCAAATTCGAGCTAAGACGTTCGAAAACACAAGTAAACAAGTGTGGTGTAAATCTTCTGATCACTTAAAACCACAGTGCATACATACATATGCACATATTTACATCAATTGAAGTATGGAGGAGGTTCTCTCATCTTCACTGTTTCTCAAAATTTGGTGTAAGTAGTTTAGTTAAAATCGATGGACGAATGATGGGTGCTTCATATGTTAACATTCTTAGCGAAAATTTAACAATAAGTGTGAAAAAAATGAATTTGGAGTCGTTATCTTATTGGAAGATTTCGCACACATCTCGCCTGGCTACTCGCTTTTTTGAATAAAGCTTAATCGAAAAACTGAAATGGCCAGCTCAGTCACCGGATTTAAATCCAATTGAGCATTTACGGTTAATTTTTGATTCCACAATACCAAAAAGCAGCAGTACAAACTTAAAATAATTTTTCTTAGAAATAAAGGAATGAAAATTTAGTTCGAGGCATGCCATTTCTGGGAAAAGATATATTAATTTATAATTTGTTACTTAAATACCTATACAAATTTTATATTATTGTATAAATTACTAATTATTTATACGAAATTTATACTCATTTGATGCCTACTGTATAGTATACCTTAAAAGTAGTCTCCTACAATGATTTTCCATACAAGAAATTATAGGCAAGTGCTGCACCTGTATTGTAAAAAATTAAAACTAATAAAAACAATATTACCCTATTTCACTCTATTGTTCCTCTACAGTATTTTATATTTTAAAAGGTTTAACCGATGAGTATAAACGGAGTTGTGATAAAAATATGTAATACTTTTTAAAACAATTTAAACTTCCATGTTATTTTCAACTGTTTAAAGTAGGGTTTGCTGAGTTCATTTAAAGCTAATATGTGACCCATATAAATTCTAATATTTAGACTTATTTATTCGACAGAATGCAACAAATGTCGAGTCATATGGTTAACCTTAAATTGATAACAGGGCTGTTCACTTATTCTACTACTCCATAAAAGTTCTAATACTCCATAAATATTTCATTAATTTTTCCACCTTTTATTGATTTGTAGATTCTCTATGTTAAATAAGCCATAAGTAAGTATATTATTGGTAGTTGAAAAAGTCTTTTCGTATTTTGCTACTTTGTCGTTGCAGTCGCATATCTCCAGTGCTACCAATCACATTGTGTCATACCATATAGTGTTGGAAAGGTGAGATTTTAAGCTTCATTTAACCAAAAAAAATTCCGGGAAGTTGAAAAAAAATTATGAATAATGAAGAAATTCGCTATATTTTGAAATTTTTGTATAAAAAAGGGAAGAATGCCACGTATGCCACTTCACCAATGTGAAGTTTATGGAGACGATGCTGCATCAGTTCAACAATGGTTCGCTCGTTTCCGTTCTGGAAATTACGAAATTTCGATTTACACTGATGGAATAATGTCTCTAGCGGAAAAAAGCAAAAAGTGGTCGACCAAATGGTAAGTATTTGTTTATTTATTTATTATCATAAATCTAAAAAAATAAGTTAAAATTTTATTAGAAATACGAAAAGCCTTTTTCGACCACCCAATATAATATTTCAGTCACGTTCTGAATATAAACATGGATAAGTTTTAAACACCGCAAAAACCGAGATATTTACATATGTACATTAAAACATAACAACTATTTTCACATACCAACTATTTGTACGCAGAAAACTAAATCCCGCATTAACAGTTATGCATACATAGGGTATAAACTCACTTAGCGTAATTTCGATTAGTTTTACACGTGCCCGTTGTTGTACTTGCTTATATGTTTCTTAATAACAATGAAGACAGCATCTCTCTTTCGGCATGCATTCGAATATTGAAGATTTTCTCCGTCTTATTTAACAATTTGATAACTTTTACCACAAAATTTCATATTTGCATGTAATTGAATAGGCATATATCATATGAACATACATATATGTATGTATATATATATGTATATAAATGTTCTCAACATTAGTCATGAAAGCATAAATCTGGTTTTCGAATCTATTCCGTATAAAAATGCGTTTTAAATCACTCCATTATAATCAAACAAATGTAAACAGTTAGTCATAATACCCATCTTGTTAAAATATCTTGACGTCTTGTTAAAATATAATTCCGTCAATAAATGTTGTATAGATTTGCTAGAAGTTTTTCGGTGGCTGACTCACTTTAAAAAACATTTATTAACAGTGTTGTTAGAAACCATGATATATGTATAGTTTTTAATAATAAAAAATTGTGAATTCTGAAACATATGCAATTTTTTATACTTCAAATGTATGTAACTTTTATGTGTGAGGACTTATTCCCACGGTTAGGCATAGGTTTATTGCCCGATCTATGGTAATAGTTAGACCACTAAATGAATTAAAATTAAATAATTTAAAACAATTATTTTAAATAGCGGATTAAACTTCTTCAGTAGAATGAACTGCTTTAGTTTCGAACGCTATTGTATGTGCAAATCAAAGAATTATAAGTCGACAAAACTTGTTTTGACTCAATTCTAAGAGAATAATGTAAATTATTATTAGCAGTGAGGTTGTTCCTATTTAAGCTGAGTAAAATATAGTCACCTGAAATGCAAAACAACGAATCATCAAAAAATTAGAAATTGAGTTTTTTTATTAATTACGATTCCCTATATCATACTACATACATACATAAGTACTTATGTTAAAAGTTTTAAATTTCTGCTCAGCTCAGATAAAACCAAGTTAACACAAAAACTAAAATAAAACGCTTTCTATTTTACTTAATCTTTTCTTCTCCTTTAAACTTATGAAAAGTGATGTTACTTTATTTTGTATATTAGATGACGATAATTACCAATGTATTAATACATACATTACTCATCATAGAGTAACTAAAAATTAAAATTCTGGTTTTGGCGCGAATTCTCAATTTGTAATGAATGACATGGGAAATTCCTTTAAAGTTTGCTAAAGTTATCTAAACAAGTGTGTAAGTATTGTTATTTTATAAATTTATTAACTTTCGATATAAATATGTATGTGAATTGATCAGGTTAAGGTGTGAATTCCTGGATAGAAATGTTCAATCTAATAGTAATAATGCCTGAATGTTTGTGATTATATAGATTCAAAAACAATTATACTCATCATTGGTTCCCACTTCCGTATCACAGGAGACAATCAATTAATCAAGAAAACACCGCAAACTATCAAGATTTAAACATACAATAAACGTTATTAAAATTGTAAATAATGTACATACGTTCATAAATATATAATATTAAACAATAAATAATAGCATACATGAAAGTAAATAACAATTGTTTAATATCGCTTATATGAAATAAACAGTAATGTAGTATGTAGTTTTTGTAACCGATCGAATTGCGTAGACAAGCATGTACATGAAAGTCCAGTGGAAGTAGCTTTGGTCACTAGATGAGAAGCCAGATAAAACTATATATACATATGTATATATTTATTAACGATGAGTTGTTTATATTGACGTAGAATTAGAATATGTGTCTGAGCAAGAAACCGGCACTATTCTCTTGAAATTTTGACACTGGTCGACAGATGAGACGGATGATGATGCTGTATGATTAGCTGGGAGAATCTTCATTTAAAACAAGTTATTTTGCATATTCACATTTTGTGAGTTTTATAGAATTTTTTAAATGTTTTTACGTTTTATCTCAATTTTCTTATCTTCAATATAAGAAGCGATCAATTTTGAGATTCCACACTATTCGCGAAATAACTACAGTTGTGTAAAGTAGTAAAGACGATACGACAAGTATTTTATTTTATATATTCAAATAGGTTTACGTAGCAAATAGCGAGATGAAATTAAGAACCTTTACCGTTTTCTTGTTGGTAAGTATGAATATATAGCACGATTTTCAGTAAAATTATATGCATTTTTTCTAATAGTCAATATTAGTCATAAATTTATCCAATAAAATTTACAAAGCCCAGTGTTATAACGCCAGATCCCGTGGCATAGCAATACAGGAGTAGTGAAAACCCTTTGGTAAAACAATAAGAAGAGTATTCTCTTCTGTACACATGTGTATACATATACATAGGTATATACTTATGTATGATATATTTTTAGTGCATGATGTAATTATTTGACAAACGTCAATTTTTATTTTTCAGTTATGTATACATATGTATGTAAACTTTTAATTGTGGTATATATTTTCAAGGCGCTAGCAACCCCAATTCTTGCTGAAAATATCTTCAAGATTAATATTTCACCAGAGGAAGCCCAACAATTTCTGAACAGTGCAAATCTCCGAGGTCTAGACAACATTGACTATGCTCCTAAGACAAGTGAAAACGAGCTGCCAGAATCTCGCAATGAAAAAGGTGAGTTCGTATACATGGGTCGTGTGATAGATCACCCTGAGGAATATGTGGAAGAACATTATGACGCTCACCAATATCATGGACAGGACGGATTAGGCCAATATGTCTATGGTTATCGTGATTGGAATCAGGGCAAGAATGAAAAGAAGGATGAATCAGGTACAGTTAGTGGTTCATACAAGTATGTTCAACCCACTGGTCGAGATTTTGTGGCCAAATACTACGCGGATCGTACAGGATTTCATGTCGAAGATAACCGACCAGCCCATTTGAAGGAGCCTGCTACCAAGACACCGGCAGTTCGCAAAGCAGAGGAAGAGCATTTTAAACTGTGGGGTGAATTAGCAGCTGCCAACGGTAACAACCCTGATCCATTTGCACCTGAATATCAACAGCAACGCAATGAACCTGCAGAATCGGAATACAAGGAATATGTTCATCAAGAACCACCTTATGTTCCAGGACCTGAGGAAACTGGTCCTCCAAGAGGCTTCTTTTACGCTTTTGACTATAATGTACCCCTATTGCGAAACAAGAAGGAACGCGAGGAGTTGGAGCATCTCCGTGCGGAAAATAATAATAATAGTGAAATATAAGTTTTTTTAATACAATCGATATACAATCAATTGTCTTTTATATCATTCATTCTTTTACTTGATTTTAAAAGTATGTGCAATTAAAACGCCAAACTAAACTGAAATGAGAACCTTGTCTTATAAAAATATAATTGCGAATTACGGTTCGTTATTAATTCAGTAATAAAAAAAAAGAAAAGAATAATGTCCTCATCGAAAATTTAACCTTTTTGAATGTGTTGAAAACATGTATTTATGCAACCGAAATGTTTAGAACAAAAAGTAAAATAAATTTATTGTTCCGCGAAAAGATGAATATTAATTTCAAAGTAATTTGTATAATATAAATTCACATCCATCTGCGCCATCAATTGAGGAAAATTAACACAGATTCACCCATTTTTAATACAGAGTGATAACATGTTATGTAAAACATTATAACGAAATTTTACTGAGATGTCTATCATTTTGTCTCCTCTCTCATAATACAAGCTGTTTATACTTGTGTTAAGCTATATTTTAGCAAAGCTCATGAAAAATTCGAAATTGAGTGTTTCATTGATTACGATCCACTACTTCAAATTACATAGATATGTATAAGTACATATGTATGTATGTCCATCATCTTAAGGTTCTTCAGATGTAACGCAGTTTTAACCAATATTTAAATTGCTTTACTCATGTTCCATTTTATTACGTGTTTCATTCCATCCCATGTAAATTTCCGAAAATGTTGTAACGTTATTTTGCATTTTAGGTGACATTATGTACTTATTTTAGAATTAACTTTTAATAGAAAAAGTTATCACGATAAGATTAAATGAGCTTAAATATAATTTTGGAATAATAAAGCAAATACCTTATGACTTTCCATGTTTAATAGTTGCTTTTGAGGAAAACATAACTTACTACTGTGATCAAATTGAAAGGTGAATGTAATCCTCTCCCGCTGCAATACACTTATGCCAACGAATTTTCCAGTCATCATAGCACTTGGAAAAATCCTCCGTCGTGATGGTCATCAGAGCCTTCTTCGATTCAGCTTTTATATCCTCAATTGAATCAAAACGGTGTCCTCGGAGTGATCATGTGAAGGTAAATCAGGCGAATGCGGTGGTTGCGGCACTATATTAGTTGAAAATGTGGCGAATAACCAATACAGTATGAGATAGTACATTATCGCACTTCTTTGATCGAAAAATTCACTAATGAATATTTTGACATGAAATTTAGCATAGAACATAACACTAACAGTAAAATATATATATATATATTACAGAAAAAAAATATTCCGATTCGAAAAACACGCGAAGTATAAATTAAAAATTTCAATTTGACCACAGTAGTATATAAAAATCCAACTATAGTTTTTGAAGTAATTGAAGTGTAAATATCTTTTCAGATTGCAATATACTCTCTTCCATATTTCTATTTACATATATGTACATATCAAAAGAAGGAAATGTGAATATAAATAATGGTGTTCAAAGTAGGAGTCTTGTGTACCTATTGAAGAACGCCCACCTAAAAAATTGGCAAATTTAATGTTTGTTGTAATTACTATTATTTATACTAGAAAATATAAAAGTCAAGTTTCTTTATTATGTATATATCAATTTTTATATAAAGTTACAAACTTACAAAATTATATATTGCTATTTCACATTGTATATCATATCGTTTTTATGGTTATTTATTTTACATCCTTATAATGTTATAATAAATTATAATTACCTTAATATTCACACTTATAGCTAGCCCTCTTCTTTCATGGGGTATAATAACTTACCAAGTATTTTAATTTAACTACTTAATAATTTTACATTTTTAATTATATATTTCATTATATTTAGTTAAATATAATGGATTAAAGAATTGAGATTTTCGGAAATATTTACTTTAAAAAATCACAATTCAATTGTAATAGTACGTAGCCAAATAATTTATGCCAAGACAAAAGTAGAGTATTTGTATTTATTCACTCATATACGTATACACATATAATTTATTTTTTCCAATCAAACTGATACAAATTATTAAACACAGCAGTCATCTTCTCCTCATGGCAGTTATGAATGATATAGGTATCTATTCTATACCAGGGCAGTGTAATAGGGCACCAAAACAATAATGTCATTAAATTTATATTGTATAATTGTTCATTCAAGTAATTTTTATCGGAAAAGTCGCTTCGGCTTCTATAGAGGTCTACTTATATATATATATATTTCGGTTGCACAATAATTTTCCCCCAAGTACATATGGTGCACGAGTAGGCATAATTTACTGGATTCATAGCCGAGGCCATATGTACATATGTATGTGTGGAGAAAAGGATATTTTAAGCTTATGAGTATTACTCTGGAGTTGGATATAAGGCATATTATCCAATAATTCACTGAAATAATTGCGCTTCTTCTGCGACATACAAATTACTGTACTACAATTCTACCTCAATGTTGTACCATGTTGTAAAACTTGTAGACACCATAATTATTAAATTTATGACAATACTCACTTTT
Organism: Bactrocera zonata; assembly: GCA_037783105.1. NCBI lineage: Eukaryota > Metazoa > Arthropoda > Insecta > Diptera > Tephritidae > Bactrocera > Bactrocera zonata. Next base: position 23,927 of record JBAWJQ010004179.1, on the reverse strand, counting down.
GGTAAAGGAACTGATTGTGTCATTGTGTATTTGAAAAAAAAAAACACTTATTTGTTCCGAGGTATCATTAATCGCCTTAGTTTCAATGAATATAATCATAATTTTATAGGAGTCTTACTGTTCTCATTTAAAATTTAGATCTTAAAATATCAGTTCATATACAACGTAATAGTTTTGTTACCTTTGATTCATTATTGAAATTTCGTGACATTTTTTCATTCATTTAGTGTTATACTAAAATAATACAAATGCAAAAAGAAAATATGCAAGTACGGCTAGTTATGTTCATTATACATTTTGTAAGAAGTATTTAAAATAATTAAGGGATACATCTAGTCTGAAAGCCTAAAAAACGATTTTTGGGGATTAAAAAAATACCGTATGAATTGTTTTAAAATTCTAAGGGTATAATTTGTTTTTTTTTTTTTTTTTTTTTTAATGCAGAAAAGTTTTAGAAGAAAAAAAAATTATATACAAACAAAAGTCTCCTCGCTGCAATGATTCAACATATTGTGTATTTGTGTTTACAATGACCAACGGTCGAAATATAACAAGAAGTAGGAAATGCGGTATTTATTTTATTTGTTGACGGAAATAGAAGATGAGGATTTGATAGTGATCGGATCATTTATTTCCGAGCAGCTAATTTATAATTATAATATATAATCATAAATATTCATTTAAAATTTTAGTGTGTAATTTTTGAAGGTAAGTGTATATATAGATAGATGCAAGATTAAAAAAATTAAGACTTTCGAAATTTCTTATCAGGTTGTGTCCCTTTAACTAACTTCCTGCAGAAGTTTGCAGCAGTTAACTTTACTGCTTTTAATAAGTTTTGTGAAATCTAGCAGTTTTAAAAACATAAATAAATAGGTGATCAAAATCGATACTTCGTTTTTGTGTATCCCATATGTAAATATGAATGTTAATTTACTTCTAAATCTAATCTCATAATACTTTGGAAATATGTAAATGATTACTTTATATTCGCTCAATTTAAAAAAAGCAATCGAAAATTTTACTTATGTTTAAAGGACGTAATTAACATTGCAAATGTTACATTTAGGGGAAACATTTTATATATGAAAATTAATGCAGCAAAGAGCCATGCAAATCAATGAGTTTCCTTAAATAATTTTGTAAACAAATTTTTTCATTATAAAATCATATCAAAAAAAACTAAACAAAATAAATTGATAGTTTAGTTTTGAAACAAGACTTGTTTTAAAGGCTAATGTTTCCGTTTAACATTAGCGTCCCTACAATACAAATGATCGGACTTCTTAAACATACACAGTGATACACGAAAATGATCATGCTTCAATCGAAAAGCCTTTTTTTCTTTCCGCCTTAGATTTGCAATCAAACACAAACCCGTCTAAATATTTATCTTAGTTGGTGTTTAAGATCCCTTTACGAATATGTTTTATGTCCTCACAAAAATTAGAGTTAATTAAAATTTCTACAACAAGCCGAAGGGTGATAAATTTTGAGACTTTTGCTGGAAGAGTTCAGACTTGCGCAAAAAAACTATTTCATAAAATTGAATAATTTTAATTTTTTGGCTTCATTTGGGTTTTCACATGGTTCCGTGCAGTGAGGAAACGAGAAAGGTCGGAGAGGTAGTTGTTTACCTTCGAACACATGCCATCGATTCCATTGCCCGACGTCAATATCGTGCAGTCATCAGCGTACGAGGTTATGGAAACCCCCTCTGGTGGTTGCGGGAGTTTCGAGATATAGAAGTTCAACAGTAGTGGGGGAAGGACACCACCCTGCGGAACCCCCTGTTTAGTTCTCCTCAGTTTAGATGTTACACCTCGAAATAGTACGGATGACTGACGACCGTTCAGATAGTTCATTGAACTTCAACTCGGTCGTCGTATCTCTTCGGGTTAGACAAAGCTTTGACAGTAGCATAACCGTGTGATCAATCGTGTACCACTGTACGTGCCAATATATCTATGTGCATCTAACTGGAAAATAATACAAAAGAATAAATCTATCTATTTTGCTGACGCCGAAGTAGCAGCGATTTTCAACTTAGCATACATGTTGTCACCACTTGTGGTTGTTTCGATTTTATTGAGATCCAAATGTTGTATCTCATTTTCTAAACTAATACAGTTTTTTTCGTAATTTATTTTTGGATCACAGTCCATTGAAGATTTCTCACAATTCTCAACACTTGCGACTTTTTTGTCTTTGCTTTTTTTCAAAGCATTGAGTAAAGTTTTATCTTTCGATTTGCTTTCTTTATCTTTATCTTTTTCTTTGTTTTTATAGTTCTTGAAACGTGGGAATATGCATCCGTTAGGTAAAAACCCAACTAATTTATCTTTTTTAGTAATAGTTGATGCGGATACTGCGGGGGAAACCGTTGTATTAACTTTTATATGATTGGAAGTTGTAAGTCCTGAACTTGTACCTATGTTATTTATAGCAGGAGTTTCTATTGTGAGTACTGTGCTAGATGATAAAGGCGAAGGACTATCAATATGTTCGACACCTTTACTTTTACTTTTTTCTTCTTCGATTATAAGTTGAGGGCCAGAAAGTGTTTTGGCAGATACTTCTCTATTATCGCAAGTATCGGTTGTGGCAGATAATTTATTAGTGGCATCAGTTTGATCCTTTCCGTCACTTAAAATAGTAATCTCATCATCACCACCACTTGCGGTATTAGCACATTTTTCATACGTTTCTTGAGCTTGTTTTAATTTTACATTGTCCTTTATATGTACGGTGAAATCACCTGCGGCAGATGTATTTGTACTATCTGACTGCACAGAAACAGTTCTATTATTTAAGGATTTTTCAGCTAAACTACCCAACAAAAGTTTATCCGATTTTTCTGTACATACTGTATTGATTTGTTTCTGTTCGGAAATTCGTACAGCTTCAGTAGACCTTGGAAACATCTGTTGAGTGGTGATGCTGTGAAAGTGATGCTGCTGTCGTTGTTGTATAATTTGCTCCTCCCTTTCTCGATCTCTTTGAGCTTGCACCGCACTCCAGACATCTTTTAGTTCTCCAGATATATCCCTATCCTTCAGAATAATGGCGTTCCTAAAATAAGATAAAATAAAATTATTTTACATTTATTCTTAGCATAAATTTCACATCTGTCATATGAATTATACGTCTCAGCAAATACTGCTTTTAAAACCATTGATGTTTACGTCTCAAATATATGAAGTTAATGATGATCCTTGTGTAAAATCTAGCAGACACGTGGAGTTTACTTTAAATTATTTTTTAATTATGTATAACCTTTATAACCGATCAACTACCGAACCGATATTGATAAAATTTTGAAGTCTGTGTAGACTTAAAAAATAGGGTATTTTTTCTATTGAAAATAAATTTTTTTATATATAATATATTATTTTAATTATCTTTAATGTTCAGTCTAGGCTATTTTATTCTAGGAATTGTTGTTCTTTTGTGACGACAGAATACATTCCAGAAGTAATTTTGAGGACGACTTAGACTCGACTGTCGTGGAAACGGATTATGTAGATTTCGCTATCCTAAAAGCCAAAATATGTCATAAATACTGCAAAATATACGGTAAAAAAAGAGAATTGGTATAGGCAGTTGCACCACCTAACCTTGAAGCTATGTTCTGTTGCAGTGGTTTTCAATGACATCATCAGATAATAATAAGTCTCAAAGTCAACAATTACAATTTTTGGTTTCGATTTTGAAAATTCATTTTTCTCCATTTATTAATGACTACATGAATCTGAAACCACGGCTCACTCGGGTATCAGTTGGGACTGGCATGATATCTTTATTCGATTGTTGTCAAGGATATTATACATTCATCGCAAATTATTATAATTATTATTCAACTTTTTCTCAACACTGTATCTACTCCGCTTTTTTTTGGAAATACTCTGATTTGAGATTTCAATTTCAATATCATACCTTACTAATTTAAGACCAGGATTCATTGCTTCTACAAAATCACACATTAATTCAACCATAGCTCTGCGTTCCTCTGGATCTTTGCTATGACGTCCAGAATCCTTTAAAACTTCGGGATTTGCCATAACAGCAAAAACAATAGGCGGGCTTCGAGGACTTCCTGGAGGGACCTACAAATATAAACCAACATTTATTATGATTATTCATTTTTTTTTTTTAATCCTACCCTCATTCCTCCATATAATGGTATAGGGTCGGTAGGCTCTTGCGGTATCACTATTCTCGTCCAACTAAGTACATTAATAAATAGTTCTTCACCTGATTCTGAGGTTGTGCGAATACACATATGTGGTTGTGGTGGATTTTTAAAATGACGATAGGCACGCGAATGTCGGTAACTATGGGGTGGAGGCGAGTTTTGCATTAATGACAGATTTATCCCCCCTCTGGTATCGCTAAATCGGGTTTCTTCTTCGATCGCAGAATTTGTACTAACCATGTCGTCAGGACAGCTAATTGCAGGTGTCTCGGACTTGTGCCGTTGCATAATTGAGTTTTTCGAGTTCATTTGATTTGAAGCCCCCACAAACGCTGTTGCAGCCACTGCTGCCGTCGATGTTGCAGATACTACAGCCACTACTCTGCTATTAAGTTGTAATTCAGCAGAAGTTCCACTTTCGCTCATAAAACTCGACATAATCTACTCAACTTCTTATTGCTAATATTCGAGTTTATCTTCCTATAATGATGCAGGCTTAAAACAAAACTTTGAAAACACCTTCTATATTTTGTTACCTGAAGTTGACGTCTATATTTTACAATAACTAAATTACAATTCTCATAAAACAGATCAACTCGATTTATATTATTGCAAGTTTCATATTTATATAATTATGCTAATGCAACATGCATAAATATGAACAAAGCCAGCAGGAAAAATAAGTTTACCACTGCAACATGCTAGTTTTCTTTCTCACTCTTATATCCGCACGGTAAGTCCTGAGCATGTTAAGGGTATTGAGAACTCCATGATATATTAAAGTTTGTATTTATTTTTAATGGTGATTAGAGTATAAATTTGTACAGCTTATGGCTCCTCAGAAAATGGTAGTCATTTTTGTTTCAAGCACATTTCCATTTGATTCATTCCGTATATTAAGAACTCGAAACTTTCTGTATTTTTATTTTTTTATTGTGCCATTCCACATATGTAAATACACGCGCGTTATGTATACCAAACTACCATTGTTTGCTTCAAATAATTAAATATCTTGCTTGCATACGCATGTATGCGCCCATAAAAGCAAAAGCTACAGATTGTTTACACTATCTTCACTGTTGGCCATTTCTAAACAAGTATATGTATATATATATTTTTACAGCTTCCAAAATGATTTAGATCCCGACACCCAGGTAATTGACGCATTGTGTATATTCATTTCCTTAAATGTGTATATATGTAAGTACATATGCAAGCTCATTTCTTTGGACTCGTGCTAATGAGATCTTTATGGTATCTCCATTGTTGAAGGTGGCTTAACACCCACTACATTCAAAGTAATTCACACTTTGGCACAGCGGGAGTAGCGATATAAATGTATACCATGGTTCATACAACAATATTCACATAAGAGGGTTTATCTTCCTCCGTATAAAATCCACTTTTTATTAATACCCATAAGCAAATTATAGGTAAATAAAATAATGCTAAGTTCTAATCAAACTTTCATTAACCATTATGAATTACTTGGTTTACTCAGAGATTGTTTTAGGTTCTCTGGTTTGCTATTGTCCATTAATGTTTTCTGGTTTTGTACAAATTTTTGTGTACACTTTACCAGAGAATGTTAATGGCTTTACATTTTCTGCTATTACAAATATTGCCAGACCATTTTTTAACCTCGGGTGGATACATTTTCTACACTTACAAAATATTGCCAGTGTACAAAAAATTTAAAAATATTCTTACAACAAATTTTCATAACTACTAATAGCCCAATATACAAACTATTTATATGTTATATTTAGAGATTATATTTCGTTCAGTTATTTTGATTTTTGAAATTTGCAACTTTTAAGAGGATACTAGCCCTTTGTTTCCACCATTACCTGGCATCTTCACTAGGCAGAAATCGAGGCAAAAATTTATAACAATGTCCACATACAGATTTGGCAACGGCAATTTGACAGTTAGTATGCAATAAACCTTAGCCTGCGAGATGCGCCGTTATGATTATCGATATAATATTTATTGCCTGTGAAAAATAGTCCATTTGACATTTCTACATAAAACATCAACATGAATATTTACGAATTAAGTTGGTTCTTTAAACGACATTGATGTAGCCATAGAGCAATAGGATATATAAGAGTATATAAACGTAGAATGACAAGAACCAGTCACAAGAAAAATCGGCCGTTCGATTTTAAGTTAATATCATTGGTCCAACCGCATCCAGTACTATACCACCGCCAATGGGGTGGACTTTCAACATTCGAATGCATGAAAGAAAAAAATCGAATATGGAGTACTATTGCTTCAGAAATGGGAACCACTCGTAAGAACTATTATAAATATTGGAGTATAATATTATTTTTATTTTATGTTTTGTATGTTTATAGCTGGTTTCTGTCTCAGTCGTTGGAATAATCTGCGAAACCACTTCCAGAGGGAACTTCGCCATTGTCACGAATTATGCCCTAAAGAAGGTACAATTCGAGGATCAACATGGCCTTATCTTGAAAGTATGCGTTTTCTTGAGAGAACTGTCAACTCTAGTAAACGTTCACGTATTAATAAACGTGAAAGATTACGTTTACATTCCAAAAACTTGGAAGGAAGTGAAGAAACCTCATCGCGATCTTCACCATATAGCAGTTATCAATACAATGAGACCATTATTGAATATGAAGAACTAACAAATTCGGGCTTCGAGAAAGAAACTTTTCCGATTTTTCAGAACGAAACTGAATTTAATCACGAACGGATGTTAAACTATGAGCGAATGGCAACCTTATTTAACAACGTCCCCAACGAAATTAAAGACCATATCGAGCGCAGAATAATGACTTACTTATGCAAGTGTCAATTGCGAGCAATAGCAAATGATGGTATTGCCGATATAGAAATTTGATCCCAATATATTATTAATAGAAATTATTTATCAGCCTATATTTATATTCCCAAACTTACATATTTGAATGCGCACAATCATTATAATAAAATCATAATTCATTTTGCAAAAACGTATACCAGAAATGGCTAGTCTAATATTAATGGCAGCTAAACAGATACTTTATCCAGATCAATCCACGATATTTTTGGTTTTTGTAGAAACTCATCAGGCGATAACTGGTCCAGAGAAACAATTTGTTCTCTTACATACTTCACTAGACGTTCAATCTTTACGACGTCATTACAGTTCATTGCAAAGAATCGACGCCATAAAGCGCCAGATAATACTCGATCATCTGACATAATGCCTTCGTCGTAAGCAATTAATGCTGCTTGAAATTGTTCCGAAAGGATTTCTATTTGTTGTCGCGTTCTCGATGGGTTATGTGCCTGCAAATAAACATTGTTTAAGGCAAAATATATGTAAGTTTCAAGATATAGAAAACTTGCGCCTAGTTTCTTAGCACGCGTATTTACATCGCCCCACATAACTTCTACAATACAGTTTCGAATAAAACGACCATTTTCTCCAGATTCCGAACCCTCAGCCATAGCTCGCACAAGAAGCATCCATACATGTAATTCAGTAACCAGAAACCATGAGTTGAATGTGTTGGGCATATCAAAAGCTTTAAAAAAACTTAAATAGTTTATTTTATCAGCAACACTTTCGTACAACATATGACTGGCCACCCTTAAGCGCTAAGCAATAAAATCTTTAATTATTATTTTTTACAAACAAAAATGTATTCATCAAATGCAATCCTAACCGTTTTTGTGTTCGGTGCGAAGCCCACTTTGTTCAAAACACGCTTCAATATATTGCTGTCCGATCTCTCATGATTATTATTAACTACATTTGTTCCAGATGTACTGCATTTCCTATAGCTCTGTGTCCATACCTTCCATCCATTATTAAAGGTATTAGCATTGTTGCACACTAAAATATTACGCTGTAAAAACTATTAATATGCATAGTTACTCGTTTATGTACGCATACATATGGGCTTTTCAAATTCGCATACACCAGTTTATGTAAGATTTTAATTATTTCACAATTAAATAAGCTCCATTATTTAAATTCATTTTACCTCTGTTGAAACATATTTATTTACAGAAATTCGAGTTAATTGCCTAAGACGTATCATTTCCCAAACTTATTTGTAAATTAATTAAAAAATTTGTAAACACACTTGCACAGGTTTCTCTGGATAGGTACGTTCACTAAGATAATAAAACGACTGGGATATCTAATGTCAAAACCAGCTGATACTACAGTAAACGCGACAGTTTTGTCTAGATGTGAAAAGTTAATTTTTTTTTATTTGTATAGAAAGATGCCTATTTTAGTAAAAACGTAAGTACTCGAGTGTTGATTTTAGAGAGGATGTTTATTTCAAAATGCTTTCTTGTATTTTCTATTTATTTTTTCATATTATATAGATATTTTTAAGATTAAACTTTCTAAATATAGATTGATAGTAAATAGTATAAATTTTACAGATCTTCACCTACTACACTTGAGGAATATGCAATTGTTGAGCTGCAGGGGGATCTCGAAATTCGTTCCGGAGAGAATATTCATAATCTGTTCATAGGGGACTTATATTATAATAAATATGGACAGCCTGTAAAATATCTTTAAAAATTGTTGGTTTATCAATTTAGTTTTATAAATTTTAGATACTTATAATTGGGCATCATATCTTACAAGGACGAGAGCAAAAACTCGAAAAACCTTTTGCAGTGCTTGAAAAATTGAAAAGTAAGGATGGAAAGTCTTCATTGAACGATACAAATATGGATTCCAACGCTACACTTAATAGAACAATAGATTGTACAATTTTAGACAGCACAGTTGCTCTGGAAAATAAATCACGACAAAACACGGAATACGTAGTTCGTGCTTTATGCACAAAAAAACTCATCTTTAAATCGCGTCCAAAACCTATTATTGCTAATGTTGCAACTTCCGTTTGAAATGAAAACTATTAACATTTTTATACTTTTATAATAAACCCATAATACATTCAAATATTAGATTTTCAATTAAGATTTTTTTCATTATACTATTTCCATTTCTCTTTCTATACCTACGAACTTCAGTTGTTCAGTAGGCCCATATCTATAGTCGAAGAACAGCTCTTCTCCAGGTTGAATTGCACGTTTAGCAAATATTCCAATTCTATGATCTCCTGTTACCATCATTACTTTAGCGTAGCAATTCGGATTAATTGAATGGTTGGCAAAACGTATTTTATTGCCTTTTCTCGTGGCGTCAACGACGAAGTCATTGTTTAGATTAAATAAAAATGAGCACATATACTTGTCATACACTTTGCCCCTCCGATCGGCCTCGTCTTGCGAAATGATTTCGCCACAATACTCTGAAATAAACTCGTTTTTTTGAGCGCCTTCTTTAAGAAATATTCCCCATCCCGCTATATCAGAAGGCGCCATTAAAAGATGTTTATCTGGAAACAACGAAATTAATACAGGAGTACAATAATCACAAAGCTTAAGGTTTCTTACGTAATCCACGCTGCACACACACATTCTTGCAAGTTATTTTTGTCAGCTTGAATTGATCGGCACCGCAAGCCTGACATAAATCTGGGTCACACTCACGCACCGCCAAATAACACGGACATTGCTTCGTATTACACTGCGCCTTGCAACGACAACCAGGAAACCGATTTTGACAATCACTACTGCAGTTGCAAAATTTCTCGCAGAAGTTCTGAGTTTGAATACAAGAGCAATTCATGTCGCAGGGCCCAGTATGATCACATGGTGTATAGTTATAGACGTGATTTGAAGAAGAATCTTTCTTCAGTTGAATTTTTCGACAATGCAATGACCAAAGGCGTTGCTTCTTCTTCTTTTTACGTGGTGGAGTGTAATCTTGACGTAATTCTTCAATACAAAATTCTGCTTCCTCTTTTTGAGCAAACTCATACACCTGAAATGAAATTTCGTTATTCGATAAAAATAAATTAAAAGTAAAAACATTAGTTGAATATGAATTTCTTACCTGTTGACATGTTTTTGTAAGCATAGTTTGAGCGATAGCGCAATAGTTTTTCAAGAATACTTTATGTAACGTTCGAAATAAAGATTGATCCGCGCCAGTCCAATCACATTTTGAGTTTGATGTGTTCATCATTCCGGCTAATTTAATAAATTTTATTTTAAAGATATTTATATCAAACAAACAAATATATTTCTGTGCTTTACCCATTATAGAGTTGATTTCTGCGGAGACAGCACTGTTAACAACAATACTATTTTCTTTTCCATTTTCTGCATTGAAGTCTTTATTACTAAATTGACTATTACTGTCGTTGCTGTCTTCGGAGCTAGCTTCGTTGCAAGAATCAATTGGTGGTGTTTTACTGTCAGCAGCTAATTTTTCTTTCATACCATCCTGTCAAAAAAAAAATTAAGGTTATAACCAAAAGTAAAAAAAAAAAATATTCTTCATTTCTCACCAATAACATATAACATGCATTGCTACAAGGTTCTGTAAATGGTTTCAACTCCGGAAAACGCCGTTTTTGTAGGTTTGGTCCTGCATGTCCCACTTGAAGGCCTATTTCAAATCAAAAATTATTAGGTAATCAAAACTATAAAATAATTAATCAAGTTAATGGATATTATATTTAGTAACTTTTATTTTAATGTATATGTTCTAGCATTAAGAGAAGACATAATAAAATGGAATTAATGGATGTGTCGTGTTTTCAAATGGCATGAGTTTTGTGCTACAACTGCTTTTTATTAACTTGATTGGAAACAAAAACGTATTTAATGCATCCCGAAAAAGCTAGTCAAATCAATTGCTTACGTACATACATTGATACTTAATTTTCCAAACATCCACATAGACATGGATCACTAGCACTTTAAAAGGCTTAATGCTAAGAAAGACATGAAATGTGCATGATCCTCCCAATATATGTATGTATAGTGCAAACATATGTTGTCATTATAATATTTGTAATTTAATATAAAGTAACTTTCATATATATAGATTTTTTATTTACTTTATGTGCACAGTAAAAATGGAAACATTGAGGCTCTGCAAAAGATATCATTATTTGATATTTCTGCATCAGTAGTTATCAGCAGTGGTTATGATGGCGATTGGTTATATGAAAAATGTGAACGATTTCGATTAAGTCAAAATGTCAGGTTTAAGTACATATGCATTATTAACTACAACTCACCGTTTATTTGGTGACCTAAATTGCATTCATTTGCAGAGTCGAAATTTCAGTTGCATTTTAAGAGTCATTATCATATTTAAAGATTCATTTCGGTAATAATTGGCAAACGTATATTGCACGAAAAAGAAAAAGGAAATATAATGAGCTATATGCAGCATCAGCCGTTGGTGCTTTTTTCTTTGTATTATTTATTACTAATCGGCATTATTGCCTAAATGATTATTGGTTTTTTGAATAAATCCTATTGTATAATACTTACGATGAAGGAAACAGTCATATTTAAAACAACGGCGACAAAATAGGGTGTGGAATGAATGCATTGTGCGCTCTCGTGACACACTTTCTGCTTTTTCACCATCAATATTGGGAGTGCATTCTTGCGGTCTTTCGGGGTCCTGATGCTCGGTTAGTTCAATATACCTGATGAATTTAATAGTGTTGATTTTAATCATAATATTTCAAATAAGAATGTTATAAATACTTTTCTTTTAATTCCTGGGGATTTCCCTTATCTGGAAAGTTTGAACTAATGGCTTGGAAAATTATAGGAGTTGGAAAGGGCATCTTTTCTTTTCGCATCGGTTCTTCCTTTGTTTTTGTATTTTCATCATCTTCAATTAATTGGACATTTCGGCCATCAAATAATGAATCGCTTGATTTTTCATCCCTGGAATGTGTGTCGATTTTTTGAGTTTCTGGTTTAGCAACACTACTACCAAAACCCACACATGATATTTCTTCTTCTTTAGTATAGTTTCGCATTAAAGCATGTACCAATTCAACGAAAATAGCGTCATCCATAAAAGATGGATCTTTATCACCATGTACTTTACCATCATAATTTTTTATCAGCTCTTCAATAAATTTACCATCTTTGTCTAGTACTTCATCTCCCATATACGGAATGTTGTGCAACACAGTTTCATCTTCTACCATGAAATTTTGCTGTGTTGGCGCCCATGTATACATTGTAGGTATTGGCGTAACAGCATTTATTATACAAATAGGTACTTTTTGTGGACCTGCACCGTTATAACCACAAACCTCAGCTTTTTTTATACAATCCAAATGTGGAGGATCATAAGGTTGTGCATGCCAAACTTTCGGCTCGCAGTATAAATCCTGAACGTTGTAGTTATGTTCTTCCCTACTCAAAAAAGTTGTAATTAAATAATTAGATAAATAATTTTATTAAAACGAACCAATTTTTTATCCAAGCCTCCTTGATTTCATCAGCTCGTTTATATCGCTTTTGTTGTCTAATTTTCATGTATTCCGTTTTAACACGTCGCTTCCATTCTATGGGAACTTTTGATGCATTCATTTTGTGTACACAGAAATTTTACCAATTAAAATTTAAAACAGAGATTAGTTTTTTATAACCATCGACTTTTAAGCTATTTTGGAAATAAAATCAAAGAAAAAATTACTGGCGGCAAATGGATTTACATCTTTCAATGACCATCTGCTGAATGTCAACCATAACGTCAACTAAGCTGCAACTCTGATTATTTGACGTTCAATTTTAGACAGTTCTCAAAGCGGTCCAACATTACTGATATCAGTTGTCAGAAAACAAACATACCTATTATATTAGGACTAATAAATATCCTGAAGTAAAGTTTAGCTTTAGAAATTTTATGGAAATAATTGAATGTCTTAAAAAGTCGCAAAGAAAATGTGTAACTAATGTGAAATTTTTGTTTTTTAATTTTTAACATAAAAAATCAATCAAACTACATAAATAATTCGAAACATGGAACCATCAGCATGTGAAGGTATTTATGGTTCTGATACGATTTTTTATTAAATGTGTTGTTCATTGTACTTGTTAAAAGACATCTAACAAATCAAAATGTATTTATAAATTTATATACATATACAAATGATTAATGATACTATCTATATATATATATATATATATATTATATGCAATATTATTAAATTTTTATAAAGTTTTTTTTTTTATTCGAAGTTAATACAAAGTTTATTTACAGATTTGAAAGCATTTGAGCGCAGGCTCACGGAGGTAGTATCGTCTTATGGGCCCACTACATTGCGATGGCGGGGTAAGCGCATAAATGAAGATTTATTTATTTGTTTTAATTTAATTATTAAATTAATATAATATAATTGCAGTAGTTCTCGCCTCAATTTCTATATGTACAGCTATTGGAGCGTTTTATTGGCTTAGAGATCCACGCACCTCAATTGTGCCTCTAATAGAATCATTGTTATTGCATCCAATATTTACGATTGCCACCTTAATGTTGGGTAATACTATAAAATTGATAAAATACTAATAAATCCTAATGCTACTATTTTTATCTTAGTTATTCTCTTTGTTATGGGCATACATAAATTAGTATTTGCTCCCAAAATTATTACGACTCGAATGCGGACAGTACTTAGCGATTTCAATATGAGTTGTGATGACACGGGAAAACTGATTCTTAAACCTCGACCAAATAATAATCTAGACGGCAATATTCGTTAGAGGAAATACATACTGTTTAAATCTACGACAGATTGGGGGGTTTGGCACCAAATGAAGTTAAAATTATATTAACGATACTTTATCCCGCTATTATAAATTGGATTGTTTAGTAAAGTGTTTCCATTTTAGAATTTTTTGTTTTATACTAATTTGATAAAACCGATAGTTTATGTAACTCGATTTAATTGAAATTGTAATCATAATATAAAATATATAATTTGCAAACGCGTATGAACTTTCGTTTATTTACTTCTCTCAATGAACTTTTTTTTATATGAAACCTTAAAGTTGTAATCTAATAGTCTCCAGGTATTTGACTTAAAATAAATATATGTATTTAATCTGAGTGAAATACGTAAAATATATTTACATCACTTAAAGCAAGAAAAAAATTCGGTTATAGTTTATTTCTGCATCTATTTCATTCAGTATACCTTCTTGCTTACCTTACTTATAAATAACAAAAATTTTTGTCGATACAAATTTTGTTCTTTTATTATAGTTTATTTCTGCATCTATTTCATTCAGTTTATTTTCATGCTTACCTTACATATATATAACAAAAATTTTTGTCGATACAAATTTCGTTCATTTGGCTTCGACATTTAGTTGCGTTATATTCATTTTGTAAAAACAAGTTTTATGTTCTATTATACTTCGATATATACATACGTGCACATGTACTTATTTTCTCTTTTTGGAGTATTCATATATATATATATATATATACTCCTATTGAAGTGCTGACATGCACTACAATGCAAATAAGTTGTTTGTGATATACAAGCATTGTGTTATAAATGCAATTCATTTTTTCAGATACTTAAGTATATACAAATTAATTTAAATTTTTACTAAAGAACCGCAACAAAATCTATATTTAATGTTTCCTATATATATGTATACAATTATAAATAAAATTAACTGATTAATAAGTCAATTAAGAATATATAATTTTTGGTATTTTATGAAATACTCGTGCTGAGTGTGGGTTTCTGACTTTTCATGTTCTATAATCATGCGAATCTTAAATTTTTACCTAATAAATGATCTTATTTGCTAAATATTTAAATTATTTTCTAAATTTAAAATTTTTATCATTAACTAAACTTTGACGCGGTTTTATTTTTTAACTTAGTATATGATACGTTTGCAAAATTTGGATTATGCCACAGTTATACGTTTTTTTCTGTTATTTGATTCTCTAAGTGGATATGTTGGCTATGTCCATCGTTATTTCGATAACTTATAAATTATAAAACTTTAACAATAGGACTGACTGAGCTATGCGTCTTCTAGTATGAACATGTTATAATCATATACAATAAGTGACTAAGAACAAAATGTATATACATCCATTCATATGCGATAATGTTTCTATTAAAACTTCTAACATTATGGTTTTTAATATTAAATGCTTTTGTTTCGAAGTACACACGTGTGCTATTATACTTCGTTTATACCTCATGTTTAATTTACAAAATTGTATGTACTTTAATGGAATAATTTTGTAGTTATAGATTAATATATATAAAAAAAAACCTTTTTTATGCATTTTATAAATCTTTTCATGTGGTAGTAAATACTTTACATGACGGGTTTGGTAGTGACTGTAATTGAAAATAGTAGCGGGGTTCATGGCAGTTGGTTCCTGCGCATATACACTTTTCTGCTTTTATTATTATGCTGCCAATAAATTTCGTATATTCTTCGGTGTGTTTTCTTCATTGAGATGTTTTGTCGTGTAACGCAATGCGTTTAACAAGGGTTCTGCCTTTATGGCCGGTTGTGCCTGTAACAGTCTTACACAACCTTTGACGTCTACATGTGAGCCTCGAGCGAATGCTCCAACCGGATGAACATGGTCATACAAAATTACAAGCCCAACCATTACTCGCAGGACTAGTAGATGCGTTTCCTCTCGCTCAATTTGTTGAAGCAATTTGCTATAATAGGCCAAATAGATAAAATCCGGTGAAATTTAAAAAAAATTACTTACGGATTTTCAAGCATTCTTAAACAAACTTTCGCCATAGTTCCCAGAGTCTCCGTCGTATTCTCGACATCGTTGGCGTTATCGTGAACGAATTTTGATGTTGCCTCACTAAGCACTTTCAGCATGGGTGTAGCGTGAGCATAGAACAAAGACATGCGGTTTGCCAATTCTGTACTCACTAACGAGTAATTTGTCTGGTCGATGCGCTGTCGAGTTACAATACGTCTGTAGTAACTGAAATCATTTTGTATAGCTGGTGTCTTCATCTAAAATTTAAAATAAATATATACACATGTATGTAAGTAGATTAGTTATGGTTTAATACAATTCCCAGTCAAGGCCAACGGTGGTTTGATATGCTTTCAAAGTTGTATAACAGTTAAAACACATTTTAAAGCCCGATCGATAGCCGATATTTCCTTTTAACACTCAATATCTTTTTATGTCAAATATTTTGTGTTTAAGATATCTGTGTGAGTGTCGTGAGAACATAAAATAATTTTGGTCATATGCCTCGATCCCTCGATGTACTTATACATAAATATCACTTTACTTAAAATTGACTATCTGTATTTGACGAGTATATATTATACTATAAATATTTGGTATATTTCTTCTAGAAAAAAATGTGTTTCTTTGAAATGTTTCGATTTTGGATGTTAACTGTAGCATTGCTTTAACATGTTTTGAAATTGCAATTGTGATCTTTTCTCTATTTACCGGTTTCATTTTGTTGAGTTTTTAGAACCAGGTGTTTGTTAATGATTTGAGAAATCAAAAGTTAGTAATTATTATATTACGGACTGAAAACACTTTGCTATTCTAGTTTATGAACAATAATAAGTGAAATAATGAATCAGTTGATAAATTTGAAAAATAGCTTTAGTTTTTGGAAAACCTTTTGTATATACCTTATATTCATCGAATTTTAATACAAACTCCAAAATTTCAGCAAGCTGTTTTACTAGGGCTTGTTGTGTCTCCAGATGTTGGGTAGGATTCAGTTTGCCACCAACCAATTGACCTAATAATTTTGGAACTATTTTTTCTAGCTCCAGTGAATGTTCGTAGCAACGTCTCAATTTCTTCACTAAAGGCAAAACAGCGTCCCATGCTTTTTCCTGACATTTGGGCGAAGGATCAGCAATAGCCTCACGTATTTCTTTCCCAGCGCCCTGAAAAAAAATTTGAACAATACCGTATGTTAAACTTTGCTAAAGGTTTCAAAATTTTTTGTTGCAAGTAATCTTGCATAAAAATTAAATTTTTATTTTTAATACCTAGATGATTGGGATTAAAAATTTAAAATTTTATTTTTTTTTATAAGAATGGAGCACGCCTTAAACAATTTCCTTTTTTTATCTCTTAACTTATTTTAATTTTATTTTATTTTTTTGCCCAATGTAGCGTTCATCAGTTTTACTAAAAATCTTGTTTGGCGCTTTTCTTCCTTTGTTTTCTATGCGCTCTTCGAAAACGAATCTGTGGGTGATGGCTTTCACGGTACCATTTGGTATATGCACAATTTTTGTAATTTCTCGTCGAGAAAGTCCCTTTATATGGTGTTTAAGGACTAATTCTCCTTGTTCGATCGTTGTGCGTCTTCACATGATTGCAACACGTGCTTTCTTGACAAAATCCAATCAAAAGTGAAAATTCTATGTGCGAATATAATAACCAAGTGCAAACAAAAAAATCACCGTTAGGCTAAGCTTCTTGGAAGAGAAGCTGTGCATTAAATGCAGTGGGTCAAACAAGCTGTGGCATTGAAAAAACTAGTATTTTTCATTTAAGTTGAATAATTATGAAGCCTTTTGTTGATTTAATAAAATTTAAGCGCTTAATTATTACTTCAATATCCACTAAAACAAACTGCGTTTTTATTTTTTGCTATCTTTTTTAGTTTAAAAGTTATATTCATTTATTTTTGAAAATACATGGTGGGTCAAATAAGCTATGAGCCGCTGTATATGCTTTAATTTTTAATTACGTATTTGTTTAATGCATTATTTCCAAACCTGAAGTTAACACAATTTAATTTGGATTGGTTTGCATTAACCATGTATTTCTAATCAGGAAAATTAAATATTTAGAAAACGATATTTTCTTTTTTATAGTTATGTGTAGTTTGCACCATTTGTCAAAATTAGCAATATTTTTTATTTTTTTCTTTCATTTGAAGGGTTAAAATAGAGAAAGACTTGGCGCTCAACTTTTTTTTCAATTTGTTCTTTTTAGCTCACCAGATATATACATAGATATGTTGAAATTTCTTATGAATCCATTTAAGGTAGAGTATCTAACACTTTCAATAAAATTAAACAAATAATCCACTGTGTACTGTGTGTGCACAGTCCCCCCCACTCCAAAATAACACCGTGTTATAAATAGCCACAGGCATAAATGAAGCTTTCCAGATAGTCTGTCGTTAGGCGTATATGAATACATTAAAATATAATACGTTAAAATTAAGCAATGAGCGGATGTGAGCGAACATATTTGGAACGGGACCTGATTGAAGCATTTGTAAGCAGGTTGTAATAACTTAGAAAACTGGTTATTAATTTTTATATCCAGAAAAGTTTCGTCAAAATAATCTTATATACACCGATAACGCATTTACATTACAATTTTAACTTATCAAACAAGAATCAAATAGCACAATAGCTAGCTTTAAGGGCTTTGCTTTAACCAAATAGTAAAATATAACGTTGTTTTTTTAATGCATATACATACATACATAATCATTAAAAAAAGGTATTTGTTAGAGAGTGAGTTTATTATTGATATCTTGTACAGGTAATTAATTTATAAGTAATCGAATTAATAATTTGTAATATATGGTAATATTGCAACTATTAACTCCACCACAAAATTACAAATCTCATCATAACTTGGTGTGAAATTTTTAGCAAGTGACGTAATTTTTATACTCTCTCAATATGTTATTCACAAGTATAATAGGTTTGTTCTCTTGAGGGGTTAGGGGTAGTCAGAGCCACGAAAAAATTAGAATTTTCAGTATTTTTTTGCTATTAAATCGTGTTATTTTACAAAAGTAGTAAGATGGCTTTATTACATAATGTGTTGTCTTGAAGTCACGAAAACAATTTAATTTCCAAAGTTATGGGTGCTTGTGTTGACCCAGTTTCAAAAAAAGGTACTTGCGGTGACAACTATAAGTCTTTGGAAATTCATCTAAAATCAATCGGACAACAAAAATTCGTTTTATAAATAGATAAACTCGGGCCTGATCGAAGGATTTTTTTTTTTTTTCAAAAATTAACAAAATGGCGGCCTCAGGAAATTTTTTTCTAAATTTTTGGGTAAAAATCAACAGTTTTGACAAACAAAAAATCCTTCTATCAGGCCCGAGTTTATTATGTATTCTAAAAACTGTATAAATTTCATTAAAATCTACTGAGCGCTTTTCGAGTTACAGTTGTCACCAGTTCAAAAAAACATAGTTTTGAAAAAAAAACGTGTTTAAAGTTTCACACTACGCTTTGAAGTGTCAACATGAAATTTCTAATGCAACATTTTTGTAATACAGTTTTTTAGACAAGTTCATTTATTTCAAATGCTTATTTACTTTTACTTTTCTATCCACAAGAACAAGTGAAAGTAGTGATTATATAAATAAGTGCATACGTATTCCCATCAAGTCCTTTTTAATATTTTTAGCTCACCTTATATACATGAATTTCCTGTAGCACAATTTCTGATTCCTTTAGGACACGTTCAACTTCTTCGAAAACCTCACGCTCTGTATCTGTTGGTGCGGCATTCTCAAAATCTAAGAAAACATCGTAGGATTTTGCAGCACAGCAGTTTGAATCATCGCGCGACAATAAACTCAACAGCTTTCCCATTTTCTTTGTTAATTAATGACTTCAAATTTTCGTTTTATAAGAGACTGTTTCGCTCTTTTTAAAATTGTTTTTTCTTTATTTATTTTTATTTAATCAATAGTTTATTCTTGATATTCTATAACACTGAATACATTATTAATAATTGTAAAACTGCAAATAAAACCCCTTTCTTAAGTTTTGCAAGTACGTATCCCAATGGGCGCAAGAAATGCGTATTTGTATATATGTACCATTAAGTATGAAAAGAAAATTATTCAAACTACTTAACTCATAAAAAAATAAAATTGTTACTTCCAATTATGTTTACAAATATTTTTGGGCGTAAAAATTTCATTATTAATACAATTACTTAAGATTTATTCAAGTTCCAGTTATTAAATTTCTTTTTTTTACAAAGCATCAACCGCTTTCATTCATTAATGAGAGGCTCGCATTAATTTTATGTAATATTGTGCAAATACATTTTCAATTTAATTATGAGGAATATTGTTATTATTACTAAAATTTTTAAGAAATAAAGAACATTCTACTGAAAGCTATATAAAATATGTATCATTAACTTATTTCGATGTTAATAGGATACATATTAGCATATCGAAAGGTAATGTAATTATTTGAAAATACTGAGCCTCCTAACTTTAATACATTCACTTTTATATGTGGTAGTGTGTAATTTGTAATTTAATGTTAGCAGACCATCAAACACTGAAATATTTAGAATATTGGAACATATGGCAATACTTTCCATCTGCCGACAGAAATAAGTAAAGAAAATAGAAAATGTGTTTCGAATAAAAGATAATCAAAGCCAAAAAATTGCGGGGGGCAAACTTTATCCTATTTAATTATTACGAACTGAACATACTTGCATATGTGTAGACTCTAAAAAAATTCACATGTCAATGTAAGATACTGATATTTTTTTTACAGAAGAAGATATCATTAACCTGCTTTACAGATTATACAAAATTACTTCTAATTTGATTTTTAAATTTTCCATTTCAAATTATCAATTTCAAATTTTATCTTTTCGCATACTTATGGTGTGATTCCTCAGCACAATTTTCTTATATATTTTTCATTCGTTCCGCAGCAAAGAGCGAATGCAAAACCAATATGAAGAATTATGATTAATGTTTCATTAAGCCACTTAGCTTTCTACCTTACATTATTGTATGATAGAAAATTCGCATTTTTCTCAGTCGTAAACAACTCCCTCCTCGTTCTCTTATCATTTAGAAAAAGTCAATGTCTTCAACCATTTCACAAACACTTTGCAAAAATTAATTTTCATTTGTGGTTATCGTAGCTAAATTACTTATATTTAAATTTGGAACTTTTTTTTATTTATTTACAATAATTTCATATGAATATTTTCTTCAAATAGTGACGATCCGCACACAATAAGCAATTTAAACAAACTCAACTCACTCGATTCACTTAATTCGTTGGGAAAATTTAACTAATGAAAATTCGCCGAATGCAAAGCAACGAGTCCGCAAGGTTGATTATCACTGAATCTCATTGCTCAAACAATTGCGGTGCATTCAAACGTTCCCTACAAGACGGTTAAAAGTTAGCTAACTGGTTACCGATAAGTTATCAGTAATTAATGCGTCCGATAAGTTACACTCGGTGAAAAAACAGAGGCCGTTTTTTTGAGTATTTGATTGGTTAGCCATCTGTTAATGCAAACAATTTGTTTGCTTATTGTTATGGTAGAAAGAGGTTTTCATATTATCTTATGTTCTCTGGTTAAAGGTAACAAATACTTTTGTTATGTATAACATAACAGGTATCCTATTCGCCAACTAAAGTATTTGTTATCCAAATCTCTGTTAGTGTCATTTTTTTGGTTAGCAGTTTGTTACCTTTAACATATATACATGTTAGCGTGCTTGTTACCTAAAAGTAACAACAGATAGACATGTATACACATATGTCTACATATTACAAATTAAATATTACGCCCAAATGCGCAACCTAAAACATAACTATTTGAATTAAATATACATTATCTTATCACCTGAATTGGTTTGTAATCCTAAATATAATGATATAAAAATGCGTTAAATTTTCTGTAATATTGGTCGTGCTTCCTTTGCCTTTTACTATATATAAAATAAAATAAATGAATTACAGAATATAAAATTATCAATCTGTAAGCGTACATTCCTTAACAATGAAATTATCATTGTTTTTCTCATTTAACACTGAAAAAGCTCAATTCTGCTATTTTCGTGTCCCCTGATGTTAAGTGGTGAAACACGCTAATAATTTTCTGTGGTGAAACACGCTCATCCAAAACAGTAAATGTCCCAAAATTGAAATATCCCTAAATTTGGCAAGGCGGTGGACCTTCTCTATAAATATACGTTCTCTGGTTATAGCGCTACCATTCTGGCATCCCGCCTTTTTCACTAACTGCTGGGTGACGGCACCCTGATTGTGTTTTGTTGCCAGCTCAGAGAAAAGATCAGGGTGTCTTGCCAGCTGACAAGCGAGAGAGCAAGAAAAAGATTCTGACCAAGTTATCTATGTTCGCTGATCCAGCTATAAATAGGCATACGATTGAATAATTCAAATTTTAATTTTTTGTTTCTATTTACAGATAAAATAAGAAATATATATAAAAGTTTAAATGATATTTACAGATCAAAGCATGTAAATACATTAAATGTTATTATATTAAAATACGAATTCCGGGCCATGAAGTGAACTTCCTTCGAAAAGTAACGAACCGGCTATACTTCTCAACCATTTTCTAATACATTTCACATAAAAATAATGCGCATCAATCAACATAAAAGGTTGTTCCAAGTTATGGCAATGTTATAGATAGGGTATAGAGTAGGTAGAACAGACAGAGGGGAGGAACTGTGGAAAACCTAAATTTTAAATGGTGTAAAAAAAGAAGTAAACGTGCGAAGGAGAATATGGAGGAAATGACAATGAACAAATGTGGTTGGGTGGGTTGAGGGGACAAATATATATACTAATCAAATATCCGCGACTTAGCAGTAAAGGCCTACTGCAGACCAAAAGGGGGCACGTTTTTTTGCAAATGGCCGCCAAAGGTACACATGAATTTACCAGTTTTCTCGAAACCACTTTTTCGCTTATTGCCGCGCCCCCCGCGGGGGCACAGGGTCGAATTATACCTTATCGGAAAGGTTATAAAATTCCCTAACCGGTGCAATTTATTTCATCGACCTAGGTCAAATACTTTAGCCGCTAGAGCGTTTCAAAGGGTCAGTTTGGCGCGAAAAAATTTTTTGCAGTTTTAACATTTTTTTGTGAACGCTTCATCTCAGCCCCTGGTGGGGCTAGCGGGGAGATTGAGGGCTTTTCTGAAAGCCCCAGATGTGAACTAACTCGCAAATCAGTTTTTATCCCCCCGGCCCCATACCCCCCGAACTGTAGTTACCCCAAACGTCAAAAATGGCCAAAACGGTACTTACCTTTGTTTTTGCGATAACTCATCACCTGTTCACTTCCCATCAATGATTTATACCTCAAATTAATCTACAATTGTGCCATTACATAAATAACATAGTTGCCGCCATTATTTGATTCCCGTTTTTTTGCAAATGGCCGCCAAAGGTACACATGAATTTACCAGTTTTCTCGAAACCACTTTTTCGCTTATTGCCGCGCCCCCGCGGGGGCACAGGGTCGAATTATACCTTATCGGAAAGGTTATAAAATTCCCTAACCGGTGCAATTTATTTCATCGACCTAGGTCAAATACTTTAGCCGCTAGAGCGTTTCAAAGGGTCAGTTTGGCGCGAAAAAATTTTTTGCAGTTTTAACATTTTTTTGTGAACGCTTCATCTCAGCCCCTGGTGGGGCTAGCGGGGAGATTGAGGGCTTTTCTGAAAGCCCCAGATGTGAACTAACTCGCAAATCAGTTTTTATCCCCCCGGCCCCATACCCCCCGAACTGTAGTTACCCCAAACGTCAAAAATGGCCAAAACGGTACTTACCTTTGTTTTTGCGATAACTCATCACCTGTTCACTTCCCATCAATGATTTATACCTCAAATTAATCTACAGTTGTGCCATTACATAAATAACATAGTTGCCGCCATTATTTGATTCCCGTTTTTTTGCAAATGGCCGCCAAAGGTACACATGAATTTACCAGTTTTCTCGAAACCACTTTTTCGCTTATTGCCGCGCCCCCCGCGGGGGCACAGGGTCGAATTATACCTTATCGGAA